>JAQPZY010001678.1:2655000-3855000 GCA_029931535.1 Margaritifera margaritifera
GGTGCGAAGAATCGATGACCAACGCAGTCAAAATATCAAAGAGAAGGCAGGAAAATGACATCCATTCACCAGATTTTTGCACACTGTTTGAAGTTAATTGTTTGCATGAGTTTAGATATTATGACTGCGTCAGGCATTGAGTGTTCGCACCATTTCGACTTAGGTCTTTGTTGTGCTCAACCACCCACATATTTTCATTATGAAGCACACGCTAAATTGTGCTCAAACACTCGCAAATTTGGGCTATTAATCACATGTTAAGGCAGGAACCAGAAGTGATTCAGCGCGGTAAAGCTACTGAAGTAGAACATTTAAGGCATGCTCTTAATTTGACATCGTCTTTACGCAGCTATCCCACGCATTGTACGGAATTCTCAACGGACAGATATAGCAATTCATAAATTGGAAGAGAAAAGATAATTCGTCAATTACAAGCAAGTGTGTAAGCAGATAGGCGAGCGTAGAATCGGTGCACATTTTGCTATCGTTAATGGCCATGGCAAATGGTTCCACGTGCTCCATGTGAAACAGACAAATAGGTTTTAAGATTTCTGCAACATAGCTTTTACTTTTAATTTAGAACTTAAATGATCAGCATTCATTCTGGTATACCCCGGCTCTTGAAACCGTGAACACAAACTACATGGGAGGCAATTGCTAAAGAAGACAAACACATTGAGGCATTTCTACAGGCAAAACTCAAAGCAATGATGAAAACGTACCCCTTATGTACGGTTCTCTTTGTGGTTATCCCGGTAATTGTTTTGGCACAGGGTATTAACAATAAAAGACTGGGTAACGAACTGAAAAAGGACGCGAAAGAAGACAGTGCCGTGCAGGCTTCCAATTATAACTGGAGAAATGAAGAGAAGAACCAGTTGTTGATTAGATCGACTCAGAATTTAGATATGAAGAGTCATCGCATGCCTTCAAATGGCTCAGTGAAGGCCACAGATGAAAAGGACCATGACAAACTCGCTCAAGTTTCCGACAAACCCTCTAAAAAATTAAGGAAGGGCAGGAAGAAGGACTACGAAAAATCTGCTCGTAGTTTATCTTTGAGTGACAAGAAGAAGAATGACGGAAAACTTATACGAGGTCCAGCTAAAAAAAAACTTGATAAGAAACCTCGAACAGAAGAACCAGCCATTTCCAAGGAGGTAGTAGATAACGAAAGTAACGGAATTGATGGACAATTGGTAACGCTTAGAAATCGTGTTTCTGACTTAGAAAGAATACAATCATTAAATTCAAGGCGCTTAGAACAGCTGGAGGATATACTAAGCGATTCGTCATCGCGAGAAATAGACAAAATTAAAGAACAGCTGAATCGATTAGATAAACAAGCCATGGATATTAAGGAAACAGTTTCTAAACTATCTCCCGAAGGTAAGGTTACTATATATTCAAACTTGTATTCCTCAACCACCTTTTAGACTAGGTACAAGTGCACTTCTAAGACAGGTGGCTGTTGGGCCGCTGTACGTAATTATAAAGTTGTAAATATTGACTAACATTCTACCATCTGTCATAAAAGGTATTTAGCCCAAAATGTAAGTTGTTACATGTTGCATTTGCCTAAAATGTAATCCAAATTGTAACCGTTATGTTAGCGTTAACAGAAACGGTAATCATGAACGAAATATTTAATTCAATTAATTTGGCTAGCGCGATATGTAATCATATGCAACTTTACGTTTGCCAAGGTTGTAACCATTGACTCAGAGCAACGTTACCATCGATGTAGTGATAATGTTAGAGAGCCAAGCGTTTGCTTGTTCTTGCATTCTCCTTCTTGCTGTTATTATTATTATTATTATTATTATTATTATTATTATGTCAGTAAGAGAGTTGATCTGAATTTATGTTATTGCTTCTGTCTGTGTGACCATTTGTGTCGAGCTGTAAATACTGTAAATAAAGTCGGAGGAAAACATACAGATAAAGATCTAAAAAATATTCAAACTTTCTTCGTGTGGTATTAAGTAAAGAAACAATTTTATCGTCTGATATTGTAAGGATTTTTAATATGTCTATTTTAATATGAAGTTTGAGTGTTGTCTCGTGTTGCGTTCTTGATTAGCACATGCTTAAAAAAACTGATGATCCTTGAAGAAGTAATCTTCAAATTCACTTAGTGTGAAGAAATAGTTGTGTTAACAGCAATTTTAATTCTGAAATGCGCTTGTCGAAATGTTCAAATTGATACTTAAGGGAGGAATGAAAATCACATTAATTTGTGGAGAAAAATCCAAGTAATAGAATCATCAAATCTTTGATATGCATGTATTTGCCTTTTTTGAAATTTCTAATATATTCTCACTTCCATGTAAAATGTCTGTGGAATGAGCATGTATTAGACTCTCTAAGAACGTCATGCTTTGTATCTAAATAATCATTCATTGATTAACGTAAGATTCATTGATAAACAGATCATACATTAAATTCTAATGGGTGAGGATGTGATATTTTATTTCTGGGATTGGTCACTGGACAAGACAGACACAGAAATATGCTCAAAATTCGCTCTCGGGTTGATGCATGCACCATGATAAAGTATCGCCATAATTTCCATTCTATAACTAGGATGGCAACACTACCGTTCTACAAGGACATAAACCATGTGAATATTCCAAAAGCTCGTTTTTCATTGATAAATTATGTAACTTGTACTATGTGTAACATTTGCAAACATTCATACATCTATTGACAATACTTAGGAATAACAGTAGTATATGAGGACGATAGATAGATAGATAGATCGATAGATAGACAGATAGATAATGTATGACTTATACCGCAGATTATGTCGACGGTGTAGGAAAATTTACATATATTGTACTGATGTTACAAATAGCTGTAATCAAGGGAGCCAACTCATAACACTAAAATGGCCGTGACTTAAAGTAATGCTAAAATTACGAAACTAATACGGACATTGGAAGAGACTAAAAAACAATCCTGAATTTAAATGGAATTCAAAACAACCACACACATGCATACAAACTGATGAAAGAGGACAAAGTGTGTGCAGTTACTACCAAACATAATAACAGTTAAAGACAGGTCATTTACTATCCATCACCCACACATATACAAACTCACGTGAAAGGGTTGTAGGTATGGAATGGTGATTGATCCTTACAAACAAACACATTTTTTACTGTCCAGTTCTAACCCTAACAAACAAAACGGATAGCTAAGGCGCTATGTTAGGACTGGATGATAATCACACACTCTTAAAACCAAACACGTACTTACAAACAGAACAGTGGAGGGGAAAGGGGATAGTTGAGGCTCACACCTACTTATGGACATACAAACATACACCTTTAGTATCCAACACCCACACACATACATACAAACTTATTTGAAAGGGGGCCAAGTGTATGTAGTAACTATCACACATAATTACAATTAGAGACAGGTTATTTACTATCCATCATCACACACATACAAACTCACGTGAAAGGGGATATAGATCATGTAGTTAAGTAGTACTATCACGCATAATTACAATCCAACACACGTTATTTACTATCAAACACCTATGCACTTACATACAAACTCACGTGACAGGAGATTAAGATTTTCAATGGATAGGATCACTAACACATGTCCTAACAAACAAATGCATATTTTTATCATCCAACACTCACATTTACGAACAAAACAGATGAGGGTTGAAAATGGGTGTCTGTGATGATTACTAACAGACATTCTTATATACATCAAATCCTAGATGAACTTAAATAGATGAGAGCGTAATACGAAACATCTTTGGCAAAATCAAGGAGAAGTAAACCTGCTTTGTCTCCCCCCCCAAAAAAAAAAAAACAAAAAACGAAAAAAAAAAACAAAACAATAAAAACAAGTTATCGCTATCATCATCATCAGCTGCATGAATTACAACAAGGACAACGACGACTTGTGTAAAGACAGCATTTTTAAAAGTATTCAGTCCTTGGGAGATTTGGTTTCAAGACGGGTGCCACAGTACGAAAAACCGATTTAAACATACTCCCCAATCCATGTCCTCGCTGTCGAACTACTCCTCGGTGCATAGGATACATGAAAATGTAGTTTCACGGTGACTTTTCCTTTGGAGAATATAATATTTTGTCTCATATCTCCTTATATCCCAATATTCACACTGTCAGAATACGATTTACTGAAAGGAAGTTAATGGAGATGCAGAAATTCTCTGTGAACGTGACAGGTGTTTCCTCCTTCATCGTTAGCACTAATTGAAGAATCCACTTTAAAGGGAATGACTCTCGGCAACGGAGCAGCTGTGTTTCTCACCACGTTGTACTCGACGACATCAGAGTACACAAACATTAAACTGAGTCCTTCGTTCAATTCGATGGGGTATGGAACATACTTGAAGAATTTGTTGAAGTTGTTTATGTCTTTTCTCAGAGTGAGGTCTGTCTTTCCACCCAGAATAGTAAACACAGAAAATTTGAACGACAGTGTTTTGCTGTTGGAAAAAAATCCATTTAAGACGATGAGAGGGTGCATGGTATTCAATCAGTATACTTTGTTGGTTTTCTCGAGTGCCTTGCGAAACTGATCGTTGAAAACATTCCAAAATAGTATCGACTGGTTATTATTTTATTTTAATTCTCGTGTCACACACATTCAATTGGGAATTGGTTGTCGCTGGTGTTTTATTTTTGTAATAGCCAGGATAATTTTTTGTCCAAGTATGCTTGTACTTGTTCGTTGAGGATTTCTACGACGAAACTGGTTTGATCCTCGATGATATTCAAGACTAGAGTGGAATGAATGATTTATCTTCCCAATGAGCTTCGTGGTCAATTTTTAAGGCTTGATATAGTTTTGCCGTGAAACAACATAACGTGTTGTTGGGAACCACATCCAGAAAACTGTCACTACTTAAAGTGAAATAAAATTGATTATTCCTAGTTCGATTGTTCTTGTCTTCTGAGATGAAAAGACGACTTTCCAACAGTTCCAAAGGGTTGATGTGAATTATTCTTCTGGTGTGACTACTGTTACTGCTTTTGTCGTTGCCGTTGCTACTGTCGGTATATTTTAACGAGGGACTGGGAAAAAGATAACCAATACAACCGCTGAATAAAATGATCCACAATTATTTATCGTTTTGTTGCAGACTCATGTTTGCAATATCAGCTTCAACGACAGAATAAATCACAACGATGTGACAGAAGAAAGACACAATTATCCACACCACACCCACTGTTGTTGTTGATGTTTTTGTTTCTGCGGGTCTTAGAAGAGATGAAGTGGAAGACGGTGACACAGTGTTTAAAGATACGTTCTTGAATTCTTCTTCTTTTTAGAGGCAATGACTTGCGATGCTGCAATCCAAGAATCGAAACTGGTTGGATATCCTTTCTAACATAATTTTATTTCTTGGATAGGACGTTTTCCCACTTTACGTGTTCTTTGATCGAGAATGCCTTCGATATTGCACAATTCGTTGTAACTCGGGCAAGTAAACGATTCCTTTTAGTACTTCTCCGTTCATGTATACCAATTTATAGACAAACAGGTGGACTTCCACGCACCTGTCCTGTGACACGAAACAATTCTGTTGTCAGTTAGGTAAATATCCTTTGTCAAAAAGTGCCTTTTATCTTTTTTTTTCTCCGATGTTTCAGAAGTTTCAAACAATCGATTAAACACCGCCACTTCGTTTAATCGAGTCACTTCTTTCTAGCGTACATCTGATGCTGCGATGGTACGATTGACTGTGGGCTTTCACCAGACGTGGTAACACGTCAATGTATTTGAGAGTATGTTGATGTGTAAAATATTTCCACATACATTCTTCGAAGGTTCTTTGAAAATGTTGCACGACACTGGCTTGGTTTCAGGCTTTTCAGTGGTGAAAAAATAAATTTGTTGTGTTTTCACTTCTTTGTGAAATTGTTGATTGAGAAATTCAGTACTTTGTCTGTTTGCCATCGCAGAGAGTGTCGAAAACTTTGTTTCAAGACGATTTTCAAAGCTCGCACTAACTCCAAAGATGTTTTGGATGATTAGCCCATTCTTCTTTTGTTGCAATCCACATAATGTGATTTTTTAGTGATTATTTTCAATAAGTTGGATGACTTTATTGTTGAAGAGTTATTCTGTCCAATAGCATACATTTTGCAAATTTAGCGCTGTATAATATTTTCGTACGAACCCATTCGTATAACGATACGACAACACTAAAATTAGAGATGTAATACACAAGTTAGAAATATAACATGATTTTGAATTATTTGCTAAGTCACAGTACACAACAACAAATAGCGACGGAAATCACAAGTTAAAATCGAATTGAGCTCGAAAAGTAGTGACGTAGATGTACAAATAAGATAGTGACGTAAAACACAAGTTCGTAAAATATTGACGTAGTTGTACACATAAAGTCGTGACGTAAGCATATGCAAATAGTTGTTAAATATATATTAATTCTTTTGCATTATAATAGATAGTTAAATGCATATAGAACTATTTCTAGTTAAATAAATTAAAAATCAAACTTCGACACTTGATTCGCCAATATCAAAACAGATAAGAAAACAGTACAAGCCATTTAATATGTCATCCAACTAGTAAATAACTAAGAAATATCAAGAAGCAAAGTTTAAATACAATCATAACTAAAAGATTTTAAGATTCATTACCAGGATTGTCAATGAGTATCTGTATATCTACACACCGTAAAATGTTAACTGGCTTTTACTTTACCTATGTGGTGTAAAACTCTTCACATATCAATTAATTCTGGTTAATTTTAATGTATTTCCATGTGATTGAAGGTTTTATGGATGCATTGAAACTGCACATGGTAAAGATTTTATCCAGGGAAAATGCATAAATTATGGTGTAGTTGCCTTATCTGTTTTGAATAGAGAAGTTTAAATGTCCTCATGATTGCATCAACATTTATGTGATTTTATTACCTCTTATCTGGTTCAAAATCTCATAGAAAAGATTGTCGTCTTATACATTCTATATATTTCTAGACTTTTTACGAGATGTATTTGGGATCAACTTAATTTTTTTTAACAAAATGTTGTCCTTTTCATTTTTTCCGTAATGTCATTTGTTACCCTGATTAGCCATTGCATGTATTGTAGCCGTTTAACACGCTTCCATGAGTACCATTTTCTTGTCTACCTGCGATTTCTTTGAATGTATTTACTTTTTACCCTCTGGTTTTGTGATCAACATCAACTTACATATCATTATGTGTAAACTCCTTCATTTTTTTCTCTCTCGTGTGCCACATCATATAAACTTACATTCTCATTGATACTGACATTTATATATTGTGCTTCCTCCATTTATTTTAATGGCATAATGTTTTCAGCTGGTTTCCAGGAGTTAAACGATTCATCACATCATTTCCAATTTACTGGTTAATTATTTAAGGTAAATCACACCAATACATAAAATCTGTGATCGGTTTCGCTTTATTGCTTCTTCAGACTCTTTTCGGTAAATTTAGGAAGATAGCCCTTTTCAAAATTATTTTGTATTTTGAAATTCTAACGCTTTCACGATTTTACATTTTTTGTTTGTTTGTTTGTTTCAAATGTATCAATTGACGAGTAACCGAATAGATTGATCCATTTGATTCATACGTTTGATCTGTTTTATTTCTTACTCCGCTCAAATGTTATATGTATGTATGTATGTATGTATGTATGTATGTATGTATGTATGTATGTATGTATGTATGTATGTATGTATGTATGCATGTATGTATGTATGTATGTATGTATGTATGTATGTATGTGTGTATGTATGTGTGTATGTATGTATGTATTTGTATCCATCGTTGTACTCTTCATATGCTTGCACGTCAACTATGTCTGTATCACACAGGTCTTCCACGTAAACATAGTATACTGCGCCAGTACTTTCATTCGGCGAGAGAACTGATCTTTAGGGAAACATATTATAATTCTGTCTGATTATTTAAAATCCCGTCTGGACTTTTTTTATCCATGAATCTTTACACCGCTCATCTTGTTAGATGTTTTCTAGTGTGTGGGCTATTCCAAATAAGAGAATAACAGGACCAAGTTAAAGTTGGAGATATAATTTACCCAACAAAACTAACGACAAATTGCAAGACAAACAAATGACTTTTGTTTCACTAAATATTTGTACTACTTGCAAGAGTAATTATTTAACTGCAGGACAATAATACATTATAAATTACCTTTAATATATGTTCTGGCATTCCGTGACAATAAAAATAATGTTTTCTTTCTCTTTACATTTTAAATATCAACATCGTCAAACCACGACGGTTTATTTTTAATGATTTTAATTTTTGAGTGTTCTCTCTAGCCCACTTTGCAAAAACACATATCCATAACACTTCAAATATGACATAATTTTATGTAATACATGTATACCATATAGCTCGAGAGAAAAAGGAGAACAATGTCAAAAGCTTCCAAAAATCATGGTTGATTTCCTGCTCCAAAACTCGATAAAAATTAAATTTTTGTAGCACTTGTAAACTTGGTGTTTGGAGCTACGAAAAGTTAAAAGTTGCACCACAAGAGTAAGAAATAATGTAGATGTATGAATTTGTTGGAATATGTATATTTACATTTTATTTAGCCATATTTGCCAGTTATGTAGGTGAAGCAACCTAAAAAAGTGGAAGTCTATATCTACTTTCTTTTTAAGGTGTACCAATTGTTCGAAAGCACGAGGGATTGGAAGGTTTTTTAGTGAAATCTGTTAACGAAATCACCGACATCAAGTGGCTGGTGACGCCTTCTGGTGAGGAATGCTGGATGAAATGTACCGAGACCGACGCCTGCTTGTCTGCAAGTTTCATGGCTGCCAATGGCACGTGCAAATTGTCTAGTGTGTCTGCTTTTGATATCAGTGCTACAGAGCAGACACACGGATGGGTGGTTTTCGCTAAACACTTCTCAGGTAAAATAATATAATTAGGGTCATAAAAGACATCTATTTTTTTTTTCTTTCTTTTTTCTCTTTTTTTCTCAGTAACACATTATTCACATTTCATGGTTAGGATTCGGTTCCTGTAATTGAAAAAGGTAACATCCATATTAGAATTGTTTAGTATAAACTGACAGTATACTGTTATATACTAGTATATATTGACAGTGCCATTTTACTGTAATTTAATGGTTGGTCTACATTACAAAGGGATTAAAGAAATAATCTCAATTGATTTTGGAGTTGCTAGAAGTTACAAGACACAAGTCCTTTCATTGCAAGAGATAAGCATTTCTGATTGACACGCAAATGAGAAGGAAAATAAGAAAGTCTCCCACAAAAAACGTGTGCGTGTAATCTAGAAGTAATTTCAAGACCCTACAATATTATCAAAAACTCTCTTCGGTAAATTTCCATGTTTGTGGAATGTGATTCCTATAAAACAAAAAACACAAAAAATAAAAAAAAAAATAAAAAAAACGCCGTGACGTCACCGTCTCCCCCGACCCCTCAGCAGAGCTGCCGCCCCTGGAGATGACCTCACTCCTGACACTTAAGGACCCTTGACAGGTTTGTATATAACCTTCTTTAAGCACATTTCTATCAAGTCTGAACAAAACTGACATTACCGTTTCGAAAAGTCAAAAGTAGGTTTTCACATGGTTGATGTGGAACTTACCACAAAAACAATTGTATTGTATTTTACAATAGGGAGACAAAATTCTTTAATGCAAATTGTGTGTTAAAATCAAGACACACACGACGCTTTTGCCGTGTGTTTAGTTCGTTAACACCAAGGTTTATTTGCTGTCTGAGAAGTTTATAGCTGTTCAAATCATTTGACCGACACTGTTACGTCAAGGGTCAAACTTGTGTGTGCACTTAGCATATTTATGGCGAGCATGCCAATGACATACCGAAAAGCCAAAGCCCCCCCCCCCCCCTCCAAAAAAAAAAAAAATTCTGCCTAAATAAACGCATTCTCCCTAAATAAACGACCATCCCTCTTTTTCCACAAGGAAAGTGAGATTGAAAATTACTAAATTCCGTTTTGGCAGTATGAATATTTCATTCAATATTGGAAACGAAAAACACAGTGTTTGAAAACGTAAAATCTTAGAATGGCCAGCAACTAGTTTGTCTCAAACTTGCGGTGTAGTCCAAGTTCAATTAGAAAGAAAAAAAAAGAAAAAAAAAAACAAAAAAAAAAAAACAAAGAAATAAACAATTCTGCCTACAAACGAGATAACGTATGGAGTGGACAGAAAGAAAATCGGGTGCATGTGAAAAAGGCATACAATTCTGGTTGAGCTGATAGGGTTGTTATAAAATGGATTTATTATCCAACATTTTAAAAAAAAAAACAGTATACGGGCTATTTCTGAATCTAAAGTCTGTTTTAATTTGATATCCTAGGGAGGGGAGGGATGTTTTATATAAGAAAAACACGTTTTTTTGTTTGTTTTAGGCTTACGTTGACTGAGGTTATTGGGTAAATAAGAAACTTTGTGATTGATATTTTACATCGATTAACTCGATTTTTTTTTACCAACGAATAAAAAATAGTATTGCAAGGACGGTACAAAAATGTTGCATGAAATCTGAATACTGTGAAATCTTGTTTCTCTTTGTTATGACATAAGTAATCTGAATGACACGTGAACATAAAACTATGTATGTATGTATGTATGTATGTATGTATGTATGTATGTATGTATGTATGTATGTATGTATGTATGTATGTATGTATGTATGTATGTATGTATGTATGTATGTATGTATGTATGCATGAGTTGATTGATATACACACTCTGCCAAGCTGAATACATTTAATCCTGCAATTTCGTTTATATCTCAGTGTCATACGCGTCAACTGAGCCCAAATACGGTTTGGACTTTTCACATGCCAATGCCACCTGCGAGTCCATGGGCGCCTCTGTTGCCACGCTTGAGGACTTGCAGTCCGCATTTAAAGAAGGGTACCAGCGTTGTGGATGTGGTTGGGCAGCTAATGGAATCGCTTATCTTGTCATGCAGCAGCCAATGGACGGCTGTCTTTCTTCCGTGGGTATCGTCAGCTGCACGTGGCAGTCCACCTGGGATGTGTACTGCAAAATCAATAAACCTCAGGGTATATCGAACAGTTTTATGTAAAACTCTACATCTCTTGTTGCTTCCATTAATACGATGTATTTCGAATATAATTTAGTACAAGATTTTTCATAAGCCTTACTGGATACTGGAAGACAGTGTGTGCACATTGTTTATCTTAGAATCAGTTTAAATGTACCACACAAATTCCCTCATCATATGTAAGGTGCAATTCTATGTTTAAGGGCTATAGGCTTCATACGGTGGGTTGGTGGAGTATAGCCAAAAATCACGTATAGCACAAGATAAATGGAAACTTATAAATTAGTAACTTAAAAAACTGTCAATAAAATGTGAAGGTACAATTTGTTTTGCGGAAAAGGTATTTATAAGAGCAAAAATAGACAATTTGATATTGCATTTTACGCGCAATAGATCACAATACTGAGATAGAATTGAACTATTGCATTGTAATTATTGTGTTAAATGGAGACTAAGCAAGATGCAACGAGCGTTACATTTTTAATATAAATTGAGCCTTGCGTACACTGCATATAGCAAACATCACGATGCAATTTAATGGGGGCTGCCATATTGGTCTTTTTCTAGTCAAGCCAGTCCCATGACTGACAGTCATATTTCACGCATACCTGTAACCCGATGGCTATCAAACTTTTCCATATAGAAAGTACAGTTGTGGTCGGTACTTTTAATAGCGAAAACAATTCCTAAACGTTCCTGAAATACATAGTATGAAATGATTTTTTTGCTTGTTTACATGTCACTTCTTTTCTTCACTTCTTTGACCGAATGTAGATCTAGAAATATTAATCCGCCAAAGTGTATATCTTCGGGTATTTTTAGTCCTTCGTTCCTAATACCCATCTAAAGATAATGAATAGTACTTGACATTAGCTCATTATCCTAAATAAACCTTATATGTATGCATAAATGGGATATATATTGAATTTGCTTGTAAGTATGAGAACTATTGTAGTGATGGTATGTGTTTCCGCTAGTGTGTGAGAAGGCACTTCCCGCCTCCCCCCTCCAGCAACAGTGGTTCCAATTAAGAAAAATACAAATTTTAACACAATTACAAACTGATCAGGTAATATATATGAGCAGTTGCATACTTTAGAAGAAGGTATTTCGCTCAGTTCTGTTGGATGTTATGATTGTCACTAATCGTGAATGTTAAAGTAAGTATAGCGCAACATGCTTAGTGACCTTGAATAGGACATCTATGCATGTATATATCCATGTGCTTTTGTACAGTGGATTCTACGGTGTGTCGAGTTGTAGGGAAAGAGTTGACACTTATTTTTACGTTATTAATTATATACATATTAGTGGTGATTTAGTTACATTTTTCGGTACTTTTGATATATCATTATTGATGTTGTTTTGTGTGTGACATCTGAAAATTGGATAAATTATGATTTTTTATCGTTGTACAGTGTAGTCATTTGCAAAGACATGGGGTGCTTTAGAAAAGTAGGACAACAAGAGGTGGCTTAATGTGGCTGGTGGTCTACGTAAAGGGGAAATATTAGACCAAAATCTTACATTTTGCCTTGAACCCATTACAAGGATACCAAGAAAATGGTCAGAGATTTAAATTCGCAACTCAATAATTAATACAGTGTAGAAAACTAAATTACCAATTGTGGTAGAATATATAGATGTATAGAAAGACATGTGAGCAGAAAATATTAAAATTTTCCAGAATGTTCATTTTGGGATCATCATAATGTTTGTCACTGAAAATTGGGTGATTATTATTTATTACCAATATATATGTATAATTGTGTCATTGTCTTCATACTAAAATACTGCTTGTTGCCAGTACAGGCCTCCCTACCTTTTTTTTAGGAACTACTGTCATGCTTGTTCATGACTGACAATAATCCATATTTTTGCAAACAGTATGTGCAGAAAAACTGCTCATGTTCAATATATCCAAGTTTAATACAAAATCCACTTCTCCTTGACACTAAATGGATTATTCATAAGTGTCAGTGACATTTCTTTTTCACTACATACAGACTCCATATAGCTGTACACTGCATCAAAGTCTGTGGACAAAAATAAAGTATGTCATTTTTTATTTTAAGCTATTCTTCCACACACTCACTGCTAAATGTTACAGGATAATTAATTTAAAGAAATGGGACATCACTGTTTCCATAATTATTAGCCATTTCTTCACATTCAGAGTACCATCCTCCACCCACCCGTAATGAATTGTGCATTACCAATAGCCCTTAAGTCTAAAGTGTCATTATAAAAAAAGTCTTTCAGGAATTTTATTCGTTTATCAAAATAGAAATCATTCCGTATGGTCATTAATAGTCGCTGTTGGAGAAGACTACATCACTGTCTACTCCAACAATTTAAATACGTATTGAAAGCATGTGTATCAGCTGGAATGCACCAACAGTGCACGTCCAGTATCAAGCTTTTATTCCGTGGATTAACGTAAAAAGAACGGATTTTTTTTAACGTTAATCCGGTTATTGCCTTTGAGGAAACATCCACTGCAACGGTTAAAATGACCTTGAGAAATATAAACATTTGGTTTGAACAGATCATTAATTAGTACTTTTGTGTGCATCTTCGTTGATGTATTTTAAAACGGCTGGCGGGGGCAATCATGAGAATTCCTGTTCTTAAGGCAGAAAGATAAATGTGCTTTTTATAACCTAAATTAACGAAGAAAGTTTTTTTGAGAAAAAAAAATATTTATCATAGTCTGTTATATTTGCACTTCACATGGTTCAAATTTATTTTATAATCTTTACATATCAAAGTAATTGTAAAATAAAAAGCAGTTTCTTGCAAACGAAAAGATTTATTTGTTTATTTCATGTCAGCGAGACCCAGTGGCGTGGATTATGCAGTGATCCAGGGCAGGCGTATGAATTCAGATCCAATGGTCAGTCTAGGCACCACTGAAGCTGAGGAAGCCAGTATCTGTGCGGACAAGTGCACAAACACCCCCTTCTGTGTGTCCATCAGTTTTAATGGCCTCGAAAAGAAATGTGAATTGAGCACTCTTTCTGCTTATGATCGGTCTACGTCTACAAATGACGATACTTGGGTTGTATACACGAAAGCCGACATGCCTGGTAGGTCTCTTTTGAGAGATCTGATGTTAAGTAGAGAACACTAATACTGAAACTTTTGTGTATTGCTCAAAGAAAAGTTGTTTTCCTTCTCTTTTAAATGAAAAAAAAACCAAACAAAAAAACAAAAAACAAAAACAAACAAACAAACAAACAACAAAACAATCAAACAAACAAAGCAAAACAAACAAACAAACTGTTTAGATGTTTTATACACAGAAAATCAAATATTTTTTTTTTCTTACTTCAGATGTTCACATACTGTATAAGAGAGGGAGAGAGGTAGAAAGAGTGTGTTTGTTGCAAGGTGGTGCAATGTTGAATCAATACAAGAGAGTGCAATACATAAAACATAGTACAAGACTATTGATATTATTGAAATTGTCGGCATAAATTTGTTTTATATCACGCAGTCTTTTTCTACAGAGGACTTCACTCTCTCAACATCTCTTTCTTTCTTTGATATATGCCCCAAGTACAGAATCTCACCAATACAAATATTTCTTACAGTCTTCTTACTCAAGGACCCACTCGGCTTAGATAACTACGAGATGACCCTGGATGACGCAAGACGGAATTGTCGGAACCTTGGGACCCGTCTGGCTAGATTCGAGGAACTATACGAAGCTTACCAGATGGGTTACATGCAGTGCAGTTGCGGCTGGGCCGACAACGGAATCGCATACGCCATTATGCAGAAGCCCGTTGATGGATGCACGAGTAGCATTGGCGTCATCAAATGCAGCTGGCAGACAACTTTAAATGCTTATTGCAAAGTTAGTACCTGCATCCCTTTTATTTGCCAAACGTCTAAGCTCTTCGTCATATCCTGAGTTTAAAATAATATTTTAAAAACACTCTCCGTCTCAAACAATGTCTATAGCATGATTTGGTTGTCGGATACATTTTTTAATATAGCACCTTTATTTATTGTTGAGCACTCGCATACTTGGCTTTCTTAATAGCATTCCAAATTTGGACAAAACATAAATGTAATTGCCATCGGATTCCTTGTCGTTGTCTAGTAATTGCTATCGGATTCCTTGTCAGTGTCTAGTAATTGCTATCAGATTCCTTGTCAGTGTCTGGTAATTGCTATCGGATTCCTTGTCAGTGTCTAGTAATTGCTATCAGATTCCTTGTCAGTGTCTGGTTAAGAAGTATAATATTACAATATTTCTTAGAATTCATCATGCATTTCATAGAAGAAGACGGCGATGACGATGATTAGTGGTTCAATAGATTCAACAATAATCACCAGTCAAGCGGAACATCAAGGCATAACATAGATTTGGGAGGCAGTTTTTACATCTTCTTGGTGTAATTTTTCACCACTAAGTCAGTTTGTCTTGACCATATTTGTTCTCTAGGATGCTCATTTGATATAGTCTCCTACTTTAAATGAGATGGGTGTAATGTTGTTTATGCTTCATTTTTTGTTTTACTGGGTGTTACACTTCTCAGTTAAGAATATTTCATTTGAATAGAAAATTACTCTAGTCCCTATGTGCAATGTCGCTATTCACCTTACCACTTAGGACATGAGTCATTTATTTCTATCCGTATTGAAACTCCCCATAGATATCTATTTTTATATTTATTTTAGAATTGTCAGTTTGTTTGTTTCTGTTTTCAGGCTCGTTAAAGAAATGTATACCTAGAAGAAAGATATATAGACTTTCCCAGACAGTAGTTTCAAGTCCCTCTGGACCAAACGCACATCGATTCGTCACGTGTTCTTGAGCATTGTCTTTTCTCTCCATTTAAATAAACTGTGTGCTGCCTATTTTTCATTTTCTTGTCTTATGAGCATTTCTCTAGAGAAACGGTATCAATTTCCCCCACATTTTCTGTATAACATTTTCTGTCTGTCCACTCGCCTTCTTTCTGTGGCTGTGACAATAATTGAAAGAGCACGTTTTAGGCTGGGGATTGTCTACATTATCACTGAGACTCTGATGATTGTAAGTTACAGCATGAACTTATAAACGAGGAGTCTTTAGTCTTCATTGCTTCAATGATTTGTCCTCAAGATATATAGCGATGAAGAACTAAGATAGTATCAGATGAGGTATGGGAGGACGAGTGAAGCCGAACACATCTTTGATTATGAACGTGATATTTTTACATAAAAGTGTCAGTGGTTCGAATGGAAAGAATGCAATTTACAAAGTTTCTGAAAACTTTGATACAGATATTATGCATTTAAAAGAAGTATTTTAAGTCAACACTGGCAATATGCCTTTTTTAAAAAGAAAATGTAGAAATGTACAACTTAAAATTACTTTTGCTTTCCAATTTTCATCCCTATTCTGGTAATCCAGGTGAAAATATATAAGTTTTCATAAATGTTTTGCTTAGTGTTCTTGATCCGTTCAACAAGTTGAGTCCCTAACTAGGATTTTTAAAAAAACACGATGAAGAAGAAATAGTAAATACGAACAGTCAAATTCGACTTTTTAAAACTTGAACTGCATGTAGTAACATGTTAATTGTCCACAATGCAAACTAAATTTTAAAAAAAAACAACAACCAAGCAAACAAACAAACAAACAAACAAAACAAACAAAAAAAAAGAAAAAGAACAAACAGTAGTATACATATAAACAATTCTAGTTTCACATTAACAAACCCTAGAGGTGATACAACAACAATAACAATTTTAAAAAATAAAAAAAAAAACTCCAACTGTTTTCACACTAACACGCTAGTATAGAGATAACAACATTACAACTCGACTAGGGATTATTTTGAAGATGTAAATTAGCACAGCGTTACAATCGTGCTATTTTAAATCTTACATTTAAGTTAAATGGAGATGATAACAAGCTACTATTATGGTAAAGATATACAGGTAACCACGATAGTTTGGTTTCTAAATAGATGGGTGAACAAATGGAGACAAATATGTTGCGTGCCTATTATGCTACAATGAATTCGTCCCATTGATTACAGTTATCTATAACATCAGTAAAATATAAACAAATTTACCTACACCAGTAATATAATTTGTGGTGGTTTATATATAAATCGCGGATATATGAAACTAGCCATCAGGCAGCATTCGCCGTATTAATAATGTCAGTGGCCACCCGCAAATATGTTTGATGTGAATTCTCTGGACTTATTCATGGTTAGAAGGTGAGGTGCGAATTATTTAGTGTTGGGAAACATTATTTTTATGCCATAGGTTAAAGGATACAATGATTAACGTTAGATTCGTTTTTGTATCTCCTAAATAGTAGTTCAGTATATATTCAAATACTTCCAGTTAAATAAATCAAAATGAACACTTCGATACTTGATATGCCAATAGAAAAACGGATAAAACAAAATATACATCCCCTTTAAAAACTGGGGAAGAATTAAGAAGGATGCATAATAAAGAGACATAAATTTATTCAAAAGAAAACAAGTGTAGATTTTACGGTGGCAACAATCAAGATTTGTATGAAGTTTTCAGTGATATAGAGCCATATTTGAAGAAGATCGCGACAAAAAAAAAATCAATAGTTTGGTTATATGAAAGTTCAGTTAGACTTAGTGACCAGACTTGTTAAGAAGATGAGACCCATTTATGATGCTGAATAGAAATTTTAGCCACAGAATCAAAGCTATTAATATAATGGATGGAGCTGAAATGGATAATGTCGTTGAATGTTTATTCGACATTCTACATACCAAATTTGGACAGGAAATATGAATAGGATCCCAAGAGATCATCAAAATACAATATAGTTAGATACAGTTATTGATTTAAACCATGTCAGGTAAAACCGAGAGGACATTACAAGTGTAAAAATCAGTTTAATATATCTGTAAATGTTTCTGAAATATCTAAACCATCTTACATCAAAGCAGTTAGAATAATTGAAATGGAAAGAGAAAGACATGTTGACATGTTGTGTTTCAATATGGTGGCAATAATGACTACCGCAATGGAAGGATCGCATTGTTGGAATAAAAGATTTTTCAAGATTGGTGTGATAACAGATGAACAGATATCACAGCTAGAAACATCTCTAAAAATGCCCGAATTGTTTCTATATACCAGAAAAATTAATAGTACACTAAAGAGTCATCTGTTCATAGTGACACTAGTTAAAAATTATCCAGATAATGAGGTAAAAGTTCATACAGACCGACGAAGAAAAAAATACATCAGTTAGCAAGGAATTCATACTTTACAAATTTGTAAAAGACGAAAATGAAATAACAGTTAAAGGAACAATCATGTTTGTTAAGAGCTTTAGAGTCATCTGAAGATTTATAGAATAGTTACCTAAAATATAAGTGATGCAAAATTTCAGATACACTGAAAAATTTGAGGAAAGATATTTACGAATATAAATACATGGATAACTTACAATGGTTTAAAAAAACAACTATACAACCCAACCAAGTTTTCTTTATCACTGAATGATTAAAACAAATGAAATGACGATTACCAGTATTTTCAGCATGTCTCGGAATATTTCAAACTGAAAACACTTTGTGATTTACATGACTATTATGTGAGAAAATATACATTGATACTTTGTGACATTTTTGAGGAATTAAGGAAAGTCTGTATGAAAAATTACAAATTAAATCCAGGTTATTATTATAATCCTCCTGGATTAGCATAAGATGCAGGTTTAAAGATCTCAGATAGAACTTGAATTTTTAACAGAACATGTACGTGGAGAAATTAGTACGATACCACAAGCATACTCAAAAAAGCAAACTATGAATACTAATCGGACAAAGATGGACAAAGTCTGATATTGAACACGAAAAGGCAGGGGCTAGGGCAAGCGCAAGGTAATATGTACCAGTTTACTAACAACCTCTATGGCTGGGTAATGACAGGAAAATCTTTGGATGGGCAAACTGAAGGACAAATTAATGTGACAAAGAAAGGTTGACTAAGTTTGTCTGGTGATTGCGAGCCTGGTTGCATATGCTAAGTGGATTTAGAGATTCGATAACATTTATTTGACTATTACAAAGACTATCTATTAGCTCTAAAGAAAATAATTCGTATGAAAATAATTTATCAGAGTTACATATAAAGTTGATAAATAATTACAAGTGTACAAACCAACAGTACCACGATTATTATGTACATTGAAGAAAAAAAAATGTCAGTCAATTAAGAAATTTAATGCGTTACAAGCCATTAGATCTAAAACTGAAAAGAATTGTATTGTTTGAACAACAACTGTGGTTAAAAGCTTACATTTATTGAAATACACATTTGAGACAAAAAGCAATATGTGGCTTCGAAAAATCTTCTTCAAACTCATAATAAATTCGGGAAACTAACGGAAAATTTCGGAAAAGGTCGAGTTAAAATATGTTCAGATTAAAATAAATTTGTTGAATATTAGACAGATTGCTATTTGCATTGAGAGCAATTATTGACGATGCCATAGTGCTTTCGGTTGAAAACCCCCAAAAATTCAAATTAAGAGCATCAACTTACGATGAATTGAGTTATGTATATAGCTATCAGAGTTATGTATATAGCTAATAAGCGATTTTGTTTACTTCAGAATGCTCAAACACCAAGACAGCGATATGATTGGACTTATAACGACCGATGCTAATTCTTTATGCATTCATGTTTAGACAGAGAACTTTTTCAGTGACATAAAGGATAACATCAAGTTTTGTGACACTAGTGAGTACCATAAGGACAACATGTTTGGTTTAACACAAATGAATACGAAAGTTTCTGAACTTTTCAAGTTGAACCGTGCTCCAATTATGGAATTTTGTGGATTAATGTCAAAATTATTTTCATTCACAACAGACAAAGACGAAAAGAAAGTTCGTGAAAGAATACAAAATATCTTTAAAAAAGAATTCGAAATTCGAAATGCACAAAGATTGCTTTCTTAACCAAAATGAAAATTTACTCAGATCATACAATGATGGAATTTACAGCATCAAAATGAATACACTATCATTGTGTATGAATAACAAGTGTCTTTTTTATTTTTTTTATTTTTATTGTCGATAGCATAAATACATTACTACTTACTGATATGTAAGCCATTTGTGCTGATAAGGAATATCCAAACGCATTGAAAGTTTCCTTCTTTGATTCTATTTGAAAGTATCTAATTTCATTTTTCATTTCATCGAGAATGACATGACTTTCTTCAAACTGTTTCCTTTGCCTTTTTTTTGGTCCTTACTGTCAAGCACAAACAATGGTATTTTTTCTGAAATCTTTGATTAAAGAGTTTTACATCTGTGCAATCATTCATTCCTATATTTCAAAATATCTGATAGGGTTAGTTGCTTGTTTTTTCTATGTCATTCAAATTCCCACAGTCATCAATCAAAAATAAAATGTATGTACTTTGATAAAAACCAACTTGTAACAGAAAAGTTGGAGAGATGATAACGTTGTGGACAAAAAAGAGTATTGTATTCAGTCTCTATACAATCTAATGCAAACATAGTCTGTACACAATTAGTCACTATGCAAATTATTATGTTATGACGTTCTTTCAAATACGTTAATCATGCCCAAATTCATGATTGATTTTAGATGATTCTTTTGATTATTTACACAAGTATCAGAAACAAAATAGATATATCTTTTTATGGGCATCTTCGTTTTGTTTCTGTTTATCTGTAGGTCGATATCTTGTTGCACACTAGCTAATGTGTGGCCACTACTATGCTGTATGCTATTATATGTGCTTAGCGAATCAAACTATATACAATGATTATTATTGTAAATGTTGTCAACATTTACATTACTGAGTTCCTGATACTTTTTTTGTTCATCAACAAAAGAAAAATACTTTTTAGTTTCGGTAAACTGTTGCCTCAATTGAAAACATAGAGAATAAACTATATTTAGCAGGCCTTCTATAGCCACTGAGATTTTTTTCAACACATTTTTAGCATGATTTGTATAAAAATTCTGGATCACTTTCTCTACTTTTTTGCACAGTATCAAAGCACACTTTAAACTCTTTCTGGTAGAATCAAATGTGAGAGTGTAACGATCAGTGTGCATGTGTGAATCAGTATTTTAGTACCACCAGGTTAGTTCGTGCTTTGACATGTGCTTTGTCGCACGGTGAAATATAAATATCTTTTTGGCGAGAGGGTAATTTAAGCAGCTTTTGGGTGGTTAAATATTGGCAGCGGTTGCACAATGTGTACGACGTTTGGAAGTCTAATCGAGCTGGACAAGGATAAATTTATAAAATATGTCAGTTTATGACATATCTGTTTTACACCAGTTCCTATGCACAGAAGTTTTGATGCATCATGTATAAAAAGGAATCTTCTTGAAAACTTCTCTGTCCGACAGTTACATATTTTGCAAAAGGAAACTGTCCAATGTTCTGCGTTTGCCTCAGTGCTTTTTTCCGCAGAGATACTGATTAATATAGAAAAAAAAAGTTTTTCCATCTTTGATCACTTTCCTCTGAGGCGGTCATATAGTCAGAATCGAATGGTTTCCCATTGTGATGAATCATGCAAGCATGGTTCCAAAGAGCTATCTAAAACCAGAGCCTGATACAGTCAACACCTCACTTTGTATTTTATGTTTTGCGGAGCTATTAGCCATTTGAGCCGCGGGTATTGTGCTTGGATCTAGTCAAACTATATGTTATCAAAGAAGCGTGCAATATGAGTAACTCATGAACAGTTATATCAAGACGGACTAACTGTCAACTGCCAGATTATTTGTGACATAGAGTTATTGTATTGTATCTCATCTAAATTTCCCTCTCTGATCTACCCTTTTTCTTATTAAGCAATTTATTGTTAATACAGAACACTACATTACAGGCTGCTAAATCGATAATTATCCAACTAGTGACTGAATCATAAAAGAAAGCAATTAAATTTCTGTATTTTGTCATTAACTGGTTCAACAGTTTATTCAGAAGTAATCATATCATCCTATAAACAAATTTTTCCGAATTCGAAGTCTTGGTTTCCTCTTTCCGTCATTTCTGAGGCTTTTGAAAGTGTTATGCTGAATTTGAAATTATGTGGGAGTGCACAAGAATAGAGTGGACAATGATCTGTTAGTATCTGAAAGTAAAAATGTTATTCTAATGATTTTTGTCGTACACTGTAAATTGAATAGCTTCAGTACCGGTATTTTGTGCATTATCTACCTCTGATTATAACACTGTTAGTTTATTTTTCCATTCATAATGCCTTGTTCAACCTTAGTTGTCCTAACTGTATTAGGTAATCACAAATATTTGTATGTTATAAGGGTGCTGTAATCATTCAACTTGAAAAGACCATATCCTCCGAAGGATATGGTCTTTCACAAGCAGTCTACATAATTGTTTATCACTGCATTGCTAGCATCTCATTTTACCTTCATACAAAACTACTGCAACTTTCTGGTAAAATCTGTATTTTGGAATTTTTAAATGTTTGTCTAGGTATAATGTTGCTCGGAGTGTATGTGATACAATGGAATGTTGGACTTAGATATTTCATTCGTTGTGGTACCTTTTCCTGCTTGTGAAAGATTATGTATTTACTGTACGTTGCAATTTATGCAGCAATATAAACTATGTTGTTTACATGATATAATAAAGTAAGAAAATACACAAAATCGCTCACCACAAGTGTAATGAATATGTACTCGTAATTTACTTGTTTACCAGAAGGCTGATAGAAATCATTCAGTTTTGAATTTCGTTGTTTTTATGTTTTCCTTACCATCTTTATCGTTCAAATCATGTCTGCCATCAACGCTATGAGTGGATGCATATATAGCAAAAGAATCATACAAGTTGTTTAAGTACTAAGTCTCCAAACCTTGTTTTCTCAATCTTCCATTCAAGTACCAAGTGTCTTGGCTCTGTTTTTATTGGACAATGTAGTGTTCCTCTGTACATCTTCTATGCTACATCATTAATTTCTTTCAGCTCCATCCTGATAAAATAAATTGAAAAGATGGTTCGTTCCTGCAAATGATAAACAGTTAGCTATTGTTCCTCCATTCATCTTTGCTGTTACGGCCATTTAATTATTTATTGAGCGAAAAGTAATTCCATTTAAGAGTAACAATGTTTGATAATGTGGCCAGTTCTTATGTGAGATCCTGGCTGAAGAAGTCTTTCTTTGATTTTCAATAGAACACTGCTCTCTTCTTGATAGTATGTAAGCGCTTCTTTTATACTAAAAAAAAATCAGATTATTGTTTAAGGTCTAATGATAAGGAACACGTTGTTTGTTAGCCTCTAATCCAGCGTAAAGATCAACATAATAGCCAAGAAATTGTATAGGTTAAATATACAGTTTACATTAATTTTGCATACACATGATTTGTTTATTTGAATGACTTATTGCTGTGAAGCATCTATTGTGTATACCTTGTGTCCAGCAAAACGTGATGGAACATAGTTAAATCCATAACTACTGACTAATGTCTGGGGTATAGTTTCAGACTTAAAAATGTGCAACATTTTAATATAATTGTATTTAGTGGCTCCCATTAACCTGAATGTTGTTGTATCTGTATCAATTGAAACTACATCTCTTAAATTCAAACTTAAAAATCAATATAATCCGGATATTCCTGACTTTGAACAAAGCATATATTATATATATATATATATATATATATATATATATATATATATATATATATATTATATATATATATATATATATATAATTAGAGAGAGAGCGAGATGTGAGTGTGTGTGTGTTTCGTTTTCTTCTTAAGCTCCTTTTGGTCCTTGGTCTGTTTCGTCAACACCACCTTGTACCACACTAATATTATTAAACAGTTTTCAATCAACATATTCTTGTGTATTTCTTTTTGACTGTTTAACCTCACCATGTAATTTCTTTCAAAATTCTGTAAATGTAAATCTTTTATAGTTTTGATCGAATAACTAAAAGTTGTAATAGATAAATTGTAATTTGTCTTCATATCATTTATCGTGCTTTCTTTATTATTTTTATTGTCTTTTTTATACGTCCTCTGACTTTTTGGTTATCTCTGTTAAATCATTCTTCTGCTGCAACTCTAACAGTGTATCAGCTCAGACAGTTATCCTGTTGTTCAAGTCAGTATCTTTTTGATAAAATCATTAATTAGTTTTATATTATCTTGATCGTTTTGCTGTATTTCAATAGCAGAGCCTTTCTGTAACTGTTCTAACTATAATTTTTAAGTGCCATAGTCTTTCAAATATTTTTATATATAATTTCTTCGTGTCGCTTTCTGAATTATCCATCTCAATACGTATTCTCTACTCGATTGACTGTAAACATTGTTGAATGGTAGATATCTCACCTCAGCTGTCTCTTACTGTTTTCAAGGCTTGTAGAGCATTTGACTATGTGTTGAATCTTTGTTTAGGGAAGTTGTGAGCATTTAAATTGTCTTCTGTTCTCATCCATGAGTTTTTGCAGATCTGATACTGCGTTAGTTCTTTCACTGCCACTCTGTTCAAGAACTGTTATATTTTGCCAACTCGTTCTCTCCATGATTTACTCTATTTCAATTTATTATCCTCCAAAGTCTTACATATTTGAACATCAAAACTTCTTCGAGCAAGCAGACTAGTACTGCATCATTTAATTGACCAGGATCACGTAAATGTATGGTACGATTATTAATGAGATCTAAATCAGTGTTAATTGTATCCCAGAAAGAGAAACATCCTGCTGCATCACCTATTGATATACCTTGCCCTGGTTTTTAACCCGGACTTAAAAGAAAAGGTAAATTGCGTAGCATCTCCAAAAGAGAATCGTCAGAGCCTGTTAAAGATATTACCGTTATTATTGCATTATTTATCTAACGCGAGGAACATATGCTACAGACATACCGTTATAATCTATTACTTATCAAGTTTTATATTTTATGCTGATATTCAATATTTTCATTGTAAAGCTGAATAATTGCTTTTAAGAACCATTAACACTGTATGAAACAAAATTGCCGCAAAAGCATTTTTTTACATCTTTTTCAGTGAGTCCATCAGACTTTGTCTGCTCTGCGCTGTTGATTTTAATATAACTTTCCATATGTCTAGGAGGAATTTAGACAGTCCAGAGTTGTCCCAAAAGCTTCTGCAAAGCTCTACAAAACAACACATGACTTCTAAGCTTCGCAAATCTCATTTTCCTTTAATTTGTTTTCTTCTTTTCAAAGCGTTTTATTTCTTCTCAATTTTTTGGTAACTATTGGCTGTCTGTTTTGTTTATATTTTGCACATCATTGCACATTTTATCTCTTGTATCTGTTGGACTTGTTGATGATTGAAATACACTCATCATGGTTGATTTAATATCTACTTATTGCTTTGCTTTTCATTTCGTGAATACTGTTCAACTTACCGATGGCAGAAGTTGTTACATAATATTCTAAGACTTTGCCGCAGGTTAACGTTTCCTCGAAAGCATTTGGAATACATCATATTAATGTTCCACGAAACACACTAAAAGCCAAAGGGACAATTACACTAGAAGCTATTTCTTCAGCACCTAATCAAGCTTGCTGATACACTCATACCACCTGAACCTGTTGCCATACTAGCATCCACCCGATTGAAAAGGTAGTATGCCACTTTGTATTTCTTTCTCACACCTCTATAGTGTTCGATCTAAATCAATTTTAATCTTATTAATTGTTGTCAACCTGAAATGAATTCCATCATTATGTAGTGCGGACGTAGTCGTTCCGAGGACAATATGCATAGAATGAATCGTTTGTTATATTGACATGGTAATATATGAAGGAGGTGCTGTCCCGGAAGGATACTCCGCCAAATACGGCGCACTTGGTGATTTTTCTCCCATAGCTGTGATATTTATATGCATGAAAGAAACAGATTAGACTGTGCCGTCAGCAAAGTCCTTTGGACCAGAATTACTCATTCTGCTTTGCATATGCTACACTATATACCTAAAGGTAAAGGTTTGCTTTTGAAAATCATTTCTTGTGTAACACGTTTGGCTGGTAAACGTCCTTGTGCTATGAGGTAGTCAGTTATGAATTGGCTAAACGTAACCGTTAAGATAAGCTTTATATTTCTTTAATATCCTTGTTTAACAGTGGACCAATTGTAAATCTCAATAGCGTCCTCAAAAGCAACATATATTACAATGTTCAATGTCGCATGAGAAATTATATCGATTATTGTTTCTTTGTTTGTTTGTTTTTTCTGTTGACATTTATCTGCAGATAAAAGCTTTGCTATTTAGGGCCAAATATGTCAATGCATTTAGTAATGCAAGTTTGATTTATTTGTACAGTGTTAACAATTTTGTCTGGTAAAAGTCTATGTGATATCAGTTGTCGATTGTGAACTAAGTGAAAATTAAATAACTAGATTAGAACTTTTTCCAATATCCATGTTTGATTGTGGACTTATCTTAAACTACTTCTTCAACAGTATGCTATATGCAGCTGTGAGTGCAGAATTTAATGCAGCATGGTAAACAAACACAATACTATTTTTGTTTCACTCGACATTTGTCTGTAGGTAAAAGCAGATTTATTTATCTAGTGATAAAAGCAGATGTTAGCACACACTATTTATTAGCTGTAAAAAGGTAAAACATCTCTGGAATTTGCTTGTAAGATACAGACATGGTTTTTACCTTTCTGTGATTTGGTTGATTGTTCATTGTTAAATCTAACGTCATTACAACTTGATGCTGAAGACTTTGTATTGAAACAACTTTATATTTTGACCAATAAACAAGATGCCCCAAAAAAGCTACACCATTACTTATGAAATAATATATTTTATTTAAACTGCATAAAGTTTCATTCATCTTCTGATTTTGTAGACTCTTCCTGTTCTTTATGTAAAGATTCAGCTCTGGCTTTTTAAGATTCTTGTGAACCTTTTCCAGATTGTTTTCCATGTTCAAGTGTATATGGGTCTCTTGGTTTTTGTGAAATTACTTTCTCTGGTGATTTTGCCTCTGATACACATTGCCTTTGGTCTGATTTGTCAATCTTCTTGAGGATAGCTTTCTCAAGCTGTTAAGGTTTACTTATAAGATGATTTGCAATGTTACTTTGAATAGTGAAATATAATTTGAAATATTACAGACTAAATAAATAGGTTAAAAATGTCATAATGTCAAGAAATTAAATATGTGACCAAGCTTCACAAAGACAGAAAGAGCTCTAAAATTAAACACGGGAAGGAAAGGAAAACTGAAAACATGTAAATTAATACTATAAACAAAGATACCACAATTACGACATTTAAGAATACTCATGACAAGTATAATTTAAGGCAAAACTTAAAAATCAGATACGACACTAAAATACTCAGTAAACCATCTATTGATTTATTATCGTAGGTGGTTACATTTTACAAATCCTGAAGGTGTCAGTGAAAATGACCTTCATTTTGATCATTTCAATCCACCTTGTTCATCAATTCATTTTTCTGAACCTGAGCAACAACGAAAATGTTTTCATTGGTCAAACACTGGATAAGTGATATCAAGTAAACACATTTAAAACAAATGATTAAATGCCATCAAAACAAAGAGACAAGAAAAAAGTTGAAGTTTTTAAAATGTCTTACTTTGTCACTGAGGAGATTTTGAACAGTATTTTCAAATATATTTTCCCTGATTATAAACTACAAACTCAAGATCAAATACATGTTGATGATATCGCAAATCTTGCTAGTGACTTTGCAGAGCAAAGTCAATGACTTTTTGACGAATAAACATACCGCTTGAACAAGAGCAAAATTAAATTAAATTGGAGGAACTATTAAAATTATGGTTATAAAGCATGCTTGGACTTGTTAAGTAAATGTTCACGACATATGTATTGAGATCCTAATCGAGATATATAAATAATATCCAAAAGCAGATCCGCTAAGGTGGTTGCTTTGAAAATAAATAGAAAATGGTGCACAAAACTTTAACAAGCAGTTCAATAGAGGAACATCCAAGAAAATCCTGGTTTATTAACTAATTAAAGCTGAGGACTTTACAAACCGACATCCTGAAAATAATTCTACCATCACAAAGAGTAACATTATAGATTAAACATGCATGGAGATACTGGCGAAAGGTTAGAGACAGGACAAAGCACAAGTATAAAGGAAGAGCCTCTGCAAAACAAACCCCAACCTAAATATACATTGAAACCCGCTGTTGTTTAAAGGAAACAAATAAAAGTACATACAGAAATATAGATGTACAAATAATAGACTTAAATGAGCCGTTTGAACAACAGGCAAGTGAAACAGAAAATGCAAAAACTAATTACCATAAAAATATTTAAAGTGGAAAACTTCCACCTGCAGTGAAAATATTTTTTTTTCTCACTTGAAAAGGGAAAAAGAATTAAGCGGTTATGTAAATGATGAAGAATGCAAATTTAAACAAAAATCATTGAAATCTTATGTTGAATTTGTATGAAAAACTGTTGAAGAGTTTAAAAAAGAACGAGAGTAGCAAAGAAACACACCGATCCCAAAAAGCTGTATTGCAAGAAAAGTTGAAAAGTGTTGAAGGTAAAAGAGAGCAATTAGTTCGACATCTAACGCAGAGAGAAATTTTAGAAAAAATATTGAAAGTATTACTAAAAAGAGAAAGAATGACCACTAGGAGAAAGATTAAAATAATTGTTTAAGGAAAAAAGTGTGACAAAAGCTGCTATAGGGACTTCAGAGGGTATGACAATATTATGTGCTTCTCTGTCTATAGCAAATTTATGAAAAGTTCAAGAGGGCTTGAGGACAAGCAAGTGGCGCTAATTCTCCTTCAGAAGGCAAAGATGATTCTTTCCTTGGAAAATAAGAAAAATAAAAGAGGCTTATTAAATATTGGTAATTATTTGTGTTACCTACAACATTAATTGCATCATTGCCAGGAAGTATTGGCAGAGTAATAAGCTGGCTTTTGAAAACAGATGAACGTGTGATTTCTTTCCTTGTTGAACATGATATTTTAATTGTTTTGGTGTGGTTGTTATTTGCATTTTTGATTGGAGGCGTAAACAAAGCATCTAGCAGAATTTAACAAAGCTCAAGTGCATATCCCGTTTTTGCTTTCAGCGTATACTATCTTGGGCACGATTAGAAATTTGCAAATTATTTAAAAATGTACATTTTGACAGACCCTGCAACCATAAATATCAATATAAATGCTTTTTGTTTGCTCAGTTCAACATAAATCTTGTTCTTTTCTGTGTGTGTGTGTTTCTAAGTTGTCAGGTGTCATTTGAATTTCCAAATAGCGTTTCGTGCCGGAGGCCAGACAGAAATATGATCATCATAATCCATGTTATCAACGAAGTACTTATTCACTTTGTCTTGTTTTTGCGGGGGAGACGCGGAAGCTAAGTTGGTAGCGTCGGTATTGCAATCCACGGGTCGCGAGTTCGGTACCCGCCCAGGCCAGCCCGGGTCGCCTGCATGGGTGCATCTTTGTGAAAGGCACTTAGCTCCAATTTCCTGGGCATGATATAGCTAATAATGGGGTAAAAGTGACGTCCATTTTGCTTCTACAATATCTTGTCATACTGTCACAGATTTTGCTTCCGCATTTGGAATACAGTTCTTCACTCTGCAGGTATTAATGCTAGCGTTTCACCCCAGTTTAAGCCTGTCACTTAATTTCTTTCAGTAATTGTTGCATCTAATTATACTACCCATTTGCATCACTACGCCACTCGTGAGCAAAATAATATCTTCAAAACCAACAGCATAGGCTAATTAAACTTTGGAATCAGTTACTCGTTGTTGAAAACTGGTTATAATTTTTGCATCATTACCATAAACATTCTGTTCTAAAATTAATATATACTAACAACTCTTGATGAATTTTCGTTGAATCTACTCTCCTCCCCTCGTAGCTTAGGTTCTTATTGCAAGTTTAGAAATCAATCAAGTTATGTCGACAATTTATTAATAAATCAGGGGGTACTCTAACAATTGGTACAGCCAAAAATATGCAATTGAAGTCGATACATTGATTGAAAATCCATATCTTATGGTATAGCAGCCATTCAGTTCGACTCATTCGCTTACAGTTTTCATTTAGCGAAGAATTAGTCACACAAGTATGTGTGTATGTAGGCCTATGCATGTATGGATGTATGTATGGATGGATATATGGATGGATGGATGGATGGATCAATCATAGGTCACTTCATGCCACACTAATTGAAGGAAATAGAAATAGACATGGACCTGGTCTTTACATTCTCATGAATCATGTATCTTAGCCTTCCCTGCATAGAGAATCATCGGTTATTAGGATATTATACATTTTTTTCTAGATAAGTGCAAGTTCAAGAAAAGTTTTGATAATGGTAATAATGGTGATCTGCCGGAGTTTGAAGGATGTATTCTTTCTAAAGCAACCATATATGGACTGAGTTGATAACTGATTTCACTAAAACTCTCTGTGATGGAAATGTTTGCTTGTCCGGGGTTTTATTTTTTGCTGTCTTGCTATTAGCAATCCTCCTACGGTTTCACACTACCGCATAAATCTGTCTACTAGTAGTAGCATACCGGTGATGGCACTCAAATAAAGACAAAATAAAGTTTTCTATCTTATGAAGCTTTTAAGAGGCTCGACTAAAGATTGTTTTCTACATAATGAAATCTGATTTTGTTCTATGCCTGATTTAGCTACAATCTTATTTCAGTTCGTCCAATGAATGCATCGATAGTGTGTTACCTTCCAAGGTCGCCTTTAAAACAGAAATGGCATCAGAAGATCAATAGATTATGCAATCGACTCCAATATTTCCTCACAGGTGTATGTTTCCATTCTCTATATATAGCTGTCCGAAATCTGATTGCGAAATCGAAGTTTATGGCTTGCGTATATTCTGATTGTGTGGTTTAATACAAGCCTAAATTTAACAAAAGGCAAGACTGAGATTATGAAATTACTTGAAACTTAGATTTCAAAGACCTCTAACTCAACGATTGTAAGCGCATAGTCTGTTACCCCGGCTAATTTGCTTCTTTGTGATGTCATCGCAAATTTTGAATGATTTCGCTTTGGTACAACTATGGTTTCCAAAAAATGAATTTGGAAAAAAAAGTGTTCTTTTCTTTTTTAAGCAACCTTTTAAGTTTTTATTCAATTCCAGGACAGAAGAATTTTAAAAATGTTACAAACGTCTAAGATCTGGAAGCCAGAGTCCAGTATACTTATACATTAGTTCTTACCTTACCCTGGGCGAAATGGCCGTGATAATCATGGGTCTGTCAATATTTGCTATTTTGAATTTCTTCTTAAAGACGCTTGAACAATTAAGAGTACATTAATCAGGGACCATGCAGGCATCAAAACCTATCAAGACGAAAGCTACAGAAAAATATGACATGCTTAAACTTTTGGCCAATATCTCTATTTTTCCAGCTTGTTCATACATTGCAAACTGTCTTTTGCAAGGGAAGCAACTCCTAAAGCAATAAGTTGTTAAATTTCGGAATTATTGTATCATCAAGGTCTCTCTCTCTTTCTCTCTCTCTCTCTCTCTCTCTCTCTCTCTCTCTCTCCCCCCCCCCCCCCATCTCTCTCTTATCGTACAGGTTAGAGAATTTGTTTAAATTCGTCCCCTACTGAGACTCTAATCCGGGTCCGCGGTTACTTCACCCATCGCCTTGCCTGCACGCACCAACCCGAATTAAACAAATCTGTAACCTGTATGATAATATTCTTTCCCGATAAATAACTTCACTTCATATTACCACGCATCCTCCTGTAGGATCCAGGGATAACACTTTCCACTCTGTCTGGTGTATATTTGTAACTTTCTATGTTAGCTTTTATATGACTTGATTTCTCTCAGAGGAATCCGGAGTGTTGTTGTTGATTTGGTGTCTTACGGCACAGTAACACAAGTAAGTTATTTAGTGTCAAGGCAATTGAGATAAAGTCCCTTGCCCAATGACACACCACGGTAGCCGACCCAGGCTGATCTGATGGTAGGATTCGAACCCGAACCCTTTCGAATCCGGAGTGAGTGTGTACTTGATGCAAAAAAAGTACCTGTCTCCAAGATGGTATACGTTTCTTACTTCATTTAGGCTGCGAGTGCTAATTAAACCGTCTTCCAAATTCACTAACGCGACATGATGAATGCAACATTTCTGAATATCTTTGACAATTAACGCGAACAAATTGACACATTTTGATTGTAAAGCTTTTTTTATTTTATGTTAGATCGTAATTTTATTCGTAGTAAATTGTATGCTGACATACGTTTCTATATAGTTCCTGCATCGTTATAACGACCCTCACATGAGAGAGAGAGAGAGAGAGAGAGAGAGAGAGAGAGAGAGAGAGAGAGAGAGAGAGAGAGAGAGAGAGAGAGAGAGAGGGCGGAGGGGAATTAAAGTAACCGCGGGAATTGTGCGATTTTGAACATTTGTCCGTACTCGTTTTGACCCATTACAGCGTCAAGCTTGCCTACAGTGCCTGTGATATGAATCAAATTTACAATTTTATAAAAAAAATTATAATGTACAAAAGCCTAATGTCTATAACATTCCTGCCTTCGTAGAAACAGTTAGTGCAATGTCTGATCCTAAACTGTCCTTTTATCTGTATTAAAAAGTACTTGTCGTTCTGATGCCAGAGAGACGATGTTGTATTACGTATTTATCGTAAAAGAGAATGATTAAGCAGCTGGTTGCCATCTCTTGTCACCCCGACAGGCACAACTGTAAGGTGTACGAAAAGGGTCAAAATGACGTATGCAGGCTAACCGCTTTGAGATAACGGTTCACCGCCCTTAAACAGTGGTTCACCACTTTCAGAAAACGGGTCACCGAAAGAAAAACTATATTTACAGCTATTTAAAAGCGTTCCACCGCTAAAAAAAATACCAGTTCACCATTAAAGTATACCGGTAAACCGCTATTAAAAAGCGGTTCACAGCTATCGAAATAGCAGTTAACCGGTATTTTGAAGTGACCAGAAAAGCAGCGGTTCACTGCTATCGAAAAGCGGCCAAGAGTCATCTTGCAACCAATCAGAATGCGCGTTACAAATAGAATTTTCAAGTGTTAAGTATGGTGGCGCTCTCCAGTTTCGTACTTTGCATAGGGTTAGATTTTGAAAGAAAAAGAATTACCCAGGTTTTCCTCACTGGCTATCCTGGCTATTTAAAAAGGACCTTGTATATCTTAGGTATTGTTAAAAGAACTTTGAATTCCCTTTATTTTGGTGTATGATTGATGGGTGAAATTTGGGTTATAGAGTATACAGCTTGGTCTTACTTAAGATGTGCACCTCTAAAAAAACCTGCTAGCTCCGCTTGGTCATTTTCACTTCCTGGACTTCAAAGGTAAATATAAAAAAAAAGAGCCGATAACTTTTTTTACTTTTTAGATATTTTGTAATTCATTCATAGTACTTTCAGAGGCTGATATTGTCTCCTCTGGCAAAATTCGTTTCCCTATTTTAATAACTGCTGAAAATAGTGCACTTTTGACTAATTCAGGCTGATTTTTCGAGTACTTTGGAGCGGCCATTTTGTCTGCTGTGTGCTTAGATCATGTCCAGTTTCCACAAGTACAATATGTAAAGAAATTTCAGCCACAGTACATGAAAGTAACATAGAGGTATGCCAACATTCTCTCCATTGTGCATGTTGCAAATGCAAAACACTTCATCTTACACCTGTCACTCTCTCAGAAGCATGTATTATCTGTAGAGCGCCCCCTATACAAGTACAAGATGGATATTATCTAACTTTTCTTAACGAAAAAAAAAATTAAGCTGTTGAATGGACTATTCTTGCTGTTGAATGGTCTATTCTTGCTGTTGAATGGTCTATTCTTGCTGTTGAATGGTCTATTCTTGCTTCGAAAATATTCATCTTATAAATGAGGAGAAATAAATAGTAAAGACGTAACGTTACGTGGCGAAAATCTCTAAAATCTTCCAATAGTGATATAGCCTTCTGACTGAAAAAGAATGCGTAATTTTTATTCGTAGTAAATTTCTAGACAGAACTCAACTTTAGGGGGAAATGAAACATGTATCCAAATTAATTACATCTGACTACATTTCATTTCGGAATATACATCTCTCTTCCCCTGACTTTATTCATCAGAAGGCTCTATACCGTACAGACGCAGATTAAAAGCGGAGAACCACTATCTTAAAGAGGAGAACCACTATCTTAAAGTGGAGAACCACTATCTTAAAGTGGAGAACCACTATCTTAAAGTGGCGAACCTCTCAAAATACCATAAAAGCATGTCAACAGTATCTGCTATTTTTACCCTTTTCGTACACCATACAATTGTAATAAACAGCCGTAACTTATTACCAATGTCATCAATTTGTATCAGCTAGTACTGATACTGAATGGATCTCTGTATTGAATACCCAAAGGATTTCTAATATCTGGCCATAGCAATCGTATTAATGGCCTGGTGTGATAGCTATCTGATAAAATATTAAAACGCATAGTGTTTACATTGGAAGTCAGAATCAGATTATCCGATTGCCACGACAATTATTGTGGATGGCACGAGTATTCCCACTCGATGGAATGGACAAGACACACACACACACAAAAAAAGACTTAGGGCTAATCTGACAAAATACCACAATAATGTTATGATAGTTCGATTCAAATGGCTTTAGAAATTGTACACTATGTCAGATTGAAGGGACTTTACAGTGGAATGTTCAGGAAGGAAACCCTAGAAAGAAATACAAGTTTTTGTCATAAACTCTTTTTTTTAAAAAACAAAACAAAACAACAATAGTACTTCGACCGTGTTATAATTTGGACTTAACTAGGTCATTCTTTACAACCGTAGATTCGCGAAATTCGACTTCGTTCTTAGCGGGTTTCGTTGTACATATTTAAAAGCGATTGTTCCAAGAAATGGCAAAAAATGGTTCCTTAAGTCATGCCTTTATAAAATGATTTTAAACCATTCTTCTCTCTGTTCACACAGACACAGCGCCTTCCGTGAATGATCGAAGTAAACGGGTGCGTGCTCGTGATTTAAAGTTATGGTGGTTTCACGTTTCATTGATAATCAGCCTTTAAACAGGCACGTATAACAGAAAACCGTCTGCGTCGGAATTTGCCAAGTCAATTTTTATTTGTAAAAATTAAATGACAGAACCACTAGAAAGTTAGCAAACTTGATTATACACTAACATAATTTTTCAAAAGTATCTTGAAAACAGATAATAACTTGATGTTAATCAAGTGGTAACAAATGCACAGCAAAGAAACACACTTCATAATTTCAGTAGTTGTAGGCTTGCAGCGTCACGGATATAGTTTACGTTCTATGTGAATTGGATTCGCGGTGTTGACATTAACGGGAAAGAAAATGCTTGTAATAGGTAAAGCATGAATGAAGGGAAACACTTTTAGCCATTTCTTAAGACATTAAAGGGTTCACAGGAAAGCGTCATTCGGAACATCCTCGTCTCTTCGGATAACTCTCTGAAAGATGCTAGGAGGTAATCGTAGTGATACTTCCCAAATCGATAAGTTTTTGGCGGACAAATATCCGGCTTTATGTGCTAGGAAAAGATCTTCATAAGAACATAGTCGTTGACAATAACATTCAACAACCTTTCAACCATCAATGAAATAGCTACACTTTTAATTTTTAATGTTTTTCCTGCTACTTTTGAATGAAATATTAAAGAATTATTCAGTTTCAATAGCCTCAAATATTACTTACGTTGCTATTAGTGATGACTCGTCATCGATTCCTTGTTAAGTCAATAAAATTAGTATGATATAAAGTAAACCACGGGCCTAAGGGCAGTTCAAAATGGCCACTATTTACAACCGAGGTATTTTCTAGCATGCGACAGAAAAGACCGAGGACGTTTAAATGAAGAAAACCGAGTCTGATCGTTATCGTTACCGGATCAATTACTGCGTACATAAATTATATTCCAAATAACCTATTAAAAGGGGATTCTTCGCTGACTACAGCATCTCACTTCAGGTGGTCGTGAAGCCACAACTGCCATCGTTGAAGAAAGTATGAAAATTGTGCACTTTGTACCCATCATGCACAGCGCCTGATGGGAGTTTTCAAACTTTATTCAGACTAGCCTTTATGGGAGTGACGTCACTGTTGTGCGAATGACATCACTGAGTAACCAGTGGGGAGAGCGAGATTTTACTAGCTACCAGCCCACGATATTGGCTTGCCACTTTGGGTCGGGTAAAAGCGAGAAGGCGATTCCAACACGAAAAAACCATGTAATCAAGCAATACGTGAAATTTCGATGTTTGAGTACAGCTGACGTCACAAAAGCGTATGACATCAAACCAACCAGTACCAGCACTTGATTTGTCCCCTGTTGTTCTTGTGGCTAGAATAACACACAGACCGGAGACCACGGTAGAACCAACCCAATCATGTGAGAATTGAAGAAAACAAACAAACAAACAGCGCCTAATGATGACTGACGGCTATTAAATAAACCAATAGCTAGTATAACCCAGGGGAAAATTGTATTGACTATTGCAGAGACAGTAATAAATTGATGTGAAATTTTCTTTTAGAATTTTGCTGTCGAAAATATCCTACTTCTTATCATTTCCTCATCGACAACTCAAATTTTAGCAGGTCGGACGCTCTGATTAATGAGTTTTCGCGGATTGCAAGTAGAATTTAATGCCGATAAATCCCATAAGATAATTAACTTAATTTGTTTCGTGAAACATCACTCCATTATTCTTCCAGAGAGACATGGATATGGAGGAAAACTGGGAGCTCTGTAGGATACATGCCTCAAAATTGTAACAATTTTATAATCGCAGGCTTACAGTTCCAGTGTGCTTCATCGGAGCATTTGTACGACATAAGATCGTAAAAAGGCTGGTAATTCCTAAATTGATTCAACCTCAACCTTACGTTTTCAGTTATTATCACCGCAATAGCAATCCATGGCCAGGATAATGTTACGTATCTTACTCTAGAGCTGTTTATTCACTCAGAATAATTTCAAAAGGTATATTACAGCAGGCCCGTGAACTGGTCCCTGCCTCACGTTACGTCATATATATATAAGTCATGATTTGTGCTTTTTTTTTTCACAGCATACATTGACCAATCAGACTTACTGATCTTATTCACTGCGAATCATAGTATACAGCAACAGTTAACACACGCTAGTAGTTAAACAATTGGCTGTTCAATATGAAAGTGCAATTTGGGAATTTGCTTTAAAAAATCTCCTTTATCACAGATTAATATCTGAGCTAAAAATGTCCGGAAACTGTTATTGAGTGGATTTTATTCCAAACTTCTTTTTTCACATCAAAGATAAAACCCTGGTTACCAGAATTATGAATTGTAGCCAATTATTATTATTTATTTTTCCGATGAGGACATTATTATGGACCTGATAAAAACAAATATTCCCCTGGCATACATTCTCGATGAATATTGGTTTTATAAGGTCTATTGAACCATGTATTGCTCTCATCAATAGGCTGCAACTGTATACACATTCGTACATATATCTGTGAATGACATTTGTCTTCGTCAATTAAAAATGTGCCTCACTCGTACTTTATTCATGAAATCTCAAACTTATGGAGAAAACTTAACAGACGATCTCGACTTTTGAGAAAATTATCGGAGATTATGTAGAAAGTGTAGAAATTAAAGTATTGGCCCATCTACATTTCTCTAATTGCACAGAATCAATAGGTTTGCTGGAATAAAGGTTTCGCTTGCATATTTTTCACTTGCAGATTGCTGCAGCTAAAGTATAGTGGACGACTTATCTGCAATAATGCAAAAAGAAAATTATTGGCTTAATCTTCTTTAGTAGAACGTGTATTTAGTCCCTCCTCAGTTCTATATAATGATTAAAAAATTATTTTATTTTTTTAAGTTCATATAATAGTAACGTAAATACGAAGCCCACCATCGGTGCCTGGGACGTAAGCACACTAATTTACAGTACATCTTCATATAGACCAGATACAAGAACAGCTCTAGTTGGTAGAGAACTGGCCAGATTCAAGATCCAAATAGCCACGCTGCTCACTGACAAAGAAAAGATACTTCAAAGATGGGCATAACACTTCAACAACATCCTCAATCAACAGTCATCTATCAGCGAGGAGGCTGATCGATTGCCGCAAGTGGAAATCAACATATCACTTGCTGATCCTCCAGAGCTGACTGAAACTGTGAAAGTAATCAACCTGCTGTCAAATGGCAAGGCACCTGGAGCAGATGCTATACCAGCAGAAGTCTACAAAGCCGGAGGCTTGCATATGGCACAGAAACTGACAGAACTCTTTCAGTCAGTGTGGACTCAGGGTACTATACCCCAGGATTACAAGGATGCATTCATCGTTTACTTGTACTAGCGGAAAGGCAACAGACAATCCTGCGACAACATTCGGGGCATCTACTTGCTGTCATTAGCCGACAAAATTCTTGCCAGAATTCTGCTGAATCGTATTGTGCATCACATCGATCAAGGGCTGCTGCCAGAGAGTCAGTGTGGCTTCAGGAAAGGACGAAGGACCACATACATGGTGTTTGCAGCTCGTCAAGTCCAGGAAAAATGCCAAAAACAGAACTCCAACCTGTACACGACATTCATTGACCTGACAATAGCTTTTGACACAGTCAGCCGTAGAGGCCTCTAGAAGATCATGGCAAAATTTAGTTGCCCTGAGAAATTCATCGTGATGGTTCGACAATTCCATGATGGCATGCTAGCTGGTGTTGTGGATGACGGTGAGTCATCTGAACCATTCTCAGTCACCAATGGAGTCAAACAGGGTTGCGTGTTAGCACCAACCCTCTTCAGTATGATGTTCTCTGCCATGCGTACTGATGCATTCCGTGACTATGACACTGGGATCGGCATCAGATACCGGACTGACCACAAGCTGTTCAATCTGAGAAGACTACAGGTGAGGACGAAGTTACTGGAAGTGACTGTTCGTGAGTTCCTTGAATGCCAAATCTGAGTTTGACATGTAACACAGTATGGACCATTTCCCTTCAGCTTGTAACAATTTCGGTCCCACAATCAGTATCAAGAAGACAGAGGTGATGCACCAACCTGTACCAGGAAAATCTTACCTAGAGCCAACCATCACAGTAAATGGCCAAACCATCCTTGCAGTGAACAAGTTCAGCTATCTCGGCAGCAAACTGTCACATGCAGTCCACATCGATGATGAAACCAACGCCAGAATTGCTCAAGCAAATGTGGCATTTTGGCAGACTACGTGCAAATGTGTGGCAGCGCAGAGGTATCAGTCTACAAACAAAACTTAAGGTCTACAAAGCCATTGTATTGTCGACGCTGCTGTATGCTTGCGAAACCTGGACGTTGTACAGACGCCATGCCAACAAGCTGAACCATTTTCACATGGGCTGCCCGATGAAACTGATGAGGATAAGATGGCAAGACAGGATACCCAGACACTGAGGTTCTCACACGGGCAGGCATTCCAAGCATCCACACTCTGTTGATGAAATCACAGTTGAGATGTGCAGGCCACGTTACCAGGATGTCAGAAGAGCGACTACCAAAGAAGATCTTCTACGGCGAGCTGAAGGAGGGAAAGGGATCTCAGGGTGATCAGAAGAAACACTTCAAAAATTCCCTTAAGTCATCCATGAAACACTTCAACATTGACTCTGAGTCTTGGGAAGATCTCACACAGGATCGCTCCACATGGCGGAGTCTCGTCCATACTGGAGCTACAGATTTTGAACGGAGGAGAACTGCCCAGAACTGCAGCACGTCCTCTTTTGATCAAGCAACCCCAAGCGGGACCTCCTGTCAAGTGTGCCACAGACAGTTCAGAGTACAAATTGGCCTGATCAGCCACTCACGTACTCACAGAAACCAAACCAGTTAGTGATGTCATCCTCATCTTCGAACTCGAAGGACGAACAACAATACAACAAATACGAAGCCATATTGCATACTAATGTCAGGATTTATTATAAACAATGTGTCTGCCATGGAGCATTGACGGTATAGGGCTTGCTGAGCCGGAGAAGACTATACAATTATCATTTTGTATTACACTCAGACTCAACTCAAAATTCTGTCATCTAATTGGTTAACTTCAAATCACCGACCAATCAGACATCAGAATTTTTAATATTCTGACGTCTGATTGGCTAACGTCAAGTCAATGACCAATCAGACGTCAGAATTTTGAGTTTACTTTGAGTTTGAGGGTGGGAACCTTTTGCAAAGTTTTTAAGTTTTGCGTAAACTTTTTATTACGAGGTTTATCGAATTTCTCTCAAGACTTTGCTTTGGAAGGCGAGATACGGCAATATCGCTGAAAACTATTTTTGAGAAAAAATTATAAATTTTCTTAAGTTTCACTACTTAGATGAAATTATCCTTGTCGAGAATGAATGATGATAGTTTAACAATCTGACATTGCTTAGAGTAGACAGATGTAACCAAAGATTAAATTGGCGAACAGTACGTAAAATATAGCGAAAAAAAAAAAAAAAAAAAAAAAAAAAACCCAAAACCAACACACAAAAAAATGAATATATCTGTATGAAAATTGATTGGCTCCTACCTTTTTAATATATTTAATATGCAACAATTTGAACTTAGCAGAAATTTGTGAGGTTGTAAGATTGCATAGACGTCAATAAAAGTGCACATGATTGACTATTTTCCCCGTCTTTAAACAAAGCGAACTCTAAACGCAGGACTAAGATAAAAATAAGATCAATTTAGAAATCTATTTCAGTCTTTTAGAATTGTCTGGCAGTATTATAATTGATTTAGAAATGTCATTACAGTCCATTCTCAACACTTAATACTTTGATGTCCATGAAAAAAGCTGAAATTACTATTTTATATACGTTATTACAATTTTCGTACGTTGTATACCAACATGCCGCGGTTGATCAACAGGATACAAGTTAGCACGCACGTATATTTGCCTATGGATATATCTCTGTCTGTCTCTCTGCCTGTATGAAGATATATCCACCCATACCTCCATTTATCCCTTCTTCCATCCATCAGTCTATCTATCTATTTATTTATCAATCCGACTGTCTGTGTGTCTGCTCCAATAAATCATTTCTTTTTCAAGAGCAAGAATGTTACTAGGTCTTATTCCATTCTGATTATTTTCATCTGGAAGTGGGGATGGGGAACCATTCTGATTATTTTCATCTGGAAGTGGGGATGGGGAACCATTCTGATTATTTTCATCTGGAAGTGGGGATGGGGAACCATTCTGATTATTTTCATCTGGAAGTGGGGATGGGGAACCATTCTGATTATTTTCATCTGGAAGTGGGGATGGGGAACCATTCTGATTATTTTCATCTGGAAGTGGGGATGGGGAACCATTCTGATTATTTTCATCTGGAAGTGGGGATGGGGAACCATTCTGATTACATCCACATAAATCCATGATGGCAATACTAGCTTTGCGAGGGAAAATTAAACCAGTAATTTGTGTGTTATCAGTGACATACTAAGCAATATCTGCAGTTAAATGTATTACATCAACTTAAAGTAAAAAAAGAATCTACACAGAAGAATAAGGGTTTTATTTATTTGAGTCGTGTGATTTAAATCACAAATAAGTACTAGTATGTAAAGAAACAAATTACATTGAAGAATAAAAGGTAAGCGCCATGAGTATGCGTTGACATCAAAATTATGTCTATTTATCCGTATACTGTTTGAATTCAAACATGTATTGTAAATTGAGGATACAAGATCGTTCCTTTATAAAATAAATATTTTCCCACACAAATATATGTATCATAGGTTATTTATGAACTGTGGTAAGAATAAATACATTGATCTATGTAAAGGACACACTCTAAAGAGCAAAAAATGACTGTGTGCAATCTTCGCCTTTTTGTAATAAAGTTGACAGTGGTATTTCTGATGTAGTAAACCGTCTATATACTGTTATTCTCTCAAGTATTAGTGGAAAAGGTCCGGAATGGAAAAGAATTGTTGGTTGGTTGGCTTACGAGTCCAATGCTCCACCAACTGAGCTACCGAGGCTCCCCCAAAGGACAAGAGAAATCCAAAGCAGACGTTGTACTGTGGTCCAATGTATAAAAAAATGTCACATACGTTAAACGAAGAATCACTGAACGGGTTGAATATGACTTTTTGAGGGAGGCTCGAAAACCGGTCTATCTATATTACGTATATACACATACCGTACGAATCGAAGACATCAACGACAAAGACACACCTTTGTCAACATTCTAATTCACCGCCTAAATTGCTCTCTCAATCACCTCATTCGTTTCCTCGACAACAGTCAACTCCTCTACACAGTCCATAAGTATTTCTTCTTGTAAAGGGTCAAAACGCTGTTTGTTACGATTTTCTACATTTATATTCTTGACGTCGCAATGTTCGAGAAGCATCTCATCATCGGCGACCTTTACTTCACATTTGGAGACTGGCAAAATACGAATGAACGCCGCTTTTGAGAAACAGAAAAGACAACTGCTATGAGCCTCTAACCTCTTCTCGTGGCGGATGCTGATATGCCCACCATATGTTATGCTGGCACTTTTAGTGGTCGAGTCTCCTCGATCAGGTTCAATTGAGCATGGACATTTGCGAATAATTTTAGACTTCACAAATTGCAGGATCCTGAAGAATAATTCCTTACGAAAGAGGATGTATACCCATGGATCAAGAATCTGGTTGAAAGAGGCGAGTCGGATCGTCATGAGGTCTGTCTTAACATTCACTTGAGCAAAAGACGCTTGGTTGATGATGATTCGAATCTGAAATTTGAAAAGAAAACTTTTAGTATGCGTTAATGCATCTTCTCATACGAAATGCAATAGTTTATTGCTATAACGTATTTCGAAATATAACAGCCAGCCAGTATGGCTCCTATAGATTTATATGTACCATAGATCGCAATGTTGTAAAGAACACCGCGTTGTAACGAGCGATAAGTATGGACCCGGATTCATTCGTTAAAGTAAGGACACTTTGCATTTGTTGTAGGATTTATGCTACTTAAATTGCAGATGAATTCAGAAATAGCGACGACCCTGACCGACCAGAAAGATATTAAGAAGCACATGAATATCTTCGCTTTACGTATAATTATGGCCACCTATAATTATTGTTTACATTTTATTAACTAGATTTGTGGTAGGGACTTCAGACTCGTGATCGAGAAGTCGTGGGTTTGAGCCTCGCCAAGGCCACTCATTCTGTTGTGCTCTCAGGTAAGGCACTTCCCTTGTTTCAGTGGATGCAGCTGTAAATGTATACCAGCATATATTGTAGTGTTAGCCTTTAATGGACTGGCGTGCCAGCTGCTGGAAAGTGATGGACTCTGGATCTCTTCATGCAATGGAAAGAAGGATATGCTCCGATCATAGGAGCTATTGGTACGCACGGGAACCTTGAATACTGGAGAGCGAGTATTTCTTGAACTTGTATAAGTTACATGGTCCCAGCTAATCGCATTTATTTGCAAAGTCAAGCAGAGAAATGAGGTGTTCGACAAGCTGCCCAAAATAGATCTAGAACTGGTCAGTTATAGAAATTATTGGATTGGTTGGGATAGAAAGGGCTGATTTCAACTAGGTAGATTCATGTGCAGACTATAATTACATACTCGCTTTATCATTTGTTTAGATATTGTTGAAAAAGTCAAGCGTATCGTACTTAAATGACCATCATGCAATACGAGTGTAATAATGTGTTGCACGCGCATTGCAACTAGACGAGTCCTAGCAAACATACGCGCTCTCATTTTCATAATCTGTGCGAAAACGAAACTACTTTGTTAAAACTCAAAAGTGCTTTTCTTGACTCAAAGATTATTTTAGTGGGATTAGACCTTGTCTAGTTATGATGCATGTGCCTTGTTAGATTACGTTCATAATGACTGACGTTTGACTGGTTTTAACAATACATTTACCAAATGAAGAATCAACACGCAAGCGAAAGAGTGCATACAAATAATTTCAACATGCAAATGTAAAATATGAAGTGGTCAATATTGTTAATTGGTTTCTCTCTGTTTTGTTCAGTATATATGAACGATGACACAGTATATATACACGATGACACGGACATTAATAACGGACTGATACACAGTTTTCATGCTTAAGTTAAGAGTTGTTAGCCTGTTCATGTTTGGACCTCATACCATAAAAATATAAGGTACCAAACTGACTGATCCGACCAGCTTTGGGATCACAAAATACAGAGTACCAAACTGCCTGATCTGATCGGCTTTATAATCACAAAATATACTTAGAATGGACTGACATTGTAAGTCAAAATGGTTATTCAAATAGTACAAAAATCGCCGAGACTTCATGCTTTGTTCGAATTTGACTTACATTCATAAAACCAGGGTTCGCATTAGACAGCCTTCTTGGTGTAGACACATAATTTTTTCATCGCATGACGGTTATATAGGTTATATTACTACTATTAGTACGTTTGATTCCGAGAATAGTAACTTATTATTGACGAGAACATATCACAGGTTAAGCGTCAAGAGATGTATCATGCACTCTCTCTCTCTCTCTTGTAAGCATCCTTTTTCAAATTAAAGGTATTCTGAAATATCTCTAATTGATGACGGACTGGTACACATAATATCAATCAATTTGCCATAAGAAGCTAACATTAAAAGTTGAAGAAAGTGAAGTCTTGATTGCCATTAATCCCGAATCGGAGGAGGGTTGAAGCTGGGGGACAAAATCAGATTGGATACTTACCATGAGAGGAGCCCAACACACTGAAAATACGAAGACGATTCCCAGGAGAAGAACCATCATGTGTAGCTCTGAGTTTTGGTTCTTCTTTGGCATGTTCATTGCCCGAGATTTACGCTGCATCTTCAACAACAGGTATGTGACGTAGACATTGCACAGTGCTGTGAAAGCGATGATGGAAAAGTTAACGATGGCGTATGTGTAGACAAAAATTTGATCCTCGATATCTCGACTAATGAAGGAAATGAAGCACCATGTTCCCGGAAAGTGACGAATGACTTTACCGAAACCAAGTAAAGGGAGACAACCACTGAAAGCAGCCAGGAACCATATAAATAAAATGATGTAAGGAGTTTTCCGGTATGATATATGTCGTTCGTAGAAAAATGGATAACGTATTGCCATGAGTCTGTCAATAGCCATTATGCCTACTATGAGAACGGTGGCGTTTCCGGCAAATACCATCATGAAACAAAAATAAGAGCACAAAGTGTCTCCACCTACCCACTGCCTGTTATTCATGTAGACTGACAGTGTAACTGGCGATGTGGCACACGTTCCAAATAGATCTGTTACAGCTAGGGCACCAACAAGAATATAGAAGACAGTCTGACGATGTTCCTTTGAAGAACGAGCTAACACGAAAAGAGCCAGGGTGTTTCCAATGACACCACTTGCGAACATTAAAGCTGGTACGGTAAGTGTAATCAAAGGATCGGATACAGATTCTCGCTGCAGTTTTAGCGTTGAATTTTCAGTCGTGTCGTTGCCGTAGGTTTCGTTAGACGGTTCGATGGTTGTTTGCAGGTATGAATAAACCTCTGATGACCTGTTTAATATTATACTGTGAATACTTGTATTCTTTTGGTTTGACGTCACATCCTCTTCCATCTGAAAATAAGCAGCAAGGTTTAAAAAAATACATTAACAAGAAATTGCTTTTCGAACCCTTTTTGCATCTATCATAATTGAAATCTTTTATAGGGAAACTTGTTTACGTAGACCATATCTGAATACACTTACATGGTTCAGTCATTACCTATCTATCCGATCTGACTTTCTCTCTGCATCATTCGGAATATTCTCGACTATTTCCGACGCGAGTCGAATAACTCGAAGGCAATCGTAATGATACTTCCCAAATTGGTAGGTGTTTGGGGGATCAAGGCCCTGCTTGGCTTGATGTGCAAGAACAGATTCTTATACAATGATAAGTGTTGAAAATAACACTCGACGACGTTTCAATAATTTATGAAATTCCTGCACTTTTGAATTTTAATGTTATTCATGCAACTTTATAATGAAAACAATTAAAGACATCATTCGGTTTCTATAGCCTGAAACTGTTGCTTACGTTGATGTTAGTGATGGCGCATCATCTAGTCATTATGACGTCAATGAAGTTGTTATGATGTAATAACAACCATGGGCTTGAGTGCAGTTCAAAATGGCCATTATTTACAACCGAGTGTGTTTTTTTTTTTTTATTTTTTTTCTTCTAGCATTTGATTAAATAGGCCGAGAACGTTCCGATTGTCTCTGCATAATAGTACCACTCTCCCTAGTACAATCCGTTGCGGACACATTCTCTAATCTCTCGTTCACATGATTCTCAAACTCGCATTACCATTTATATTGATCTTCCCTCATCCTATATTTCCATCAAATATTCTTCCTTTTGTTTCTTCTTATGAAGCTTTCATGAATAAACTGATTTTTATTGAATCAGCACACACATCTGCTATACAATTTGTATCATATCATGATGTGTAGAACTTAGAAATCTAAGAAAATAATGTCGACTATCTAATTTAGTGGTCTTGGACTTCTTGGGGAAAAACATGCTCGAATTAGTAGCTTGATGCAAATATTGTTGCAGTTGGATTGTTTGACCAATGCGTGGTGAAAATTTCTTTATGTTAAGATGTGTGCGTAAATAAAAAAAAAAAAAAAAAAAATGGCGGGTGTACGATTTAAAATCTGAAAACGACAACATCTTCGTTTCCCTTTTACACCTTTTTTAAAAAAATGAAAGCAATGCACATCAGTTTATATTTTACTACATTGTTACATCTCGGTATTACTAATGAAAGCAATGTACATTAGTTTATATTTTACTACATTGTTACATCTCGGTATTACTAATGAAAGCAATGTACATTAGTTTATATTTTACTATTGTTACATCTCGGTATTACTAATGAAAGCAATGTACATTAGTTTATATTTTACTATTGTTACATCTCTGTATTACTAATGAAAGCAATGTAGATTAGGTTATATTTTACTATTGTTACATCTCGGTATTACTAATGAAAGCAATGTACATTAGTTTATATTTTGCTATTGTTACATCTCGGTATTACTAATGAAAGCAATGTAGATTAGTTTATATTTTACTATTGTTACATCTCGGTATTACTAATGAAAGCAATGTAGATTAGTTTATATTTTACTATTGTTACATCTCGGTATTACTAATTAAAGCAATGTAGATTAGTTTATATTTTACTATTGTTACATCTCGGTATTACTAATGAAAGCAATGTAGATTAGTTTATATTTTACTACATTGTCACATCTCGGTATTACTAATGAAAGCAATGTAGATTAGTTCATATTTTACTATTGTTACATCTCGGTATTACTAATGAAAGCAATGTAGATTAGTTTATATTTTACTATTGTTACATCTCGGTATTACTAATGAAAGCAATGTAGATTAGTTTATATTTTACTACATTGTTACATCTCTGTATTACTAATGAAAGCAATGTAGATTAGTTCATATTTTACTACATTGTTACATCTCGGTATTATTAATGAAAGCATTGTACATTAGTTTATATTTTACTACATTGTTACATCTCGGTATTACTAATGAATTCAATGTACATTAGTTTATATTTTACTACATCGTTACATCTCTGTATTACTAATGAAAGCAATGCACATTAGTTTATATTTTACTATTGTTACATCTCTGTATTACTAATGAATTGTAAATTAAAAGATATTTACCGCACTTCAGGCAATTTTAAAGGGTTTACTTTTTTCAATAATGATCAAGACGACATCAACTTTTTACAAGGTCAAATTTATGTCCAATTTACATTCTGATACATTCCTAGATTTTCCTCTTGTGTAAGAATGAATTATGTTTTAGAGTGCTTGTACGATGCCGATGACTGACACATATAAGAACATAGGAGTACGTAAATACATATATTTTTGTCCAATACACTAAAGTGAAATAGATTCATCGACAAGAGATATTTGAATTATCGATTCCAGCGTGACATAAAACACGATTGTTTTTGGTTTCATTTACAGGAAACGCCATACTCGAGAATAAAACTGGGTCCTGTTCAGTGTGTTTCCCCGCAGCTATTATTAGCAAAAGCTGACAAATATATTAAAACATCTGCCATGTAAGTATAAAATTCGAAAAGATATGTATCCGCTCCATGGTGTAAAAAAGCAAAGAAGAGTATGATACATTTCTAATACTTGATGACGTCTTGAACAGTGGCGGCGCGAGGGTTTGAGGCGCCCGCGGGCAATGTTCTTTAATGACGCCCCTACTGTGTCGCCCGGGTTCAATGTTCTTTAGTGGCGGCCATACTTTGCCACAGAGAACACCCCCCCCCCCCAATCTAAGTATTGAAACCGGGAGCTTAGGGGGGGGGGGTGATTGGCAAAAACAAAAAAAAGCTCCAAACCGGGGGCTTAGATGGGGTGGGGGTGGCAAAAAAAGCTCCCCCGACGGCACCTCCCCTCCATACGCCCGGGGGCAATTGACCTCCCGACCCCCCTCGCGTCACAACTGGTCTTGAATTGGTTGATGCTGTAGCAATCTGATTTTATTGAGTTTTCACTTCCGCCAAAAGAAAAGGACCCGAAAATACCCAGCTGACCAGAAAGGTTGTTAGGTGTGCAAATGCAAGTAATACTGCAATGATAAACTAATTAACTGATAATAGTAACACTATGTAGGTTATATGTGATCTTTTGATGGGAATGGAAATATGTGCAAAATATGAAATATAGTTGTAATAAAAATATTAACAAAAGAATAAAGAAATCAAGAAAATACCTTGAAACGAATTCCGCTTGCCTATTACCAAATGCTAAATAACTTTGAGCAGAAATTTTGCGCTCGTTAATTTTTTGGAAAAGTTAGTATAGATGAACAATTTCTTGTGAATTATGGCAGTTCGTTCAATGAGTCGATACGTGTTTGTATATACGATTTTTTTTAACAAAGAGGTTCTACATTGATATTGAATGATATTATTCGAATTTCATTATAACGATCTGTGTCTCATGAACAAGGTGGGAGTAAATGAATTATATAATCCGGAGACTGGTTGTTGGTAATTTTATAAAACTGCAGAGATTTTGTTATGTTTCACCTTTCTGCAAGAGTAGGCCATCCAGTTTCAAAATAAGGTCTTCTCTGTTAGAAAAATGTTCTTAGTCCAGAAACTATGCCGGCTGTTTCAAGTTGTAATTTTTCAAGTTTATCATAATCTGAGTTAGTACAGGAGGCCCATATTTCAGATGCATATTCCAGAATTGGGCGAATGTAGGTTAAATAAATTTTATTCGGGTTATGTATTGATAATACATAGTTAAACTTACTCAGGCGTCCAATACGTATAGATACAGAATGAATTATAGATTCAGTATGGCTGCTACACTGGATGATAAAAAAATATTCCAAGATGTTCATGTGATGTAAAAAAAACGAATATTTTCACCTGAAAGTTCAAGGTCTGGTATGTATTCCAGCTCCCTGTTGGTGAAAATGACGCACTCCGTTTTGGATGGATTAAATTAACAAACCAGAGATTTGCCCAATCCGATAATTTGTGAAGATCATCGTTTAATACGCTTTGAATGAGACATGGATGAGGTGATATGCATTGTAAAGTGGACTCGTCTGCAAATAATCTAATCAATGATTTAAACTTTCGGCTATATCAATAGTGTATACAAGAAAAAGAAAGGGACTTAATACTTATCCAAGGTTTGAGAATTCATTTCCAAACATGACTCTGGGTACTGTTACCTAAGTAATCATATATCCATGCCAATATATGTCCATTAATTCCACAGCTTTTCAATTTAAGTATTAATCCCATCTGGCACACTGTGCCAAAGGCTTCAGACATGCCACAGAATATAATGCACGGAATTTCGCTTCGGTGAATTGTACTGCTGATGTTATGATAGGTATTCAATATGCCCACTTCAATATGTGAATTATATTGCTGATGTTATTCAATATGCCCACTTCAATTATGTCCACATGCGTTGACTTCAAAGCTTGCGCGTGAAAGGTTAAATTGGAGAAACTTATTTGCGACATGTTTCGTTGACTACGGATTCCGCCATGATTATTCTCAGGGTCGATGTGGAACAAAGTGAATCGACCATCCTTGGCTAGCGAAGATGCATCAATACCTGCTGACTGACGCTTGCACTTCAGGTCCAAATCAAACCTTTAAGTCAAGAAAGCCAAGGACAACATACTTTTGATTTGGAATTTACTTCACTTTTAAGGTGGATGCAGCACTTATTTTAGTATGGGCATGATAATTTAAAGACCTTTTCATTTAGTGTTATTTGTATAAATATAAATGCCATGATTGCGCATTTGCTGCAAGTGTCTTCTTTTCATAACGTGGTGATCAGGATAAGCTGCCCCAAAATTACTTTGGCATTATAAGAGTTTCAAATCAATGAAAGGATAAAGAAAGAGACCAGTGTGGATCAAATCACTTATTACAACTAAAATGGAATGCACTATTATGTATTACAAACATTGGTATTTTCGCATAATAAGGTCACTGAGTCAGGTGTACTGAAGTTCATGAATTTCATAATAAGGGCATGACAATCCAACAACACAATTTACACCGATAACAGTAGTATCGCAAACACGAACAGGTCTCATGCAATGAAGATAAAAACAAAATCCAATGTTAGTTTGACTTTTACTCTACCAGTACCTTGCACATTAACATATTAATTATCTTACCATCTGTATTGGTAACTCGCCTCTGAATAATTACCATAAGCACGCTTCAATTTAATCAATATAAAATCATTGCCACGAAGATACCTATCATTTAAGTGGAGGAAAGCAAAACCACAATGGTACCAATGTCAAGGTTAGATTTTAATTTGATCAAATTAACATCTGGCAAATTCAGGATTTTTTCTCTCTAGCAAATATTTAACACCAAATAAAAAAGAACTTAATGAAAATTATAAACCAGATTCACAACTGTTACACTTCCATTAGAATCCGTATGTACTTCATGATTACGTGGTAATCTTAAGTGGTCTTTGGAAATCGCGAGATCAGAATCTTTTAAGCGGCTTCTGAAGTACCGTAAGGTCCTTGATGATTGCTCATTAGCTAACGTGATGGATTTGGTTCTGAATTTTGCGGGTTCGAATCCTGCCCTGGCCAGTGCGGGTCGGCCGACTGTCTCGGCACCAAATGATGTTGACAGACGCGTACGGATATTAGATAAGGTCGTCGTGACATGTGCTCATTTAATTCGTGGTTTTGGGGGGCTTTTGTTGCATGGCTATCGACTATTTTACACAGCAGAAACACACTGGCAGCAGTGAAGTATAAGATGAAATTTCCTAGTATCAAATTTCATCAAAGTTTGTTCAATAACAGTTCCATTTTTCTATCCGCAAAGATACCAGAGAGGCAAAGGTGGCAATTTTTGTTTAGAATCTTATCCTCTTTAGAAACAATTTTCCAAGACAACAAGCCACACAAATTCATCAATTTTGCGTCATTGGGTTGGGCAAATATTCTCCCCGAAACCTACAAAAGGAAAATTCAATACACTCAGCGTTCGTCTGTTTTCATTCTTTAAACGAGTTTGAAGATGTTTCGGAGGGAAACGGAAAGAAAGTCACAGGAGAAAAAGTCACAATCAGGTTTGGATGAGATAAAATAATACCGTACAGGACTTAATAATAAACGATTGATAGATGAATGAAACTGCGGGCATTTATATAATAGAGGCATGCGGTATGTATAAAGCTAAATAAAGGCGGTGATATATGTCTTGTGGCGAGATCGCAGACTATACAATTTGCACAAAATATAGGGTTTTTGATTTGTCCAGCCCTGAAAACATTTTTTTTTAAATATTGTTTTTATTGTAATTTATCTGATAAATTTAAGCATACTCATTATTAATAAAGCAAGTTTTTCAACTTCTTTATAGTTACCAACTAAATTTGATACTAATGCTACTAAATAATAAAAATAAATTCATTTTAACTTAACCTATATTAGATACAAATTAGTATAATCGTGTACTTAATAATTGTGACTTTTTCCGTGACTTATTTTCTTGTAACTTTTTTCTGTGACTTTCTTTCCTGGATCCGTTTCGAAGTCTGGCTCAGGCGTCCACTTTTCAAGCTCAGATTGAGTTTCAAAAGTGTACGGATACTAAAAAAAGGGGGTTACTGAATTTAGTTTTGTATTTTCTTTCTCTAACTTTAATTTCTATTGTTTTTTTCTTCTAAAGATATTTTCAAGCGCAATCGTTGAATTTTATTTAGATACATATAATTTTTGTTTCTCATTTTAATAGTTGTTCTAACCTTCTGAGAAGAAAAATTTCATTTGCCTCAATATTGGTCGTATTCACTTTTAAAAAATACTAAATTGTTTGCCAAGCGTCTTTTCTGGAAGTAAATATCTCATGTGTCTAAAACATTTTCAGTATTACTTCAGGGATGTAAATAATGACTTTGAGTATAAAATGAAATGATATATATTTGAAGAAAACTCTTTCTTAGATGGCTATCTAACCAAAATTTCACATTTGTTCCTTCACATACGTGCATTTTGAGCGATATGAAAATCATGGGACCATATAATATAAAAAAGCGATCGTCATAGAAGATTCTCTCTTTGTTTGTCTGTCTGTCTCTGTCGCTCTCTCCAAACCAAAGGTCTACATGATTCAAGACGCTGACATTCCTGGTCGTGACTAGCAGGAATAGCTAATGTATGTATGTATGTATGTATGTATGTATGTATGTATGTATGTATGTATGTATGTATGTATGTATGTATGTATGTATGTATGTATGTATGTATGTATGTATGTATGTATGTATGTATGTATGTATGTATGTATGTATAACTAACCTTCTTTATTTCTTCTTGAAAAGAGAGTACATTCATTTATTTTCATTATTACACAATATTTATAGGAAAACTAAAGTGACATTAATGGATAGACTTCACACTAAACATATAAATATATTTAAAAAAGTACAATGATTAGACCTCCGTATTCAGATTATATTTCTTGCCTCAATTTTATTAATATCATATCCAGTATGGAAAGCACGGGAAATGCAAGAGTAATATCATATCCAGTATGGAAAGCACGGGAAATGCAAGAATAATATCATATCCAGTAGGGAAAGCACGGGAAATGCAAGAATAATATCATATTCAGTATAGAAAGCACGGGAAATGCAAGAATAATATCATATCCAGTATGGAAAGCACGGGAAATGCAAGAATAATATCATATCCAGTATAGAAAGCACGGGAAATGCAAGAATAATATCATATACAGTATGGAAAGCACGGGAAATGCAAGAATAATATCATATTCAGTATAGAAAGCACGGGAAATGCAAGAGTAATATCATATCCAGTATGGAAAGCACGGGAAATGCAAGAATAATATCATATCCAGTAGGGAAAGCACGGGAAATGCAAGAATAATATCATATCCAGTATGGAAAGCACGGGAAATGCAAGAATAATATCATATCCAGTATGGAAAGCACGGGAAATGCAAGAATAATATCATATCCAGTATGGAAAGCACGGGAAATGCAAGAATAATATCATATCCAGTATGGAAAGCACGGGAAATGCAAGAATAATATCATATCCAGTATGGCAAGCACGGGAAATGTCAAGAATAATATCATATACAGTATGGAAAGCACAGGAAATGCAAGAATATACGTCTCCTCTTTAAAACAAGGCTTTTTTTTTTGAACATCCAACAATTTAGACATAAGTATGCGGCACACCATATTATTAATATATGCAGTATAAAATATATTTGATTTGAAATATAATCGTTATAAACTAGTAATGCATGTTAAACATGAAGCTGTTATATACATGAAATAGATATAAAGCATACAAGGACATGAACTTATGTGTAGACATTCAAAATATGTATGTATGCATGTATGCTTATATTTGTTTATATATGTATGTAAGTATGTATGCGTGAAAGTAAGTACTAGTATACGGTACATTGTAGAAAAATACCCTAGAAATGAAAATAGTTGAGGAAAACATACATATCTGAGCGAAAACAAAATTACAGGAAAGGAAAATATAAAAGGAAAAACGATCGGGAAATACATGCTAATGTAAATGCAAACATCTTAGAAGAATTAGAATCATTTACATATGAACAACACCTTTTAAATGAATTATCGTTTCAGCAACTTCTTCGCAACATTGGGAGTCTAACAGTTATAAATAAAATGTGTGCTAGTAAAAAATGAATTGGGTCCATTGACTCAATCTAATCTATAAGCATATTGTCAGAAATCATGTTCAAGTTCATTAGTTCTTCGATACATCGATTCTAATCCTTCCGCCGCCTAATGCATGATACATTGCCATGTCAGGTAATTCATAAGGCAAAGTTTTCTATGCTCTTACCCAGCAGGGTGTGAAGTAGAGTGTCATCGTCCTGATAGAAAAGCCAGTTGAGTCTACTATGTCTATTGAGTCTAAAGCCAGTGTGAGTCTACTATGTCTATTGAGTCTAAAGCCAATGTGAGTCTACTATGTCTATTGAGTCTATTATTTGCTCAAATATATTGCATTCATGGTTTAGGTTTTGACTGAATAGAAACATATGCTTGACTCTGTCTGCAACTAATATTTTACAAAGTTTACAATTATACTCATCCTCAGAGGAAATTGAACACATTATCAAATATGCAATGTTTGCAAATGACCAAATTTTTTCAGGCAAACATTTTCCAAGTTTCCAGACAGCGAGTGGTTGAAGATTAGATGGACTACGCTTAATATGGTCACGTGATGTCTCTAACTGGTAATCGAGGCGCAAATGGCGGATAGACATCGTGAGAGTGTATGTTTATGATTTCACATTTATTTCTGTGATAATAATAATAATAAATATTTGCTTTTGTCGCCGATGAGATGAAATATTGTTCATGCATAATAATGTATTATCCTAGCTGTACAGCACTTTTGACTCCTCTGTTTGGAGCAATAGACAAAGCAAACCATGTCGTGTGTTATGGATTCATGGGAGTCATCTAAAAACAATTCCCAACTGAAAGTCTATGCTATAATGTTAGCCTCTCTCTCTCTCTCTCTCTCTCTCTCTCTCTCTCTCTCTCTCTCTCTCTCTCTCTCTCTCTCTCTCTCTCTCTCTCTCTCTCTCTCGTAAAAGAACATAATTAAATGATGAGCCATAGACCTATTTATTTGATGGTAACAATGGGATTCAGGGCCGACATCCTTAATATTTTCAAAATATTTTGATAATATTATCGGCGAGGAGAGTACAAAACATATAATTAAGAAGGATGATTATTAGAAGCAAAATGATCGTTTTCCATATAAATAAGATAGGAGTCTCCAATGAAAAATTTGTTGGGTGTATCAATTTATCTTAAGCAAAATAAGTTGCATGAGATATATTAAAGTTGTTCTTCATTTGCAAAAGTAATGCTAGGATAAAACCTGTCTTTTTAAAGAAAACTTAAGCTCACATCAGTTCTTATAAAATGATACGTCCTTTTCATATATATCCATTTATAGTTAGTTTCTGCAACAACTAAACAATGGAATTTGAACAAATTATAAAGTTGCCGAATTATATTCACCTTTACATTCCTTAAAAATTATAAAGCATGTCAGAAATTTAAAGACACGATGGAACCTGACATCAACTATTGCACAAAAATCTAGCCAATGAAGTAGAACTCCATTTAGATTGGTTTGGAAATACAATGTTTATTTTTTAGGTGCATATATGTCAAAATTAATTAAGTTGTCTTCATCTCTAAAATCAAAATACCTGCTACACCTAACCCGGTTATCTTCATGTCTTACTTGTGAAAACTAGAGTTGTTAGTGAGCAGGAGCTTACAGGATGCCCCCACTTCTGTGAAACGAGTCAGTACCTTTGAGAGTGGCCAATTAACCATTGAATGTAGGTCACAACATAGTGTGAGGTGTGTGACATAACTGATTTGCCATATACATTTGACGTGTACGATTGGTGGCAATAGGTTAAAAGATGTTACAATTGGAACACAGACACCATCTTTAATTATTTAAGTAGTTTTCAAACTCGTGAAAAACTGGTCAGAGTAATTGTAATATGTGAAATGTTTTCATTCTAAGATGCTTTTTTATAGCAATAAGTGAAGAGGTATTGGAATTTGAGCCAGGAAATAAATGTCGACCCCTTTTTATTGAGTACTAAAAAGTAAATCAAAGTGACACAGTTTGGTGTGCGGCACATGTTCATCCCAAAATATCCAAAAGGGTAAATTTAATATCAATAGAAATGTAGTGGTCTGAAATAAATGCAGCACATTCAGAAAGGATAAACGCAATTTATTAGCAGTTTTGAAAACATCCTGAAAAGTTGGTTATGGTAACCTAATATTGTTTTGAAATATGCCGATCCTAAATTACACTCTCAGTAGAAGTTTGGTTGCAATAGGTTTGATGTCTGTATTATAGCATGGATGCACTTTTTAAGAAATTGTGAATAATTTCCGTAAGGCATGGTACAGTAACTCAGTTTCCATGCGCAACATATGTTCATTCCAAGGTGCACACACACAGTGCAAGCTTTATCTCAAGATGTTTTAAAATAAAGGAATTACATCCCAGACGGGAAAAATGCACACACTTTTTAAGCAATTTTGAAAAAATCCTGGAAATTAGGTCACAGCAATCTATCTCTGGTAAACAACACACATCCTTCTTAAGATGCACTTTTAGTGTAAGTTTTGTGGCACTAGGAGAAAAGGTAGTGGAATTAGAGCCGACACATAATTTTAACCCTTTAAAAACAAATTCATGGAAAGTAGGTCACAGAGACCTAGTTTTGGTGCACAACAATGTTCATCCCAAAGTGTAAGTTTATTATGTTAATAAGTGAAGCAGTATTGGACTTACAAAATGGACATGGAAACAGACGGTCAAACGCACAGACGGACATAGTAAATTCGGTATACAGCCCGCTTTTTGGTGTGACGGTATACAAAGGAAATATTTTGAAAGGATGTAACTCTTTAATAATGGCCATTATTCATAATGGCAATTATACAAAAGTTGTGTCCTTTTCAAAATATGAATTGAATTGTGTTAGGAGTTATGAAGCAAACCAAAACGGAGCAAGAATACGAAGTCCAGTGTAGGCATGAGATCTCTCACTATGCTCACATTAGACTAAAAGCTAAATATTATATTAGTTGGGCAGGTTAAACTAGGTTGAAAGGCATTTTCCTTCTGATTGCATTAAACTTTGGAAACAGTTTCTAGTCCTCCAAAGATACAACTACAGTGTACTGTAAAGAATGTAACCAAATATTTTTAAAAAAAATCTAAAGTTTGATTTAAATTGCTACAGTAGTTTGAACAGTGTTAAAATATGCTTTCTACCCGGTTTATGTACAAAAAAATGGTTGCTATGGAGGAAGGAGAAAGCAACATTTACTAGAACATGACGCAAGGAACATTTCCTGAAAGTCTGATATCAATAAATGAAGTGGTTTTGGAAAAGATTCTCCCCTAGCTGCCATCGAGACCAAGAGAAACACAATCTTTGTAGATCATGTCATGACAATTATTTCCTTCAAATTGTTTTCTTTTTTTAATAAATTTGTCCAGTGTATTTTGGGGGAAATTGTGAAAAATATATTTTCTACCTGGTAGCTATGGAGGCTGAATGGTTGCTAAGGAAGCGTGCCAATTTCTACGAAGTTCGTAGCAGTTGAAACACTACCATATGTTATCCTATTTAAACATAATCTTCATATGAAGAGATCGTCTGTACGAAGGTTTGTGTCACATTAAACTTAAGGAAAGCTATTTGCAAATGGAAATCTTCAGAATAGTAGCATGTCTGCACGCCCTTCTCTTTTAATATATTCTCAACTACATACTGCTACAACCTCATCCACAGAAGGTTGGTGAAAATTCCACGACAAAGACGGATAAGGCACACTTACTCAAAACACCAAAAATAGCACATCAGTGTTACATGGATTGAAATTCGTATCCATATATATGTCAGTAATCAAAAGCCTGTAGAAAGCGCCACCCCCCCACCCCAAGTCCACAACTTTGATCTTGATGTTGGGACCAAATCATTGACATGTAGACGGCATTCATCTTGTCTAGGAACTTTACTACTTTAAGATAAGGTGCAAACCTGGGTTAAGTTTTATCAAAATATATGTAGGGGTTAAAGAGTGACAGCTCGGATAAGGAGACAGGTCACTGATTTACCTTATTTTGACCTTGACCTTTAAGGCAGGGGGTATGACTGTGAATACACAAGACACTGTCAAGTCAAGATATATAACAGACTACAGTTTCATTAAAATATCTTCACTAGTTCAAACGTTAATCCAGTACATGGATTGAGGTCACTGATTCATATGTACCTTTACTATGACCTTAACTTAAGGTAAAGGTCGTGGCTACGATATGTGCCACACTGTTTAGTTATGATATATAGCTGGTTAACGTTCCATTAAAATATCTTCAGTGGTTCAAACGTTATACTCCAGACAAGGATACAAGTCACAGAATTACATTCTCCCTTGCCGTGACATTGGGACGAAGGCTTGGAATTGGTATGTGACATGATATATATTTGGGCTAAGCTTTATTAAATTATCTTTTGTGGTTTACAAGTTTTGCTCTGGCAAGGATACAAGTCACATAATTACATTTTCACTTGCAGTGACCTGGCCCTTCAGGTAGGGAACCTGGCTATGGTATGAGACACACCGAACAGTCATGATATATACTTGCGCACAGTTCATTAAAATATTTTCATTGGTTCGAAAGTCAAACACCTGACAATTCGCAATTCAAAGAATTTCATTTTATTTTGCTGTGCCATTGACTTTGAGGCAGGTGGACCTGACTATGGTACATGACATACTGTCTAGTCATAATATATACTTGGGCAAAGTTTCATGAAAATCTCTCCAACCGTTGCAAAGTTATGGGCCCAACAAGAAAATGTTAACAGATGGACGGACGAACAAATGGACAGACAAGGCTATAACATAAATCGCCCGATCTAAGACGGGGGTATACAAATGCATCAAGATTCATATAATATCTTAACATGACACAAGAGTTACATGTACATCTTGGTCATCAGAAGTAATAGTTCATGCCTTGACCTTGACTTTGAGAAATGACATAGAACATGTTTGGAACACATTGTCTAGTTATGACATGACGGTACACATACTTTCCTTCCAATATTTGAAACAGCAACAGAGCTTCAGCCTGGATATACAAATTGAGTACCTTCACCTTCAAGATAGAACCATGAAACTGGTATGTGAAAAACTCAGATCATCATGAATGTAAGCATATTATGTTTCATCGCAATAAATAATGCTTTTTTGGTTCAAGTCTTGGCAAGAAAAATACGTACATTTGCATTAGACCTTGACCTTGAGGCTAAGATTATGAAAGTCACACAAAGTCAAGATGTAATAGTCTACTTTTAACAGCTTTAGAGTTGCATCCAAGACATTACAAGTAACTTTGCGATGATTGTGGCCTTAACTTTGCCGATAGGATCTTGATAGTGGTACATCACACACCATCTAAAATATTTCATTTCATCTACTTAAACTGATTCCTAGCTACAGCCCAACCATGAAAGATAACTTTGACCTTGAAATTAGGATCATAAAAGTATGTCATGTGACATTACTTTAGGTCAAGATACTAGTATACAAAGTTTTATGTCACTACTACTATCCTAGAGAATATATGAGCTAGAGCCCTGACAAAAAAAATAATGTTGATCAATTATCTTAACCTTGATGAAAAGACTATGAAATGTTAATAAAACATTCAAAGTTATCAAATTTTATTAGACTACCCTCAATGGCATGTGACTGATCTTGCTGATAGAACCATGACATTGATACACATGATAGGTACAATATACATCCTCAAGTCATGATTTTAAAGGGTTAAATGTTTCATTCCGTTATCTGTAACATTTTAACAGCTTCTGGGCGACAGTTTGGAATAAAAACAATGACATTGACTTGAGACATGGCCTTACAGATAGTCCATGAAAGTGCTAAGTGACAGCATCAAGTCATGATGTGAAGCTACACCAAGTTTCATGTCCGTTATTGTTAAGAGTTTTCGAGTTACAGCTCCAAACAAAAATAATAATGTCCACCTTTGACCTTGAAGTGAGAACTATGAAAGTAGTAAATTAGATACCCATGTCTTACATGTATGTAAAACTTGATCATTTTTCGTACCACTATCTTTAACAGTTTCAGAGTCGCAACTTACACATTAAAAGTACATAAAATCTGGATCTGTGACTTTGACCTTCATGACCTTCATGAAAGGACTGCAACACACCCTCTAGTTTTGATGTGTAAATGTACAAAATAGCATCAGGCCAAAGGCTGGTTTCAGTAAACCTTGCTTCCAGAATAAGTTTGGAAGATTTGTGTACAAAATGACACAAGTATCTATGCACACTGAGTCCACGTTTACATTTAAAAGCATGTAGGCAGTGTTACTTGTATAGTTTTTACATTGGATGATTGCTTGGATAAACATCAAATTCAGTGTAATGCAAAAGCATGACGATGCATAATTTTTCAAATGAGATACAGAAACAACAACAACTGGAATTAGATCAAAAACACGCTATTGCATATTCCCACGCTTTCAAGCTATGTTAGTATGGGCATGACATGACCCTGCGGCTAAAGTTGCTACACTGTGTATTTCTCTTTTCATACCCAAACAGTGTATATATGGTTATAAGGCGGAAATCTTGAAAGTTTCCAAGTTATGAACGAAGGTCAAGTCCCCTACCCTAGGGGCAAAACCCAGATTCTGTATTGGATATATGTCAAATTTCGTCTCCTCATACTCTTCAAACCTATATATGGTTATAGGCAGGAGATCTCCAAAGTTAAAATTCAGGAGAAAGTCTCTTTCCCCAGGGTCTGTACTGGACATATGATTTTGTCTCATGTCCTTCAAATCAGTGCATGGTTAGAGGGTGGGGATCTCAACTGTTTCCAAGTTAGGACCCAGGGGCAAGTCGCCTATACCAGGGGCATGACCCAAGGTCAGTATTGGATATATGTCTGATTTCGTCTTCTCATGTCCTTCAGACCTATACATATGGTTATATGGTGGGGATCTCAACAGCTTCCACGTTACTACACAGGGTCAAGTCCCCTACCCTAAAGGCATGACCCATAGTCTGTAGTGGATATATGTATGATTGTTTCTCGTTTCCATCAGACCTATATATGGTTATATGGTGCGGGTTATGACCTAGGGGCAGCATTCCTCCACCCCTTGGGCAAGACCCAACGGTTTAATCCAAAAACCCGTTACATATGTTATAGCCCTGTATTATGTTATGACCTTGATGATGACACAAACCAACTTTCAGATCTCCAACTGCAATACTTAAATACTGAGATTTAAAGAAAAAAAATATCCCCACCCCCTGTCACCACTCCCGGGGATTATATTAAAATTGTAGAACTATTGTGCACATTTACAGACCCCCCAATCATATTCCAAAGTTCAAGAGTGTATTTTCAACGGTGAAGGAGGAGTTACTCTACATTACAAATTGACGGATGGATGGATTGACAGACATACGGGCAAGATGTCACAAATGCGTGGCGGTCTTTCAATGATATTTACGAAAATATTTCAAATACTATCAATATTTAGAGAAAAATATTTAATTTGTTGACATCGTACACCTTTGTTACGGAATTATGTATCATTTCTTTTAAATAATGGTATAGTTTTATTAGTTTATGACCTCTGTATAATAGTCTAATAGGTGTCGTTTTGCAGCTTGCACATATACGGTAATTTAAATGTGACTCAGTACATTGGTCCTGGGAAAATCAATATTGTCGGTTGAAGCATTAGTCATGTCACGTGATTCAGCTCGTGAGTTTTGCACTTCTGACCTGACCTGGATTTCGCAATATACAGAGAATGATTCATTTTGTTGACCAGAAGTTAGATTGTAAGATCGTAGTAACTAGATGTTGATTTGAGACGGAATAAGGAATGGGTTTTGTTTGTTTGTAAGACGCAGATTAAGAAAACTATATAATAAGATGTATCGCAGCGTTCATCATTCTTCTTGATAGTACGTTCAGCCTGAGAGGTCATAAACGAGATTGGTTCATTTTGTGTGTGATTATCTGCTTCAGTGATACTATTATTCAGTACATTTTGGATTTAGTACTGCTACTTGAACTTTAAGAATTATACAGCTCTGGAACTTGTGTGATATTCCATATTCACAAGGATTACTTGGAATTAATAATATTTGGATATAACTGATTCTTGTTAGTACATCGGCACAGTGGTGTTTTCATTCGGAATATTCTCCATTCGGAATAATTTGGATTAACTTCCGGATCAGTGAACAAAAGAACAATTAAGGACTTTTAAGGATATTCTATACTGTAAGTTATTTTTAATTTTTTCACTTTGATTGTTTGTTGAAATATTTTAATATTTTGGGAAATTAAATATTTGTGTTTTAAATTTTGAAAGCTTTTTTTGAGCTTTTTCTTTTGTTACATTATTCCTAGTCGTAACACCTTCCATGAAACAACTTGTTCATGAAATGAGAAACACATAATAAAATCTTATATATATTTAAACTTAAAGATATAACTTCTAACTACACACGTTAATTGCATTGACAAGAATTTAGTTTAATTTTCAATACTAATTACAGTTCTATCAACAACAATAAGCTACAGACACTCTAGGTACAACATTATTTTTAATATTCCCTATTAGGTTACAATTCGATATTCCGAAGGTTCATTGGTCCGAAAGGTTCACTGTTTGGAAGGTTCATTGATTTGAAGGATCATCAGTCCGAAAGAGGGTTTCAATGATCCGAAGATGCGTTAACCCAAAGGTTTATTGGTTCGAAAGAAGGGTTCAATGTTCCGAAGGTTCATTGGCCTGAAAGAAGGCTTCAGTGTTCCGAAGGTTCAGTGTTCCGAAGGTTCAGTGGTCCGAAGGTGCGTTAGTCCGGACCAATAAAAATATATTCGAAATATTGAATGTTCGAACCAATTAACCCATTTAAAAATACCTTTGGACCAAAGAACCTTCAGACTTATGAACTCTTTTTTTCAAATATTTTTCGGACCAATGGACCTCTTGTTGTCAAATACCTTCGAACTTGTGAACCTTTGAACCTTTTACTTCAAAGTTACGAACCCTCGGATCAATGAACCTTCGGACTATTGACCCCTATATTCTTCGAATTTGCGAACCTTTGGAACAATGGAACTTTGGGCTAAAATGTTCGGAAAATAAAGCTCTTGTAACAAAATAGTTCGGACTTATGAACCCTCAGACAAATGAGCCTTTGGAACATCGAGCAGTTGTTTCCTATCATATTCTAATTTTTTTCATCAAATATAAATTACTATTTTCCCTTAATTCGTAGAAGGAACGGTTGTGAGGTATGCACAACAACACAACAAGTGAAAGGGAAACAAAAAAATAGCTAATAAAAACCAATGCACATTGCTGGTGATTATTATTATTATTATTATTATTATTATTATTATTATTATTATTATTATTATTATTATTATTATTGCCACAAGTTATATAATTAGAAAAATAAAGTTTGGGTTTTGCATATATGAAGCTCTGAGTTTGGTTTGGTTTTGGTTGGTACTATACGGCACAGCAACACAAGTATATTATTGAGTGCCGAGGCAATTGAGGTAAAGTGTCTTGCCCAAGGTACACACCACGGTAGCTGATCCAGGCTGGTCTGATGGTAGGAATGATTCAAACCCACACCCTTTTGCTCGTGAGTCCGGCACGCTATCCACTGAGCCAACCGAGGCTCCCTTATGAAGCTTTGAGATTCCATGGTATTTGTCATAGCTGAGTTCCTCAGAGTACTACGTATTCCAAGTTTATCGAAGTTGGGAAAAAATAAAATTTGATTTCTTCCCTTATGATAATTTTTAAACGTATCTATATTAGGATACTGGACACCAACACTATTTTACATGCAAATATTCATACAAAGCATAATTTTCCCCTTTCCAAGTACACAAATCTGAATATATTTTTTAACAGACACCCAGTGGCAATGCGAGGAGGGGGGGGGGGGCAATTGTGCCCGGGCGTCGGACGAGAACGGGCGCTGTCGGAAGCTTTTTTGCAGATGTAGATGGTGAGGCGGGGGGGGGGGGAGGATTTGGAGGTTGGCAACTGAGAAAAAAAATGTTCTTTGTTTCAAAGTAGGAGCCTCACTAGAGAACATTTCCCCCCCCCCCCCCCCCCGGCGCCTCAGTAGGGGCGCCACTAAAGAACATTGCCCCCAGGCGCCTCGAACCCTCGTGCCGCCACTACAGACACCGAACCCATTACAGGGATGGATTGCAGATAAAGTATATATCAAATAAAGGTAAAAACAAAATACTTGTACATAGAATCCGTAACAATAAACGTTACACGTCTATCAATGTAAGTTAATGAGTTTAAAAAGACAAATAGGTTTCGGATCCTAATATTTGAGAGTCACTGCCAGGCCTCTACTATGTTGCCTTGAATAGTTCTGTTAAAACAGGGGTTTTAAAGGTCCTTTATATGATGTGATACCTAAAAAAGAAAATAAAAACGTGATGAATAAAGAATATAAAGTAGAACAAATTAATTAGGATGGTCTGCTGGATGCATCTGCATTACGTACAATGTGCAAAGAAGTGTTCAGCAAAGGTATTAAATTGTGGTGGAACAGAAACAGTGTTTAGATTCCAATGTAATAATAATAATAATAATAATAATAATAATAATAATAAAACCATCATGTTCTGCTGGTGTGTCATCTAGGAATTATTTTCTTTTTTATTTAGAGGTGAAGCTAAAGTGACAAATACAGACACAGTATGTTTGTGTGGTGGGGGGGGGGGAGAGAGAGAGAGAGAGATTATTCACATTATTGCTGAATTAAACGTTAATAATGACATCAGAAAGCAGTTTCTAATTATGTAGATACAATGCAATCATGCACACAATTAAAGTCATACCAGCGAAAATTAATTAAAAGAGATTCTAGTATTCCCTGTTTACACTCCACGTTCATTTACATTAACGATAACGTTATCTACCTTATTGAATGCATATCCATTCCCCCATCACTTATGCGTGTATTTAAAATTACCGCAAGCATTGATATGAAATTGTGTCAGGACAGCATCAAACAGATCATTATTGATCCAGCATTTTGTACTTCGTCGTGTTGAGCTCCCCCCCCCCTCCCCTCGTCTTTCATGTCAACTTACTTGTAGCCATTTTCCATAGGTTGGAAGTGTCTAGTTCCGTTGTATGTGTTGTGTTGTTTGCTATTTCTTGTTTTTCCGTCTTCTCATCCATTTTTCCACATGACACATTTTTTCTTCTGGGATGTAGGTCTTTGCACACACGTGTACACGGGGTCATCAACTTCTACAGTAACAGCCGCAGTTCCAATATTTATACAAATTATTTATAAAAACAAAAGCGTCAACGTCACATTACCAAATCTTAAACATTTATTTCGATTATCTATGCAAGTCCAAATGTTTAAAACATACTTTATGGGTCAGAAAGTTGTTTTCACAAGGACAACAATTTGTGAAAACAACAATTTCCTAGGGTTTAAATTTGTTTCATACTCTGAGCGGTGTTTCTTTAACGGCACATAATCACAATTCTGACTATGTAGTGCGGAGTACAAGATAGATAGTAAGAACGGAAAAGGAAAAAATAATAAATAAAACAGCGATAAAATCATTAGGAGGATAAACCCTTCCGAATAAATGTAAACAAACTATTCAATGTAGGAAGAAGAAAACACCCCACAAAAAACATACAATAATGAAAAGAAAGGATTTACAATTCACGATATCAAAATCATTCAGAAATATGGTGAATTTGTTCCATCGAGAAATTTCTTAATTTTTCAATATAGTTTTTAGACATGGCGGCAGTTTAATATATGATAATCAAGAACCGAATTATAGATCAATTAAGAGAAGATAATAAATCAGTTGCGATTAAAATGTGTAAAGACCGTGTCTTAATTATTCTTCTAGTAAAATAAATGCAATAAAGTTGAAAGTGAAAAAGCAGAAATTTCCAAATGCCTCGTGTGGAATATAAAAACTGTCCACGTGACAAATCAATTACATTCCACAGAATTGTTGTATGTAGCTAAAACATAGCAGTTTATGCCTTTTTCCATCTGTCTGACTGCGACGAAAGACAAATAATATAACAACGTTAATAAATTTGCGACTTTCACGACTTGAAACAGGGAACTTGAAAGTCGTAAAATAAACGTCACACACACAAACACATAAATGTACAGCGTGCAATGTTAGATAATTAAATTATCTCACGAGAGAGAGAGAGAGAGAGAGAGAGAGAGAGAGAGAGAGAGAGAGAGAGAGAGAGAGCAATAGGCATAATTACATTACTTTCGAGTCTTTCAATGAAGTCTTGAGCAAGGGAACAGTATAAAGATCATCTCATATATCAAAATAGCCTAATTGCTATTTAACTTGCAGTTACGCTATTTTAAAAGGAAAGTACACATTTTAGCACTCGAAGCATCTTTATTAGGTGATTTAAAGTAAATGTTGAAACAAAATAAAACATGAAACAAATGTCGTTCCTCAACAACATGCACATTTTACCTGTTTTGTAAATCGCTGTGTGTCTAACATTCGCACATTTACTAGTATATACATCAGACATGGTTAATTTTCCATACTATGCCACTTGCTGGGAAAGTGTACACTTGAGCAAGCTTCAGAAACGTGCGCACACTTGTTTAAGGAGAAAAAAAAAAAAAAAAACGAATGCCTTCATATATTTAGTTTTCCTTTTGTTAGTTTCCAGGAGATATTTTCCAAACTTATCGATGCAAAATGTATGACCTTGTGTGATGTGTTACGCTTTAAAATGTGTTTCTGAAGAGAGTAAGGGTTATATAAAAAAATCTGCAACTGAAACTCTTCGGTATCTTTCAATCAATCAATCAACCGGCAGAAAACAGTCTTTATGAAAAGGAGCACAGGGATTCGAAGCATTGTTTTGTCAGAAGCGTACGATTTTACTTCGTTAGCTTGTGCTAGCCCTGCGAAACAACCATATTGATGTACCAATATATATTATAAATAAAAGACAAGGGATGGAAATTCCGTTTCGGTAAACTACCCACAAGTCTCCTTTAATAACTGTAGCAACTGAAAGAGTGAATGCCACTTTCGGGGTTAGCCTCAAGCGAAAGTAGACTCGATAAGGTTTCCATTTATACCTGTTTTATTTCTCAACTCTCCCATATTTTGTCGCTGAAGTGCCGTGAATTTGTAAATCGTTCTTATTTTTGCTTAGTCAGACAATGAACGAAAATAGTAATTTGCATATGATTAGAGAAAAATAAAAGCATTGTTCACACGACAAATTAAAAATCTAGAAATGTAAGTAATTTTAAATGACTGACCTAAAGTTAAGCCCATTTACAGATCTCCTTTCAGTGCCTTGCGACGAGAAAATTCACTGAACATTGTCACGTTCATTCATGACGGTCATTGTATACAACTGTCTTGAGTGTAAACTAGTTTCTGATTGGTCGGTAATATTTATTCATATATTCGAAACACTTATCAATTTTACCTTGTTCACTCTTGACTCGGGGACATCGAATGTGCTTCTTAATATTACTGACCAATCCATTATAAATTTACATTGAACAATACGAGGGGTATTTAACAAGTTCTGAATATTAGTATCTTGCACAACAAAGTTTTCTTTTTATTAGTGAAAGTATATCAATGCATCCCCTCAAAGTACTCCTCATGCACCTCTACACACTTTCTCAGTCTGATTATCCAATTATTAAATGCCATTTGTATTCACTTTTAGGTATGTTGTTCATACACTGGAAAATTGCACATCGGCTTTTAAATCGTCTGCCCTTCAGCGAATCTTTGATAACGGGATTCAGCAAAAATTACTTGGCGCTAAATCAGGGCTGTATGGAAAATATGGCAAAGTTTTGGATGTTGTACTCCTTCAGGAAGTTTGTCACAAGGGCAGATGTAGATGGATACCTCTCGTACCGGTACGCGGACGGGTGGTTGGTAGTGTTCCACAACTTTTAGCAACAAGCGCTTTGGAGGCATAAAAATGTCCAGTGACGCTAGCATTAGCCAGGCACAAGTTCCTGGACGACCGGGTCCTTGGCATCGAAAAACTCTCTTGACAGTCCAACTACGTCGAGCGATTTGTGGTCTCTGTTAGTTTTTTCCAATCCAAACTTTAATTTTTTCTCTCGTGTCTGCTTCAAAAAAGTATAGCCATGTTACATCACCTGTAACAATCTCATATAAACGTCTCTGGTCACTCTTGGCGAGTAGCTGTTTGGCAATTTCAACCCGAGTCTGAGTTTTCATCAGACGTCAACAATTGCAGGACCCATATCGCACAAACCTTTCTGAGTTCAGACGATTCTTGAATATATCAAAAACAGCTGACGAATTAATAGAAACATCTTCCATTGTGTATCGAGCATTTTCATCAATTGTCCCATTCACAACAGCTATTTCCTGCTCACCAATTACAGACAAGAACGTGGGTAATCTTCTATGGATTCGCGGCCATCTTCGAAACGATAATACACCTCAGAATAGTAGCATATGACAGAGAATTACATCCTTAAACGTTATCCACGTCGACCTTGATATCAGTCGGAGAGTAATCCACGTCGGCTTGATATCAGTCAGAGAGTATCTAAGAGGGCACGGATTTTACAGTATGCTCTCTGCTTAGCAGCAAAATTGTTCTTCTTCTCAGACATGTTTATGTCATTGTCATTTACCTATGTTACGTCACACACATACTTATTTTAGAAATATTCTTCATAATATTGATGTACTTTATTTGTGGTAAATTTTCCTTTCTGTAGCTCAGTAAATGTTAGAGGTTCAGTTTTTCTATTTTGATTTTCATCATTTTTAAATTTCCGATGTAACGGAAAGTTAAATATCTAAGTCGTTGTTACATATAATAATTACCTTTCTATGCAGCCAGAAATTATTATGTAATTTGTATTTGTTCTCGCTCGGAATTAGATTCCTTTAGAAACAATTATTGGTGATTTAATAGGTTTCCAGAAATAGATAGCCCATGTCTTTAATGTGGCTTGTTGAAATTTTCAAATGAACCAGATAATAGACTATAAGGAGCAGTTCCAGTTAAAACTTTCGTACCGTATAAAAATAATCGCGTATAAAATGCTACCAACTGCAAACTGCATAGACCCAGATCTGCCGTCGCATAATGCTCCGACAGATCTGGGTCTATGCAGTTTGTAAGGACTAATCAGTAAAACAAACAACATAGACCCTGATCTGCTGGCGCCGTCAACTCAGTTATACAAAATAAATTAATCTTTGCAGTAAATATTAAAATTTGTTCCATGCAAGAGTCTAAGTTATGGTAGATTACTACAGGTTTTATATACAAAACTGTACACAGGTTTTTATATACAAAAAATTAAACTAGTTTTGGGACTTATGACTGCTCTGCCCAGGGGCCGGAATTTCTGTCGGCGGGCCTGATTGTGATTAGCCATCAAGATGTATATCAACACCACTGGTTTAATATGGGTATGCTCCGGAACCGAACGTGTAAAAGAAGGGTGAATGGATCGACATATAAACAGATAAAAACGTTAACAATATTGAAAATGAAGAAATGTGAATCACAAAAGACATCTATATTTCTATTCCAATGCATATACGAAATTTCTTAGAGATATCTTAAACAATATTGGAGTTTTGCTATATGTCTGTGCATTTGTGCGTGCGTGCGAAAGAAAAAAATGGCGAAGAACAATACTGTGCACTTGACGCTTGAAACAAGGAAAGATGAAAATTCTTTCTTCATGTTTGAATCAGACTAAAAAAAAGACGTCCTAAAGCAAATTGAACTCGGTTAGTTCACTTACATTAGAAGAATGACGAAAACCATCGTCTCAAATGCCAGAATTCTTTACTCATTGCATAACAGTAAAATGTGCAATAATTCTTATACAAAAGGTAACAATGTGCATTGATGTACATCCTGTCAATTTATATTGCTGGATTTTATTCTGACCCCATGTCTCTACTTACATCGTCATCCATGTACGTGTAAACGTAGGTTTTATCTCTTTTCTCTCCGAATCTGACATTTTCTGTAACTTCCATTACCCTCTGAAATTTAGGTTGCATTTGTTGTTGGATCATTTATTGATGCAAGATTTTGTTATCTCCCATTGTTTGCAGCAGGGGCATTTGATTTGGTCCTGACTGTCCATACATCCGTGCGTACGTCTAGAGAAGCTTGTTAGCAAGATTACGAAAACACAATTCAATGCAGACAAATGAAATCTGGCTAGCATATTTGTATCCAAATGAGATGACCTGATTAGTTTTCAGGTCATTGCAGCAATTTATCCGTTTGTACACATTTATAAACTTTTTGGAACTTAGACTTTTTTTTATATACAAAAAGCTTGTAAACACGATTAAGCTAAAAAAATAACTTTTGGCACCGACATGAAATATTACAGCCGTATGTTTTGCAGACCATTACGAAAAATTTTCAATTTATTTTCAAATTTTTGAACATTTTTGACTTTTTTTTGGCGAAAAACCGTTAAAGTTGAATTGAGCAAAATTGAAATAAGATAGGCAAATTAAACTTGGTATGCATGTTTTGTATGCATCTGTAGATGACCAAATTCGATTTTCATGCAACTATAGCATTATTTCTAACTTTTCTAAATTTCTGAAGTTTTTGGACTAAGACTTTTGGGATAGCATTTTTGCGATATGTTCATACATGTTGTACAAACGCAAATCTAATTTTTTTGTTGTGTTTAAATTATTCTTTGGTTCATATCACAATATTTATAGAATTCGGATTCCTAAACAGAGCCTGGTCGCAAAATGACCGCTCCGTTTAACGACCTTACCCGCTAAGAGACCAAACCATTATCATTTAGATAGTATTTGCAAAGGGGAAAGAAATCTACACTTTTTCTTGTCTCTTTTATATTTTTTCAAAGGTATCTGATAACTTATTCATTCATTAAGCTAAAAAATAACTTTAGGCACCGACATGAAATATTACAGCCGTATGTTTTGCAGACCATTACGAAAAATTTTCAATTTATTTTCAAATTTTTGAACATTTTTGACTTTTTTTTGGCGAAAAACCGTTAAAGTTGAATTGAGCAAAATTGACATAAGATAGGCAAAATAAACTTGGTATGCATGTTTTGTATGCATCTGTAGATGACCAAATTAGATTTTAAACTATAGCAATATTTCAAACTTTTCTAAATTTCTGAAGTTTTTGGACTAAGACTTTTGGGATAGCATTTCTGCGATATGTTCATACATGTTGTACAAACGCAAATCTAATTTTTTTGTTGTGTTTAAAAAATTCTTTGGTTCATATCACAATATTTATAGAATTCGGATTCCTAAACAGGGCCTGGTCGCAAAATTTAACGACCTTACCCACTTAGAGACCAAACAATTATCATTTAGATAGTATTTGCAAAGGGGAAAGAAATCTACACTTTTTCTTGTCTCTTTTATATTTTGTAAAAGGTATCTGAATACTTATTCATTCATTAACTAGAGTATAAGATAAGATAAAAATAAAGGAAGAAAACAGTTGTTCATGGGATTAATATTAATCAAATTATCGAGTATCAGTTTTAGGGTTTGACATTTAAAGATTTCTTTAAAATGTAAAATCAAACAATACTGTCAAAGACACGATGTCTGTAATTACTTTATAAAGCGGTAAAAATAACCCTCTATATAAATGTAATATACTAATCGGTTGATATTATAATGCTTTCCATCTTTGCTTCACAATTTCAGCATCAGAATTAAATAGCTATTTCTTTCTTTTACCACAGATCTCATGTCATTGAAAAAAAATAAAAATAAATAAATAAATAAAATAAGATGAAAGAAAAAAAGAAGACATTTTTTTTTTTTTTTTTTTTTTAGAAGTTCTTAAGAAATAGAATAGTTAAAAATTATTATGTGTTTCAAAGCAGCATACGGCGGTTGAAAATTAGCAGTTTTTTGGCATGGTGTACCGGACGACCCTCCTAACTTCGAATTTAGGTATGTTGTATTATCTCATACACGTTACCCAAAAAAAACCCCAGTGTAACTAACATGAATATCCCTTACAGTAACAAGATTTTGCCTTTTTTTTTTTTTTTTTTTTTTTAGCAATGCACGTGTAAAAAACATTGTACGTGGACTATTTAAGTAAAAACAAAACTGTTTAATGAACTTTCAAAGTTCTGGCATTCCTGAAAAATTTGGAGAGAGAGAGAGAGAGAGAGAGAGAGAGAGAGAGAGAGAGAGAGAGAGAGAGAGAGAGAGAGAGTTTTGATTGATGATGCATACATTAGCTTATAAACGTATACATACCCTATTGACAAGCTGAAATCTTCAGTGTATTTGAAAAAAACTCTTTCTTCTTCAGATGTAGGTACTTATCTACGTGGCAAGTCGCACTTTAGGTGTATTAATCAGTTGACTTCTCTGTAATCTAGTCAGCTGCAGATTTCTGAAACGGAATTTGATGTTTTAAAAGTACTTGGAATACTCGCGGGGAACAGGATATGATTATCAACATATCCTTTTTACCACAACGTCAGCGTTAACTTTGATAAATAACATTCCATGATTAATAACATGGCATGACTCCTCTTACAACTTTTAGCGTAATCGACCGACAGTGGCAACAAGAAGCTAAGTCACTTTATTCGCTTTCATATTTGAGTCCTTTCATGCGATTTTGGAAAGAAAAAAGATTCAACAATTCCAATTGATTTTATTAAAAAATATTCAAATGTAGAATTTTTTTTAAACTTATGGGAGAATTACCTGTTTTAAACTTTCCTCTGGGTATTTTTCTTACCGTGTGTTGCTCTATTTAAAATAAGTCCCATTTTACACTTTTCTTGTTCTGGATAATATTATTAATTATATTTTCAATTGTTAAAAATGGTATTAGATGATCTAGAACTAGCAAAACCAAAATCTTTAACAATCACATGTTTAATCTACGTCAAGGTACATCAACAAATAAACTTGACAAATGCATCCAACACCGCGTTACAATTCTCAAATGTGAGTCCATTTTAGCTGAAAGGTAAGGGGAGGGTGACGCAATATAAACTTTGATCTTAACACATACACACGCACATTTAGCTAATTTCATGACAGAATAGGTTTAAAAACCCCAGAGAGGTAAATGACCTTAAGAGAAATTGCTGTCTGTCACTACTTTTTCGCCGATAGATAGATAGATAGATAGATAGATAGATAGATAGAGAGATAGATTCCTTAAATGTTGGCTTCCCCACCAATTATTTTCAGCACTGTTGCTGTACAATAGCGAGGATTAGCTAGTGGTGCAAGTAAGCCGGTACGGTCATGTACGCCGTACCAGTAAGACATTTATTGCCGGTACGGCCGAACCGGAAAGACGGGGTCGGGGGTCGGTGCCGTACCTGTAAGATTTAAAATCCACTTGCACCACTGGGATTAGCGTAGTCACCTGAATCTCTTTAAGATAACAATGTAGCTAACAGATAACTGTGGCAGATATTTTTCATGACTTCTCTAAACATTAAATCCAGCTTCAGTAAAATAAATATTTATGCTTGTCAAGGTAAAGATTGTTTGTTTAGTGGAGATTTATTTTTTTATTTATTCAAATTTTAACATATTCTGGATCGGGCAGCAGGTCGAGCCTATATATACAATCTCCCTAGCGCGTGATACATGAATTTTGCTGAAAATGTCCATATAATGAATGTACATTAATATGTTGATGTCGTATGGTTAATCTCGTTAGAGATAATAATAATTTAAAAAATATTGAGGACAACAACAATTTATAATCAATAAAATTGAAATAGAATCTATTAAATAATTTTGGAATTTTAATATCATATCATCAGGCACGATGATTTATATTTCTTAATACTAGTACGGTATGACGGGAAATTTCCTTGTTGTATGTGTACTGTTTCATATCCGTTGACGCTTTGCTGAGCGCAGTTTTGTCCTTGACCGGATTTGATTTGAGTGATTGTCAGAAGACAGCACCCCGAAAAAGAAAAAAACCAGATAACTTAGGTCCAAGTTAGGGAATAAAGGAGTAATAAATGGTTTGGTTTTGTGGGGTTTAACACCATTTTTTAGCAGACGATAGGATATACATCGGGGCCAGTATATTTGGTGGAGTAAAACCCCGGAAGAACTACCGACCCACGTGAAGCTACTGGCAAGCTTTCTTACATACTCACTTTGGTCGAGCCGAAGGAGTAATAAAACTTGATAATTTAAGTTTTAACACAATGTTTTGCAGCTGATTGCAGGTACCTGAATTTTTTAAAATATCTTACAGCATACAAACAGATGCGATGGGGTCATTTTCAATACGGGATGAATATGATCCAGAGAGACATTGACATTATGCCCAGTGGCGTACTAAGGGTAAATGGCGCCCGGCGCGACGATGATCCCCCAAAGGGCCAGGATACGAGGTGCGAATTTTTATCAGCTGTTTTGGCGCCCCAAGACCTCTGTCGCCCGGGGCAACCACCTCGTCCGCCCCCCCCCCCCCCCCCCCCCCCCCCCCCCCCCCCGCGTCAGTACGCTACTGATTATGCCTAATGATGTGTGTAATCAATAATTGAATAGTTTAAGCTATTGAGTCAATGTAGTGATGCAAAACTGGAGAAAATATGACGAAGTTTATCGTTACAGTTTAATGGAGATACTGTCAGGCTTCTTGCCAGACACTTGAAATAGCAGGATACTTCAACAGTAAAATGATATTATATTTCCTCGTGAACAGGCCCGACGACAGAAATTCCGAGCCCATGGGCAGAGAAGTCATGGGCCACAAAACTAGTTTAATTTTTTTAAATATAAAAACCTGTGTACAGTTTTACATATAAAACCTGTATTAATCTACCATAACTTAGACTCTTGCAAGGAACCAATTTTAATATTTACTGCAAAGATTAATTTATATTGTATAACTGAGTTGACGGCGGGCCCATAGAAATCGCCAGGCCCCTCAAGAGATAACATCATGGTCGAATAAATAAGTCGGTTTGTAAACATTCAAATAAAATGGGTACAATTTCATAAGGTACATATGTAGTTTGCATGCATAGGTTATCAGAGTTAACCGTCTACTTAAATTTGTCCGTATCTTGGACGTCGCTTTATTTATCACTAGATAACTACATAGTTTATTCAGTTTGTTCATATTATTTATAATCTGGAAAAAGATATTTACTATGCGTTTATGTCAGTATTTGACAAACCCTTTAAATCAGACGGGTTTTGTACTAGACATTGACAAAACTAACTAAGAAGTACGGCATGGGAAACGTTCTCTTAGACTACGCAGTAAAAGTCCAGCCGGAAGACAAAATTCTTTGGAATCGACACATTAGTTATGTTATTCAAAGTCAAGAAGAAACTTCCTGGAGAGCAAATATGGAATAAAGGGATGATCTAATTCACTTCAGAAATATTCATTTAGATTTAAAACCAAGTAACATGTGGTTTCTTGGACATAAATTTACATCGATGTTATGGTCTTTGTCTGAAATAGTGAAACTATCTGTCATGCCTGTTGTTAAATCTGTGATATGTAAACTCTGTGGAAAAGAGGTTGACGACAGAGCGAAACATCTTATTGTAGGTTGTGAGATGCTACTTGAAGAACGTAATGATTATTTTGAGAGAGTGATTTACACTTTAGAGGTGAGAGACGGGATTGACTTATTCAACCAGGAAGATGATATTTTGTAAGAGACACTTCTTGGAAGCAGGGTTGACTGTTTGACCTCTATCAATGACGATGTATGGAATAGACTAATGCTAGTGACGGCGGGCGGTATAGCTTCATTATACAAGAAAATGCATGGCATACTTACAACCAACATGTCATAACATAGCAGCAAAAAAGTAGTACAGTATCTTTTAATGAAACCAGATCTGTCTAAAGTCTCGCTATAAATTTTGTGAATGTTGCTGTATAACAAACAACCCACGGGGATGTCATGCCCCTTGGTTCATATATCGTAATGTTTACCACATATTGTCACCTCTGTTTCTCTTTATCCACACGGGACTTGCTCCCTGTTAATCTTACTTTTATTGGAATCTCGCTGTCTTATTAATTTTGTCAATGTTTACTGCACAAAAGATATTTGTAAATCATCCTTTAATACATACATCATGACGTACAGTGGAAGATTTAGATTTCTCTGGTCTCCTTTTAATAGTACAGGTATATCTGCCCTAAGAGTCGCCCGCCTACTGTAAAGTAGGTATTTTAGAGATTAAATCTCATTGATAATTACCCACATTTATCACGAATCAGGAAAGACACATACTGCTACCATCTGTATACATTTTCCTATTTATTTGTTGTTACTCTAAACCTGCTCTAAACGTCTCAGTGCGAAAATTAAGTATTATATCAATTATATTCCAAGCACGCAAAGTAGGTACTTATCGATTAAACAATAGATACCACATGTACATCTATTATTCTTTGGTACTAGTACTAGCACCATGTAAGTGTTTATAGAATGACCAGGGTTATACTTGGCTAAGTGAAAGCAATTCCGGTATATCTAAAGATATATTTCTGTGGTTTTACATAATTAGATATTCCGCAATTGTAAATATGTTAGTTGACGCAATATCTAGCATTCCTCTTTTAGTTAATAATGTTATTAGGTGCTGTGTTTCAGGATCACGCTTTAGCCTGAATCAGATAAACCTGATGCTATCTCTGTTTACTAGGAAATAAAATCAGTCAGCCAACAATGAATGCATACACACATACATACATACATACATACATACATACATACATACATACATACATACATACATAGATACATAGATACATACATAGATACATACATAGATACATACATACATACATACATACATACATACATACATACATACATACATACATACATACATACATACATACATACATACATACACATACATGCATGAAAGCATACATACACGCATACAGGCGTACATCTATCATGTGGTATGAAAGACATATTGTTACCATTTGTATAAATTTTCCATCTGCGTTGTTCTTTTTATTTTTGTTGGGCTATGTACGTATAATTGCATTAACGTAAAAATCACCAGCTCTAGTATTAATTATAGGGTAATTCTCAAACATATCCCAAAACACATAAAAGTCCTTGTCTTCCCTATTTTAAGGTTATTGTTAATAATGTAACAATATATGCTATATACTAGATGTACTGACACTCGCTATGACATTAGCAACATCAGTCAAATGCTTAAAGAAGGCTGGGGACTTATTAAGATAAATGATATTTAGTTCCAAAATTTCTTAGACATAATTGTATGATTATATGTATTATTATCTTTCATCTTGTCTTAGCTTACGCAGTATGTCTCTTTTATCTTTTTACTCTGATCCTTATTGTGTTTCATGTTCTTGTAATATCCATGATTTGGTTAACATGATGTATTTTTTGTTGAAGAGGAAACAAAGTCAGTCAGTTAGACAGTCATGCATACACGCACGCACGCACGCAAGCACACATGCATACATACATACATACATACATACATACATACATACATACATACATACATACATACATACATACATACATACATACATACATACATACATACATACATACATACATACATACATACATACATACATCTGTCATGTAGCAAGAAATGCACATATTGTTACCATTTGTATAAGTTTTCCATTTCCTTCTCTTTACTATCTCAAAGTTATTGTTAATTATGTAACAATAAGGCGTACTGACAGTCATTGTATCATTAACAGCATCAGGCAAGTGTTTAAAGAAAGTTAGTGCCATGTTAAGCTAAATTATATTTTGTTCTGATATTTCTATTGACATATTTATATGATTGCATCTATTAAGATGTTTCGTTTTGTAAATACGTTAGTTGACACAGTATTTCTGTGCTAGTTATGTCGCTTTGATTCCTTGTTTTGTTTCATGATCTTGTATTGTCCTGAATTGGATAACCTGATTTAATCTCTGTTGAAGAGGAAATAAAGTCAGTCAGTCAGTCATACATACATACATAAACACACACACACACACACACACACACACACACACACATACATACATACATACATACATACATACATACATACATACATAAATACATACATACATCGTACACACGTAGATGCATACACACATGCGTAAACACAGAGAGAGAGAGAGAGAGAGAGAAAGAGAGAGAGAGAGAGAGATTTTTGCAGAACAAACAATAAAATCATCCCCAATGTCGTCTTTAATAAGGATTAGACTCGTATCATTTCTGATACTTTTTAAATGCTTTTTTCTGTGATAATCTTTTACTTACTATTTTCACAACATACCTCAATGAATAAACATTATATCTCAAAATAAAAAATTTATTGTCGCTGTGATTCTACAATTCGACTACCATTTGATGGCGAGGTCAAAGATTAAATTCAAGAGTTTATCGTGAACATCCAGATGTGAAAAATATTTTCCGTCCTAGCGTCGATGCATGCTGAAACACAATTATACTTGACTAAATTAGTCCATCGGTTGTTATGTTGCTGTAATGGGGAATAAAAATATGAGAAACAATATGTCTATCAGTAATAAGGACTTTTACAATCTAAATGTACCTAAATCAAAACATAAAATTTTACAGATGACGTTTGACCTCACCATCAAATCGCGGTCAAATGGTATAGGTTGACAACGCTATTATCGCCCGCGTTTACAAATATGGACGAGTTTATTTCGTCAGAAACAGGGGACTTGGGCTGTTTCAAATGAATAGACTTCGAGTCAGATTCATCCAAAGTAACTTTATCAGAAAAGTTTAATGTCGTAAACTTGATATTTAGATATTCCGAGCACACCATCTTTCTTTATACTTAAAAGAGTTGTTACAAGTGTATAGTATGTTGATCGATCGTAAACCATTAATTTAAAATGGAATGATCGATCAACATTTCCAAAACACCGATGTCTGTAAATCGTATGAACAGAGAATCCAACAAATGCAGAAAACCATACATGCCCAAACCAATTTCATATGCAAAATGTCTCAAAGTTAGGTTAGACGCGATAGCTCAGTTAAAAGTGCCGTTACCCTCCCCCCAACCCCACCCACCCACGAACAATTCTAATGTCCAAGACGCTTGTCCTACTCCACATGGTTTACACAAACAACATCATCTTCAAATCTCACTACTTTGACAAGGATGATTATGATAACAATTATATTTGCAAGCTGAACTGCCATTAAATGGTAGAATGTGTATGGCGCTAGAATTTCGCCCAATATTCAATACCAAAATCACTTTGTCACAGACTATTGTCTGTCTGTGATGGAGTCCATCATAAAGATATTATCCTGGCTCTTAGTCTCGTTCAACCAGACTCTCGTGTGACTTCGAGAGATCTAAGCCGACCGAGAATCTGTTGTTACCTTAAGGTGTCGCTCATTTTTTTTTTTTTTTTTTTTTTTCATCTATCCGAAAAAGGAGGCACAGTGGCTCAGTGGTTAGCGTGCCGGAATCGCGATCGAAAGTGTCCGGGTTCGAATCCTACCATCGGATCAGCTTGGGTCAGCTACCGTGGTGTGTCCTAGGGCAAGGCACTTTACTCCAATTGCCTCGGCACTAAGTAGCCTTCTTGTGTTGCTGTGCCGTAAAACACCAAATCAACAACAACTTCTGTCCGAAAAATATACCGTCTATGCCATAAAGTCCATCAACACTATTTGTACATAACCGATGAATGAAAACATACTTATAATTTAGCTTCTACCCGGCCTAATTGATTACATAGTCAGTGACGTCCATTTTACAACATCGACGTCATTCCCATAACGGCTAGCCTGGAAACGTCCCCCTGAATGGCAGTGAATTGGTTGTTAGCTTCACATTGGCGCGGTGCATGATGGAAAAAAGTACGGAGATTCAATACTTTCACTAAGATCGAGAATGATAATTATCTGCCCTCTCACGAGAATCGAAGTCTGACGCAGTTGTCAGCGAAAGTTATAATGTACTATATAGATCGTAGACTGTTTTGGTGACGAAGAGGGCAATGCGTGACGCTTATATATACCAATGGAGTTATTGTCACAGTCTGACGATTTGCAAGTTTTTAGCGCAGAAGCTACGACCTGTATTTCCAATATATATTTTATGTGGTCGGTCAAATACGTAAAAAATACAACTAATTGTGCATTGTTGTGAAATTATTATTATTATTATTATTATTATTATTATTATTATTATTATTATTATTATTATTATTTTGTTATAACGCTAACTAACTTGTCAACCAATCAGCGACTTCACCAGGGTTTTGGTAGGTCTCGTTTCTGAGCGTTACAGTCCTTTGTATTGACCTTTACCTGACCTTCGTATGGTGAATTTTTGAAAAGTAATGCGAGAGGTCTTGTTGAACTAGATTACCTTGCTCTACGACAGGGGTTTCAAACTTTATAAGACGAGGGCCATGTTAGATTTTTGAAGGAAGTTTGCAGGCTGAAGCGACTGTGAAAAATTTAAATATATGCAAAATCGTTTTAAAAAAGTACAACACTTTACGGGGCGGACAAATCGAAGCCGCGGGCCGTAGTTTGGAGATCCCCGCTCTAGGAAGTTACTCGTACTGAGTAGTATAGAAAATAAGAATTCTGGCGCACTTGTCATAAGTATTGACTGATATTTGTTACAAATATGGAATTACTTAAATTAAACAGTTATCCGGCAACGCAGCTTCGCCGCTAAGCCCTATTCCAATTTTTTGTTGTTATTACACAATTTTTGTAAACTATAATGAAAGAAAATAAAATTGCAGTACTTGTTATATCAAGTGCACCAACATTTTTATATTCTATACTACATTAATGCACACAAAAATTCTATCATTCCTGAAATAAATGATCAAAACATCAATTTTTTAAATGATTTATTGAAATTTTGTATTGAAATATCATTAAATAGATATAAATCTTTTATCTTTTTAATAGCGATTTATTTTGTACTAGATATTATTTTATATATCTAACTAGAATTTTGTCTGTCTCTTGTTTGTTGGTTCTTTTGACTTTGCTATTGTAATAAATGGCTCTTTTGTCCTTTATACAATGTAAAGTGCAAATGACAAAAAATTAAAGGACAAAAGCAGTACAAAAGCGGACAAAAATAGGATAAAAACATATCACCGAAAAAGTTTTGCCTGTACATAAAAGTAAATATAGGACAGAAGGTTAACTTGTGCAAAGAGCAGAACGAGTAGATTTGCACAAAACAATGCATTTCATCTAAAGTAATTACAACAATGTTGCAGTTGTCACGGTTGGTATCATATTAACAACTACGCAGTCAAAACTGTTAAAAAATTAAATTCTTGCTTTAAAAGAAATCAGCATAAATTATGTATCATCTGCAGAGCAGAATTACCATACATTATATATTTTTTTTTTAAGGCATTAAACGTCGCATTTATTGCGGACAAGGTTTTAAAAAACAGAGAAGCACCAAAACAGCACGAGGATAGATGTCTAGATAATTACAACATCTCAGATATGTAATAGATGTTGCCGTGATGTACATTTTCTTTGCATGATGTAGGCTGTATAGTTGTTTTCTCAGCAGTTATGAATTAATCGTCAGCTCGCCGACGAGGTGACGGCTTTCAGTTACTTTACTTAGAAGTAGGTAGTCAGTTAGGTAATATATATATATATATATATATATATATATATATATATATATATATATATATATATATATATATATATATATATATATATGAATTTGAGGAAAGACAAGATGGATGGATGAGATGTACAAAATGTGCTAATAAGCCAAAGTATGATTTACAAAGAATAAAGTACTGTTCAGTGTAAATGTGGAATAAAATGAACATTTTATTAAAGTAGTCCTCAATTAAAATAAAAAATCCACATTAAATTCATGAATGATGGAGTTCCTGGACCAGTTTCGGAAACAGTTCCTGGAACTATGCTCAAATGTGTTTAGTTATAACGTGACTAAAAATCAAATTTCTATAAGTTCAAACACCAATAAATTAAAGGGATTTTATGCATACAACTCAGACGATTTTTTTTTCACCGATGGGTAACAAGACTGAAAGTTTGCTGAGTTCACATTTAATACAAATCCAATTTCTTAGAGTTCAAACGTTAACAGAAAACGGCAGAGAGGCAGGACACAATTCCAAAGACAGAGAAGCAAGTAGAATTCGAAAAATTTAGTAACTGAAAGAAACTAAAGCAAGAAGTACATAAACTCAACATCAAATATTAGAACAACAGATTATAGACGAGGCTGAAAGTAAAAGAATAGAATGTTGTAAAAGAAGATCCTTACAGCGAAGCAGAGCCCAACGTTGAAGACTGATAGATGAAGGCGAACAACAGCAGAGGCAGCTGATAAAATCATAAGGAATAGAAATAATAAAAAACAAAGGACTAGGGACTCTAGATCACTGTAATGGCCTCAGAAAATGTCCAAAATTTATTTTCTTTATTTAAAAACTGTTTTATTCATTTTGTATAGACATACCTTTGTCTTTAATAATACGTTAGGAGGACCTGTACAAATTTCAAAAAGCCCCCCCCCCACCCTTCCCTGAAAAAAAATAATTAAAAAATAAGATAAGCGATTTATTTTAAAATACCATTTCACTGCATTGCGAGGCACCCGCTGGGGGGGGGGGGGGAGGGGGGCAGTAGCAACTGCTCCATTTGCTCCGCCTTTTGTCCGGCCTTGACCATCATATCGTGCACCACCAGTAGTACTAACATTTGGTCATTTGGTCATTTTCCTTCAGATTATATGAGCCCAGAAATTACCCATGTATTGTCTGCTCAAAACGAACTACGCCCAAAGAAAGAAGATACCTCAATTGTCCAAGAAACAAAGAGATTCGTAAGTTTATGCTAAGAACTTTCCAGATAAATGTAAAAGAAACGGATGTGACTTGTGTTAAATGTAGAAGCAAGTATTACAGACGTAGAGGAGCGTCTTTTCGTGAAGCAGCTGAACCCAATGACGATAATGCAGATCCTATTTACAATCCACCAGAAAAGAAACAAAAAGCTGATGTTAATTCTCCAAAGAACATAACCTTGCCCCTGTCTTCTGTTATGGGTTCATCTCATTCATCCTGCTGCATATGCAAGCGTAGAGGTCCAAAAGTTATTGTAGTTCCAGCTTCAGTCAGGTATCACACGTTTATTGATAGAAATATAATCATTGCAGCTGGTGCAAGATGTTGTCCTGGCCATATTGAGGATGACAGATTTAAAGATGCAGTATTTTAAAGTATTTCAGACTTGAGATCAGAAACCTGTTTGAACAGTACAGATATTGTCAAGCTGATAGAAAGTATTAGAAACATTGCCCTTGAGAATAAAAGCAGACGGATTGATTTTGACTTGTCAACATCTATGACTGACGCTGATTATTACAATCTACTAGGGATTGACAAGGCATCATTTGATGACATTTGTAGTCATGTCGAAGGTCTACGAGATTCAAAAATCAGATCCTACAGAACATGCATAGGCATTTTTTTTATTAAACTTCGCTCAGGTATGTCAAATAAACTGCTATCAACAGTCTTTCATATCAGTGTTCATTCCGTGAAACCAGCTATTACATCAGCTAGAAAAGCCTTAGCTAAATACTCTACTACGAAATATGTTGGCTTTGAACAAATAGACATAGGGTCTGTAATCACTCAACATACTAGAAGCCTGGCGCAGGCCGTTTTTGGTGGAAATAACATTCCAGCAATGTAGTCATAGATGGTACCTACATATACATACAGAAAAGTTCACATTTAATTTCCAACGTCGATCATTCAGTCTTCACAAACGACGTCCACTTGTGAAACCAATGATTGTCGTTAGTACAACCGGCTATGTTGTCAGTGTTATTGGTCCATACTTAAGTGATGGTATAAATAACGATGCCAGCATATTAAAACATGCCCTCAGCAGCAATATTGAAAAAATGAACGAATGAATGCAAGAAGATGATGTTTTTCTTGTGGATCGAGGATTCAGAGACTCAGTCGAGCTACTTGAAGATTTAGGCATCCGAACTGAAATGCCTGCTTTATTGCAGAAAGGAAGGAAACAGCACACAGTGGAGGAGAGCAACGCAACACGATTAGTAACTAAAATAAGATGGGTAGTTGAATCTGTTAATGGTAGGGTAAAAACATGGAAGTTTCTAGATAATGTTGTACCCAATTCACAGATACCATATATTGGCGAATATGTGAGACTGGTATGTGCTATTTCGAACAAGTATCGTCAAGCACTGAGTGCTAATCATTTCACAGATAAACAACTTGGTTCGAAAATGGTGCACCTATGTAAACAAAGTAATGAGCTCATGCAGAAGGTGGAACGTGAGGGTCTAGACAAGAAGAGAAATCTTTGGGAAAAGATAGATGCCTCAGATACCATAATTCCTAACTTTCCAAGGCTTGATGAGGAAGACTTGCGAAATATTACTTTTGGAGTATACCAACTGACGTTAGGAGAATCTAATGGCCAAAATTCAGAGCCGGCATGTGTCTAGTAGAGCCTACAAACTCTGGCTTGATAATGATCAATATTCAGTCAGAGGTTGGTACTGCCAATGATGAGCCGGAGTCTGTGTTGTTGGTACGTGTGCGCACATAGCAGCCGTCATCTGTTACCTTGGATATGCACGTCATTAAAATGCACCTTTTAATTCGATGTCTGATTGGAGTTCTTATTTGAATGATGCTCAATACCTTCCTGAACCTCAGTTGATTGATGATGATGATGATGATGATAATGACGATGATAATAACGGTGGTGATGATGATGATGCAGATGACATTGAAGAGTAATAAATCATTTAAATAAGTTACAAGTTGCTTGTGAAGTAATTAGTCCAGGGGAAGAAAAAAACCCGAGTCAATAATGTTATATCAGATTTCTCTGTAATTTTAATAATGTATATCATTTTGAAAGATCTAAGTAGATACTGTTTTGGACTGTGTAAATTTGGCACAAAATTCTTTGTGAATAGGTCATTACGAGAATATGCATTTGTTTGCTTAATATTTTTATTAAAACTTAGAATAATAACCATACGGATAATTTAATAGTATTGCGTTGTACATTCCAGTCAAGTTATATACTGTATGTGTTCTAGTTATATATGTGTCCATAATTAGTTCTTTTACATATACAGTGACGATGTACAACATTTAGATTTTTGTGACGATAATTGTATGGCGAAATACTCATGTATTTGCTGTGTAGTTAGCTCATTTGTATTGGAATTGTTATCGACAAGGGACTTGATATCAATATTCTTCTTACTATACATTATCCATGTAAATGTCACAGGATATGTTTGTTTTTAGGGGCATTGGTAGATAATGTTTGAAAATCTGCTAAATCGACATTCCCCAAACCCGAAAGCAATTTGAAACTAATAATATTGCGAGCATGTCCTTTGTTGATCATTATTTCGTAAAATGATTTTATTTCTCTTTAATCCATCCACATTGTCCATTGTGGCTAGTAAAGTTTTTGTTTAAGTACTGGCATTCTGGAATAAAAGTGTTATTGATTACACTCAGTGATGTGGATGTTTTGAAAACGAAACTAGCTTTGCAAAGATTGTTAACATGCAATGTGTTTATGTAGCTGTTTTTTGATCGTAATTTTGTTGTCTCAAATACATACTCTACACTTTATTGTGCCAACTCTCAAGTCAATTGTGAATTGGTTGTGTTTAAAGTAGCATGTGCTAGGCTAACATCGTGATACGCTTGCACGATGAACAACATCTTAGGTGAATCATTATTCGGATAACCGATTTCTCTGTTTGCAATTGACAATAACAATTTCTATTCTTCTCCTTCTCCTTCATAACACAGTGTATGTCTTTATCACAGTGTATGTATATATCACTGTGTATGTCAATATATCACAGTGTATGTCTTTATCATAGTGTATGTCCATATCACAGTGTATGTCTTTATTACAGTGTATGTCTATATATCAGTGTGTGTCTTTATCACAGTGTATGTCTATATCACAGTGTATGACTTCATCACAGTGTGTGTCTTTATCACAGTGTATTTCTATATCATAGTGTATGACTTCATCACAGTGTGTGTCTTTATCACAGTGTATTTCTATATCACAGTGTATCTTTCACTTCAATGATTTTCTATAGGGTTAATGTCAATTAAAAAAATTAAGGTTTGGATCAAATTAAAATGATTGTCCTTCCATTGATGATAATGTTGTATAAACGTAATACTTCACAGCATCTTAAAGTAAGTGTGTTCTGTAAAGATACACAGAAAACCTATAGCACTCCCTTTGGGGTACAAAAAAAAAGAAGAAGAAATTAACGCAGTGAAGTTGAATATATATTTTTTCTTAGTGATGTTTTGTTGATATTTGCAGGGTCTTTTGTCAAAGTCCTTTAGTCCCCGTGATTTGCACATATATATATATATATATATATATATATATATATATATATATATATATATATATATATATATATGTAGATATATATATATATATAGATATATATATATATAATCAGCAAGTCTTGAAAATTTAAATTTGCATGCATGACGTCATTAAAATCATGATAACGTCATGGAACCAGAAGTAACGTCATTTTATGTAGGTAAACTTTTGGTGCCTCCAGCATACATAATTTGATTGAATTCAACAAAAATGTTATTATTCTGAACAAAATGCACCCTAAAGAGTCTTTGTACAAAACTTAGAGCCTTTTGGTGGTTGGGCCAAATTTGACCCTTGTAGTACCAAGTCCTTTGCTGGCGGAAATGATCAAGAACTGTATGCATTCTTTGGTCATATTACACCACATATAAAGAAAGTAATCATTAGGAAACTTAAAACATTTAATTCCGTACTTGTTCAACCGATATTAAGAGTCATACTGAGACAATTGTCTTCACTATAGTATTCTTTACTTAAAATAAAGAATCCACAATAAAAATCAAATTTCTATAAGTTCAAACACGAATAAATTAAAGGGATTTTAGGTATATAACTCAGACGATTTTTTCACCGATAGGTTACAAGACTGAAAGTTTGATGAGTTCACATTTAATACAAATCTAATTTCTTTGAATTCAAAAGTGAATAGAAAACGGCAGAGAAACAGGACACAATTCCCAAGACAGAGAAGCAAGAATAATTAAAACGCAGAAGAAACATCGATTAACTGAAAAAGACTAAAGCAAAAAGTACATAAACTCAACATCAAATATTAGAAAAACAGATTATGGACGAGGCTGAAAGTCAAAGAATAGAATTCTATAGAAGAAGATCCTTACCGCGAAACAGAGCCCAAAACGATGAAGACTGATAGATGAAGATGAACAATAGAGATGTAGGGTCCAACAGCAGAGACAGCGGATAAAATCATAAAGAATATACTTAACGAAAATAAATATGCTGGTGGAAATGATCAAGAGCTGTATGTATTCTTTGGTCAGACTGAGCCAGATATAAAGAAAATAATCATTAGGACACTTAAAACATTTAATTCCCTAATTGTTTAAGTGATATTAAGAGTCATACTGAGACAATTGTCCTCACTAGGAAAGATAAATATTAGGCCTACCACGAAGAAAAGCAATACAGTTTTGTTTTATTCAAACTAATTATAAAACTTACTTAAACAAAATTTGAGATGAACTTTATACTTGATACACTGTTTGATGATATTCATACTCAGTTTGAATAAAATACAACTGATAGCGCTAAATAACTATTTGACATAATTGAATATTTCACAATGAAAATCGATGAGTTTTATATGGTAATTTATATAACTATTTACCCTGTTGGATAAATAGCAGAAATGTTTGTATCAAACCGGAAAATATTGCTAACAAATGTTTCATTATGCTACTGATTCATTACCAAAAAAGATCATCAAAGTATAACATGGAGAAGTATAAACATTGATTTGTTGATAGATGTCCCATAAAAATAGAGGACATCAACAAATTCGAGGACAAATGTAGTATATTCGTTACTGTTTGCGAGACGGTGGAAGATAGATACATTAAACAGGCAAGGGTAATAAAAACGGATCATTGAGCACTGGACAAGCGGAGCGGCGAGACCCGTAGCTCGATTACACTTTACCTTCTTAAGTGATTTCATAAAAAAATGTTTAGAAATATCGGTTAGTAGTTATATCTAGTGCTCCAGAAAATTATTTTGTTGTACACTACTGTGCTGTCAATTTCTAACGACGATCAATGGTCGTAGGACAATGCACTTAGAAAAAGATTGGAACTGTTTTGAAAATAATGACTGAAATAATTTATAAAAAAACAACCCCAAAACACACACACCATCATTAAGGTATGGAGTGTTTCAAACACATTACTGAACAGGTATTTCATGAAAAAGAATCCTGCTGTATTTTTAAAATATATTTAATTTGGTTGAGTTTTGCCTTCTGTAGAAACGGAGCTTATTTAATATAAACATACAGTTAAAGCGTATTCCAAAATATAGCATTCTGCTTTCATACATTGAATTTTTAAATAGTATTTTCTTTGCTCAGAAGAATAATTATATTAGATTTGCAATTCCGTGATATGACGGAATCTTTAACAAATCTGTAAGGACAACAAACTGAAAATAAGTTATGTAGACTCTTTAAATAGGCCTTGATATTAATAACGGTTGATCTTACATAATTTTCAACCAGTACAATTTTTGGAAGGGTAATTTTTTGTTTTCTGATGTTGATTTTGCTTGCGGCAAAATTCGGCGAAATTTAAAAATCTACTGTAAACATCAAACGTTTTCTCCAATATCAAACAACCTTTATAGTGTATTTAATCTTTATGACACATCGCCATTTTAAACAAGGTAATTCTATATGCTTATAAACCCATTAAAAATGTACCAATCACGTAAGCTTTGTGCTCTTTTTATACCGTTTGAAAGTTGATTTAATGCAGACTGCAGAGAGAACAGCTGAATGGATTTCACGCATTCATAGAACAACGCTGGCTGTATTTTGGTTACTGACCGTGAGAATCGCACATATGAATTTCTTCGTCATTGTATCATATAAAGTTACTTCCCGGTACTTTATGGCGATACGTTCTAAAGTTTCAAAGGGTCTGGCTCACCACATGTACAAACGTTTCCGCATTATACTGATTATTCGTGAAAGTTTCGGATATGCGAAAGGATAGGGCAGACGTGTGGATTTTTTCTTGAATGAAATTTATATTGTAAAAGGGACAATTTATTTCGAGTATCCGTATATACAGCACACATTTCGTTTCAAAATGCATCTGGTGTTTGGCAATAGTGTAAGCTGGAGGGCTGAATCACAGATAAATAGCATGATAAGGATAAATACCTAAGTTTTTGTGATACCTCTACGGGTGTTCTTAATGATTTCCTTTCAGTGCGGATTTTATTCACTAACTTGGGATAAAATAAGGATTTTTTGTGCAAAATCTGTGTGGCCACCCTGAAGGGTTTGGCCTCTTTTCGGCCTAATGCAGATAGTTAAGAATGAGCACAAAATTAAAGATTCCTTAGGTTGTGAACAAAAAGAAGAACGATATTATTAAGATCCATAGGTCTAACAATCTGAGGGGACAATGACGTCAGTTCTTATTCATATAAGATGTTGGTAGTATAGATGTGTCGAGCTGGAACAATCAACTAGTTTAAACCGGATTAACAGGTTGAAGCTAGACAGTCATTCTTGCACTCATATTTACGAGAAAGAAAAAAAAGCAACAACCCCACCCCCCGCCAACGTAACAAACATACAAACAGAAAACAAATAAAACGAAGAAAAATACCTCTAAGTCTCTGAACATAGTATACATTGATGATGTGTTAGTCATTTTTGCAATTTAAAATCTTTTATCTCTCTATAAGAACATTTCTAATCAACTCATACTGTTTTAAAAAGAAAACTACTTACAATTTCCTGGACCATAGTATACTCTGTTTCTGTCTTCGACAATGATATGCAGAACACTAAATGAAATTATTTAAGCATAACATCAATAATGGCACAAAGCTACATTGTATTTAATTTAATCGTTTTCAGGTAAGTGATAGAGATGTTTCATGAGTTTAACATAAAGGCAACAATGTCGGTATCAAGAGACAATGTGTATTTCTTTACAAGTTTGGATGAGGCAAAAGTGTGGTCAAAGCAAATTTGCGCTACAAGATAGTATTCAAAAGAATAACAATGATGATTTCTTTTTTGTTTCAAACATCACATAATATGTACTACAATGCTTTAGAAAATATACTGGTTTACATGTTATATTTAATGATGGTATCATCGAGATAAGCATCATAAATTCAGATAGCAATATGGTAAGAATGGTACAGTGTAAGGTAGGGACAAACTGCGTATATGACGTTGGAAAATACACATTTGGCTAAATTCACAGTACAACTTGAAGATCTGGTGAATTTTACAAGGTCAATCTAAAACGATTCAACAAAAACAGTTAAGGAATTTACGGGAAATAAAGTAAGATTTAAAACAACAGATGGTGACTTAGTATATGAAGTAACTGTTTTTCAAACCAGCCATAGAATGGTCAAATTTGACATAAATCTGATATCATCCATATGTTTGAAAGGAATAGAAGAAACTAAGCAAATTGCTGAAAATAAAACTATTGTTGTGGATGGATCTTCTGTTGGCTTGCTGATAACGCCTAAAAACAAATTATCAAGAGTAAAGTATTCTCTGGTTGTTCTTATACGTGAAAAACTAACACCTTCAAGTGGAGCAACATCTTCTTAACATCCTATACCTTGCTCTGGAAAACCACTAGCTCGGCTCACGTTGTCATCAACTTGCATCTGATCTTGTGTGTTTATATATCCTCATTCGGCGTTTTTAAAATGAATAATCAATATCGTCACCATTCTCAGTTATAGACTTTTGCTAAAAAGTGTGCTGAAGGTGTGCAGTGTGCACAGATTGTACCGTAATAGCAGGGCACAAGTAAACGACAGAGACGACAAACATATTCTGTCTGAAAGAACATTATTAAAGTTACCACTTTCGACCTCATCACTTTATATGCTGAGTAGTCATACAACAACAAGTATTTTTCGGTTACTTAATTAGCGAAGAAATGGACAAAGATCAGCCGAAGAAAGAATTGGGATATATCGAAGACTAAAATAGCGTTAACTCCATTTCTATCAGAAACTGAAGAATACCAAGAGGAATTAAACATAGCTATTGCAAATGGAACATACAAAGAGATAACCGGTAAAAATGTAGTTGAAAATTTATTGTACAAAATGGACGCGAAACAAATCAAGAAATATATATGAAATCTTTATCAGTGCTAGAGGCGCTAAAATTTCCATATCATTGTTAGATGTTGTATTTTATACTGGCATTTCATATATCAGTATATTTCGCTCGATCTATAACTTAGCTTTCAAAACGAACTGAAACATGACATAAAATGATGTACGATACTTCACTGGATTTTCTTTGTTTAAATTGTGATTACCTCTATCTGCTAGTTTGATAACTGTAAAACATATCGATTTCAAAAGACATCAGACAGTAAGGAATCTGAAAATATTGAAAACCTTTTTAATAAATAAAATGTGTACTGGTAGCTTTGATGTTGCTCCATTGGTGCATTTAACTAACATTTGTCCAATAATTGTCATTACAGGAGTAGATGCTTACCATGCAATAGTCTCCTAGAAAAACTAGATTAGACAATACTTTTCACAATTTCCTGAATGATGAAGTAATCATATTAAATCATTCAACTTTTTTAATGTGCAATTCTGTCTCTTCTTCAGAAGTTATTTTATACTTGTTTATATGCTTTGGTTGCTATCATGTATCTGGTGTTTGAACAGTGAACACATTTTCTTTATTTTTCGGAACCAGACAAATTAAATGATGAACACCGAATAACGTGGTCAATATGAAGGTCATCTTCAATAACACCTCCATGTTGAATGAAATTTAGCCATCTATGATAGAAGTAAATTGATGGAACACCGAGTATTTTCAATGTCGTAACTGATTTAATGTTTTGTTTTAGTGTTTTTAATATTATACTTCTTACTAATTCAGATATCCTGTTCTTTTCATCATTTTGGTATTTTTCTCTATTACATTTATTTACATGCTCTCTGTGTTTTGTTTTTTTTGGGGGGGGGGTTGGTCCTTGTATTTTCGTATGTACTCTTGGTTTTATTCTCTACATTTCTGCGTTCTTTTCTCCATTTTTTGTTTTATACTTTATGGCAAAGTCTGCATAAAACATTTCATGTTGAACTTAGTTAATATTCTTTTAACTTCTCTACAAATAGGACATACCTTTACATCCATCATTTATTTTACCCAATTATATATAGTAAACTTGTAAGTCATGTAGCAATTAATAAACGCTGCGATATAGATTGATATTGATCTAACTTACAAATGAGATGTACATGAATAACGTAAAGGAGAAAATGACTACAGATGGTGACAACGAAGAAAGTTTTGCTGCTGAATGTTTTAAGCATAATTCGAAAGTTAAAACAATAAAATCGCGTATATCACCTACTACAATTTAAAATTGTTAAGATTCAATTAAACGGATGTGAAAGAATATGTTGATCAAGATGAAGACAATAATGTATGTGTGTTGGAAGTTAGTATTGACGAAGGGATGAAACGTTTGAACACATATCTGATTTGCAACAAAAAATTACAACATAAATAGATGCATTGATAATTGAAGTAGATAAATACTCTCATATTAAGTGGTGTAATTCATGCAGTTAAAACGAAATAAACGAACATATAGAAATATTCAAAACTCAGATGGAAACGGAAATGGGTTTAAATAATATTGCGTTGTTTGATAGAATCAGAATATTGGAAAGATGAAATAGATAAATCCACAAAGCAGTTTGGTGATATAGCCAGACGAATGCCATGATGTATACTGCTGTAAGACTATCGCTTTGTAACGAGTCAGAAGTATTACGATGGTGCGAATGTACAAGTTGTAACAGATACTTGTTAACTTACAAAAAAGTAATAAAGTGTATAACATATAACTAGGCACGAAGGTGTTGATGGATATTTTAAAATATGAAACTACTCCTCAGTCATGGCATACAAGTTTTGGATTTAAATATGTTCCACTTTTGCTATAAACAAATTAAAATATTAAAAAAATTAAGTCACAGCCATATGTATTTATAATAAACAAAATTACGCTTGTTTTCAATTTACATAAACTTGTACATCGCTCCTGTAAGGTAGCATAATTAAGGTTTTTATACCGGCTTAGTGGTAAGCAATAATTATTTTGCATAAGCAACCATTCCACCAAAGGAATCTAATATGTGCAGGGTAACAGAATCACAGGCATATTATCTAGAAGATAACACTTTAAACAAAAATAAAACATAATCCTAAAATGATAATTGAAGATATTAGCGATCCAGACGATGTTCACAGCAATATACAAATTGACATAAGTAGCAAATTAAATTACTCTTAAATACACAAAAATGAACACATCAGTAGTAATTAATGGTGAAGCAATGGATCTAACGGATCTGATGAAGAAATAATTAAGACATAATATAAGCATAGAAGAACTACAAAGGAAAACTGTAGAATATAGTGAAAACAGATAAATTACACTGAATTTCTTAAATGAAATGTTGAGAGAACAAGGTTTAGTGTCTCAGTAATTAAACAATCTGGACGATGCTTTTGCTGAATACGCTTCTATTCACCCAGTGAGTAGAGCAAAACTTGAAAACCAGGACAACCTAACTTTATGATCTTTAACAACCTTTTAATGATTAAGTTAAATATGAGTGCTTATTAATGGCTTTTCTGGTTGGTGTTAGTATGCATGTTGCTTGAACGGTTTTGTAGGTAATAGTTCTTTTCATGCACAATAAATGGCAACGTACGGTAGATACCAAACTCATTACAAGCAAGAAATATACCACAATAAATTAAATACCTCAGTCCAGAACATAACTGTATCACATGCATTCCGAGTAGTATTGGACAAAAAAAAACGTTACAGATAGTAATTCTAAAGCTAAGCCCAAATGTACTGGTTGTACCAGGGCGTTTCTTTTTTGACGTTTGAAATGAAGGAGATGTTAGCAATGCAGAGGTAAACAATTGAGGTAGAATGCTTGTAAGAATCATCACGATATCCTACGGAAGGGATGATTTTTCAGGTTGAATGAATACAACATCTTCATGACATACACACGTTTGAGAGATAAATTGAGAAAGTTGCCATCTGGGGCATGTAAATGCCCTAAATACTGGTACTGGATTCTATTCCCGGTGTACAATAAAATGTTTAGAATACCTTTAAGCTTTCAGATTCTAACAGATCATTGTATACTGTATCCTTACGCCCGTCCTCAGAATTTTACATTTAATATAACACTTGCAAAGGCCTCTGTTTTGATAGAAGTCGATAAACAAGTCTACGATCTGAAATACATCTACCTCAAATTCGATACGATTACTTTGGAATCGATTGCGCAATCAGTTAATGACATGTACATACATGGTATTGATTTCGTTTATGACTACTCTGCTAGGGAGAAAATTATATACTCACCAGCGAAGACGACTTTAATGCACCTCAAACATGATTCTACCAGAATGAGCGTAAAGAGTGGGGTTTTTTTATACTGTGCAAAGAAAGAATGAAGAAAGTGATCCAGAAAAGTTGTATAAATCAGCAATAGAAAAATCTTAGTGACCGTTGAAGTCTACTAAATATTGTTCATTCTCGTGGGTTCCAGTTGACGCAACAGTTTGAAGAAGACATAGAGTTTTTCATTGACGAACAACAAAAGCAAATAGAACTCAGAAGTACAAGTGTTGAACATTTTTACGCTGATAACCATCGCATCTGGCTTGATTTGAGAAGTACACATGATAAAATATTGCATGGTAGTGGTCTAAATTAGCCAACGTTCAACAAGGTATTAACTTTGAAATCAACAGAAAATACAATTGTAGATGCACACAAATTGCATATTTAATTCGTGTATGATGCTCCAGTCAACTTTTAAACCAATAGCTAAAATGCGTTATGCTTTAGACAATAAATGACGCCCACGTCGGGGAGCGCAGCTAAGCTGTATTTGAAAGAACCTCATACCATGATAATATGTGGAATGTCTAATTGTGGAAAGACTATTTTTGTACTTAATCTGACAGACAATGAATGCAAATATTTTTTACTATATCGGTATTATCTGTCCAACTTTTATGTGGAATAAGATTTACGAAAGAAAGTGACTATTAAAAGATAAAAATGTGATATTGATAGATCCGAAGAATACATGGGAAAAGTGGTTACAGCTACTGGTTTATGTGTCTCAAGGTACATATACATATGATCGATGACTGGAGATCTTGAAGATGTAAAGAAGATGTAGAGCTTTAAGTTTATGTCGGAGACGACATATTATTCTTTGTTTTTCAATTTGCATACCAGTTTTGTTAATGCTGATTTTGTACCTTATACTCATTTATCAACCTCCTCTGCGACTCTGATAAATCATTTTCGCTTGGTACAAGTTTTTCAGAAGCTAACGGGTTGTCCTTAAAATTATCACGGAGATGTTTTGCAATCCCCAAGTATACTCCTAATATGTAACCAGTATCAGTGTCATCATGCATTTTTCACAGACGTTTTTCTACCCATCGAATTTGTTTATCAGTTGCCGACCTAAAGTTTTTCACCGGCATGTTTTCATTTACGATTGTTGGTATCTAGGTACATCAGGAATGACCCTGACCTTGACCTTTCGAGCACAGTATAATTTTTTATCTTACCATAATTTTTCGTGTAGTATTTGTGCATCATGGAAATGCTGCGAGGTGCATCATGGAAAAAAGAATGGAGACTCGGTACTTTCACTAAGATGGAGAATGATAGTTATCTGCCATCTCACGCGCGTGGATTTTGTCTTGGGTTCCCCTGGCACCTCCGCCGCATGCCTGCGAATGCCCCCACCAGCGTAGGTAACCCAACCTTTTCCTTTATGGTGCTGACTCTTTTTAGAAACTGCAACCACTCCGGACAAGCCACCATTCTTGTTCCAGTAACCTCGAGGTACACCCACCTTAACCAGGACTCCGCCAGCCTTCTTGGCGACAGGCGCGTGTCGCTTTTGTGCAACAGATGTTCGTTAAAGTTGGGCGGAGTCGCGACCGCGACCACCTGTTCTCTATGTTCGAGGATATACTGCCGACTCTCTTCGGTAAACGTTTGCTCCATGGTGGACATTCTTGACATGTACGCGGACGGGGGCTCCTGCGCATAGACGGTTGCAGCTATGGCGCAAGGCAAACCCGCAAACGCCGCGACGGTTTCTTCCCCCAACTTAGGACGACTGATTCACGCCCTTGACCTCCTCGCGAGTTTCTTCGACGGCTTTCGCAGTCGCCCTTATGGACTTGATTACGTGTGCGAACATTGTTTCAACCTCGAAGACCGTCTCTTGCTGCTCGAGCTGTTTGGCAGCGAGCTTGTCGCGCAACGCGTTGTGCGCGGCCATGTTCTCCTTCAGCAGGCGTATCTAGTCGCCCGCGCTCGACAATTTCGCAAACGGTATTGAGGTAGGTTGCCGGGAGGGTCCTTGCATGTTGCAGGAAGGTTGCTGCAAACAGGTTGCGGGAAGTTGCGAGCAGGTTGCAGCAAGATTGTCGTCCACAGGCACGCTCTAATTACATATCCAGACGCGGCCCAGGGCAGATCGAAACTTTGCTGGACCGGTGCTGGTCAGGTCCACGGTGGCGAAGCTGTGTGGCGCTGCGGTCGCCTCTGTAAAAAGCGGAGGAACTCGTGCCAGTCCATATCGGCGAAGACCGAAACAGTTCTCGACCGCCGCGTGGTGGTACTGGCCAACGGCTCGCGCGCCCTTTTGGGGCCTACGCTATGTGCAGCGCAAAAAAGGTCATATTCGTGGGGGCCGTAAAGGTAAAAAGCGCGGCGGGGACATAGCGGCCAGCCTCGGAAGATACCAGGGCTGTCCGAGAGTAAGTATCCCGAGCTATAACTATTGCGGGCCCAGAACCCGGCTAAACGCCGCCAGTAACCCCAAGCCTGGCGAGGGGCTCATCAAACGGGTGGATGCCGCGTGCTACCGGAACTACCTAGCGCACTCGTGCAGCAACGACATGCGGGACCGGCACAGGGCCGACGTGGACCTGATCCACGATCTAAAAGCTATCCTAGGACCCACTATCGGCGTCCACCGGGCTCAGGGTATCGTGGAGCGGTTTAACCGAACCGTGACTGAGCGGCTGTTTGGGTACCAGTATGCCCAGGAGTTGTTGGTTTCTGAAAAAGGTGTGGCGGCGCGCAGTGTTGAGTGGGATCAATGACTGCCGCCCGTTGTCTGCCCTGAACGGAGAGGTGACCCGGCTTACTGGCGCAAGGTCAGTCGACGCCATTGGGCTCGATGCATTTTTTCGTGTCTAGCGGGGAGAGGCTCGTCTTTGTCAGGCTATGCACCTCTATCTTGTGTTACGTATGGTTGCGCTGGTGTGACGAAACTCCCTTCTCTGAGTGAAGGTTTTAAGATATAGCTTATGCCGTAGGTAAGTCTTTATTGTCGATCATCATACGCCCTTGGCCCTCTGGGACTTTTACACTGTCTGCCATTGGGATGGACTTGGGACGTAGGCATACAAACTCAGCGATATGGACTAAGTTGTATTTGTCCTTAAACTATATTACCACATTCTTGTTAGCGTCACTATTGAGGGGTTGACCTTCTGTAAAGTAAATCGTGTCGTAGAAGTCGGGATCCTCCGCCATGTCCATACAGAAGTCTTCTGTCTCGATCTCCAGCAGCCGACTGTCGGTATTGGTGTAGAGCAGCTCTGCTTTAGCACCGTAATGCGCCTATATGTGGTTGTAGTAAAAGTCATACATCAGATATCCGGTGTAAACAGGGCGGTTAAGATTGAGTCTGGCTTTGGTGGAATGTACCGCCACGAGGCTATCATCAACGATATTACGGGTCCGAAAGGCTGGGAGAGCAATCAAGCGTTGTAGCTTGTCCTCTTCATCCTCAAGCCGTACTAGATCAACGCGGATGCGCTTCCGCAGATTTTCAATGGTTTTGCCAAAGACGGAATTGTTGGGCAGCTTAAAGGAGTCTTTTTCAAAACTATTCGTTGACTTAGCCCGCAGGTCTGTGTTCTTCTGGATGTAGGGTGCCATCCGCGGGCTTTGGTCAAACTCTAGTGCCCTGTGAATCTTGGTGATGCGTATGTAGAGTTGTAGGTTTCGGTAATGAATGACGTATAGCTCCTTTTTCAGCAGGTTGGGTACCTGCTTTTGGCATCCGGTGTAGCGACCTCCAAATTTGTCCACCAGGCCGTGCTGGTAGGAGGATATCCTCTCCTTTGTGATGATCATGGACTTGGGGGCTAGTGAAAAGTCACTATGACCATCGTGCCGGACAGTCCAAGTCTGCATCTAATATGTAGCCCTTGGGGGCATCTATGGCTATGATACTTAAATCAATCTCTTCTGGGTTGGCCCAGCGAAAGCTACCCGTGGGTAGGTTCTCTCATCATGGCCCATTCATAAAGGTTATTGGATTCCAGGTACACGATCCAGGTTGTGGACTTGGAGGGTTTGTAATCTGGGCACAAGTGGGGTTGTTATCATTCGCGTATCGCTTACTGACCATGCAGGTGCCACCTCGGGTCCCTCTCACGACAAAGAGGTGCATACTGATTTCTGTCAGTAGCTCAAACTCTGCGTCTGTGGCTTTGAGAAGGGTGTCGCAGGTCATACCAGGGGTGCTAAAGTAATGGGAATGTAAAGGTCGTGATAGTCACCTATCGTCTTACAGCTAAAGGTATCCCATACTTTCTGGGCGTGCTGATTGTCCTCGCTAGATATGCTCGCACGGCTGATGATACAGTAGAAGGTCTCAATGGGGGGGGGGGTAGCTTAGTCTCCTCAAACCGGTCCCAACCATCCGTATACTCGTACGGATAGACACCCTTGGCGGTCAGAAGGGGGACGTCGTGTGCGTATATCGACAGGCGATCCTTCTCAGGAAAATCTGAAGCAAGTCTGACCAGGCTGCAAGATAGAAACGAGTAGCTGTCTATAACCTGGAGTTACCCCAGGGAAAATGTCATATATGTTTCCATGTTCGTGAGTATGGCCCTGATGACTTCCGTTGAAGCCATTCCCAGCGCTGCCATCAACATGTGCCCGTCGTAGTTCCTCGGGTTGAGGAAGACAACGGGGTCTTTATTTTTGTCTCGGCTTAGTCGTAGCTGGACTGGAGGTTACAGGTGTTATGGGCGGCTCCCCGGTATCGGTCAGTGATGTGGCAGTGATCTCTCACCCGGTCATCACTCACGCGCTTTCGACCGACGTGACAGACCTTAGCCGCTACAAACGCTGCGGTGTTGGCGGGCGTCATCGTCAGCGAGCGAGGATGGGATAATTCCTCTCAGAGGCTTATCATTTCTTTCTCCAGGCTTTTAATCAGTTTGACTACGGCGTCCTTTCTTCTACATACCACGGGGGACTTTTGCTGTCATATATACCGTAGGGTACTGCTATCTGATGAAAGAGGTGTTTAAAGTAAATGTTATTCTTTCTAGGTTCTGGTAGAAAGGTCCTCTGTCGCTTTGAGCCTATACCCCAACAGTCTTTGACGTGGGTCTTGACAAAGATAGGTCGGGAGAAGGCATGGAGGCATCGGCAGCAGACGTGCTTTCTATCTTTATGCTTGTTACTGCTCTACACCATTAGGGAAAAGTCTTTGATCCATATGTAGTGTTGATTGTCATCGTCCGACAGCAGCAGCAGGCTGATGGTTTTATTCAGAGCTTTATCGGAGATGCGTATAGGGTAAAGGGCGTGGTCCCAACCAAAGACGTTGACGGTGATGGTGGGGTTGAGGTTCTCAAACATGGTAAAAGTCGGATTTGAGGGGACTACACAAGGCCGGATTAAAGGAGAAGCAAATGGAGCAATTGCTCTAGGGTTCTCGACCACCCGGTGCCCCGCAACGCAGTGAAATGGTATCAAATAAATTAAATATAGCGGAGCATTCATGCTTTTTGGAATGCTAATACCTGTACTATAAAAGAATCATTTTTCACTTCAAACATTGATAAATTTGTAAGCAATTGAAATGGTCTGAAATTCAAACCTTTATCGGAAACTTAAGCTTGCCAAAACGTAGCGTTCCCAGATACTTGCTGTAATTTCTGGTACGATTGGTGTGGTCATCGGCAGGGAAAAGGGGAGAAAGAATGGCCCATTCAAATCATCGGGCACCTTGGCTTTCTACGTTAATGACGGTATTTTAAAAATCCACTTGGGGGTGGGTATATGTCCCTACTCTCAAAACGGCCGGTGCTGTGAAATGTAGAGCTTTACCTCCTCGCATCTGACAAGCCGCTCGACTGAGCCTTTGCTGGTAAACTTTTCCAATCGCTCCTCACTCTTAGATATGACTTTAAGGATCAGCTCATCGAGGTAATCGCCGACGGCGCCACTTCTGCTCGGCTGGCCGATAAGTAAGCTAGCATGGAGACAGCTTCCCCTTCTGCTGTGACCTTTTCTAGCTGTGTCTTAACGCTAATGTTAAACTTAACCACTTTCTTTCCAATCTCCTGTGTGAGAATGTTGATCAGTCCGGGAGTCATGGCCCTGAAAAACACAGAGAGGTCAGCTTCCAGAGGGTGGCCTCGTGGTATCGCGGCCTGATAGTCGACGACAATTGTATCCTTTCCGGAATGATCCCCTTTTTGTATATGAGTGCGCAAAGGATATCTTCTAGCGGTGATTGCTGGAGGGGATTTTGCTTCCTTGGATGACTTCCGCCTGGCCCATGGCCTAATCGCTTTGGATAGCTTCGGGGCCGGTATGGGTGACTGCCTCAGAGCTGATGTGGGTGGCTACCTTGGAGCCGGTGTGGGGTTTTGTCGCCTAGGGGCTTGCGTGGGTCGCCCGGTAGCTGCTCGGGTTGGCTGCCGTGCTTGGGCAGCCAGTACTGCCTCTAGCATATCATCGAATTCCCTCCATGCATGGTTATAGTGGATTATGGTATACTATTGTGAACTGCCAATCTCTAAATGCAAAATCGTTGCTGGTGTTTGTTATTTGCTGCTGAGGGCAGGCGTATGTGTGCACCTATGCATGCTATTGTGCCTGGCCTTTCTCTAAATAGTTGACTGGTTTGGTCAGGCTGAGTTGTGCTCTTGCTCCTGCGCGGTTCTAATACGACCGTAGGATACCTTGCGCGTGTGATGGGCCTTGGCCATAAGCTCGCTCAGGACCTATCTATACTGTCGGCAGGCCTTTAGTTCAATGCGTCTGAGCTTGTCGGCCTGGTGACCAACTCCACATCTGTTGCATATGCGATGGACGGCAGTAGTAGAGACTAGCACAATATTGGCGAACGGGGATCCTGTGTTAAATAGGGTAAAAAAATGTACGGGGCTCTACGGGAGTTTAACATAAGCGCCATCTTGGTTCATATATTTCGTAACAGTGTAGCATGATGTGACTGTCTATACTCGAACAAAAATATTGTATGACATCAGGTAAGTCTGTGCGTAACAGTGTAGCATGTGTTTGAAGAGAAATGCGAGTTTGGTTTGCCCTCTAAATGAAATGCTGTAGAGGAGTCCTGTGTTAAATAGAGTCAAAAGTTGAAAGGGACAAACGGGAAATTAACATGGGAAAATTAATAGTCGAAATTTTATAGGACAAAGGGTCGAAAGTTTATGCGAAACAAATGAGGCCGCCATGTTGAAAGGTATGGTTTTTTAAGAGCATAGCATCAGGCGACAGACTGCTCTCGAACTGAAATGCCTTATGACGATATACGTTTCACACGAGGAGTCTTACTGTTTCGAACATGTTGATTCTATTTTGGAGGGAAATGTAATGGGTTCGAGTTTGTCAACAGGGATTCTAAATGAAATGACTTATTTTGTTTTTGCTTCATAACAAAACTAACTTCTTTATCTCATCTTACTACCACTTATAAAGTTAAAATCTCTACCCATTCTATAATATCCTCATCCCAACTACCCTCCTTTTTAAAGAAACAAAACTACCATCCTCGTAATCCTTACATATCAATATCAATACTTAATTATCTACTATCCACCACCTAATTGTCTAATATTCAGCACTCCGTTACATACTCTCAACTCAGTGATCTACTATACACCAATTATCTAGTATCAGTACAAGGTTATGTACTATACAGCTGTCCAGTTACCTACTATCAAACCAGTTATATACTCTCCACCAACCAAATATCTACTATAATGTCCCTAGCTTCAGCTACTTACCTATTTTTAAACAAAACTACCATCCCATGCACACAGGGTAGGATTTGAAGGAAGGGGTAAAAATAAAAATAATTACCCCCCTCCCCCTAACCTCTACAAGTCCTCTTATAAGTAAAGTAAAAAATCTCTAATCCCATCCATACTATGTCTAACTGCCGCTACTCTCCTAGGAGTCCCCTTATGAAGTTAAAATCTCTACCCCCTTCTATAATATCCCTACCCAACATATCACCTACTTTTTAAAAAACAAAACCATCATCTTCATAATCCTTACGTATCAACACCCACTCATCTAATGACCCCACGCCTTTAGATGTAAAAGAAGTAGTATAAAATACAATTTAAATCCCTTATCAACAAAACTAACTTCATTATCTCCCTTACTACCCTATAATCCCTATTATAAAGTATAAATCTCCACCTCCATATATAATGTCCCTATTCTCAACTACCCTCCTATTTTAAACAGAACTACCATCCCATTTGCGTCTATTTTAAACTTTTTAGTTGCAAAAATCTGAGTTTATCTGCACTCTAAATATATGTTACAATAGCTGACCAAAACTTGTGCTTGATACGATTCTGCTAGCGTACTGAAGTCAAAGCTTCATTCATTAAATTTGATACAAATTTAAGAAAAGAAAAAAAAACTTTGTTTTATCCCCAAGGTCATATACTTGTGACGGTTGGAAATATATAACCATATATGTTCACAAAACCACTTTTCTATTGTATTGTCATTTCAACACATACGAAGGACAGTCGGAGGTAGAAAGAGGAGTATGTATTGAAGACACGCACTAAATAAGATCTACGTAATATGACAGACAGTAAATTTACAAAAAAGTACTCATTCTCAATCTAATCCTGCTGTGTTTGTCATATGTTGGTTCTATTTAGGCTGAAAAGTGTCAGCTTGTCTGTTCTCGACATGAAATGCCGTATGACGACATACGTTTTGCACGAGGCGGTCTGTTTTGAACATGTTGACTCTTTTTTGGAGAGAAATGTAATGGGTTGAAGTATCGACCTGGAAAATCTGAGTTTTATATGCACTCTCAATTATTTTACAATTCTGTTAGCATACTGGGAGGCCAAAGTTTCATTCATCAAAAATGAATACGAAGTTACAATTGGACGTCTTCATTAGCTATGGTAGATTGATAAATACACTGACCGACTTTTGTTTTTGCCCCCAAACTCAATATACTTGCGACAGTTGGACCTTTTTTAATCTAGACACAGAGTGTTTCGGCAAAATGTAATGTGCTGAAGTTAATTTTGGTTTAATGTTGATTAAAACCACCACACTAAAGCATGTGCATGTGTGTGTGTGTGTGTGTGGGGGGGTGTATGCCTGCGTGTGTGCGTGTGTGTGATAAACAGAGAGAAAGAAGAGAGAGTGTCATTATTATTATTATCGCTATTATTATTATTAATTATTATCATTATTATTCTTATTATTATTCATGATGTACGAGAGAGAGACAGAGAACGATATGGAAATGACACTATGGACCCAAATAGGAGTCCTGTGTTAAATAAGGTCAAATCATGCCTTAGATTTTGAAGACACAGAGTACAAAATAATACTTATGAACGAACTGACTTTTTACGATTGCAGTGCAGACAGACTATCGTATCTTTAAGCGGGAGCATATACCATTCTGATTTAAATCTAAATCATTCTATAGGAAACCCAAGTGTGTCTGTGTGTTTATCTGTCTGTCTGTGTGTGCGTGCGTATGTAAAATAGACACAGAGAGAGCGACGGAGGCAGAGAGGTATGGAGAGTCAATAAATAGATAAGGCACGCATCAAATAGGAGCGATTTTGAGGATTATTAGGCGGGAAGTAACATAAATTTAAGATTTTCAGAGCGGCGCGATTTAGAATTTCGGTTATGCGGCCATTCTAAGCAGTCAAGGAATGTGCATTATTAGTTTTTTTCTGTCTGTTTCTGAAAAGGCAGAGTAATTCTGTTCAAGTTTGAAAAATGGCCAAACTAAAAGAAAATCCAAACGATGCAAACTAACACGGATGTGTACATGAGAGAGAGAGAGAGAGAGAGAGAGAGAGAGAGAGAGAGAGAGAGAGAGAGAGAGAGAGAGAGAGAGAGAGAGAGAGAAAGAGAATATTTTATTTCTGCTTTAAACATATCAAAACACAGATACATTTACTTTTTATGGCATATTTTCCTTATGAAATTTCAAGAACACACATCCCATTAAAACAAAATCATATCGATAGGAACAATCCACTTTTTTGCAAAATATCACACTATTTCCTTCATACACAATAATCCTTTTACAAAGAGTAAGAGTCTAACAAAAACGTTGCTGTTCCGTGACTTAGCACAAATGTCATGTATGGTGGTCTCAAACCCCGTACACCCACCTGACACTATGCAACCGTGGCCACCAGAGGCATGCTTAGACACACACACACCCAAAGGCTCACGGGGTCTAGTAAAAACATTGCTGCTCCGTGACTTCGCAAAATGTCATGTATGGTGGTCTCAAACTCCCCTTTCACTACTACTAAAACCCCGTACACCCACCTGATACTATGCAACCGTGGCCACCAGAGACATGCTTAGACACCAACAAAAACATACTAATTCAAAGAGCTAGTGACCCATTTTCAAAGTGTTGGCATTCCTGAAAAATGTGGAGATAAACACACACGAGAGAGAGAGAGAGAGAGAGAGAGAGAGAGAGAGAGAGAGAGAGAGAGAGAGAGAGAGAGAGAGAGAGTTGATTGTTTGTGCACACATTAGCTTATAAATTTATACATACCCTGTTTGACAAGCAAGCTGAAATCTTCATTGTATTTGAAAAAAACTCCTTCTTCTTCAGATGTAAGTACATATTTACGTGGCAAGTCACACATCTGATATATTAATCAGTTTTCACCTAAACGCTAAAGTCACTATATCTGTAACCTAGTCAGCTGAAGATTTCGGATGTTTTGAAAGTACTTGGAATACTCATCATATGTACTTCTTACCACAGCTTCAGCTTTAACTTTGATAATGAATATTCCTTGATTAGTTACATGGCAGCTCCCCTCTTACAACTTTTTGCGTAATCGACCGACAATGACAACAAGAAGCCAAGGCACTTCATTCGCTTTAAAGATTTTTTGTTTGTTTGTTTGTTTTTTGCTTGACCGCCTCTTTGCTATTCATTGCAGTTCTGGTGCTCTGAACAGATTAGTCTAATGCACGAGGGGTCAAAGTATTCTATGCGGAGAAATGATCCTGACTGAAATCCGCAGTTGTTGCATCGACATTAGTCTATCTGATGCTCGGTTGGAACCAGTTGCAGTATGCACTGCTGATACCCCGAGAGATATAGCTACCTTATTATCAGCCTGCTTCCCCCGCCCCCCCCCCCCCCACACACAAAGAGCGGACCGTTCACCATCAGTAATTTCTTCCGATATCATTTAAATCAGAAATCTGATAGTTTGTGCAGCACGATATGCCGTACTAAAGTGTATGCATGTTTATTGGCAAGGGTTGCATTTACTGCGCGCAGACGTAGCAGAAAACAAATTCAGCAATTTCATTTGATTTTATTCAAAAATATTCAAAATGTATACATTTGTTTGAACTTATGGGAGAAATACCTGATTTACACTTTCCATTTTGGTATTTTTCCCTGCACGTGTTGCTCTATTTAAAAGAATCCCCGTTCTATACTTTTCTTGTTCTGGATAATATTATTGATTATATTTTCATCTGTTAAAAATGGTATTAGATGATCTTGAACTAGCAAAAACAAAATCTTTAACAATCACATGTTTAATCTACGTCGAGGTACATCAACAAATAAACTTGACAAATGCATCCAACATCGCGTTACAAGTCTCAAATGTGAGTCCATTTTAAAGCAAGACTAGTTCTGAAAGGTAAGGGGAGGGGGACACAATATAAACTTTGATCTTAACACATTCACATGCACATTTAGCTACTTTCGTGACAGAAGAGGTTTAAAAACCCCAGAGAGGTAAATGACCTTGAGAGAAATTGCTGTCTGTCACTACTTTTTCGCCGATAGATAGATAGATTCCTTAAATGTTGGGTCCCCACCAATTATTTTCAGCACCGTTGCTGTACAATAGCGAGGATTAGCTAGTGGTGCAAGTAAGCCGGAACGGTCATGTACGCCGTACCAGTAAGATATTTATTGCCGGCACGGCAGTACCGGAAAGACGGGGTCGGGGGTCGGTGCCGTACCTGTAAGATTAAACATCTACTTGCACCACTGGCATTAGCGTAGTCACCTGAATCTCTTTAAGATTGTAATCTAGCTATACAGATAACTGTGGCAGATATATTTCATGGCTTCTCTAAACATTAAATCCAGCTTCAGTAAAATAAATATTTATGCTTGTCAAGGCAAAGATGGTTGTTTAGTGGAGATTTATTTATTTTTTTATTTATTCAAATTTTAACATATTCTGGATCGGGCAGCAGGTCGAGCCTATATATACAATCTCCCTTGCGCGTGATACATGAATTTTGCTAAGAATGTCCATATAATAAATGTACATTAATATGTTGATGTTGTATGGTTAATCTCGTTAGAGATAATAATAATTAAAAACAATATTGAGGACAAAAACAATTTATAATCATTAAAATTGAAATAGAATCTATTAAATAATTTTGGAATTTTAATAACATATCATCAGGCACGATGATTTATATTTCTTTATAATAGTACGGTATGACGAGAATTTTTTGTTGTTGTATATGTACATATACGTTGACGCTTTGCTGAGCGCAGCTTTGTCCTTAACCAGACTTGATTTGAGTGATTGTCAGAAAACAGCACCCCGAAAAAGAAGATAACCAGAGAATTTAGGTCTTAGTGAGGGATTAAAAGATTAATACATGTGGTTTTGTGGTGTTTAACGCCATTTTTTAGCAGACGATAGGATATACATCGGAGCCAGTATATTTGGTGTAGTAAAACCCCGGAAGAACTACCGACCCACGAGAAGCTACTGGCAAGCTTTCTCACATACTCACTTTGGTCGAGCCGAAAGAGTAATAAAACTTGATCATTTAAGTTTTAACACAATGTTTTGCAGCTGATTGCAGGTACCTGAATTTTTTTTTTTTTTTAATCTAACAGCATACAACCAGATGCTATGGGGTCATTTTCAATACGGGATGAATATGATCCACTGAGAGAAATTGACATTATGCCTGATGTATGTAATCAATAACTGAATAGTTTAAGCTGTTGAGTCATTGTAGTGATGCATAAACTGGAGAAAATATGACGAAGTTTATGGTTACAGTTTAATGGAGATACTGACAGGCTTCTTGCCCTAGCCACTTGAAATAGTAGGATTTTTCAACAGTACAATGATATTATATTCCCCCGTGAACAAGCCTGCCGACAGAAATTTCAGGCCCCTGGGCAGAGCAGTCATGGGCCCCAAAAATAGTTTATTTTTTGTATATAAATACCTGTGTAAAGTTTTGCATATAAAACCTGTAGTAATCTGCCATAACTTAGACTCTTGCAAGGAACAAATCTTAATATTTACTGCAAAGATTAATTTACTTTTTATAACTGAGTTGACAGCGGGCCCATATAAATCGCAGGTAGTCAGAGTTAACCCTCTACTTAAATGTGTCCGAATCTTGGACGTCTCTTTATTTTATCACTAGATAACTACATAGTTTATTCAGTTTGTTCATATTTTTTATAATCAATACATATCAACTATTAAATCTCTCTCTCTCTCTCTCTTTATATGCATAGGTACGTACGTACATACATACATACATACATACATACATACATACATACATACATACATACATACATACATACATACATACATACATACATACATACATACATACATACATACATACATACATACATACATACATACATACATACATACATACATACATCGTACACACGTGGATGCATACACACATGCGTAAATACAGAGAGAGAGAGAGAGAGAGAGAGAGAGAGAGAGAGAGAGAGAGAGAGAGAGAGAGAGAGAGAGAGAGAGAGAGAGAGAGATGTGGTATCGTGGAGGGGTTTAACCGAACCGTGAATGAGCGGCTGTTTGGGTTCCAGTATGCCCAGCAGTTGTTGATTTCTGAAAAGGTGTGGCGACGCGCAGTGTGGAGTGGGTTCAATGACTGTCGGCCGTTGTCTGCCCTGAACGGAGAGGTGACCCGGCTTACTGGCGCAAGGCCAGTCGACGCCATGCACGCAACACCTGCGACACCTTCGGTGCGTCAAGGAAAGTCTCACGGGCAGCCCCCAATGCGATGGCCCTGGTGCAGTACTTGCACGCACCTGGCGATCTGGAGGGTGGGACCCGCCGCGCCACCGATCCGGTATGGTCACTGGATAAGTACGTTATACTCGACCGATGGGAAATTCCTGGCCAGCCCATCATATACCACCTCGATAAGTCCCCCTATGGATTGGGTGATCGACCGCCTCGCCGTCGGTTCCTGCGAGAAGAGCTGCAGATCGTGCCGGAAGATACCCAACTATCTCCCAAGGGTATTCTCACCCAGCGAAAAGCTTGTTGAGTCAAATTGGAGATCTCAAGCTATACGCCATGTCTTCCGAGTACCTGTCGAACGAGCAAAGAGCTGAGATTATGTCCCTGCGGGATACGGGGATCCCGGTGGAATATGTTGCTTGGACGTACAGAACGACTCTGCCTTGCGTATTGCAGATATGGTCTCCCCCATCCGCAGCAGGTGCAAGGAGAAGAACATTTCTCCAACAATGGTGCAGCGTCTGCTAGCCGGCTTCGTCATGGCTCGTTCTTCTGGACATTCATTCGCAAATGCTTAGTTTTCGTGTAGGGAGTTTGTAAACTCTTCAAACTCTTTGTCGGCCTCCACCTGTCTTTGGACGTGGCCAAAGGCTCAGGTCGTGATCGCATCGGGTCCGATGCATTTTTTCGTGTCCAGCCAAGAGAGGCTCGTCTTTGTCAGGCTATTCACCCCTATCTGGTGTTACGTATGGCTGCGCTGGTGTGAATAAACTCTTTTCTCTGTGTGTGGGGTTCAAGATATAACTTATGCCGTAGGTCAGTCTTGATCGTCGATCGCACGACGCCCTTGGCCCTCTGAGACTCTACACTGTATGCCCTTAGGATTGAATACATCTTGGGACGTAGGCCTACAAATTCAGCGATAGTTACTCTGTTGTATTCGTCCTTAAACTTTAGTACCACCTTTTTGTTAGCGTTGCTATGTATAGATTGACCTTCTGGAAAGTCAATCGTGTCGTAGAGGTCGGCTTTAGAGCAGCTGGGCTTTAGCACCGTAACGCGCCTTTATGTGGTTATAGTCAAAGTCATGCATGAAGTATTTCGAACGATCGAGTAGGCCTGGCCTGTGTAGACAGGACGGTCAAGATTGAGTCTTTGGTGGAATGTACCGCCAAGAGGTTACCCTCAAATATCCGACGGGTCCGAAAGGCTGGGGCAGCAATCAGACATCGTAGCTTGTCCTCTTCATCCTCAAGCCGTACTAGATCAAAGCGGATGCGCTTCCGCAGATTTTTAATGGTTTTACCAAAGACAGAATTGTTAAGCAGCTTAAAGTAGTCCTTGTCAAAACTATTTGTTGACTTAACCCGCAGTTCTGTGTTCTTCTGGATGTAGGGTGCCATCCGCAGGCTTTGGTCAAACTCTAGTGCCCTGTGAATCTTGGTGATGCGTATCCCAAGACTACTGTAGAGTTGTAGGTTTCGGTAATGAATGACGTATAGCTCCTTTTTCAGCAGGTTGGGTGCCTGCTTTGTGCATCCGATGTAGCGACCTCCAGGTCCGTGCCAATAGGAGGATAGCCTCTCCTTTGTGATAATCATGGACTCGGGGGCTAGTGGAAAGTCATTATGACCATCGTGCAGCTCTTCCGGATAGTCCAAGTCCACCTCTACTTTGTAGCTCTTGGGGGTGTCTGGAGATATGCTACTTAAATCAATCTTTTCTGGGTTGGTCGAGCGAAAGCTACCTGTGGGTAGAATCTGCATCATGGCCCATTCATAAAGGTTATTGGATTCCAGGTACACGATCCAGGTGGTGGACTTGGAGGGTTTGTAATCTGGGCACTTGGGGTTGTTAGCCTTCGCGTATCGCTTACTGACCATGCAGGTACCACCTCGGGTCCCACTCACGACAAAGAGGTGCATACTGATGTCTGTCAGTAGCTCAAGCTCTGCGTCTGTGGCTTTGAAAAGGGTGTCGCAGCTCATACCCGGGGTGCAAAATAAATGGGGATGTAAAGGTCGTGATAGTCACCTATCGTCATACGGCCAAAGGTATCCCATACTTTCTGGGCTTGCTGATAGTCCTCTGAAGATATGCTCGTACGGCTGATGCTGCTGTAGAAGGTCTCAATGGGGGGGGGTAGCTTAGATTCCTAAAACCGGTCCCACCCATCCATAGAGTACAAGTTTACCGATAGACACCCTTGGCGGCCAGATGGGGGACATCCTGTGCGTTATGTGATGTGGAAATCTTTCTCAGGAAGATCGGAAGCCAGTTTGACCAGGCTGCAGGGTAGAAACTGGTAGCTCTCTATAACCTGGAGTTGACCCAGGGAAAAGGTCATAAATTTTTCCATGTTAGTGTGTATGGCCCTGATGTCTGACGTTGAAGCCGTTCTCAGTGCTGCCATCAGCAAGTGCCCGTCGTAGTTCCTCGGGTTGAGGAAGACAACGGGGACTTTATTTTTGTCTCGGCTTAGTCGTAGCTGTACTGGAGGTAACAGCTATTATGGGCGGCTCCCCGGTATCGGCCAGTGATATGGCAGTGATCTCTCACGCGGTCATCACTCACGCGCTTTCGACCGACGTGACAGACCTTAGCCGCTACAAACGCTGCGGTGTTGTCGGGCGTCATCATCGGCTGGTGAGGATGGGATAATTCCTCTCGGAGGCTTATCATTTCTTTTTCCAGGCTTTTAATCAGTTGGACCAGGGCGTCCTCTCCTCTGTATATATACTGTAACGCCGGCCTGACTTTTCAGAATTCTTAAGTACTGTTTTGGTGAGTGCGTGAATGCATGGTTATTGGGGTTTCAAATGTGAAGAGCCAGGGCAACATCACAAGGAGTTCGACTGTTGGTTGGATTGTGGACAAGTATCCAAAAGTATAACAACGACAGAGTCAGTTTATGTTCAATAAGAAGAATATTTTATTAAATAATGAAGTTAATGTTAAATAGTTATGCAGAAATGAACAATACATCACAACTGACAGTATTCCTTGTTTCTTATTATTGACAAACAAGAAGTATAGTTGTATGAAATATACTCATTATTTGTAATAAACTTGTACATTATGTGGCCATTGGAATTTTCTTAGCACATGGATGTAAGGTTGACAACCTGGGTGGACTCTCAACCTAGATTGGTTGCGCAACAACTTGGTTGGGTTGCTAAGCAATGTCAAAACAAAAATAAACCAGGTAAGTAATAGAGAGAAAACAAATCACTCTTTTTACAGGTTGCCTGTAACTTTTCTCTTCCAATCCTTATTTATATTACATACTAAAACTGCTATATTATGGTCTTAATCTAGGTGGTCAACCCAAACAGGTGCTGACTTTACCATCTTATAGATGAACTGTTATTATTATAAACTGGCAACTTAGGGAGTTTGTAAAATTACCATTGTGGGAAGTTCCACTAGGTTGCTTATCTGATTCATTTTATATACTTTTCGCCTTGGTTGTTGGTTGCTACCAGACAGATAAACACAATAAACAAACATTCCTACTTCTTTGACAAAGTGTCAACAATCTCTCTCGTAATTTGATCTGTGAGTATTTATAGTCCTAAGCAACCAATCAGAATCGAGAATTTCGTCATTCGGTTAAGTTCGTGCGTTGCAGTTAAGCTCAGTTCAGCCTAAGAACAAAACTTGATAGTGGTCGAACAGCCAACTGATAATGTATGTCTTGCCAGGAGATGAACCAAACGATGCCCATAAAAACCAAATGGAGAATTAAAGATGACATTGCATGGAAGGGATAGTTAACAAAGACACAGGCATTATGAGCGTATGTCATGTATGAATTGTTATGGAGAATTACTCGAGATATTTACTCATGAAGTGATCCATATGTAGTGTTGATTGTCATCGTCCGACAGCAGCAGCAAGTTGATAGTATTATCCAGAGCTTTATCTGAGATGCGTATAGGGTAAAGGGCGTGGTCCCAACTTGGTAATGTCAGAGACCTTCATCGGAAACTTAAGCTTGTGAAAGCGTAGCGTTCCCAGATACTTGCTGTAATTTCTGGTACGATTGATGCGGTCATCGACAGGGTAAAGGGGAGAAAGAATGTCCCATTCAAAACATTGGGCGTATTGGTTTTCTACGTTAATGGAGTTTTTTTTTGTTTTTAAATTCACTTGGGGGTGGGTATATGTCCCTTGCCTCAAAACGGCCGGTGCTGTGAAATGTAGAGCTTTACCTCCTCGCATCTGACAAGCCGCTAGACTGAGCCTTTGCTGGTATTATTTTTTAATCGCTCCTCAATTTTAGATATGTATTTAAGGATCTGCTCATCGAGGTCATCGCCAACAGCGCCACTTCTGCTCGGGTGGCCGATAAGTAATCCAGCATGGAGATAGCTTCCCCTTCTGATGTGACCTTTTCTAACCACTTTCTTTCCAATCTCCTGTGTGAGAATGTTGATCAGTCCGGGAGTCATGGCCCTGAGTAACACAGAGAGGTCCACTTCCAGAGGGTGGTCTCGTGGTATCACGGTCTGATATTCGACGACAATTGTGTCCTTTCCGGAATGATCCCCTTTTTGTATGAAAGTGGGCAAAGAATATCTTCTAGCGGCGACTGGAAGAGGGGTTCTTGCTTTCTTGGAGGCCTTCCGCCTGGCCCGTCGTTTAGCCGCTTGGATAGCCTCGGGCCCGGTATGGGTGACTGCCTCGGAGCTGATGTGGGTGGCTGCCTTGGACCCAATGTGGGGTTTTGTCGCCTAGGGGCTGCGTGGGTCGGCCGGTAGCTGCTGGGGTTGGCTGCCGTGCTTGGGCAGCCAGTACTGCCTCTAGCATATCATCGTATTCGCTCTCAGTGATCTGCGGCTCCCTCTATGCATGGCTATAGTGGACTATGGTATACTATTGTGTACTACCAATCTCTAAATGCAAAATCGCTGCTGGTGGTTGTTGTCTTCTGCTGTGGGCAGGTGTATGTGTGCACCTATGTATGCTATTGTATCTGGCCTTTCTCTAAATATGCGACTGGTTAGGTCAGGCGGAGTTATGCTCTTTCCCCAGCGCGGTTCTAATACGACCGTAGGTTACCTTGCGCGCGTGATGGGCCTTGGCCATAAGCTCGTCAGGACCTTTTGATACTGTCGGTGGGCCCTTAGTTCTATGCGTCTCAGCTTGTCGGCCAGGTGACCAACTTGACATCTGTTGCATATGCGATGGACGGCAGTAGTAGAGACTTGCACAATATTGACGGACGGGAGTCCTGTGTTAAATAGGGTAACAAATGTACGGGGCTCTACAAGAATTTAACATAGGCGCCATCTTGGTTCATATGTTTTGTAACAGTGTAGCGTGAGTTGACGGTCTGCACTCGAACAGAAATGTTGTATGACGTCAGGTGAGTCTGTCTATTTGTGTAACAGTGTAGCATGTGTTTGGAAGAGAAATGCGAGTTTGGTTTGCCCTCTAAATGAAATGTTGCAGAGGAGTGCTGTATTAAATAGGGTCACAATTTTATAGGGACAAACGGGAAATTAACATGGGAAAATTAATGGTAGAACTTGTATAGGGAAAATGGGTCGAAAGTTTATGGGGACCAACAGGAAATTAACATGAGGCCGCCATGTTAAAAGGTATGGGTTTTTTTTAAGAGTATAGGATCAGGCGACGGACTGCTCCCGAACTGAAATGCCTTATGACGATATACGTTTCACACGAGTGGTCTGTCTGTTTCGAGCATGTTGGTTCTATTTTGGACAGAAATGTAATGGGTTCGAGTTTGTTAACAGGGACTCTAAATGAAATGACTTTCATAACAAAACTAACAACTTCTTTAACTCCCCTTACCACCCTAGGATTCCACTTATAAAGTTAAAATCTCTACCCCATTCTATAATATCCTCATCCCAACTTAAAAAAAAAAACAAAACAAACTACCATCCTCATAATCCTTACATATCAATACTTAATTATCTACTATCCACCACCTAGTTGTATAATATCCAGCACCCCGTTATATACTATCCACTAACCAATTAAGTACAATCAACACTCAGTTATCAACTATCCACCAACCTGGTATGTACTATCCACCAACCAATCATCTACTATCAAATACAAAGTTATCTGCAACACAGCTGCCCAGTTACCCACTATCCACAAACCAATTATATATTATCCACGAACCAAATATCTACTTTAATGTCCCTACCCTCACCTACACTCTAATTTTTAAACAACACTACCATTCCATGCACACAGGGTAGGATTTTAAAGGAGTATAAATAAAAATAATTAACCCCCACACTCTCCCCCTACCCCCAATAAGCCTTCTTATAAATAAAGTAAAAATATATATTCCCATCTATAATATTTTTAACTGCCGCTACTCTCCTAGGAGTTCCCTTATCAATTTTAAATCACTACCGCCTGTTATAATGTCCCTACCCAACATATAACCTACTTTTTTAAAAAACAAAACCATCATCCTCATAATCCTTACATATCAACATCCACTCATCTACAGACCCCGCACCTTTAGATGTAAAAGAAGTAGTATAAAATACAATTTAAATCCCTTATCAACAAAATTAACTTCATTATCTCCCTTACTACAGTATAATCCCTATTATAAAGTAAAACTTTCCACCTCCATCTCTAATATCCCTATCATCACCCAACGTCCTACTTTTAAATGAAACAATCATCCTATACGCGTCTGTCTATTTTCAATTTTTTGTTGTTGCAAAAATCTGAGTTCGTCTGCGCTCTAAATATATGACACAATAGCTGGCAAAACCTTGTGCTTGATCTTAAATATTTTACAATTCTGCTAGCGTACTGTGAGGTCAAAGTTTTCGTTCATCAAATTTGTTACAAATTTTAGAAGAAAAAAAAAATCTTCGAGTGATAAATACACGGACCAACTTTGTTTTACCCCCAAGGTCACTATACTTGTGATAGTTGGAAATATATTGTTTTAAATCTACATACAGAGTGTTTTGGCAAAATATTTAATGTACTGAAGTTGATCTTGTTGGTTTAGTGTTGTTTAAAACCACCAAACTAAAGCATGGTGTGTGTGAAACGCGGAGAGAGAGAGAGAGAGAGAGAGAGAGAGAGAGAGAGAGAGAGAGAGAGAGAGAGAGAGACTTAAGAATTTTTAAACAAACAAATCAACACTTGGTTTCAAAATCATTTTTTTAAAAAGCCCCGGTCACTTAAAATGAAGAGGAAGGATTAGGGCTTTGTCCCTTCCTTAATCATGTACAAAAAATGAAACATAAACATAGTTACAAGATTGCAACGTTGTAAAGTCAGACTTGGTTTTCAATCAATAACGACAGTATCATTGTGCTGTCAATGTTAAAGAAAATAGATAACCATAATGTTCACAAAACCACTTTTCTATTGTATTGTCATTTCAACACATACGAAGGACAGTCGGAGGTAGAAGGAGGAGTATGTATTGAAGACACGCACTAAATAAGAACTACGTAATATGACAGACAGTAAATTTACAAAAAAGTACTCATTCTCAATCTAATCCTGCTGTGTTTGTCATATGTTGGTTCTATTTAGGCTGAAAAGTGTCAGCTTGTCTGTTCTCGACATGAAATGCCGTATGACGACATACGTTTTGCACGAGGCGGTTTGTTTGGAACATGTTGACTCTTTTTTGGAGAGAAATGGAATGGGTTGAAGTTGTATCGACCTGGAAAATCTGAGTTTATATGCACTCTCAAATATTTTACAATTCTGTTAGCATACTGGGAGGCCAAAGTTTCATTCATCAAAAATGAATACAAAGTTACAATTGGACGTCTTCATTAGCTATGGTAGATTGATAAATACACTGACCGACTTTTGTTTTAACCCCTAAGGTCAATATACTTGTAACAGTTGGACCTTTTTTTAATCTAGACACAGAGTGTTTCGGCAAAATGTAATGTGCTGAAGTTCATCTGGGTTAAATATTGTTTAAAACCACCAAACTAGCATGTGTGTGTGTGTGTGTGTGTGATAAGCAGAGAAAGAAAAAGAGTGTCCTTATTATTATTATTATTATTATTATTATTATTATTATTAATTTTCAGGATGTATGTGAGAGACACGACATGGAAATGACACTAAGGACCCAAACAGGAGTCCTGTGTTAAATAATTTTAAATCATGCCTTAGATTTTGAAGACAGAGAGTAGAAAATAATACTTATGAACTGACTTTTTACGATTGCAGTGCAGACAGACTATGGTATCTTAAAGCGGAAACAGATACCATTCTGATTTAAATCTAAATCATTATATTCTATCTGTGTGTGTTGGTCTGTCTGTGTGTGTGTGCGTGTGTGAAACAAAGAGAGAGAGAGAGAGAGAGAGAGAGAGAGAGAGAGAGAGAGAGAGAGAGAGAGAGACAGAGCGAGCGAGAGAGAGCGACGAAGACAGAGAGGTATCGAGAGTCAATAAATAGATAAGGCATCAAATAGGAACGATTTGGGGGAGATATAAGGCGCTAAGTAACAGAAATTTAAGATTTTCAGAGAAGGCGCGTTTTAGACAGACAGATACACATACGCGTCTCTAATTTGTGTGTTGGTGATAGTCACCCTCCTATCATGATTACCAGAGTCATGCCTAGATACACCCCTCAACGACGCCCAGGGTCTAACAAAAACGTTGCTGCTCCGTGACTTAGCACAAATGTCATGTATGGTGGTCTCAAAAACCGTACACCCACCTGATACTATGCTACGTGACCGCCAGAGGCATGCTTAGACACACACACACACACACACACACACCCAAAGGCTCACGGGGTCTAGTAAAAACGTTAGCTGCTCCGTGACTTCGCAAAATGTCATGTATGGTGGTCTCAGACTCCCCTTTCACTACTACTAAAGTTCCGCTAAAACCAACAAAAACAAACTCATTCAAAGAGCTAGTGACCCATTTTCAAAGTTTTGGCATTCCTAAAAATGTGCAGATAAACACACATGAGAGAGAGAGAGAGAGAGAAAGACAGAGAGACAGACAGAGAGTTGATTGTTCGTGCATTTATTAGCTTATAAATTTATACATACCCTGTTGACAAGCCGAAATCTTCAGTGTATTTGAAAAAAAAACTCTTTCTTCTTCAGATGTAGGTACATATTTACGTGGCAAGTCACACATCTGGTATATTAATCAGTTTTCTCCTAAACACTAAGGTCACTATCTATGCAATCTAGTCAGCTGCAGATTCCGGAAACGGATTTGATGTTTTAAAAGTACTTGGAATACTCATCATAGATAATTTTTACCACAACTTCAGCGTTAACTTTCATAACGAATATTTTTTGTTTGCTAACATGGCAGCTTCCCTCTTACAACGTTTAGCGTAATCGACCGACAACGACAACAAGAAGCTAAGGCACTTTGTTCGCTTTCATATTTGGGTCCATTCATGCGATTTTGGGAAGATTTTTTGGTTTTTTGTTTGACCGCCTTTTTGCTATTCATTGCCATTCTGATGCTCAGAACAGATTAGTCTAATGCACGAGGGGTCTAAGTATTCTACGCGGAGAAATTATCCTGACTGAAATTCGTAATTGTTGCATTGGTATTAGTCTATCTGATGCTCGGTTGAAACCAGTTGCAGTATGCACTGCTGATACCCCGATAGATGCAGCTGCCTTATTATCAGCCTGCTCACCCCTCCCCCCCCCCCCGCCCACACACAAAAAGAGCGGACCGTTCACCATTAGTAATTTATTCCGATATCATTTAAATCAGAAATCTGATAGTTTGTCGTGCAAAAGTGCATGCTTGTCTATTGGCAAGGGTTTCATTTACTGCGCGCAGACGTAGCAGAAAACAAGTTCAGCAATTTTATTTGATTTTATTCAAAAATATTAAAAATGTATACATTTTTTTGTAACTTATGGGAGAATTACCTGTTTTACACTTTTCTTTGGGTATTTTCTCTCCATGTGTTGCTCTGTTTAAAAGAATCCTCGTTGTATACTTTTCTTGTTCTGGATAATAGTATTAGTTATATTTTCATCTGTTAATGATGGTATTAGATGATCTTGAACTAGCAAAAACAAAATCTTTAACAATCACATGTTTAATCTATGTCAAGGAACCTTCAACAAATAAACTTGACAAATGCATCCAACATCGCGTTACAAGTCTCAAATGTGAGTCCATTTTAAAGCAAGACTAGTTCTGAAAGGTAAGGGGAGGTGGACACAATATAAACTTTGATCTTAACACATACACACGCACATTTAGCTACTTTCATGACAGAAAAGGTTTAAAAATCCCAGAGAGGTAAATGACCTTGAGAGAAATTGCTGTCTGTCACTACTTTTTCGCCGATAGATAGATAGATAGATAGATAAATAGATAGATAGATTCGTTAAATGTTGGCTTCCCCTCCAATAATTTTCAGCACCGTTGTTGTACAATAGCGAGGATTAGCCAGTCGTGCAAGTAAGCCGGTACGGTCATGTACACCATACCAGTAAGACATTTATTGCCGGTACGGTCTCCGTACCAGTAAGATATTTATTGCCGGTATGGCCGTACCGGAAAGACGGGGTCGGGGGTCGGTGCGTACAAGTAAGAGTTAAAATCTACTTGCACCACTGGCATTAGCGTAGTCACCTGAATCTCTTTAAGTTTAAGATAACAATCGAGCTATACAGATCACTGTGGTGGATATTTTGCATGGCTTCTCTAAACATTAAAACCAGCTTCAGTTAAATAAATATTTATGCTTGCCAAGGTAAAGATGGTTTGTTTAGTGGAGATTTATTATCATTTATTTATTTATTTATTTATTTATTTATTTATTCAAATTTTAACATATTCTGGATCGGGCAGCAGGTCGAGCCTATATATACAATCTCCCAAGCGCGTGATACATGAATTTTGCTGAAAATGTCCATATAATGAATGTACATTAATATGTTGATGTCGTATGGTTAATGTCGTTAGAGATAATAATAATTAAAAAAAAATTGAGGACAACAGCAATTTATAATCAATAAAATTGAAATAGAATCTACTAAATAATTTTGGAATTTTAATATCATATCATCAGGCACGATGATTTATATTTCTTAATACTAGTACGGTATGACGGGAAATTTCATTGTTGTATGTGTACTGTTTCATATCCGTTGACGCTTTGCTGAGCGCAGCTTTGTCCTTAACCGGACTTGATTTGAGTGATTGTCAGAAAACAGCACCCCGAAAAAGAAGATAACCAGATAATGTAGGTCTTAGTGAGGGATTAAAGGAGTACTACATGTGGTTTTGTGGTGTTTAACGCCATTTTTTAGCAGACGATAGGATATACATCGGGGCCAGTATATTTGGTGGAGTAAAACCCCGGAAGAACTACCAACCCACGTGAAGCTACTGGCAAGCTTTTTCACATACTCACTTTGGTCGAGCCGAAAGAGTAATAAAACTTGATAATTTAAGTTTTAACACAATGTTTTGCAGCTGATTGCAGGTACCTGAATTTTTTTTTTTTAATCTAACAGCATACAACCAGATGCTATGGGGTCATTTTCAATACGGGATGAATATGATCCACTGAGAGAAATTGACATTATGCCTGATGTATGTAATCAATAACTGAATAGTTTAAGCTGTTGAGTCATTGTAGTGATGCATAAACTGGAGAAAATATGACGAAGTTTATGGTTACAGTTTAATGGAGATACTGACAGGCTTCTTGCCCTAGCCACTTGAAATAGTAGGATTTTTCAACAGTACAATGATATTATATTCCCCCGTGAACAAGCCTGCCGACAGAACTTCCAGGCCCCTGGGCAGAGCAGTCATGGGCCCCAAAAATAGTTTAATACATACATACATACATACATACATACATACATACATACATACATACATACATACATACATACATACATACATCGCACACACGTAGATGCACATTCATGCGTACACACATTCACAGAGAGAGAGAAATATTATTGCAGAACAAACAATAAAATCATCCCCAATGTCGTCTTTAATAAGGATTAGACTCGTATCATTTCTGATACTTTTTAAATGATTTTTTCTGTGATTATCTTTTACTTACTATTTTAACAAAATACCTCACTGACTAAACATTACATCTCAAAATAAAAAATTACTGTTGCTGTGATTCTACAATTCGACTACCATTTGATGGCGAGGTCGGAAATTAAATTGATGAGTTTATCGTGATTCATCCAAAGTAACTTTATCAGAAAAGTTTAATGTCCTAAACTTGATATTTACATATTCCGAGCACACCCTCTTTCTTTATACTTAAAAGAGTTGTTACAAGGGTGCAGTATGTTGATTGATCATAAATCATTAATTTAAAATTGAATGATCATCAACATTTCCCGGATATTTTAAAACACAGATGTCTGTAAATCGTATGAACAGAGAATCCACCAAATGCAGAAAACCATACACACCCAAACCACTTCATATGCAAACTGTCTCTCGTGTCAAAGTTAGGTAGACGCGGTAGCTCAGTTAAAAGTGACATTACCATCCCCCACCCCACCCCTACCCCGGACAATTCTAATCTCCAAGACGCTTGGCCTACACCACGTGTTTTACACAAGCAACATAATCCTCAGATCTCACCACTTCGACAAGGATGATTATGATAACAATTATATTTGCAAGTTGAACTGTCATTTTATGGTGCAATGTGTATGGCGCTAGAATTTCACCCATTATTCAATACCATCATCACTTTGTCACAGACTATTGTCTGTCATGGAATCCATCATAGAGATATTATCCTGGCTCATAGTCTCGTTCAACCAGACTCTCGTGTGACTTCGAGAGATCTAAGCCGACCGAGAATCTGTTGCTACCTTAAGGTTTCGCTCATTTGTTTTTCTTTCTTTCTTCTATCCGAAAAAGGAGGCACGGTGGCTTAGTGGTTAGTGTGCCGGACTCGCGATCGAAAGTGTCCGGGTTCGAATCCTACCATAGGATCAGCCTGGGTCAGCTACCGTGGTGTGTCCTTGGGCAAGGCACTTTACTCCAATTGCCTCGGGACCAATGAATGCAAACTTCCCCCTGAACGACATTGATTGGTTGGTAGCTTCACATTGGCGTCATGGAAAAAAGTACGGAGATTCAATACTTTCACTAAGATCGAGAATGATAGTTATCTGCCGTCTCACGAGAATCGGAAGTCTCACATAGTTGTCAGCGAAAGTTATAATGTCCGATATAGGTCGTAGACTGCATTGTTACAAAGACGGCAATACGTGACGGTTATATGTATCCATGGAGTTAGTGTCACAGTCTGACGATTTGCAAGATTTTCGCGCAGAAGCAACGACCTGTATTAACTATACATATTTTATGGCCAGTAAAACACGTAAAGAAAAAATAACTAATTGTGCATTGTTGTGAAATTATTATTATTACTATTATTATTATTATTATTATTTGGTTATAACGCTAACTAACTTGTGTATGAATCAGCGACTTTACCAGTGTTTTTGGTAGGCCTTGTTTTGAGCGTTACAGTCCTTTGTATTGTCCTTTACCAGACCATCGTATGGCGAATTATTACAAAGTAATGCGAGAGGTCTTGTTGAACGAGATTACCTTGCTGTAGGAAGTTACTCGTACTGAGTATTATACAATATAAGAATTCTGGCGCACTAGTTATAAGTATTCTGGCGCACTAGTCATAAATTAAACAGTTATCCGGCAATGCAGTTTCGCTGCTATGACCTATTCAATTTCTTTCTTGTTATTAAGCAATTTTTGTAAACCATAATAAAATAAAATAAAATTAGAGTTCTTGTTATATCAAGTATACAAACAATTTTATATTCCATACTTCAATAATGCACACGAAAAATTATATAATTCCTGAAATAAATGATCAAAACATAAATTTTTTATGATTTATTAAAAATTTGTATCGAAATAATATTAAACAGATATAAATCTTGTATCTGTTTAATGGCGATTTATTTTGTGCTATGTATTATTTTATATATCTTATTAGGGGTTTCGTCTGTCTCTTGTTAGTTGGTTCTTTATTTTATTATGGTTTCGTCTGTCTCTTGTTAGTTGGTTCTTTTGGCTTTGCTATTGTACTAAATGACTTATTTGTCTTTTAAAGAATGTAATGTGTGAATGGGAAAAAATTAAATGACAAAAGTAGTACAAAAGCGGACAAAACAGGATAAAAATAGATAACCGAAAAAGTTTTGCTTGTACATAAAAGTAAATATAGGACAGAAGGTTAACTTGTGCAAAGAGCAGAACGAGTAGATTGCACCAAACAATGTATTTCATCTAATGTAATTATGACATTGTTGCAGTTGTCACGGTTGGTATCATATGAACAACTACGGTGTAAAAACTGTTAAAAAATTAAATTCTTGCTTCAAAAGAAATCAGCATGAATTATGTATCATCTGCAGAGCAAAATAACCATACATTATATAGTGTTTCAAGGCATTCAACGTTGCACTTATTGCGGACAAGGTTTTAAAAACAGAGAAGCACTAAAACAGCTCGAGGATAGATGTCTAGATAATTACAACATCTCAGGTATGTAATAACTGTTGCCGTCATGGACATTTTCTTTGCATGCTGCAGGTTGTATAGTTGTTTTGCGCACATTCTCAGCAGTTATGTGTTAATTGTCAGCTCGCCGACGAGGTGAAGGTTTTCATTTACTTTACTTAGAAGTAGGTAGTCAGTTAGGTTATTTTTAGTGAGACTTAGTTAGCTCCTAATTTATAAAATATTGAAGATATTTGTCATAAATAAATGGCAGTCGCCAGCCAGCAGGCAGCTATAGCTATATATGGATGGATGAGATGTACAAAATGTGCTAATAAGCCAAAGGATGAATTAAAAAGAATAAAGAACTGTTTACTGTAAATGTGGAAGAAAAGTAAACATTTATTAAATTAGTCATTCCTTAAAATAAAGAATCCACAATAAATTCATGAAAGAAGCAGTTCCATAAGCAGATTCGGACACAGTTCCTGTGAAATACGCTTAAATGTGTTGAGTTATAAAGTGAGTAAAAATCAAATTTCGATAAGTTCAAACACGAATAAATTAAAGGGATTTTAGGTATATAACTCGGACGATTTTTTCACCGATGGGTAACAAGACTGAAAGTTTGATGAGTTCACATTTAGTACAAATCTAATTTCTTTGAATTCAAAAGTGAATAGAAAACGGCAGAGAAACAGGACACAATTCCCAAGACAGAGAAGCAAGAATAAATAAAACGCAGAAGAAACATCGATTAGCTGAACAAGACTAAAGCAAAAAGTACATAAACTCAACATCAAATATTAGAACAACAGATTATGGACGAGGCTGAAAGTCAAAGAATAGAATTCTATAGAAGAAGATCCTTATCGCGAAACAGAGCCCAAAACGATGAAGACTGATAGATGAAGATGAACAATACAGATGTAGGGTCCAACAGCAGAGACAGCGGATAAAATCATAAAGAATATACTTAACGAAAATATATATGCTGGTGGAAATGATCAAGAGCTGTATGTATTCTTTGGTCAGATTGAGCCAGATATAAAGAAAATAATCATTAGGAAACTTAAAACATTTAATTCCCTAATTGTTTAAGTGATATTAAGAGTCATACTGAGACAATTGTCCTCACTAGGAAAGATAAATATTAGGCCTACAACGAAGAAAAACAATAAAATTTTGTTTTATTCAAAATAATTATAAAGCTTACTTAAACAAAATTTGAGATGAACTTTATACTTGATACATTGTTTGATGATATACATACTCAGTATGAATAAAATATATTTGTTAGCACTAAATAACTATTTAACATAATTGAATATTTCACGATGAATATCGATCAGTATTATCGGGTAGTTTGTCGATTTATCCTATTGGATAAATAGCAGGAATGCTTGTATCAAAGTGGAAAATATTAATAACGAATGTTTCATTATGATACTGAGTCACTTTAAAATACTTCCATAAAAAGCTCATCAAAGTATAACATCGAGAAGTAAAAACATTGATTTGTTGATAGATGTCCATTAAAAATAGAGGACACCAATAAATTCGAGGACGAATGTGGTATATTCGTTAATGTTTGTGAGACGGTGGAAGATAGATACATTAGACAGGCAAGGGTTATAAAAACCGATCATCGAGCACTGGAAAAACGGAGTTGCGAGATCCGTAGCTGAGTAGCCCGATTACATTTTAACTTCTTAAATACTTTCATATTAAAAATATTTTGAAATATCGGTTAATAGTATCTAGTACTCCAGAACTTCCATATTGTATACTACTGTACTGTGTCGTAACCGTCAATTTCTAAAGACGATCAGTGGTCGTAGGATAAGGCATTTAAAAACAGATTGGAACTATTCTTAAAATAATGACTGGAATTATTACTTTAAAAAACCACAGGTATGGAGTGTTTCAAAACAATTACTGAACAAGTATTTCATGAAAAAGAATCCTGCTGTATTTTTAAAATATTGATGAATTTGGTTGAGTTTTGCCTTGTGTACAAATGGAGCTTATTCAATATAAACACGCAGCTAAAGCGTATTCTAAAACATAGCATTCTGCTTTCATACACTGAATTTTCAAATATTATTTTCTTTTCTCAGAAGAATAGTTATATTAGATTTGCAATTCCGTGCCTTGACAGAATCATTAAAAAATCTACAAGGACGCAAACTGAAAATAAGTAATGTAGACTTTTTTTTTAGAATAGGCCTTGATATTAATAACGATTAATCTTACGTAATTTTCAACAAGCAACATTTTTAGAAGTGTAATTTTTTCTTCTTGTTACGTTTATTTTGCTTGCGGCAAAATTCGGCGAAATTTAAAAATCTACTGAAAACATCAAACGTTTTCTCAAATATCAAACAACCTTTATAGTGTATTTAATCTTTATGACACATCGCCAGTTTAAACAAGGTAATTCTATATGCTTATAAACCCATTAAAAATGTACCAATCACGTAAGGTTTGTGCCCTTTTTAAACAGTTTGAAAGTTGATTTAATGCATATTGCAAAAAGAACAGGTGCATGTATTTCACGCATTCATTGCACAACGTGGCTGTGTTTAGGTTACTGACCTTGAGAATCGTACATACGAACTTCTTCATCATTGTGTCATTTAAAGTTAGTTCATGATGCTAGTCTGTTGAGTATTGAACAATGAAATGAAGTTAGCTTTATGTGTACAAGAATGCATGTAAACTCTATAAAAGAAAAAAGAAAAAACAAAACAGTATTTGTATAATAGAACCACGAATCACGCTTGCTCCGCGCCCCTATCCCCCCCCCCAGCCCCCATTCTGCCCCTGCGGTATTTGTATATTAGAATCACGTTGAAACGAAAAAGAACTAGTGACATGAAATAAACATCACAACGTTCAACACTCCATGTACATTTAATTTTCCTCAGCTGATTATTATCCACAAAGATTAAAATATCTCTAATTAAGCAAGTTCACTACTTTCATTTAAAAGAAAAACATTTAATTTTGTGATAAATATCAGGTTAGTGCAATTCAAACTTATAACAAACAAAATCCGTATTTGTATTTTTGACAAAGTAGTTTTGTATGGCAGAGAATTTTCATACCTTAAGTTTTAATACGGTCAGTCCTCATGGTGGGTGACCGCAGAATGAAAGGTTTTGTGAAGGTTTCCCCGTCGCAGGAAAATAGAAGCCAATAGACTAAACTTAATCAGAATTAGAATTTTCGTTACAATTTTCATCGTAAATAGCATTTCTTCGCATGTAAGTAGTGAAAGAAAGGAAAGAAAGGTAGGACAGAAAGAAGAGTACATTACTCAGCTTTGCTAACTTAGATTTTACAAGTGTAATATAAGGTCCCTCAATAGCGTAGTTTACCCATTTAAAAAAAAGATTTTTTGATATATTTTAATATAAACATGCTAAGATTGCTTCCCCCACCCCACTCCGTCCCGGTACTTTAGAGCAATAAGTTCTAAAGTTTCAAAATGTCTGACTGACCAAATGTACAAAATGTTTCCGCATTATACTGATTATTCGTAAATGTTTCGGATATGCAAAAGGATAGGGCAGATGTGTGGTTTTTTTTCTTGAATGAAATTTATATTGTAAAAGTGAAAATTTCTTTCCAGTATCCGTATCTACTGCATACATTTCGTTTCAAAATGCATCTGGTGTTTGGAACTATTGTAAACTGGAGGGCTGGATCATAGAAAATAGCATGATAATGATAAATACCTCAGTTTTTGTGATACCTCTACCGGTGTCCTTAATGATTTCCTTTCCTTTCATTTTCATTCACTAACTTAGGATAAAGTAAAGATTTTTTTGTGTGCACAATCTGTGTGGCCACCCTGAAGGGTTTGTCCCGTTTTCGGTAGAATGCAGTTAGTTAAGAATGAGCACAAAATGGAAGTTTTCTAAAGTGGTAAACATAAAGAAGATATTGTTAAGTTCAATACGCCTAATATCCTAAGGTGAAAACAAAGCCAGTTCTTATTAATATAAGATGTTAGTAGTATAGATGTGTCGATCTAGACCAATTAACCAGTTTAAACTGGATAAACCGGTTGAAGCTAGTCAGTCATTCTTGCACTCGTAACAACAACTGCATAAAATACTTCTAAGTCCCTGGACTATAGTATACAGTGATGATATCTTAGTAATTTTTGCAATTTGTATTTCTATATGACACCATTTCTGAATCAGTCATATTGTTTTAAGAAGTAAAATACTCACAACTTCCTGGACCATAGTATAGACTGTTTCTGGTTTCGACAATGACATACAGAACACAAATTCAATTTTTTAAAAACACAACATACATACTGGCACAAAGCTACATTGTACTGAATTCAACCCTTTTCAGGTAAGTGATAGAGATTTTTTCATGACTTTAACATAAAGGAAACAATGTCGATATCAAGAGACAATGTGTATTTGTTTACAAGTTTGGATGAGACAAAAGTGTGGTCAAAGCAATTTGTGCTTCAAAAGAATTACAATGTCGATTTATTTTATTTAAAACATGACAAAATATGTACTTCAGTGCTTTGGAAAAGATGCTGGTTGACATATTATATTTAATCACGATATCATTGCACATTACACTAGAAGCGAAGGAAAGACTTCCCTACAAAGAGTTTATATTATTCACGGGGATGACCTGTGACAGGCAGACATAAGGTCATCATTTATGCATTTTTCCTGGACAAAATTGTTGCCCTGTAAAATTTTTATCATGAGCAAATTTTGCACATCGATAAAACCGTCCGTTACAAATAATTACCACACAATTGACCAAAATCAGTTAATATGGGAAGAGTTTTTATAACACGCATGACGTACAATTCGGAACACCTTTAACAATATGTAAATATTTTGATGATACATTTTTTCAGAACTTTCATTTGACATGCAGTAGTAACTGCAATTCAATTATTGAAACAAATGGTTCAGTCAGTTGTAAAATGTTACAAATGCAGCAAAGAAAAAGCTATAAAGGAAATGGAAAAACGAAAGCAAAATACCAGGGATGTAAGTAGTGTGTTAAACCAACGAGCGTAAAATGGTATAAAAGTACAGAAAAGGAAGAGGTCAATGAGAGAGAGAGAGAGAGAGAGAGAGAGAAATCAACAATGACCTATATGCGAATGTAGCAAAACACTGTATAGAGGTTCGATGTATTTGCACAAGAAAATCCACTTTATATACATAGTATAGGTGAAAATTGTCTAAGACTGTATCTTACATTCATGGACTTCAGATTAAAACACAAACTAACAAAGTATTTCACGGTATCCTCGTCGTGCTACTATATTTAACGCATCAGTTGACCAGGGTATGTCGCAAAGATTTTAAGAAGATAACAAGTTGCTACCCCGAGAAAAATTTGTTCACATAGAAACCATTGCAAGATTCTTATAATTACATCTTTAAATTGGACAGTGATGAATCTATAAAAAGAGACAGAGCACATGGTAATATGAAATTTTGGCAAAATCAACTAGAAAACTGTAGATGGCAACTTCTGGATGTGGGATTTTGTTAATGCATTTTGATGGACAAAATATTCCGGAATGAGTCAAATCATTATACATATTTTATGGCTGTTTCCAGATGCAAAATTTGCTGTATGAATGTAAAATACCTTTACTTGATGATAATGTATTTAAATCAAATTACAAAGGATAGGTATGAAACAATTTAGTTTGATCTGCAATAATTTTAAATTCCCACACAGTATGACTGGAGATACATTAAAAAAAATATATTTGACCGATAATGGTCCAGAAGAACATAAAACTGCACACTAAGGTTTTGGGGAGTCTGCAACTGCTGTTGTGTTACAAACGTAAATATAAATATGTAGCAGGTACTGTTGAATATTGGAGAACAGAGTCAGTTGCTGAATGAACTCTATCACAGATAACAATGAACATACTAAGTGGACATACTTCTTTCTGCAGGAAAGCAATAAACTCACAAACTATGGATTGCAAGGTTGAATCAAATTATAAGGTCTTATGTATTCTGCATATTAGGCGCACAAATTAAAAAGAGAACATCTATTATGCAGTCTGTTTCGACAATACTAGACAATGTTATAAAGATAACGAATCTATTAATTTTAGGAGACTAGTGTTATGACAGGTGAATGATCTTTTCACTGCAGGCAAAAGTTCTCCGCTTTTAATTTATCCGTGGTATTCGTTAATTGTAGTCTCAGCTTATTTTTCCTGTTCATCAAATGGCTTATTACATTTTATTGTTTGCATCTCTGTTTCCTTTGGGTACTTGTATTGTTTGTCTTTGTACAACAGTGGGTTCAAGCGGATATTAAGATTGCATCTCATCTTCAACAGGTAACACACATGTATCACCTTGTCTTTTCCAACAACTTCTTTCCAGTGTGTTCTGCTATGGTACTAGGTGCTAGCATTGCTTTGTTGTCTGCTTTCTTCGAATTTGAATTGTTTTACCACCAGGTTTTACATAACATAGTGTTTTGTTTTCTATTGTAAAGTTATTTCGTTCCACATTATATTGAAATTCACTCATTCTAAAACCTTTAATTATGTTCTTTTTAAACAAGTTGAGAACCTTTTGTGAAAAACTAACACCTTCACTTGAAGCAACATCTTCATAACGTTCTATACCTTGCTCTGGAAAACCACTAGTTTGACTCACATTATCATCGCCTTGCATCTGATCTTGTGCATCTATTATATCAACGTCTTCATACAATAGATTTTAAAATGAATAATCAAAATCATCACCATTCTCAAGTATAGACTTTTACTAAAAAGTGTGCTGAAGATGTTCAGAGCACGGCACACATTTGTGCTGGAATTGCAGGTTACAAGTAAACTACAGATACGACAAACATATATTCTGTCCGAAAGAACATAATAAAGGTTACTGCTTTCTGCCTCATCACTTTATATGCTGAGTTGTCATACAACAACAATTATATTCAGTTATTTAATTAGCGAAGAAATGGACAATGGTCAGCTGGAAGAAGAACTGTGATATATCAAAGACTAAGATAGCAATAACTCCATTTCTACATAAACTGAAGAGTACCAACAGGAATTAAACATAGCTATTGCAAATGGAACATACAAAGAGATAACCGGTAAAAATGTAACTGAAAAAGAATTGTAAAAAATGGACGAGAAACAAATCAAGAATATATATGAAATCTTTGTCAGTGCTAGATCTGGCAAAATTTCTAAATGATTGTCAGATGTTGTAAGTTATACTGGCACATCATAGATAAGCATATTTCTTTCAATCTACAACTTAGCTTTCACAATGAACTGAGAAATGACTACATGACATAAAATGATGTGAGATACTTCACTGGATTTTCCAGGTTTAAATTGTGATTACCTCTCTCTGCACTGAGTGCAATTTTGATAATTCTTAAACATATCGTTTTCAAAAGCCATCAGAAAGTAAGGAATCTGAAAATATTGAAAACCTGGTTAATAAGAAAAGGTGTACTGGTCGTTTTGTTATTGTTGCATTGGTAAATTTAACTAAAATTTTTACAATAATTGTCATTATTGGAGTAGCTGCTTACCATGCAATAAAGTCTTCTAAGAAAAACTAGATTAGACAATACTTTTGACAATCTCCTGAATGATGAAGTTAATCATATTATATGATTCAACTCTTTAAATGTGCTATCCTATATCTTCTTCTGAAGTTATTTTATATTTCTTTTTTATATGTTTTGGCTTGCTGTCATGTATCTGGTGTTTGACCAGTGAGCACATTTTCTTTGTTGAAGGGATCAGACAAATTAAATGATGAACACCGAATAACGAGGTCAATATGAAGCTCAGCTTCAAATACACCTCTGTGTTTAGTGAAATTAAGCCATCTATGGTAGAAGTCATTTGATCGAACACCGAGTATTTTCAATGTCGTATCTGATTTAATGTTTTGATTAACTGCTTTTAATATTCCAATTCTTGCAAATTGAGATATCCTGTTGTTTTCATCATTTTTTCATTGACACGCTCTTTGTTTTTATCTCTCCATTTTTGTATGTACTCTTTGTTTTCTTCTCTCCACTTCTGAAAATATTCTTTGGTGTCTTTTGTCCATTTTTTGGTTTGTTTTATACTTTTTGGCAACGTTTACAAAAACTTTTTATGTGGAACTTATTTAATCTGCTTTTAACTTCTCCATAAATAGGACATACCTTTGTATCCATCATTTATTTTACGCAATTATATTTCAAACTGTTGTTCACCACTTGTACGTAAACTTGTAAGTCATGTTGCAATTACCAAATGTTGCGATTTAGACTGATATTGATATGACTTACAAATGAGATGTACATAAAAAGTAAAAGAGAGAATGACTATAAATGGTGACAACGAAGAAAGTTTTGATGCTGCACGTTTGAAACATACCTCGAAAGTTAAAATCACTCCTAGTAACAATCACATGGTGTATATCACCTACCACAACTTGAAATTGTTCAAATTCAATTAAACGGATACTCCTAATATGCAACCAGTACCACTGTCATCATGTATGTTTTTCTACCCATCTAATTTGTTTATCAGTTGCCTACCGGCATGTTTTGGCTTACGATTTTTGGTATCCAGGTACATCATGAATGACCTTGACCTTGACCTTGATCTGTCGTAGTCACTATCATTTTTTATCTTACCCTAATTGTTTGTGTAGTATTTGTAATTTGTTGTTATATATATATATATATATATATATATATATATATATATATATATATATATATATATATATATATCTACGCAATATAATGATAATTCTATCTCTCATTACACTCTCAATCAGCAGAAACATGTCATAGTCTTACATATGTTCATGATATACACCTGTTATCTTTAAACTTGCATCATGAGTTATACCGAGTGCACTGTAGTAATTTGCTGGGTCAAGTTTGAAAATGCCACATAGCATCAAAGTATACTACATGGGACAGAAAGTCACGTAGATCTCCAGGTGCTTGCAGGTTGAAATGTTCCATGACATCTTTAACGGATGGGTAATCGTCGGTCGATACGTTTTATTCGTTTAGTGATGAGTAAAACATTTCTGCTGGTGGTCCAAGTATTTCGTTTAACCTTCAAAGCTATTCATGTATCCATAGTGATAAATGTCTTTCCTCAGATTTTGAAATGTCATGCCTATAAAATATTTCAGAATCTCTGTAAATGTTTAAGAACTTAATTTGTAGCCAGCTGTTCTACAGATTGTCCCATGAATCTAAAGCTGTTTATAAACCTAACTGTCCTTTATTTTTTTCCTTCTTTCGTGTACCTATCAACTATGAAATCCTTGCCAAATAATATGTATTTCTCGTGGTTATTTGTTATGAACTTTACCTCATCATCTGAATCATTTTTTTTTTACAAAAGTGTCTTGATGAACAGATGGCTGTCATAGCCGGACAAGTTATAAATGAACAATGGTATGTATTTGGGATATTTAAAATTTAATCTATATTCGTTATGTGTGGAACTTCTATATTTTCCTGTCAAGTGGTCATCGTCGCGACCTTTGTCCGCCTCTTGTACAATCAGATCTCAAATTGTACTTTTTATTTTGTACACCTAAAGAAACCTAAAGATGATATCCAAAGGGAGAGTGGCATGAAAGTGAGATGGTGGATGTTGTATCAGCACTTTAAAATAATAAAGCCTCTGGTCCTGACAATATCAGTAATATGTTAATTTTTAAAACAGTTAGACTTTCCATTTTTAAAAATCATTGGCACTTTTAATTGACATATCATTACAGTCTAATAAATTTCCAAAACAATGGAAGCTTGCAAACGTGGTAGCACTTTTCAAAAAGAGGGACAAATTAATTCATTAAAAGTACAGACCCATATCACTCTTAAGGAACGTCAGCAAACTATTTGAAAGAATAGTTTTTAAGTACATCTAAAATTACTACCATGACCAATATACATCAATCTGGTTTTATGCATGGTCACAAAACAAAGCATTTCAACCTTCGAATATGTACTGCAATCGAGTAAAAAAAAAAAAGCTCAGAGTTATCGTTGGCAACGAATTTTAAAATGTAAGACGACCAACTGCAGATGTGCCTTAAGGATCGGCTTGTGGTCTCTTCCTATTTCTTGTATATATTACTGAAATAGCTACTAATTTAAAATCTATCACGCACTTGTTTGCATATAACCGCTCGATTCGAACAAGTACTGCTGACTCCTGATTCATCCCAAGTGTTTGAATTTCGATCTTCAGACAATCTCTGAATGGGCGATTCATTTTGGCGGAAAATTTTAATTCATCTGAAACAAAATATGTTTTGTTTACTGAACTTGAGATGAATTATTTATCTAATCATGAAATGTGTGGAGGAAAACATTCAATTCCTTTCATCACAGTCACTTTGAAGTTACCTTAACTCCCAACTGATATGGATCAAATCATATTGACAGTATCATTCTAACTGCCTCAAAACGTGTCAGAACTCTCAAAGACGCTAAGTCCAGTTTATCTGAAGAAAATCTTGGCAAGGTTTACTTAACTTATACTAGTCCAATACTAGAATATGGATATGAAGTGTGACCATCATGTACCATTAGTAACTATGAAAAACTGCACAAAGTACAAATTGAGGCATTATGCCAGTAAAAGAAGCACTTAAGTTTGAAACAGATTGGCCTACTTTTGCGGTGAGAAGTTATCAAATGAATCTCTGTAACATAAGCAAGGCCCTGAGCGCGTAAGAGATTTACTTCCACTTTATACACAAGATAAAGTACCGTATATACCTGCGTATAATTTGGGTCCAAATGCAAACAACATAGACCCTGATCTGCCGTCGCATAATGCGCCGGCAAATCAGGGTAAGTGTTGTTTGTTCTACTGATTAGTCCTTACAAAATGCATAGACCCAGATCTGCCGGCTCATTATGCGACTGCAGATCTGGGTCTATGCAGTTTGCAGTTGATATCGGATTATATGCGGTAAGTATAATCTATTCTGGCAATCTTGTTCTACTTCTTTATCGCACTGCACTGTTTAAAAACTGTTGGTTTTTTTTTGTTGTTTTTTTTTTTTGTCTAAGATAAGTACTTGGAATGACTTACCTTTACCCACAAGAAGGAGTCCATCTATCAATATTTTCAAAAGTGTCGTAACAAAACATGTTATCACAGTTCTTTCCTACTTTGTTTTTGTTTTATTTGCTAGACTGAGACATAAATGCAGTATTCACAACTACGAACTCTTATAGGCTAATTTAGTCTATTACCCATCTTGCAAATGTGGGTATCCAATTGAAAATCATTTCTTTTTCATTGCAGACTGTATGATGAGCACTGACTTGTAATTATTTCAAAGCTCTTTTCCTCAACATCAACTTTTACTTATCAACTCTTTTGTTTTAGAAATCGACTCTTACACTACTAAACAGTATATCTCAGTTTAGAAAGAAACACAGCAATTCGTTATAAAAACAAAGAGGTTCACCTAAACAAAGTTACTTTGTATAATCATTATTGCATTTTTTTTCGTTTAAAATGTAATTGCGAATTAACAGATGCTAGTTTGTACAGTTGCACCTAAACGAAACCTCACACTCTTGTGCGCTTGGAATGCAATAGAAATGCACAAGTACACTAATTTTAAACGATGTAATGCACTTTAGTGCACAAATTAATGCACTATAGTGAGAAAGACTGTAGTGCACAAGGGAGTTTATTATAATAAACTAGGTAGTGCATAATTATCTGAAATGAATGAACTCACTGCACTTCAGTTATAGGTGTTGTGGCAGTTTTATGTAATTTATGGTGAACAAATATTGTATAATAAAATACTCCGTTTACATACAGCAACTCTTTTTTCTATTAGAAACATTATGATTTCGATTACGTCAGTTATCATGATAAATAGAGGATATCTACGTTTTTTGAGTAGATACAATAAAGTATTTCACGAGTGAAGTGGGAAATAATTTTCCACTTCACGAGTGAAATATTGCCTTAGATCTACAAAAAAAAAAAAAAAAAAATAGATTTTTTTTCATTATATTTTTTAAGGCAAAATCCCTCGATTTGCATAGATTGTTTCTTCATTATTTGCCAATTAGCGGTAGCATTACTACATCAAATAAAACAAGTTCCGAAATTTACCATAATTTTACCTTTTAAAAATTTAGCTTGCACAAATAATGCTTCAAATTCTGCATTTTGTCAAATTAATGACTGTTTTGAAACGAAAAGGAAGAGATTTTTATTTTCGTTAACACAAATTTGGCCTTGGAATCGGTGCCATGTTACAATGAACATTGTGGAGGAAAGATCAAAGAGAAGTCACATCAGACAGGTTTCAGTGTAAACAAAAGATTTTAATGGTTGTTAATTTACTTGTATGGATTTTGGCTCTTTTTTTTTTTGTTCATTCCTGCATTCAAACGTGAATGTTTGGCCTTGGCAAGCTTGCAGTCTAGTTCGGTAACAGATGCTGAACCCAAATTTCGAGTGTCACTTAATTTCGGTTTCAATCAACACTCATTAATGCCCGATTTCGTCATCGTTTTCAAACATGATTATGATTGTATTGCGAGTTAAAATCGCTGCTTAAACAATTTTATTAACTATTTTTAACCAAGCGTTTTTCCTAAAAATATGTCCGTTTGTCGTAGAAGGCATACGATACTGTAATGGTGACAGAATATCAAATAGCAACAGTTGATTAAGTTCAATCACTAATAATTTGCAGCGTTCCTGTGGGAAACAATTTTAAAAAGTTCATAATTGAAGCCTACTTTTTGGTCTTTGGAGTTCATTTTTAAGCATTTTTTAATGGCGTTTCCTTATTGATTAAATAAATGTATATTTGAGGGTCTACAGTCTTGACACATTTTAAGATCTATTCATCCTGAGAGAGAGAGAGAGAGACAGAGAGAGACAGACAGACAGGCAGAGAGAGAGAGAGAGAGAGGAGGAACAGAAGAAGAAGAAAATTGAAAATAGGCTTAAATATGGAAATACAGATTTGAATAAGATACATATGGGCAGATATATGTCCTCAATGGGAAAAGAAAGTAGTTCCAAACGTGATATCGCCACTGTGGCGATAAAATTGGTATCGCCACTGTGGCGATATCATTTTTCTCCCACTGATATGTTTCAATGTCTCATTATGAAATATATAATAATATGGTTTATTAGTACATAGGGGCATTTTAGCTCTCCTACTTCTTTATATTCAATCATTGAATACATTTAGAATAATGGAAGCTAAAATGCTGCGTAGTAGTAGTAGTTGTTGTTGTTGTTGTTGTTTTTGTTATTGTTTTTGTTGCTATTATTATTATTATTATTATTATTATTATTATTTCTGTCGTTCTGTTGTATATATTACTAACACATTGTCCATTAATTAATGGTTATTAAAGGATGGATGCTTGGATGGACTGAAAGGTCGATGGACTAATGAAACAGACAGCAGTAACCATGGCTCAAGTGACTTCATTTAGCTTCAAGCGGTCAAGGATTACAAGGGAAATGGAGAAACCATGGCTCGAAACCCAGACAGTCATAGAGACACAGCGTGGTATCCTCAATTAGAAGATCAATACATACAACAATGTACCGGCAACTGCCGAAAGATGAATTTGTTAACAAGTTGTTGATAGATCTTAATTACGATGAAAGTAAACTTGAAGAGCTGAGACAATTTATACTCAACGTTGTAGAAGAAACTGCAAAGTTTCCACTTGTAGAAAATGCAGAATTAAAGTGTGGACTCCACACACGGCAAGTGGATTCAGTTCCAATCATACTAGACAGAGATGTGTATGGATTGGTAGCATACTTAGAAGGTGAAGAATTATTTTTCATATATGAAATGGTCACTTCAAGGAAAGGCATCACTCGACAAACAAGGTTAACGAGCAGTTATAGCAGTCAAACCGAAGTCTGTCATTTTTTAATGTGCCTGATTATGGTTATAGTCCTAGTGGTTCACAATGTCACTGTGCTTCACTGATTGAGGAGTTGAGTAACACTTTTGCCTCATTGACAGCTAAAGTGGATGGACTCAAAGACAAACAAACCAATTTAGAGACATTGCTGGCTGAAAAATGTAATGGTGTCACTCGATCGATAAATGGTTACACATCCGGTTGGAGAAGGTTGAAAGAAAAATAAGCAACTGCCAAGTTCAGTTCATTACAATCCAGAATCCAACTTGAGTACGAGAGCTTTGGCTGTTGACTCTGTCGATTGCTCGGGATCCAATTCTGCTATTGAAAATAGTGCTTTTCAAAGATAAGTAACTCTCCTGTGAAGTCTTGCAATAGTTCAAGTCTCACCAGAAATTATTGTAAATGATAGACAACAAGTAAAACAGAAGGGGAACTTGGGGTTAAACACTAGTGACTCCCATACTTTACCTAGATCCTTGAGTGAAGTAGTAGGAAATGACAACGGTTATTCACAAGAAAATAACGTCAATTTGCCCGTAAATGATCACAAAAAGGTCTCTCCATCAAAACATTTTTCAGGTCATGCGACCACTGATGTGAACAATAGTCCTATATTGTTACCTGATGACCGTGGGGTTATTGATAACAATAGTACCCCTATATTAACACACGTCAAGATTTCTGACCATAGGGGTAAAGCAAATCAAAAGAATGCAAATTCTCGTAATGGTGGTCAAACCTTCATTGGTTTTGAAGATTATGATGACGATGGCAATAATGGATTCATCGGTGACGCCACAATGATAACTGAGAGGTCCTGTCTTGGTAATATCGATCCATCGATCAGTGAACATATATCAATAAATTTCTTGTTAAACCTTCATTAGAATTATGCTAAGTGAAAGAAACGGTACAGTTTCAGCACCAGTGAATATTAAACAGTCGCCTCATTTGTAGAAATTCTTGGATAAAAGCTTTAATTCCTTGTGCAATTTATTGCAGACGGTATGTATCAGACAGGCAATAGAATAATGATTATCAGTCAGTACAATTATATGAGCAGCAACAACGATGTTGACTATTAATTCTTTCATCGGATTAATTTCCATTGTGGCAGTATGTTATCTTGTCAAAGCCGCGGGTGTAAATAACGTTTTTAATATCGCATCGTGGAATGTAGTCTAGTGCATTCTACCTAAATGAAACGCAAACTTTATGGGAAAGTTTGTGTCTGTGGTATTTCGGAGCATTGGCTCTTTCAGGAAATTGTTCAGTTTCTATATAGTATTAACCCTAATTTTTGTATCACATCCTACAATTTACCAAGATAGCATACAGCCACTAAAGAGAATAAGAGGTAAGGGTGGAGTTTTGCCATTCTATGGCAGGTTAGGTATATTAAAGCTGTTCCGCCACTTCATATTGATGACGATTGCATTATAGGCATTAACTTTAGGCTAGCCTATAATGCATTCCATTCCATTATTCAAGTTTATTTACCATGTAATGGATATAAAATTGAATTGTATTCTGATTATATTGAAATATTAAATTGTATTTAGAGTATATTTTCCAAAATGGGGAATTTTAACTAGAAGCTCTCATTACGTCCATCGAACACAAGAAGTAAAGTATTCCACTATCTCTTGGAACGCAATGATTCAATATATTTATGAACATTCGTTCGTGCAGAGGTTCTAAAAATTCCTATGTTCCATACAGTGGAACAAACAGGGTTTTGATAGATCATATTGTTATTAGCAGATTTGAGCAAGATCATGTTATAAAAGCCGAAATTATTGATAATTCAAAAATATTCAGAAATTATTGATGATTCAAAAATTATTGATGATTCAGAAATTATTGATTATTCAGCGCTAAGTCATTGGTATGTTGTCTTGATTTATTCCTCAGTAATGACCTTGAACTGAAAATTAGCTGTGTGAGTATGAGCTGGGAAAAGTCTATAGCGAAACAAATAAACAATACGTCACTGACTTGGATAATAGACTGGCTTTCCTACAAGATTTGACTCCCTCAAGTAAAGAACACCATGGCTCCTTTTGTAATGACATTGTTTAAACTATATCCTGTTGTAGTAACAAGGTTCCTCCGGTCTCTAAGTATAAACCCTTTCATAATGACATTCTTCAAACTATATCCTGTTGTGTGTGTGTATATATATATGTGTGTGTGTGTGTGTATAATTTTAACAAAGGGTAATGTGTACAATACTACTTATACTTTTCCTTTTTTGTTTTTTTGATCCACTTTTTTATTATTTTTTCGACTACTTTACATGAAGAGTACAATTTCCTTCGCTCAGCGGAGGAATTAAAGATATCAATCAATCAATCGATCAATCAATCAATCAATCAATCAATCAATGGGATGTAGTTTACTTAATTATGGTCTTTATTCTAATCATATTACAACTTCATATATCTGTAAATGTGGAGAGCATGAGACTGTAACTCATTACATTGTTTTTCGCTAACTAGTATACCACATTGTGAAATATTAACATTAATACAATAGATTATAGCGATAATGTTTGTTTTGTTTTTTTGTTTTGTGGGTTTAACGCCATTTTTCAGCACATGATAGGCTATACATGGTGGCCAATATATTTGGGGGAGGAAGAACCCAGAAAAGCCCCGGGAAGAACCACCGACCCACCGGAAGCTACTGGCAAGCTTTCTCACATACCCACGTTGGCCGAGCCGAGACTCGAACCCACGCGGACAAAGGTGAGATGTCAGTGATCTGTAAAGGCGAGCGCCTTAGACCACTTGGTCACAAGTGGGCCCCGTATATAGTGATAATGTTGCATTATTATTGGAAGGTAGTCCTCTACAGTGTGAAGAAATGTACATATTTAAGTTGATGAAATGATAAATGACAAAATTCGCATTCCAACAGCTTTCTTGCCATCAAGTATATACTTGTACTTTTTTCTGTTGTATCTATTTAAAGTGTTTCTATTCCTCAAATATATACTTTTGTCTTGATCCAACACTAAATATCATGTCAGTGTACATTTATATACTGCTTTATTCTTACAGTTACATTTAGTACTTACATGAGTTTAATTTGTCCTTCTTGTTAGATTCTCAATGACAATTTGATTATTTTTTGGTATTTTATATCGTATGGTATTGTTTAAATACTGTTGAATCAACTAACGAGAACTGATTAAGCATACCAATCACGTCTCTGTCCGTCTGTCTGTCTCTCTTTCCTGTTAAAGTTTGTAGATTAGAATGACCATGTATAAGTTTTACCACTTGTGGCAATGAAATATGTTTAAACGAAATTCAGCTAGTCAGAGTTTCGTTGCAAAAACAAAAATTTGTAAAAAAAAAATTTGTTTATCTATAAATTAGAGGATTTTGTACTGAGTCTATACTCGGATTAAAAATGTATAAGATATGTAAAACCACAACTTTACAATTATTGTCATCATTATTGTTTTGACAGTTTTTCCTAAATGTGTGTTATCTACCTTACTTTAAAGTCTTTAGAATGTTAAAGAAATGCTCGTGTGCTGTTCATGTTTGTAATTTTGAGAACATAATGCTTTAAAAATCCAATCAGATTGGAGGATATCTTTCTAAATGGTTGAGCACACTTTTTTTCCTGGTGAAATAAATGAAAAATAATGTCGAGATTAGACAAAGAGTATCGAATCGAAACTTTCCTTTTGACACAAATATTGTACATGTAAATCGATTGGGTGAGGTGCGTGTGTGTTTTCTCGAGCCTCTAGACAGGTTATTGAATACAAAAATGGGGTAAAAATTAATAGAAAATTGTGATATGATTTTAGTTAACCCTTTCTAATTTAACAAGTACACTTTACGAGCAAAGTGCATTAAAAATAAGAAAACGTTGTAACGAGGTTAGCTGGTTACGCCATGCAGCGAAAATTGGCAGTTTATCATTTTGGAGTGGCATGGGAGGGAACTCAATTATATTTTGGATAGGGATGTACAGTTCAGGTTCCCTAAAAGAGTACCCAGTCATTTTTGATAGGGATGTACAGCCCAGGGTCATTAAAAGAGTACCCAGTCATTTTGGATAGGGATGTACAGTCCAGGGACACTAAAAGGGTACCCAGTCATTTTGGATATAGATGTACAGGCTAGGGTCACTAAAAGAGTACCCAGCCATTTTGGATAGGGATGTACAGGCCAGGGTCACTAAAAGAGTACGCATCATTTTGGATAGGGATGTACAGCCCAGGGTCGTTAAAAGAGTACCCAGTCATTTTGGATAGGGATGTACAGCCCAGGGTCACTAAAAGAGTACCCAGTCATTTTGGATAGGGATGTACAGCCCAGGGTCGTTAAAAGAGTACCCAGTCATTTTGGATAGGGAAGTACAGCCCAGGGTCGTTAAAAGAGTACCCAGTCATTTTGGATAGGGATGTACAGCCCAGGGTCATTAAAAGAGTACCCAGTCATTTTGGATAGGGATGTACAGCCCAGGGTCGTTAAAAGAGTACCCAGTCATTTTGGATAGGGATGTACAGCCCAGGGTCGTTAAAAGAGTACCCAGTCATTTTGGATAGGGAAGTACAGCCCAGGGTCACTAAAAGAGTACCCAGTCATTTTGGATAGGGATGTACAGCCCAGGGTCACTAAAAGAGTACCCAGTCATTTTGGATAGGGATGTACAGCCCAGGGTCGTTAAAAGAGTACCCAGTCACGAACCACTGTAAATGTTAATTCCTATACCTATTTATGTACTACTCAGAAAACTTGATATGGATAGGTACTCAAGTAATACTACTAATGAATTTATTAATCTAAGTGACTTATTCGAGAAATGTTCGGCCAAAAGTTCTCCAGTACATAAAAAATATATCTGAAATATCTCTGAAGCAGGAAAGGTTTCAAGAAGGACATGGTTTTGGATGACACTGCAGGGAGGCACGTAGAATGTATCATGTCACTCGAGCAAGGTATAACTTCACCATGGATGTAATGATTGAAAAAGAATCCGGCTTTATAAGGAAACCACGAATAAAGTAAAAAGATAATGGTTTTGGTTTGGTGCTTTACGGCACAGCAACACAAGCAGGTTATTTAGTGCCGAGGGAATTGGAGTAAAGTGCCTTGCCCAAGGACACACCACGCTAGCTAGTCCGATGGTAGGATTCGAACCCGCACCCTTTCGGTCGTTAGTCCGGCACGCTAACCACTGAGCAACTGCGACTCCAGTATGAAGATAAACACAAAGCAAAGGAGAACGAGGCGTTTACTGAGTATTCGCTCCAGTGGCGGCGCGAGGGTTCGAGGCGCCTGGGGGCAATGATCTTTAGTGGCGCCCCTACCCCCACCCCGTCGCGCCGCCACTGATTCGCTCTCACTGCAGGTCTTCACATCAGAGGTCGCATGAGCCAACGCAATGCATGATATAAATGATATATTGATAGTCCTGTTTAAACAAGTTAGAATCACCTGCAAATATGTGATAAAGATGCACATGCATTGCATTTTCAAATAATGAGACAAAACGGCCACTGTGCAATTTATAGTTTTATTGGTGTCATTTTTTCAGATCCCGAAAGTAAGATACCGAAATATCAGTGATTATTTATTTTTATTCAACAAAGTTTATTGTGACAGTTAAAAAAATAAAATAAACACTCCAGCTGGATTCGAACGTGATACATCTGGCATGTTACCCATTCACTCTACCCAATGGGCTAATTCAAATGGTGCAGTCTGGAGAATGAGGAGAAGTTAATAAATCATCATAACAGCATGATGAGTTTGAAACCACATTTCTTATTTGTTTTAAATGTAACTTTTTCGAGTAGAGCGCAGTTGAGGGCGTAACTGGTTTTTTTTTTTTTTTTTTTTTTTTTCTTGAAAATAAAAGTGTTTTATTATAATATTCTTCTGGGCAAAAGGTGTATAAGTACTCATTCAATTTGACCTCAAATTAAAGCCCTAATTACACCTTTTTTTTAAAAAAAAAACAAATATTTGAAAAATTCAGAAACAATTCATTCATTAAATCCCCCCAAAGTTTATTTTCTTAAAAAAAAACAACAAAAAAATAAAATCTGTAACTAATCAAAATGGCAACTTTAGGAACAAATTACATGTTTAGTTCCACCTTGTCCTTTTTAAAAATAAATTACGTCGTTTGATTCGTTTCGTTTTGTGGGGTTTAACGCCATTTTTCAACACAAGATAGACTATACATGGCGGCCAGTATATTTAGTGGAGGAAGATCCCGGGAAGACCCCGGAAAGAACCACCGACATACCGAAAGCTACTGGTACGACGTTTGAATAGAAACGATCCAAAATCGTTCTGGAAACGTCTTAACCAGAAGCATTATTATAGTTCCAGTGATGATTTTTCACTCAATAACTTTAATTATTTTTTAAAAGGCTTAAGCAATTTTGACTTTACATCAGATTTTAACTTTGAACGCCACAACAGTGCCTTTGGATAACCAGATTACGTCTGACGAGATTAATATAGTCATTAAAACTTTGAAAACTAACAAAGCCGCTGGATTTGAAGGTGTTAGAAATGAATAGATTTGATCAACAGCGCATATTTTAATTGATTGGCTATGTGAAAGTATTCAGGCTTATTTTAAATTTAGGCCAATGTCCTGATTGTTGACGATACTAACTTTCTGGAACAGAATTAAACTGGTCTCAAGAGAGGCTGTTCTGACACATATCACTTTTTTACCTTATATGCACTTATTAAACTTATGAGAGTTAGAAACAGAAATTATTATGTACTTTTATCGATTTTAAGAAAGCATTTGAGTCTGTTTGGAATAATTGTTTATGGATGAAACCGTTACCATGGTTACAGTATAAAGGGTAAAGTCTTGAGAATTATGTGTAATATGTATGCTGTTTGCTCTGTGTTTTCTTAAATGATTTACAATAATTTTTGTTTCAAAACAACTGTAAAGGTGCACATTCTGAAACTACTGATTTACAAACCTTTGTCTTACTTAAAATATTAATTTTGTTTTATGCTGACGACACAGTTGTTGTTTCTGAGAGTGCAGATGATCTTGAAGACGATATAGTTTGCATAAAGTGAAATTATAATATTGGATTCTAGAGCCAATTATAGGTTTGATTTCAAAATTTAGAGATGAATAAATTGAAGTAACAAGTCAACAGAAATGTTTGGGTTTAGTCCTTTCGAAAATTACAAGTTTTCTCTCGGCTAGTAAAGCGTTGGCAGATAGTGTAAAAAGAAAAAGAGCTTTGTTTATTTTGAGGCAGGAGAGAAGACAACAAAATATTCCCTTCTGGGGCAGATTTCCCATTAGGTAGACAAGGCAGCTGCCTAGGGCGGCAAAATTCAGGGGTCGGCAGATTTTAAAGTATGAAAATCTGGCTTTGTTAAAAAATGTACTTATTTTTTATCATAAAAAATTATAAAAAAACTCTAGTTAAATTTTGTCATTAATTATTTAAAAGCGTGAAGGTCTTTAAAGGCTCTGGTTTTAAGGCTTTGTTTTGGTCAGGGGGAGGTGGGGGTGGGGGAGGGCGGCAACTCTGACAGTGCCTAGGGGAGGCAAAATGATAAATTCCCAATTGATTCCCATCGACTTACAACTGAAACTTTTTTTTATCACATTATTGTCCCAATTTTACTGTATGGGTTTGAATTTTGCGGGTTCAAAAATATTGCAATATTAAAAGAGTCCATCTAAATTTTCTGAGACAATTACTTGGTGTTAGCAAAAGTACTCATAAATGTATGTTTTACGGTGAACTTGGTTGTTATCCACTTTTAACATATGTTAAGATTAAAACGATTCGAGTTTTGGATAGACTTGTTTTATGGGCAGCCAAACCTTGGGATAGACTTGTTTTATGGGCAGCCAAACCAAAATTATCCAACCTAATGTACAAGCTTTTTCGAAATGACACACTGAGTGGATGATATACCAATAAATACTAACTTTATTAAATCGATTTCTTTCCGAACCAGATGACATATGGCAACATGAGAGTACCAAAGAACAGACAATGGAATAAAAAAGAAAATTGAAGATATTCCTAAATGCCAATATCTGCAACAATAGAATGCTGAAATCTGGAATTCTTCTTAAGCTATCACCAACATGATAATAAAAGATTATTTTAATATGGAAAATTATATTTTACCGGCTGATCAACGTATAACGTTGTCGAAATTCAGGTGTTCTAATAGCAAATTACCTATTTAAACTGGTCGATGGTTGAATGTTCCTAGAGAAGAAAGGGTCTGTCTGTTTAGTGATACTAACACTATTGGAGATGAGTATAATTATAGTATTCAGTGTCCATAAACTTTGGTTTCATGGGAATAGTAACACTCGCAAATTAAAAAAAAAAAACAAAACAAATTATTTATACAAATTATAATCGATAAGTTTTGGATCGTATATTTTTGTTTAACTACGATCTCAAGCAGTTTGATAAAGTAAAGTAAAATTCTTTATTTCAGAGAAAAGGTCCATGGAACAATATGTACAAGGTTGCAAACACAAAATGTTGTACTATGAAAGCATAGATATACTATTTGACTATAGTTCCTATGGGTAATCAACTTTATCTTCCTAAATAAAACAGCTGACTATTCCAATATTTGATCAGTCGTGACTCACGGTGTGTCCCTAACACATCAAATTGGGAAATTATAGAATAGGGCAGGTTACGAATTTACCTTGTTGCTATAAATATAATTCGATGTCATTTACGCACAAGACCCGGCGCGCACCGCCATACTGATTTCGGACAAACAGAACAAAATTGGAGTGTACAGAATGTGATGCTTACGCTGAACTATATCTTATACTATGTGAACTATGTTGATCTGCTCATATCAATGTGTACAAAATAACACTGCTCATATCAATGTGTACAAAATAGCACTGCTCATATCAATGTATACAAAATAACACTGCTCATATCAATGTGTACAAAATAACACTCAAAGATAAAATATTAACCAGATTTAGTAGATAAAACAAATAAAGACTTGTTTGATAGTTTTTACGCCCTCTAATTTGGGGAGATTAGTGATTTATCGTCTAAGAAGATAATTGTTTTATTGTTTGGTCTAATAAACACAGTAAATAAAAAACCCATTCAATAGTAACATCCGTTCATTGTCGTAATTTGCATTTTGTATTTCCATTTCTGGTTTCAGTAAAATTATAATGTCCGTTTTGCGAAATGTTATGCTCCTTTATTATCATCTAGTTTATTCTCATTCTTGTGTAAATTCATACATTTGTAATTCTACTATTTGTCTATCTTTTCTTACGTTCATTTATTGTTCGTTCGTTTGTTCTTTCTTTCATTCATTTTGTTAATACGTCTACTTTTTTACTTGCCAACCTATATGCACCTACCTCCGTCTGTTCGTCCGTTTCATTGTGCATTCCTTGTAATTATAAGACTGACTGGTGACATCGAAAACTAAATTAATTAGATTATTATTAGCAATCTCAATAACAATTATTTAGAAGAAAAAACATCGTCACAAAAATCTTAACGCACTTAGTTATAATTAAATTGATACAGCCGTGGTGGAGCAATTCCTGAAGATTATTTGAGTTTTTATCAAGCGAAAAAAATATGCCCGATTAAAAACTTTTCATGCATTAACTTTTTCAGACATGAAAAAGATTGCATGTGTCAACATTGGCACGGAAAGGTAAATCAGCAAAGATGTATGTATTATAAAGAATATAAGTCATTACGGAATGTTGAGAAATATCTATGCAGAGGACTGCCTTTTTATATTCGGCTGGACTGTTCTATAATTAGATGTTCTAGCCATGAACGTAATAAAAAGGCAGGTAGATATGAAGGTGACTTTGCTTCAGAGACTTTTTTGTAACTTATGTTCCAGAAATAACTTACATTTGGTTCATGACGAACACTATGCATTTTTAAAATTATTTAAAAAAAAAAAAATTTACCAAGATATTAGAGCAAACAATTATTAAAATAAACGTTGGTGTGCCCGTCCATCTTTAGAAAAAGTCCATAGTTTGATTTCATCTCGAAGTCCATGGTTTATATACCATTTATTAGCTAGACAAAGTCCACAGTTTATATACCATTTATTAGCTAGACAAAGTCCACAGTTTATATGCCATTTATTAGCTAGAGTCCACAGTTTATATACCATTTATTAGCTAGACAAAGTCCACAGTTTATATACCATTTATTAGCTAGACAAAGTCTACAGTTTATATACCATTTATTACCTAGACAAAGTCAACAGTTTAAATACCATTTATTAGCTAGACAAAGTCCACAGTTTATATACCATTTATTAGCTAGACAAAGTGCACAGTTTATATACCATTTATTAGCTAGACAAAGTCCACAGTTTATATACCATTTATTAGCTAGACAAAAACCTGTACTGACAGTTATACTATAAGAAGTGCATTGCGCTCCAAGTGACCTTTTATTGTATATATTATAGGACGGTAGACTAAATTACTGAAATAAAGAATATAAATTTGCTTCGATTTCCTTTTGTAGGGAGATGACATTGTAACCACCCTTTCAGTTGTATAACAGAGCGACTTTCTATTATGCTGTAAGGTAATTTCATCCCGGGAACATCGTCTTCGGTTAACTCGACATATTAATACTTAGCCGCCATGTTACAAAGTTTGTCCGTAAGACTTAAAACACTGCGCACGCGGGCTATTTTTAGGCATGAGGTCCTTACGCGTTGCGTCACATCCGCCTAATTCGCAACCTGTGTGTTCTTGAGAAAGGCACTTAGCCCCATTTCCTCGGCATGATATAGCCAATAATGTATTAAAAGGGACTTTAAAAACCAACCAACCAATCAACAATAAAGCCTTTACAGTGCCATATTTATTTATTAACATGTTAGCTGGCACAAAGGGAGTTTTGCTATGATTTAAAAAAAAAAAAAAAAAATTCTTCATCTGAATATGTAACATTTGTGACCTGAGTGTAAATAATGTTTTGTTGTGTTATTGTTGATATACCTAACTTGCTATGACTGTATAGTGTTAATCACTATGTAATTATATCAATATCAAAGCAGATATGTAAAGTCTTGCCTCCATGGTTTAATCGGCGTGAGATGCCACTTCGAAGTAATAAACCTGAGATTCCCAGTTACGGACTTATTCATATCCTGAGAATCAAATGTAACGACCCTTTTGTGTGCCTGGAATTTAGTGACAAAACAATTGTGACAAGACAATTGCGAAGGCTTTACAAATGCACCAAAATGGACGGGAAGTGCCCAGGTACCAGTACAGATGAAGTTTCCTTCCTAGGTGTCATTTATCATGCAAAAATGTGCACCATCCTGTTTAATACCAATGTTTGAAACAAAATAAGTATTCATTCTGTTGAATTCTTAGTACATGCATTTTGTTGATGACAATTTTACTTGACATAAATCACACAAACACAAAAAAAAATCCTGTAACAGCTGTTCCTTTCTACTGAGTCAAGCTAGATTGTATGACATAATTACAGCAGTATACATAAAAATCGATACAACTATACAGAGAATCTATAATTTTATCAAATTGTATGAAGAGGAAATCGAGAATCGTCCATAAACGCATTCAGCGATAACGTCTATAATACAAAAAAGTTTATGAATAGATTTGATAAACTCAAGAAATAACCTTTAACATTCGGTAACAAAGTTCACTTCTCAGCCGATATTTTGCATTACTTTGTTAACATTCTTGGAGCATACATTGACGAATGACTTTTTAACAATAAATTTAAAAGTGCACAAATTCTGTATCATGGAATAATACTTTCTTCCTCTTTTTTGTGTGTGCGTGTATCATTCTAAGTCTGAGAGAGAGAGAGAGAGAGAGAGAGAGAGAGAGAGAGAGAGAGAGAGAGAGAGAGAGAGAGAGAGAGAGTTGACTTACTGAGTATTGGACTGATCTATTCAGCCTCTACTCCAGGCTCTCAGTATCGCACTCCCTTGGCTATACAGATGCTATCTTGCAGGCAATAACACACACACATACATAACAGCTTTCATGACCGGAAGGCTTTTTATACGACAAACAAGGGCGGGTTGTTGAAACCCTACTAACACGATAAATTAACTTTTCAACCAATACTCACTGTAGAACCATACTCATCACTGGATAACTATCGGGAAACAAACTGATGTATTGATATTACATTATTTGTGTGCATCAGATTTCCGTCCATAAAACAATAAAGTATACATTAATTCCATATATTTTGTGTGGATCAATTTAGTTTTGGGTTAGCTATATTGCGCTTAAAAATTATCTGCTTTTAGTTTGCTGCAGTGGATTAATTTAAACTCAATTGTCACATATTTGTGAATTTGGAGGAATTCGAAAATAATCCTGTTTGCTTCCATTCTTGATTGAAAATGTACAAGTGTAGGCTGGGTTGGGACTATCATTTATCACAAGATCATTTACTGACATTTTGAAGCTAGTTATCGCTACTTTGTTTTTCATGGTTCGCAGGGCCGGTTTAACAGCTAGGCAAACTAGGCGGTCGCCTAGGGCGGCAAAATTTGGGGGGCGGCAAAAACCTGAATGAATAAAAAAAGAAAGAGAAATAACCTAAAATAGAAGATAATAAGATTCTAAAAATAGAAAGAGAAAAACAGAAGGAGATAATAAATGTACGATATACATTTTCCAAAGTTAATTATGTGGGGGGGGGGAGGGTGCGGGGGGGGGGGGCAAGGCGAAATGTTCTCCTTGGGCGCTAAATGCCCTTGCGCGGGGCCTGATGGTTCGTTATTTAGTCTGTAATATGTCCTCCAAACATTGAATGACGGGAATGAGTGCGGTGGTCAGGGAGTAAAAATATCCATCAGATTAAACTCAGGCTCGATTTTTTTTTCTTGCTTGTTAGTGGATAAATAAACTGGACATCTGACCTGTATGCAGGTCATGACTTACAATTGACCATCAATTTATATCGTGGAACTTTAATACAAATGTGCACTATCTTGGCAGTCAGGTCATACCGAAAATAGTATAAATGGTACTTTAGAGATAAACCAAAGGTTGGCGATTTTCCTATGTAAGCACTTAACAAACGAGTGAACAGAACATAAACAATACCTCAGAAAACTGTTTTAAGTAGTGTTTAATTAACTTTCAAACCCAACAAATCAAAACTTGAAAATGCATTTATAGTACTGAATCAAGACACCACAAAATAAATATGATTCGAATCGGAAGTTAGCGTGTTAATAGTTGTCAACAAAAGTAGACCATGAAAGTGACAAGTTTCTTCCAGTACCTTCTCTTATTTCATTCATTTATATAATCCGTTTAATTCCACCCTCTTGTGTTATAAACAGCCTTAGCCAATACATGTATGTGTTCCAAATTCCATATTAGAGTTAATGCAACTTAAGAGCAGAATCTTGTATGGGGAGAAGTCCTTTTTACGAATTAGTTTCGATTTTAGATTTGATATAGGGAGTTGTTTCACGGTTGACCAGACCAGCACAACGTGACTCTGGTAGTGTTCATGGCCTTCATCGACATATTTACTGCATACCGTCTTTACTCGCGTATAAACCGATACCAACTGCAAATTGCATAGATCCAGCTCTGTCGTCGCATAATGCGCCGGCAGATCTGGGTCTATGCAGTTTGTAAGGAATAATCAGTAAAACAAACAACATAGACCCTGATCTGCCGGCGCATTATGCGACGGCAGATCAGGGTCTATGTTGTTTGCATTTGGATGTGAATTATACGCGAGTATAGACGGTATATTTTTTGTCTCGCGGGACATAAGTATTACTTTGACAGAGGGGACGGCAGCGATGGCATCAATACTTTTAAGATTCTGTGAAAGTTTTAAAAAGTCAGTTAACTTCTATATCATACCTTTACATGAATGATAGTATTCAATTAAAATTATGGTAAAGAATAGTATTACGTGATGACTAAAGTTTGTACCCCGATATACTGGGAGTCCTGTCTTACCTGTCTTTTGTACCCCGATATACTAGGAGTACTATCTCACCTGTCTTCTCTACTCCGATTTACTGGTAGTCCTATCTGGCCTCAGACCATAATTAAGTTTCCTATATAGACTCTGCATTTGTTTGTCAGTACTGGTCTTTCCACTGTGTCCAAATCCTAATAAATCATATGTTGATGTAAAGTATCTTCGAAGATGAACTCACGCTGAAGTTCTTGTCATAGGTTAACCGGCATTTTTCTGAGGGGCTGGACTGTAAACAAAGCAACGGACAATGGGTCACAGATTTCACTTCCGGATCAGCACCAATGCCTCATTACTCACTGTGCACTGTCGATAAAATACACACAGACAACCACACCATAATACTCATATTCTAAACAAACACCAATTTCCTTTAAATCAATACAAAGAATGCTTAAATCTAATGCATACATCACCACCAAAATGAGATAGGAAAAAAATGATCTAAATATAGACTGGAACTACATTCGTAGGTACTGAACCGGAAGTATTAAATTGTGACCTGATTCCATCTCACTAGCATGTGTAACAGTTCGTTTTAGTTCTCGAGAATGACGGCCTGTGAACCTGCTAAAATTTGAGCGCAGCGCCCTCTGCTTTACCCCTAGGATTCAATGAGCTAATTTCACGTTCGTTAACTCTAATCAAGTTGTCCCGAAATAGACCGTTTTAATGTTATATCCACATTCTATAGAAACAACCTGTTCACGTTTTCGTTATTAAAATGTCCGAATAAATTCAGTTGAAACACGACGAAAGTGCAAAATTATCTCCGTGTAATTGAACCGTGTAATCCTTAGCATACTTGCCTCGTTTTGGATAAGGTCAACGTCATTAAGATACAGCAAATCTGTGTTTATAGTGCTATATACGGATTAAGACGGCATTGACTGCAGATCATAACCGTAATCTACAACAAGTTTCCTTAATTATATTCAATTGAATTGTTATTTTGAATCTCAATACCTCCACAAAATACCCATATAATTAGATGTAGATAATTAATGACATGTATTTCTACGTAAATAGCCTGGATCAAATATAAACATAAATAGTTAAAGATAACCAAACCATTCCAAATTTCAAAACAGGTTTTGTATTATCACTCCAGTGAAAACTTAAAACCAGTTTCCCTGGTTTTATCAGAAACAAATTTTTATGATATAGTCAGCAAGCAGAGAACTTTAAAACTATTGTTTTTCTCTGACAGTCTTCTGATTTCCTCATAGATGTGGGTGTTTTTGGAAAGTATAAATGTAGTTTTTAATTCCAGGAAGACCTATAAGTCTAACGCTAACCAGTGGCAGAGATTTGGGGTTTGCAGTGTTTGGTGTGGAATGAGACGAAATAATACAACCAATAATCTCGAAGGAACACAATAAAGATAGTCGAGGACGTCAATGAAGAAATTATATCGAGAGCTTGAGTGCATATGATCTGCCCATAATCCTACCAATTACATTTGGAATTTAGGCCATGAATAGGTGATACAGATCAAAAGTAATAAACAGTCACAGCAAGAACTTTGAGGTCATCAGCTCCAAGTTAGCTTTCAGATTATGATGTCTTATAATGCTGGAGTTGGCCATGATAATTACAAGTTCTTTTTTTTTTTTTTTTTTTTTGTTATTTTTATTTTTCGAATAACGTTTACAATTTGAGTTCAAGTCAAAATTTTCAATATTTATGGAAGAAAAACATTATGACATGATGAAAGAAAAATATTTGATAAAACGTTTTCTGAACCACAGGGGATGCCATGCAATACAGTACGACGAAGAAATCGTCTTTAAAGTCAACTGTAATGCAATCTTCCGACTGTGTGTCGGTTAGAAAGTTAGCTGCATGAAACATTATTTACGTCTGTCTTTGAAAGGTTTGAAATGGGAGCTTTGTCACGAGTTTAAGAGATATCTTAACGTGAACATATTATTAGAATGGTTGTTACATTGACGTTGATATTCTAAGTTTTATTTTTGTTACCATTAAGTAAAAACGGAAGGCATTTTGTTATGAACAAACAATTCCCGATTCAGTCATAATATAAAAATGCAAAGAGAGGGATTAACATTGCTTTACATCTCGTTCAATCTTGTAATTTATTTATAAGTTAGAAAAGATACCAAATTCAATCTATGGAAAAAACATATTCTAACTTCTGCTTTTAATGTTGATTGAATGCATTTGAAGGAAATTATATAATTTTTATAAGTTTAATTTTTATGTTCGCAAATCTTAAGGAAGGCGACTCAAGTTATTTTAGAGATTCTGCGTCCGTCATGGGTACATTCACAAACTGACGATACCGTCTGTTATTTTTGTGATATTACTATTGCATTAGGCAACTTGCTGTTCGAACCAAAACGATTTCTGCTTTTACCCAGATGTATATTTCTTTTCAGTAATCTTATTGGAATATACAAAATTTAATCTTTTATTCTTTGACGATGTTGCTTAGTATTTTACATTACACTGTCTATGTGTACTTCTGTAGTAGTTGCGATGTATTCTTCATATATACAATATTTTCCTTAGTATTTTACATTACACTGTCTATGTGTACTTCTGTAGTAGGGTCGATGTATTCTTCATGTATACAACATTTTCCTTAGTATTTTACATTACACTGTCTATGTGTACTTCTGTAGTAGTTGCGATGTATTCTTCATATATACAAAATTTTCCTTTCAAGCTGTCAATAGTAAGACTTTGATGACTGTGTGACAAAAAGATAGTCTCGTTCAATCAGATCTCTTGCATGGCTCCGTGATATCTTCGCCATACGAAGGTCTGGTAAGCACTATACAAAACGATTACAACGACCAAAACGAGACTTACACAAGGTATGATAAAGTCGCTGACTGGTTGACAGGTTAGTCAGAGTTCTTAATAAAAACTCTGATCAGATAATAACCCAATTTTTATATTTTTATAATCGACCGACCACATAAAATATGGATAGATGATACAGGTTTTCGCTTCTGCACGAAAATCTTGCAAATCGTCTGACTGTGACAGAAACTCAGTGAGTATATAAAAAGGGGCACGCAATGTCCGCATTTGCACAAATACATCCTAACATCTTTAAACTATATTATAAATATGTTTACACATATCCCTTATGCACAGTTATTACTAATAGACTCTACGGTAGAGATGGCGTAGTTTTTGGACAGGCGAAAACAAGACAGATAGAAGAAATGAGCGGCACCTATTGGTAACAATCAATTGTATAGACCTTTATCAGACTATTGCTTGGTGTAGATCTCTCAGAATCACGCAAGAGTCTGATTGAAAGAGACTACAAAAATGTCCGGCCATCATTAGTCTGTATACGGACAAATAGGCACATCCAGAACGTCCGTTATGTACCTATGTATCAGTAGTCTGTTACCCTGCTTCTTCACTACATTACAAAAGTAGTGAAACAGGCAGGGTACCTGACTACAAACTTACAAGGAATTCTATACAATATGGCGGATGGTCCGTAATAGTCTCGTCCAGTTGGAGAGAACGAGATATAGATAGTCTGGGCCATCATAATTGAGCGGTGACTGCATCATTAGTGCCTAGCAAATATTCCATCTGGCGGAGAAGAGATTTTTTGTTTGCCACGTTTGTATATTTCCAAGAGCTTGTATTAGTTATTCTGTGGAACTGCAGAATGTACGCAAAATGATCCGTCACAGTTTGCGTTATAATCTGTTTTTATCGCTAAAAAGTAACTGGTTGCATTTTGAGTAAAGTTACAATTGAAAGCAGGTTTACTGCATTCTGTATCAGTGCTTACGATTTGTTTTGGCGCAAAATTCAACAGATAACATTTTATATTTTGCGTTATAGGTCACGCAGCACTACATAAGCACTTTTCACTACAATGACCTACACTTGAAACAGCCATGGAATTTGTTTTGTACCTACTCACTTCTGATCATCATTTTTCGATGTCGAATGTAGCGTGTTAAAATATAGAGTAAAATATCAGGCAAACATACGCCTGAAATGACTGGCAGATCTGCAGTTATTTTCTGTAACTCATGTTCCCTATTCGAAGGACTGTATTTTCCTGGAACCATTCCATATTTTATAATGTCAGGTGCGAGATTAGTCTGGTTATTATTCCTGCCCAGAGGAATAGATTTCAGTATCAAATATATAATGACATGGAGCATCAAATAAACGCATCGAAAAATCATCAATATTTTATTGACTTTAATTTAGATTTTTTTGTGTGTTTTTTTGTGTGTTTTGTGATATGTGTAATGAAAGAGACCGTAAAAACAAGAGGAGTGGAGGTAGAACAGAACAAATTACGCTGTAATTCACTGGGGGTTGATCAGTTCGTAGATAAAAAGAAAACATAACGACTTGTTGTTGCGCAGTGTCTCCTTTCCAAATGTTGATGTTAAGTAAGGTTCGATTTTTCTGTCTCTTAAATATGCTTTGCTATTTGTATTTCTCATTTGTACTATAAAATTGAATTCTTTACACATGTAAGAAATAATGTTTTTCTTTAGATGAAAACGTTATTTTTGAAACCTGTGAAGTCCGCTTTTGGGAGAAAAAAAAAAGGGCGATATGAGAAGTCGTGGAATCGAGAATTTGATAACGTGTTCGCAGTTTTTAATGTCTGACGATTTTTGAAAATATTAAGGTAATCAGCCTTCTTAAATATTTAGATATTAACGATTAAAAAGTATATGGCGTTTAGGATGTAATTGTTCTTTGAGTTTCATTTGCATACAAAAAAGTTGTAAATGTGTTTTCGCAACTTCAAAGGTAGATTCCGAATGCGTCTTCTATAGTATCCATGAAACCATCTTGGGGATCACTAGACTGCAGCTTCTTTTTATAGTATCTATGTCATGCCGTTGATGTTATGTCGAGAATACTTAGAGGCTTTCTCTTTCGAGCAAGTGAAAGTTGTGTCAGTTCGGATACCATTGAGCATTCTCTTCGTAGGCTGAATCTTTTTGTTCCTATTTGTGGAGTTTCACGCCACAACTGAAACACTGTACTTCGTCTGCTTCTCCCATATACACAAATTCTGCTCTGGCTAAAGCTTTGGAAGTGGGTATATATATATATATATATATATATATATATATATTTATATATATATATATATATATATATATATATATATATATATCGACCATTTGCCTTTAAACGTATTTAGTTAACTTGCAAAATCACAATAGCCAGCCAGAGTCAAGGAAAACTTGTTTTCTGCTCTCATCCATGAAGCTCCGAAATAAGACGGGGATAATTCTGGAATGATCGGTTTTACTTAAGCTTGTGGTGTGAAGTGTTGGTTGTTGTAGAAGAGATGATAATGCAGATTAGGACATCCGGAGCTTGGCACGGTGACCGCATCACTTTGTATGGTTGTGCAAGATCTTGCATCGATCTTGTTGTAGGGCAAATCATCACGTTCGTCATTTTCTGCAAAGAAAGAGTATTTAAGAGAAACGTATTGTTCTTTCTAGGTCAACGTCTCTGGTCAAAACGAACTACCTCCTCATATCCTCTCTTTTTAATACTCGATGGTAGCCGTTAGGTACGGGGATGTAATCGGGAAGTCGCACTCGTTTCTCGTCGACAATTTGAGATTTTTTCCAAGAGCGTACTGATGACTTGGTAGTCTGATAAAAGTGTAATCTTGCGCGGATCATAGGTTTTGACGAGAAAGACTTTATCCTTTCCTGATTTCATGGCTTATTTTAGCACGTCAAAGTTCATGACTTGACTGGAACGATAGATGAGTGTTAATCCTTTCACTCTGCATTTTGTGTGAAATTCTCCGTTCTTATTTTGGAACTGCTAACCGTAATTTTTGGGTCCGCCACTGGTAAAACTGAGAATGGTATCTTCGGGATATTAGTCGGTCCACGCTCATAAACATTCGTCTTCGAAGTGGGACGATAGCATCTAGGTCGATCGATGTACATACAGCTGTCTGTGTCAAAGTAAAGTACACGGTCCCATAGATATTCCAGAACCTAGTACAATATCAACTGGGCGTAATTACGTTGGACAGCTCACTGGGTTGGACAAACTCGAGTGTCTTCTAGTAATTGATCATGATTAAATATTTCGTACGATTCTGATATGTTAAACAAGTTTTCCCTGATCGTCTATCAACGGAAAGTATTGACATGGATCAGTCAAGTATTCCGTCTTAGACATCATCGGACGCTGATCAAGTTATTCCCACAAACAACCCAGCATGACTCTGGCAAAGAGAGTCTTCCTACATTGAGCTTCACGTCTTCCAATTCGATTCCCTCCATGGATTGGAACCATCGCTTAAATATTTATTTCTCTTCTTCTTTGTTTCACCACGTCGGATAACCGCTAGCCTCGCTAGCCTTTTGTTTCAATTTGGGAAACTCGTTGACGTATCCCGACAAAATATGCCTGTACTATCCTGTTCGTATGATTCTTTGGTGGGGAAATGGCAGATTTCATATACTTTTAATAACTGATATCCACGACCGAGATAGCGGCACGATTCCACACTTACCTAAGTTCCTGTCAAAGCGCACTCTTCGTTGACGTGATTGCAGGGTTCGTGTTAATTACAAGTTTTAGCACAAGTGCGAAAAAAAGGGAAACAGGAGTTTTCCGTTGCAATGATGAAGTAACACGGGATGGTATAAGTCCGAAGGTTAAAGAACTTTCCATTTAATTAGACCTTCATATTCACGAATGTATCAAAATTTCAAGGTGTCGCGAGGATCCTAATGTTCGATGTCCACAACGACGTGTATACATTCTGGATCCTTTTTCATACGTCGGTCGCATTCCTGTTCCCACATTTCCACCACGCAGTATCCTTGAACTTCTAAGAACTGGCGTCGTTGATGAGTTCTTTCGTACAGATCTTAAGTGGTAAACCCAGTATATGGATTTGTTAGTTCTCGGCTTGGATAACACGTATCACATCCATGCCGTAGCCATCGATGCAATTTTTACATGATATGTGGGTTTTACAAATCATAACCATCAACGGAGTAGGGACCAATCTTCTGTTCTCAACCGTTTCTGGCATGTTGCATCCACTTGAGTTTTCCATAAGTAGTGTTACCAACGCAAAGCCTTTACCGAATATCTACGGCCGACCGATTTATACGTTTGGGGTGGTACAATAGCTAGGGTGTTCTCGGGCATGATATTCTTTTGGTACACCAATTCACAACTTTGACAATGGTAGAGGCTTTCTTCAAGTCTAGAGATCACTGCGCTCGAGAAAAAACTGTCGAAAGTTTCCACAACAAGTTCGTACAAGATCCACATCAGGCGAACAGTAAAAGAGCATTTGTTTTATTGAAAATCAAAAGGATCGACGATTGAGTCAGATACCATGTGTAGAAAGTCTTGCGCTGCTGGTTAGACATCGTCTGAGTCATGGCATTGTGCATCGGGCAAATGGGGTAGCACGACACGTTGATATTCATCGCTGTTAAAAAAAATGAGGAAAATATCAGCCATTTCAGTCATTCCATCCGTTTAAAGCATCTTACTCAAAGGCATAACTAAGTAGCTCATGGAATCTTTAAACTGTACTGTTTTTCCTAATTTTACGTAAATGATCTTATCTCTATTCTAGGTCACTTGTGGGTATTGGGTTCCTTTTTCTGAAAAATATTTCAAAAGAAACTGTTCGCTGTATTGATGCACATTGTGAGCGATCACTGTAGCGTATTTGTGATAGTTGCCGTAAATTATCTACATAATGTTTATACCACTCGTCAGTGGGGTCAAATACCTTCTGAGTGAAATCGGAATGACCGTTGGGTCTACGATATTTCTTTTCTTGTCCGCCCAGGAGCACGCAACAGTTCCGACAGTGCCGTAAGAGGGGTTCCTGAATACACGCACTGCAGGTTCGATAAGCAGCACGAAAGTTAGGAATGCGAATGCCAGTGTCTTGTATACATTCAAAAAAAAAAAAAAGATAATGTCTACTGGATGGTCCCGTTTCTCTTTCTTATGGTTCTTATTACCCATTAATTCGTCTTGTTCATTAACTTTGGTCGAATGTAGCACTGATGATAGAATTCGACAACGTGGTGACGAATAGGACATCGTTTCTGGCCTGGACAAATTTCTGAGTTAAAACCAATCAATTGGACTCTGTAAGAGTAAGCTGTCGCTCGAACTTTTATGGAAGTCACCTTGTTCGTTTATTGAATATGGAAATAATCCTCGGAGACCACCACGTAACTTTCCACTTGAACGATCTTGACTCTCTCGGTTGTGGAGATGGTGTGGTGATGCATACTGATCTATCATCTCATCGGTGCATTGTGCAACACTACTCTCATTGTGCTATGTGACATAGAACGTTGTCTTCGTCGTCGCTTTGTTTCTGGATTTTCTATAGAATGGTGTGATAGTTTCATAATCGTGGACTATCCAAGTTTGATTTGGTGGTACTCTTTCTCACTATATATAGAACCCCCACATAAGTCAGTGATATCGTTTAGTTCGACTTAGACTTTAAACTTGTGAAGATGAAAGAGCATCAAAAGACCAAACGTCTGGTGAGAGATTTACAGAAAGTTGTTCGAAATTACATGTCGTCGAACAGGGCCTGTGGAGAGTTTCAAAACAAATCTCGAGCTAAAAGTGAAGACACGTGCTACGTCTGTCAAGACATGGGGCATTAGGCTACAGAACGTACACACTGTCAAATAAAAGCAATTACTTATTCTAATAACCGTGAAACCAGATCCAGAGACAAAAGTACTGATGAATGTTTTGTGTGTCACAAGTAATGACATTGGTCCTCTGAGTGTCCATTATAAAAAATGAAAATGAAAATAAAAAAGCGGACAAGAAATGGAAAAAAGACGAAGAAAGGGTAGAAATTTCAGAAGAAGAAGAAGAACATACTCCCTACTCCCGGTAAGAAATCAAACGAAGACGCTTACAAGACATCGTCAGAGGCCAGGTGAAAGAAAACAGAAAACAAGTGGGCTTTGCAATGACGTGTTTAAATTTGTGTTGTCATTCATATTCAACCAGAATATATGAAAAGTAAGCACGAATTCAATGGTGTTGATTTGTTTAATATTTACCCTTTCCTACTTTCTTCAGTCCTATCGCTGTGTGAATAAATATTTTTGTTTTTATAAGATCATTGGAGCTTTTCTTTTATACGCATACACAAATACTTTTTTTATTTTTCTTATTTTTCTCCTTTTTAAATTTTTATTTTTATGTAGCATTGATAGGTGTCTCTTTTTTTAGAGATACGGTTGGTCCTGAAAAGGGCCGTTTGAAAATGACCCGCCAAAAATATAATGAACTGTAGTCAACTGCAGTCTGTCTGGGTTCCACGTAGAAATGATAATTTGCACATTAACTGAATCACGTGATACACAAATTGGTGGATACAAAACAGGCGACGGATGGGATGAATAAATCGCGCTCTGATTAGTTGAGTCGCAACAAGACGTAGAATCGTTGGCAACGTGCCAAAACTCATTTTCAATCCGTTGACTTGGTATATCAAGGGCTGACTTTCACCTGTCTTGTCATCCCTTCTTGTAGAATCAAAATATAGGTTAGCCTAGTGGAGTCGGTAGTTATATTCAGTATGTTGTTTCATCCTGATTACCCAGTTTATGTGCGGTCAAAGTGGGCCATAAAACGTCTCACAGTCACAGCGGTATTTCTCTTAAGGATTCGCATGGTACGACAAGGGTGTGTCAAATGAATCTTGAAATATGATTCGGTGGTGAGACGAACTTTGAGGCGGAGAAGAGTGAATATGTGAGGCCTGTGTTGACTACCTTTGTTAACACCCTAAGGCCCTTTTCAGGGCCACTCCAGTATTCTAGAAAAAGATACCAGTCACTGACTGTCAACATCTCTGTATTTGATTTTGTTTCTGTGTGGCTGTGTGTGTGTTTGTTTGTTTGTGTTCGAGTATGTATGAAAAATATAATAGACCCTACCTCACTCCATTTCTGTATGTGTGATGGTCTATTTGTATAACAGTACGTATGCATGAAAAATATAATAGACACTGCCCCACTCCCGTTGTGTATGTGTGATGAGCTACAAACATCCCTTTGTACGTATGATCTTATTTTAGATAGTAAATAGGTATGTTAGTGACCATCACATACCCCCCCCCTTTCTTCATCCATTTTGTTTGTATGTATGGGTGCTGGATGATAAATAGTCGTGTTAGTGACCATCATATATCTCTCGTTTCCGTCATCCGTTTGTTGCATGTTTGGGTTGTTTGTCGTTAAGAACGTGTATGGGTCTGTCAGTATAGGTGTTAGTCCTCATCACTCTATTCCATACTTTAATCCCCGTTACACATAAGTTTGTGTGTAAGTGTGTGTCAGCAAGGGTGTGTATTGGTCAGTACGGATGTGTGCTGGTCAGTAACACTTTGTGTTAGTAACCATTACGTCTTCCCTACCGTCCCTCGTCCGTTTATTTGCTTGTATGGGTGTTCATCTTTAAGAACGTGTTCCATTCCCGTAAGTCCCACAGTGAGAAAATAATGTTTAAATTTAAATTCACATAAGGCCCACAGTGTCTCCAATGTTAAATCCCCATAACCCCATAAGGCCCATAGTGATCATAATTTTAAATTCCCATGTTGGCCATGTACCAATATAATGTTAAATTCCCAAAAAAGGACCATAATGTGGCTCTTTCAGCCCATACCGCCCCCCTCCCGTACTAGAAGGGCAGATGAGTACATGCTGCATTGCTGTATTTATCGAAGTTATCATATCAATAGTAGATAGGGGAATATTAAAACGAACAATTATGAGAGAACAGGTTTGCATGATAATCTCGTGCAGTAAAATGCACTTATTGTATTTGCATGTTTCAATCAATATATGCGAATGCAATGAGAATTCATTATAAAGGAGAAAAAAACATATTTTCCAAAATTAAAATTATCTGTCCACAATCTATTGGCATTGGACACAACTCATGTATGTCTGAACAGTAAACGCGCCAGTGAATTCGTCCTACGTTTACAAAGGGTGCTTTTTGACATGTTAGATATAGAAACAAAGAATACAAATAGCAGTTATTGCATGCTTTAAACAAATTCTGATTTAGTTATGCAGACCGTATAGAGCGACCAATGTGGTGTCAAAATATTAGATTTGGAAGGAAAAAAAGTGAAAAACTGGTTTTTAATAGGAATCAAATAGACTATACATACACACTTATGTAAAGATGAGAACCTGAAATGCTTGATGAGATATGACAAGACGGCAAAATAACCCAGAATGTATTTGAAATTTTTAAAACGTTTTTTTTAAAATTTACTTAGAAGCTGAGCGTCGATAGAAGATTTCTACTTTCATTTCCATATCCTTCATTTTTTTTCTTCACCCCCGATATATTCTATAGAGGACACAGCGTTACCAATGTCCATCCATCCGTCCGCACGTATGTTATGCTGAAGAACTTTTCAAGGATTTCATGGACTGAAACCAAATTTGATCGGGGGTTTAATATCGAGAAAACGTAAGTCAAGTTAGAATTTCATCTTTCTTTCCCTTTCCTATTTCGTCAAGGTTATCCCCCTATTTGACTTTGAAGCTTGCTCAATAATAACGAATTTCGTATTATCTCTACAACTCTGAAATTACTGAAGCAAGTCATAACTTGTAGTGCGTTTAATGTAATATACAACCTAGATCAAGTTGGGTAAATCTGACCGAGATTTGGTCCACAACCTAGGTCAAGTTGGGTAAATCTGACTGAGATTTGGGCCCACAAACTATGTCAAGTTGGGTAAATCTGACTGGAATTTGGCCGACAACCTAGGTCAAGTTGGGTAAATCTGACTGGGATTTGGTCCACAAACTAGGTCAAGTTGGGTAAATCTAACTGGGATTTGGTCAACAACCTAGGTCAAGTTGGGTAAATCTGACCGAGATTTGGTCCACAAGCTAGGTCAAGTTGGGTAAATCTGACTGAGATTTGGCCCCTTTTGACTAAAAAGTCTGCCTTTACATATAGAAACAAGGTTCTCCAGCTGTACTATACTGGGGGTGAGGGGCATCCTGTCATCTTTATTCATGTGTGTTTACTTTATCCTTTTATTTTCTATCTTCACTGAAAGAATGTAATTAAAAACATCGTAACATTTTGCTTTCAGTCCATGAATTTAAAATTAATTACGCTAGTTTTGGCATGGAGAAGTTATCCTCATACTAGTTAGGTTTTTTTCTACCAAATGGCATTTAACAATCTTTTGTTTTTTTTTTTAAAAAATCATCCATGTATCCATACGTACATACACCCTTCCATCTATCCATCCCACGCCGTGCCTGACTCAACATTTCGTACGATAGACAGATAGGCATAAATAAATGCATAAGAATATTATAAAACGTTACCAGAACCACCTAGCTATGTTCAGGGACTTTTTGTTCAAAATTGACTTAGCAACAATTCTGGAAAATACCCAAATATAACTTCTTGCTGAAATTTTTAAAGAACTTTATTTAAATACACACGTGTGTATAATTTGATATTCGCTAAAATGTTGACATTTGCATACTGTGCAAATTTGCACATGTACAAATTTGCTTTTCCATTACTGCCTGAGATGATGCAAATTTACATGCGATGCAGATTTGCATCTGTGTGTAAACTCGTGCATATAAACAGGATAAATTGTTATAAATAACTCAAGAGTCATCATATTTGTATCTTGGATGTTGCTCTTGAACAACCACTGCGTAGGGCCAACTGTCTGCTTCACTGAGCAATTCTAGTTGAAATGTGCGGAAATAAAACACAGACCATCTCTGAGATCGAGCAGGCGACTCCACATGCGTTATTATTTCTAAGTCCGTTACTGAAACAGACCGTAGTGAATAGCGAGCGCTCTCACATGCGAGGAAAGGAAGTGTGTTTCCTCAGCGCTTTGAGTGGAAACATTATGCTGAATACTATTATTATTATTATTATTGTTGTTGTTGTGGTGGTGGTGGTGGTTGTTATTATTGTTGTTGTAATTATAATTATAATCATTATTATTATTATTATTATTAGTTTTTGTTGTTGTGTAATAGAGAATGAAAGGAGAAATATATTTAAATATAAATACCCCCCCCCCACACACATATATATATATATATATATATATATATATATATATATATATATATATATATATATATATATATAATATTTTAGTTTTGAAAGGCAACACGACCCTTTTTTATGAGATAATGACGATTTCTAAAACTATGCGTTTAATTCAATGCATCCGCGCAAATTGCACTCTTCTACCTTAACTCCATGCTAATTTTTTCAATTCGATAACGCTACCAAACCACTGAGAAATTTATTTACAGATAGATGCTTGTACAAAAAGGTTTTCCTTTATCAGTAATATATCACATAATCTTTTCAACTTATGAAAACTTAAGCTCTCAAACCCATTAAAACTTCCTGCTTTACACCAAGAAACCCATGAAATATAACTATACTTTGGAATATAATTTGATAAAGAATAAAATTATACATTATATTACAACGTCTACGAGGTTCACAAAATTTGGTCATTCAATGTATATTCCAGCCTTCGTCCATTTGAGTCTTTGACATCCTTAAGCGTGAATACATTGATTTGGCAAATACAGACACGTGTGTCGTATTGAAACATATTTATCATATATTTCACGAAATAAAAACACCATAAAACTCTAAGTGGTGATATTTATCAGTTAATAAACTAGTACACTGCACCAACACATGAATCGGTAAAAGCGTGAGAAGAAACATTTGCAAATTTTTTCAGACTCTTTAAAGGGATAAAACACAAGAACATACATAAAACGAGAATGTAATAAAAATGCGCCGGAACGGCTGTTATCAACGTATTAAATTATCTTGTAATTATGCGCTCTGTGTATTTAAATTCAGAAGAATTCTATACATAAAATGAACATGTAATAAAATTGTTATTTGTACATTTTAATCCACGAACTGCAGCTATGCACTCGTCATATGTTTGAATTTACACTGAGAAAAAAATGAGTTGAAAGAGTTTTCTCTTATAGTCATTTGAAGGTCAGGTGCTGAATATTCCACATCAACAACCATACAGATTGAAATATGTGAAAACTTCAAGTTCCTACAAACGCACCAGTTTGAATCTGCCACGTTTTGATGTAAAATGTTAAGCAGCTCAAAATGTGAATTTTGCATGGGAACTTTCGTTGTAGAAACTATTTCTTTAAAACATTGATTACATTTTATGCAGTGTAATTAACCCATGGAGTCTATTTGCAACAACAGTCGTATGCGAGATCAAACGGATAGGGGTTCTTCATCAATAATGTCGTATACCCTAGAAAAACAAAAGTTTATGCGAAGGAACTTAAGGTGATTCTATTATTAAGCAGTCTGAAACCAAATGGGATCTCGATTGCATATTTAATTTTAAAAATGGTATCTCGATTGCATATTTAATTAACAAAATTATATCTCGATTTCATATTTAATTTAAAAAATGGTATCTCAATTGCATATTTAATTTAAAAATGGTATCGCGATTGCATATTTATTGTAAAAACTGATATCTCGATTGCATATTTAATTTAAAAAATGATATCTCGAATGCATATTTAAATTGCATATTTAATCTGAAAAATGGTATCTTGATTGCATATTTAATTTAACAAATGGTATCTCGATTGCATATTTAATTTGAAAAATGTTTATTATTATGAGAATATAAATTTCTGGATAAGAACCATCTTAATTCAGTTGTAACTGGATTGTACCAGAATCGATATTTGTTTTGGTTTTACTTTGTTCGACAATAGTATGTTTTTAGGGCGTTTCTTGACCACTTAAAAACAAAAAACACACAGTAGCAGACTTTTAAAACAATCTGATGAAATTATAATGGTTTGTAACGTTCGCGGACTGAAGAAAAACAAATAAAAAAAAAAAAAAAAAAAAGGAAATACATAGCACAATAGATGCGATGATTGTGCTAAAAGGGAAATTCTTGAATTTCGTAGAATGCTGCGGCCTTTTTTTTTGCTTGATAGATAAATTACGAAAGATATGTTTGTGTTTGTGGATCAGAAATATATTATACATCGTTTTGCAAAAATGAAAACAAAGGTTCATTACAGTTTAAAAAAGAAAATGGGAATTGGAAGAAGAGTTTAGTCGTTTACATTTTCCTTTGTTTTTATTCAATTTTCCTTACATGCTTTAGTGACATTATTTAATTGTTAACAATTTTGCAAATAACTATGTGTACCTTCGCCCAAGGCGACAAGGTCTTCCTAAATACTCTAAGAGATGTGCTACGCACTGACTCTCCTCATGTTCTGCGTAACGGTTCAACTATATGGTAAGATTTTTACGTTATTTACCAGCTAATTTTATCATAAAAGGGGCATATTGTTCACTTATTTATCTCGCGTTATAAATATCATGTTCAGAAGATCTCAAGATTCTAAAATTAGCATATTTTTCTTCAAAATAAAGCAGGCAATATATTTTGGTCTTCAATATTTAAATTATGAACCTGCCTTTTTAGCTCACCAACATTATTTTCTCCTTTTGCAAAAAACGACACAGCCGTCTCTGAGTTTGAGTAGGCGACCCCTCGTGCTTCATTTTTTTATGAGCTAGTTGCTGAAACAGACTATAGACAGTCGTGCAAGTAGATTTTAAGTCTTTCCGGTACGGTACAGCGTACGTGACTTACTTGTACCACAGACTTTAGAGTACTGGCGCACTCGCACATTTGCGGAAAGGAACTATGTTTCCTCATCGCTTTGAGTGCAAACATTACGCAGAATGCTAACAGTTATTATTAATATTATTATTATTATTATTATTATTATTATTATTATTATTATTATTATTATTATTATCATCATCATCAGGTGTAGTAGAAGTAGTAGTTTTTGTTGTTGTTTAATAGAGAATGAAAAGAGCAGAAACAGATCTTGTAGTTTTGAATGGTAACACATAAAATACCCTTTTATAGAGGTAATGACGATTTCCAAAACTATGCGTTTAATACACTGCATGCGCTCATGGAGTCAGAATTTATAATTGTTATGACAAATTGCACTCTTCTACCTTAACTCCATGCTAATTTCTCGATTCAACAACGCTACAAAGCCACTGATAAATTTCTTTACAGATAGATGATGCTAGTACAAAGAAGGTTTTCCTTTAACAGTAATGTATCACATAATCTCTCCAACTAATGAGATCCGATTGTTTGAAAATAATGAAAAGGCAATATTATTTAGTCTTCAATATTTAAACCATGAACCGCTGTATTTTTTAACTCATATTTTTTCTTTATTAGTTTCCCAATTTTAAATGAATACATTTTTCTTCCTAATGCAACAAATCCGCAATTATAATTTCGTTTACTTCATAATTACAATTTCGTTGCACTTTCTTAATTACCAAAGGTAGCCTGTATTTACTGTTTTTATGATAGTCCAGGCATTTATTACATGCATACTTTTCTCCAGATTATAAAATATTTCCTATAAAACTTCTTCTGTCTTATATTTCTGACCTTTTTAGCATATTCATATGTCTGTCTTTGTATTCAGTGGCGTAACTCCCGCCCCCGCATCCCCCGCAATGCGGGGGGGGGGGGGGGGGAGGGGGCAGGGGAGCGGCACGCAAGGAGGGGTCCCAAATCCCGCTTTACAGTAACTTGATGAGGGCCCACTCTTAATGTTTGCGGGGGGGAGGGGCACAGTTTGAAGTTACGCCACTGTTTGTATTCTTTTTCTAATTCTCCTGACTGGAAATGTTGATATCTCCATCAGACAGATAACCGATTCCGAACTCCCCCAGAGAGATATGGACAGATTATATGAGTGATGTCAGAAACGGCAGTTGAAAGTGAATGTGAAGCAGTGTTGTTAGGTCAATTTTATCAGCAAGATAAGTACTTTTTGCTTTGGATCTTTAATGGGAGATGTGAAGCTAAAGGGTGAGAGTTGAGAACAAGATTCGGGTGTATGGATGACATGTACCCTCAGTTTTAATGTCCACTTTAAGGCTACTATATCCAAAGCAATGCAGATGTTGGGTTTATTAAAGCAGACTTGCAAAAACTGTGTCAATATATTAGTCATGAGTACTTTGTATCTATCTTCTGTAACAATGTAGACTTTAATACTCTTACGATATTTGGTCCCCTCATCAATCTTTTTGGACTCAACAAATTGAAACAGTTCAACGGAAGTTTTTGAAATTCATGTGTTTTAAATCAGGTTTGAATTTTACCAATAACTCTTATGAGCAAATCTACAGACATTTTTTTTACCGCTCTTAGAGAGTAGGAGAAAGATTATTGACTTTGTATTTCTTTTTAAATGTATACACGGTCCTTTTGACTGTCCTTATTTCGTAAGTCAAATAGTGTAATGTGTTCCAAGAAGAAATCTTTGACACAAAACTCTTTATTACTGCGCAAAAATTCGTTTGAACATCACAAAACACAGTTTTGTTTTTAAATACAGCACAAAAACATTTACACTTATTCTTAGAAACACACAGCATAGATATTATGACTAACAATATTGCATGTTTTAAAACTCATTTAAAAAGAAATACTTTATGATTCTTGAATAGACAAATACACAGGTTCTTATTTGCTGTAATTTATACTTGTATAGATATACATATACCTTACAATGTGGATTGTTATATGGTACTTTTATTGTTATCATTTTTGCAAATGGGTCTTCGTGTATATAGAATTGAATAATAAATAAATACATTTAAATAAATTAAAAACTGAAGTAGATAAAAGACCATTACATTAAAAGGTAGAATTAAGGCAGCTAAAAAACGAACTAGACTAAAACATACGGATATTCAAAACTGAATTGAACACGGAATTTGGCATAGATACTGTTACATTGTTTGATAGATATAGAACATTGAAAGAGGAAATTGGTAAAAAAAAAAAAAAAGGAGTTCAATGAGAAACATAAACTTATCTCAGGATGTTTATCACTTTACGAATTGTGCAATTCACGGAGGTAGGAGCATCGTGATGATATTGAATCAATTGCACATCAAAACAAAGGCAATAAAAATCGTAAACCAAAAGCAATATCACCTGGTCGTGTTTCATGTTGAAATGATGATACAAAATGTTTATTCAATAATTTAAAAGCTGAAACTGCACCACATAAATTGGTTAACAGTTACGGATTTAACAATACTCCATCACGTTTTGCTGATAACAAATTACACACAATAGATGCTTTGGAACAATATGTCTTTTTGATATAAAAAATCAGGATTATATTCAATTTGTTAAAACTTATATCTTAAAAATGGTGAAATTCCATTATACATAGTTTTATATATATATATATATATATATATATATATATATATATATATATATATATATATATATATATATATATATATATATGTTATCAGGGGTAATAAATCAACGTACTACTAACGAAATGTATCCATAAAAAAGGAATTGTAATATTCTTTTCTTTTGAGAGAATCCAAGACACACTATCAGGAAGAAAGTAATATTTAAATTTTGGGAGCAATATTAAAACATCTTGCACGCTATTTTTTTTTCACTTTGAAACCCTGCACCAGTATTATTTTTTTTACGCAAAAATACAATAGATGGCTACATCAACAATTATGATTGAAGGAGCAATAACTAACAGTCAGCTATTTACAGGAAGCGACTGTGTGTTCCAGTTGTTTGGTCCTAATGGAAATGATGAAAAAGGAATTAGGAACGACTACAATAAAAGAGTACGTGAGAAAATTTTCGGAATTCAATGAAAAAAGATCAAATACACATGCCTACATGAATGAAAGACAGAGAACAATGTTTGGCGACTCAGTACATAGACACTCTGAACAATGTCTTTTTTTCTATTCGTTCAACTCATAGTGATGATGGCAGACATTATTTAAACGATGCTGATAGTAAGACAATACTTGATAAACCACGAACACATTTTCATTGTCAGTGTGTATATTGTCAGTGTGTATGTTGCTTAAAATTTTTGTATGAAATGGTTCTTTTTTTTTAGTCTCATAAATAGTAAAGATGTTAATATACGGTAAATACATAACTCCTAACAAACATGAGAGTATACCGCAAGGAATTAAATACTCATTCCAACGCGTCATAGTATCAACCCCATCCCTCCCCCTCCTCCCGCAATAACCCCGAACAAACATTGTTGTTTGTATACCAAAGTGATGCCCAAATAACATGACTGTACCTGATAATTTCTTCGTGTCGCTTAATATTAAGGTGAAAGGAGGAAGGAGATGCTAACCATGCAGTGGTTAACAATTTGGGTAGAATAATTGTGAAAGACATCACCATATCATACGAGACGATGCTCTTTTTATGGTAAATGACTAGAACATGTTCACGACATACAAATATTAATGGCTGCCTGTATCGGTTAGACCAAACAGGATTTTTGAAGACCTCATGAGTGAAAAATGAGAAAGTTAAGATCAGGAACTGGAAACGCACACAATACTGGTACAGAAGCTGTACAGTCTGTGGTGTATGGAAGAAGTTTAGAATATCTCTTGACTTTCAGATACTAAGAGATCAAGTCTGTTGTGATACTGTGCAAACAGAGTGGAGAAAGTGATCCATAAAAATATTTCAACCCAGCAATAGATCAAATATTGATGACTATAGAAGGTCTTACAAACATGGTTTATTCCCAAGGTTTTCAATTAATGCAACAGTTTACAGACGACACTAAGTATTTATATGATGAACAGCAACGTAAATGTTACAGCAATGTACTCTGACATCCGTTGTATCTGTCCCGATTTGAAAAGTACACACGATAACAGATTATATGGTAGAAGTCTTAAATTAGCCAAAAATATTTTCGTCTGTACATATTTTAACTGTTGTCTTCTGTCTAAGGTTTTCTTTTTGTTTCCCAAATACTGGAGCTGTTTATTAACTTGAAAAAGTCCTTTTCAAAGTCCTTGTTAACTTTCCGATTCAAACCATATTTGACTGGATGCACGATTTCAGCCAAGGTTGTCGTTTAAACAAGACAACTCTGTGCATTGTTTTAACTTGTAAACCTAATTGCATGTAATATATCACATATAATGTTTTTGTTTTTGAATGACCACAATTTACGAATTTCATTTGCAAAGGATATAAATCACTTTCGTCTGGAATTAATTTCTCTGGAGCAAGTGGGTAGTCTTTGAAATGGTCGTGCAGATGTTTTGGAATCTCCAAGTCTACTTCAAGGAATTTCGTGCGGATTTTCTTCTATCCATCCAAATGGTTCATCATTTGTCCATCTGAACTCTTTTCCAGGCATGTACTGTCTCATGGCTCAGTCATATAAATTATTGCAACTTAGGTACATAATGAATGATATTGACCATGACCTTTTGTACTCGCTATAAGTTTTTATCTTGCCATCTATACTCGGATAGTATTCGTGGTTTGCTTTTGCATATCTAGGTGGGACCATACTAATTCCACCTCAAATACCGCTCTCTATCATTAGAAACATGTCATGATCTGCCAAAAGTTCTAATTCAAAAGTTCAATATCTTTATACTGGCACTATGAGCTAAACCTGGTGCATTGTAATAATGTGGTGGGTCAAGTTTATAGTGTTTCCTATTGGCATTCCTAAATTAGAAGATGTCACAGAACGCTAAAATATATATTTTCGCGCAATAGTCTTGTAGATCGCCGATTGTGTTAAGGTAGAAGTGTGACATCACATATACATTCTGGTAATCCTCACTGGATATGTTTGAATCGTTTAGACGTGAAAAGAATATTTCTTTGGATGGTACAGATGTTTGATTACACTTTTCAAAGATAACCATGTATTAGTATGGGTAGATGTCTTTCCTTAAATCTAAAGGTGTCATTGCACCAAAATGTTTCATTGTCTCAACAAACTTGCCTTAGTTTAAATTCTTAGCCAATGGCTCGAGAAACTGGCCCATTAACCAAAAATTATCTAAACTTCTAATCGTTTTATCAGTTATTCCTTACGATCCATCTTTAAACTATCAACTACGAAATCCTTGCTCGCTATTCGGTATTAGTTTAACCTCTTTATCTGAATCGTATTTTACAGGCGTCTTGATAAATAGGTAGTTATCATACTCAGACATGTTCTTAGTGAACATAGAGATGATTGTTGGATATTTGGAATTTAAATTGAATCTTTATGTGCTGGCTCTCTTTATACTCCAATCAAGTGATCATGGTCTATAGGTTTCTCGCCAAATATTTTTTTCCCTAACAGATAAGGCATATATTTGTTCAGACCAAAACAAAAGGAACAAAATTCATCATCATCTATGAAATCCATAGGCTGTGCATTTTTCGGCCTTAATAGGTCGTACAGTTTTGCTATCTTAACCCACCGATTGTAGAATACCCGAATGCAATCAGTGCCTCTGTTAACGATTGGTCTGTAACATTCATGAATCGACTTCAGGTACATGAAAAACCCTGATTCAATCTGTTTAGGGGTTTTCAATGTTCAGGATGTGTGTGTGTGTGTGTGTGAGAGAGAGAGAGAGAGAGAGAGATAATTATCACTATTACATATTTGTGAAATGATGACACTTTCAGAATCACAATAAACAACATACAGAAGTTTTAATTTATGCTGATTATCTTTAAATTCGACAACTGATCCCTATTCAGGCATTATATCTGCTGTCTACAATGTAACATAATCTTTTGTGTTCTGATAACTTTTCTAAACTATAGAAGAATAATTCAAGCTCTTATTTCACATATATTGTTTCTGTCATGTTTTGTTTATTTGTAATGACACCAATCTGAGCAGATCTTTTTTTTTCAACGTATTGATACTTTCCGTCTTTGTAGTGATTAGGATAATTTATAACAAATATGATCAACAAGTCCAACGTATCCTTTTTTTACCGTCTCAGTTACTCAGACATGCTTAATGCATTTTCTATCACCTGCGCTATCGTCATTCTTTAGCAAGGAGCCTTGTCGAGTACAACAATGTCTCTTTTTTCCAATATTTCATACGCTTTTACAGATATATCAAATTCACTCGCAATTTTTCTAATCATCACGTTTTCCACCGTACAGGATGCATCTATGTAGATAAATATAATTCATGGTCTATATATATATATATATATATATATATATATATATATATATATATATATATATATATTATAACTTGGTGCATTTAACTAAGATTCTACGGCTTAAAAGTAACATTTGTAATCGGTATTTTGTTTTACATTAACATAATTTTTTTTTGTTCTTAACCTATTCAGGCAAATTTATTTATCGGCTTTTATTTAGTGGTACATATCTATCTATGTGCAACGAGAAATGTTCAATTCTATTGAACATCCATGTCGTACTTTCGCTTATTTCCTGCCCAAATCTGGTATGTAAAATGTCAAATAAACGTTGAAGGACGTCATTCATTTAACTTCTGTTCATTATCTTCATAGGTTTTATTCTGTGGTAAAATTCTCTGTAGTCAGCTCGTTTCATTTCATTATCTTCATAGGTTTTATTCTGTGGTAAAATTCTCTGTAGTCAGCTTGTTCTATTTCTAGAGTATGCCGTTTCACAAGTCTGGTGTTTAAGCCTAGTTGTACTTCTACAGAACCAAATAGTCGAATTTTTCGAATGATGCTTATTGAATGGAAGCTAACCTTGTCATTCGTCCGTACAAACTAGTTACTGTACCACAGACCTAAAACTGTGTGAAGTTTTTATTCATTCCCATTGGGCACTGTATAAATCTAATGGATGAAGTAGAAATGGAATTAATGGTAAAACCACAGAGCATATTGTATCACGCCTTGGGTCTAAAAACAGCTAGGTTAGTTCACCTCAAGACCGAGCGATATAAACAATGTTGTACACACTGCGTGAGTTTGGCTTGAGGTCGTTGTTTATACTATTTCCAAGGACCTCAAGACAAGAATCTTGTAAATGTAAGGCTTGTTAAACGCATTAATATCGCAAATAATTTTCGTCTAATGAAACTAAGGACGACATATTAAAGAGACTCTAATTTCACACTTCTATGGTTTTTCTTGCTTCACATTTCTATGATTTATCGGTACGCATTTCTAAACCGTACTTCATGACATGTAGTACGAAACATAACCCAAACACCTAATACACATAATTATTCCTATCTCAAATAACCAAGCACTTATACCTGTGAATTTCCGAAGAATTCCTTACATTAAGATATCTGACAGGGGCCATTATTCGACCATGCTACCATGAAGTTCCATGAATACGGTTTAGTATGAATGAAGCCTGCACCTAATAATAGGCTCATTACTCGATTTGAGAAATATTTTCCTACCACAGATTCCCCATAATCACTGAAATTATCACTAACATCTAAGCAAGCTATAAACGGAGACGTAGATACAAACTGCACACAACCCTAGGTTTGTTACAGTATTTCCAGAGAAATTAATAAAGGGAATTGATTATTATTTTTACAATCTGTGGAAACCAAGCAAACAAGCATGCTATGCGTACACTTGGTTCATAACAAAGATCCACTCACTTCAATCTGTGCAGATATTTACCTACGCTTCAGTGCATAATGCATTGTTATAACATCAATCCAATTAAATTTTTCTGAAGCTCAGGAGCTTGAAGGTAAAAGGCAATAAAATGTCTGTATTTCCGGCATGAAAACTTTCAATCTCCTGTCAGGAGCGTGTACAAGCACATGGATATACTTTATGGATCATCAATAGTTCACTATGAATGCCGTATCTAACCGTGTACTATGCGCTTCCAACTGGTCCTTGTACAACATTGAATAAAGTGTATCATAATTGTAGATATAAGGTAATTTTTAAGTCGTCTGAATAGTATTAAGGTATTCATCTTTACTACCTAACTGCATAATGAAACTTAAGAAACTAATTGCCTAAGATACTTAAACCAGTTTTGCTTCATTTTGAAGAATTTTTCAGAGAGAGAGAGACAGAGACAGAGAGAGACAGAGAGACAGAGAGAGAAATTGGGGGTGGGGGCATCTTGGCCCTCAAAGATGGTATTCAATGATGCTCTTGCTTTATAAGGCAATACAGAGCAATCCAGTCATCCGAGCAAAAAGATGGGAAACTGGATTTGATGTGGAATATAAGTTTATATGAATCCAGATGTAAAAAAGAAATAAATGGTAGAAACGGCTTCAGTATTTCTATCAACAGCAACATTCCGGGTAAAATATAACGGTAAAACAAAAGTATAAAAGAGTTGAGTTTTTAGAAAACATCAGTAAAAGACAAAAAATGATGCCTATTCTTCAAATGATTTCGTTATCTTATCTACAAGCATTTATTTTGTGCATAAATTTGTTTCAGATCCAAAAGACCGTTTCCTCTAAAGAAAATACAATTAGTTTGATTGTCAATAGGAAAGTGTGCCACACGAAGTACCGTTAGTAACTTTGACGATATACCGCAACTGTTTTATTTTCGATATACATGTAGTTCCCATTCGTCACGATATTTCCTCTCATCCATATTATCATCAGAAACTTTGGAAAGTAGTATCACAACCATATCAAAAGATGGGCAAATATACTCCAATTTCCATTTTTCCATTAACATGTGGTATAATTTTGAATGAATTTCTGACTGCTCAGCTTTTTATGTAAAAGTACTTGCACTATGATGTGGACTAGAGCAAATATTGATATCCAGACTCGCATTCTTCTATTTCCAAAAGCAAATTTGCTAATAGGATAAACAATAAACACACTGATGGTATGCATTGTATAACACAGGTTAAGCATTCTAGATTGTAGAATAGAAAATAAGGGAACTTGATGTTGGTGTTTTCAATAACAACGTGTTCGTCAGTCTATAAAAAGAACAGCAATGGATTTTCCCCTTAAATATAACCAATGTAAAATTTCTCCAATAATAGTCATATAAGTTAATGCGACAGAAGATTGACGGAGGAATTTAAATTAGTTCTTGCAAATGTTTAAAAAAGAACAGAAAAAACCAGAGTATTTTTGACTATAAATGTCTTGATGTTTTTTTATTTTGCAAACTGGAAATGGAACCAAAATTGGAATTGAAACGTTACGAGTTTGCTTTTTCTGTTTCCGTATCATTATCTCTGTATCTATTATCTCAGCTATCATTATTTTTTACATATCCATTTAATTTGACATGCTTGATCTGGCAATCGATACAGCTGTTCAATCCGTATTTCCGTATCACACCCAGATTCGAACTTCTTAGATGTCTTCTTTGACGTCCGCGAGTAAATATTTTGTAATCTTTATCGTAGATTTTGCTATCCGTTTATTCCATAAAAATAGATGTTTAGGTATTGATTACAGATTCGACCTGACCTATCTTTGTATACATACATACATACATACATACATACATACATACATACATACATACATACATACATACATACATACATACATACATACATACATACATACATACATACATATGTGCATGCATTCATACATACATATATACATACATACATACATATGTGCATGCATACATACATATGTGCATACATACATACATACATACATACATACATACATACATACATACATACATACATACATACATACATATATACATACATACATAAGTGCATGCATTCATACAAATGTGCATACATACATACATCCATACATACATATGTGCATGCATACATACATATGTGCATACATACATATGTGCATACATACATATGTGCATACATACATACGTGCATACATACATACATACATACATACATACATACATACATACATACATACATACATACATACATACATGCATAGATACATATGTGCATGCATACATACATATGTGCATAGATACATACATAAATACATACATAAGTGCATGCATTCATACATATGTGCATACATACATACATACATACATACAGGACCTTCGCAAGTTTGCGTTGGACGAAACGGCGCCCCGGGCGAGCGTCGCCTTCGGCGCCGCCCACTCTCAGAAAAAAATAGCGCAAACTCCTCGAAATATCGCCCACAGGCCTGGCGCCCTGGGCGGTCGCCAGTATCGCCCGCCCCGTACGACGGCCCTGCATACATACATACATAAGGATATACATGTGTAATACACAAATGTTTATACATGGAACAAACTCGTATTTGGTTATCTCATGAACTTTGTTACAATAGCAGTCATTAATTACACGATTCATGCATATTCAAAATCTTGAGTAGTTATTGTATACATTATACATGGTTAAATCGACCTTGATAAGTTAGCTGAACATAGATTAATACAGTAAAAACCTCAAAACTCATACTTGAGTCATTCGAATTACTAGTATCAATCAAAATACATGAATAGTATCGGTTTAAAGTCTTCAATGTTTTCACAATAATAACTCTCAAGAACTCAAAAATCGATCAATTGAATTCTATCCATCACTCAAGTCACATGTCAGTTCCGACCATACAAATACCATTTCAAACTCGAAACTTAGGCCAGTCATCAAAATCTCACCTTAGTGTTATAATGGGTGAATGCATATTACAATTATGTAATTTAAAAGCAACGATGCGCATCCATATTAATCCTCATAATTAGCAGATATATGACCCTTCGTCAATGTTGTATTTGAAAATGAGGTTTCGTATTGTCCTGTGCTTAGTGATATAAAAGTGGATTGCTTTAGTCGGTTTTTATTGTTTCAAATCGTAAACAAAAGCTAAGTTTACAATTAAATGACGTTCCAAAAAAAGAGAGAAAAGCACCCCTTGCGCATATACGCTGTACAAAAGGCTATAAAGTCAACGTTCCTTGTCATGACGACGAACGAAAATGTTTTCAACCACAAATGTAAGTCAAGTACACGATGTTTCTTTCGGTATTGTAATCTTTCTTTTATATACATACAATGCTTGTCTCTCTTCCTAACTTATCCATAATCGATATTTTCTGTAACCGCGTCTATTTCCACCTACTCTCTATCTACTTCCCCATTTTATTTCTCAAATGCGCATCATTTATGTCTATTTTTTGTGCTTACTCGTTTGCTCTTTTTGTCTTTCTTTCTTTGACCAAGCAGTGTCAATTAGCAATGTCACCAGTATGGAGCTTCTAGCAGCGCGATCTGACAATCGGTCATTGTTCAGTGCATGGTTCTTTATGGTTAAATTCATACAGAAAGTTAAGCGAATTCTCAAAAATCTCGAACTAACTGAAGATTCGAAGTCGAATTTCAGTCCCATAGCGCTTGGATTGTTCCTAAAGTTTACTGTATATACTAAATTTTACCTATGGGTTACTTCTTTCTACTTCCATTATAGTACTAGTTCCATGTCATTTGGTTATATGTATCTACAACTAATTAATAGTATTCATTATGAATGCTTTGGTTTATTGTCGAAAAAGTCTTAATCTATCTCCGAATCAAAAGAATCGCTGTCGTCTGCTTTTTGCGTCGGTTGTTGGCTTTGTAATAAGTTAGCACCATAAAGGTCGTGTCCGCCTCCATTTTCATTCACCGATTCTTTCACTTCCGACTGCTCGTTTTCTCTCACTTCTTGATTGTCATGTCGCATTTCATTTTCTTGTACATCATATGACGCTTCCTCGAATTTGTTTTTGTTCTCCTTCAAATTTTCAGTATTTGTATGAGTTCTTTCTCCCCTCATTTCATAAGGATAACCGTGAGATATTGGCAGAAGATCCTCTGATTTATTGGTGATGAATCTTTCATGGTCCTCCTCCTCCTTCTCATTCCTACCCTTTTCCTCCTTCACCTCCTCTTTCTCATCAACGTCACCTTTTGCATTCACATCGCCAAAAGAACCCATTATGTCTTGGGTGTATTTTGGCTGTTCGTCATCAGATCTATCAACGTCATCCTCAACGATTCTGTAATCAACTTCGCCACTAATACTTTCTTCGTTCTCTTCTTCTTTTCTTTCTTCCATTCTTCCACTTATTAGATTTGTTTGAGAGTCCCTTGTGGAATACTCCGATAATTGACCATACTCTATACCGTCTCTCAATGGTTTTGCTCTTTTCTTTTCCTCTGTCACCTTGTTAATATCATCTTGATCACCGATGTCAGAAGAGTCCTCTCCAATTTTTGTCTTTTCGTGCTCCCGATCCATTTCAAAAGAAGCTTCGCCTGCATACACATGGCCTATGTCATGGTTCTTTCCATGATCCACCTGAACTTTTTTTTTTAAAGAACGATCTTGAGATCTACTTTTTCTATCAATCGGTATTTTGGGAGGTAATACATGTTTGGGAGGCCGCGATTTTTCACTGATTCTCTTTGTCCTCTCTGCATCAAAATCTTCTAGAACATCCAGCACTTCTGCTAAAAAGATCTCACCTTCCATCGTTGATCTTGCCTTTACCTCAGATTCATTCGTCTCCCTCTTCTCTGACCTATCATATTTAAAAAATAATTTTCGTTTTGTGCGCAAAAATAGAAAAAATTGAATTTTGAATCGAGAGAATGAAGACAAAATAAACAAATATAATAACTGAAATGATTTACGTGAAAATATTCAATATTTAGACATGGGCTTAAACTATCATTTTTTTTTACACAATAAGATTTCTGGCAATGTTAACGTAAAAATAAATAACGTATACATAAAATTAAAGATTAAGAAGTGGTATTGTGTCTATTTTGTTCAATTCCCTTTAAAGCATATCTCATTTTAAAATGCATCTCGTTCATGATTCATAAATTTAGGCAGAGTTAATAATGATGTCGTTTTATAATAATTATGATGCACTGTAAATTATGTATAACTCACATCTTCTTTTGTTATTGAGACGAGACAACAGGAGTGCGTTGAAGTTTATTTTCTGATTTACTAAGCATGGATAATTAGAGCTATTTGCGATGGGTGCATTGCAAAGGGTCCTGCAACAGTTTGTTCGACAGGGCTTGAAACAAAGGAACTTGTCTAGGGGTACTAAACTTATGCAAAAGATCATACCCATTCAGGGGCAACAACTCCTCTCACTGACGACTAGAATGCTCGATAATCCAACTTATTTATGGTCTCGTCGATATAAAGGTGCATAACAAATTTGGAAACCAAAGTTAGGAGGATGCGAAATCATAATTGAAAGCCAAGAATCCTTGGGAAAGTGATGCTACAGAAACCAGTGTCCATAGGACATGCAATCTGGGGTCTTAGCTCCTGTCAATGATGTCATGAAAAGCTAGAGATCAAACTCTTTCGATGTCTTATTAATATAAAGCTGCATGTTAAATTTGCTTCAAATCCAAGAGACCTCAGTCAAGTTATGCTGCAGAAAGCAAAGATAGGAGGAAATCAGGGACAATAACTGCTGTAAATGATGTTGTGGAACACTTTTAATCAAACTCATTCAAGGTCTCATCAATATAAAGTTGCATGCCAAATGGTTGAAATTCAGCACACCTTGTTAAAGTAATGTTGCGGAGACCAAAGTTAGGTTGGTTGGTTGTTATGGGTTTAACGCCATTTTTCAGCACACGATAGGCTATATATGGCGGCCAGTATATTTGGTTCTGGAAGAACCAGGGAAAACCCAGGGAAGAACCACCGACTCACGGGAAGCTACTGGAAAACTTTCTCACATACCCACGTTGGCCGAGAGGAGACTCGAACCCATTAGAACCCACGCGGACAGAGGTGAGATGTCAGTGATCTGTAAAGGCGATCGACTTTGACCACTCGGCCACCCCTAAAGTTAGGAGGACTTGCAATCACGAGTCATGACTCATGTAAGTGATATCGTGAAACTCTGGAAATCAAACTCATTCAGGTCTATCAACATAAAGCTGATTGCTAAATTTAGTCGAAATACAACAATCTTTGGTAAACCTTAGCTGCCAAAAGGAAAGTTAGAAGGTCATGCAATCTGGAGCCATAACTCCTTTAAAAAATAAAATAGAAGACTAGAAATATAACTCTTTTGAGGTGTGGTGAATATAATAGCTACATGCCAAATTTGGTTCAAATCCTGCAATTCCCAGCAAAGCTATCTTGCGGAAACCAGTTTATTGACGGACGGAAAGACGGACAGACAACGTGATTGCTATAGAGCTCCATCCACTTCGTTGAGCGAGACCATAATTATTGCTATCTAGAATATGGAATAAAATCTTTTCTGAGTGCAAGATCAATAATTACGCTGGTTACGTTTTTATGGAAAAAATGTTGTATCAATAATTACGCTGGTTACGTTTTTATGGAAAAATGTTGTATCAATAATGACGTTGGTTACGTTTTATGGAAAAAATGTTGTATCAATAATTACGCTGGTTACGTTTTTATGGGAAAAATGTTGTATCAATATTTACGCTGGTTACGTTTTTATGGAAAAAATGTATCAATAATTACGCTGGTCACGTTTTTATGGAAAAAATGTTGTATCAATAATTACGCTGGTTACGTTGTTATGGAAAAAATGTTGTATCAATAATTACGCTGATCACGTTGTCATGGATACATTATTGTATCTCTTGCAATGTTTATTCGAAAAATGACGAAAAGTCATGAACTTGGAGAACTCTTATATGTCATCATTTTGGAAGAATCTCACGAAAAGACGGTTTTCAGAAGAACTTACATTCATTTATGTGGGGAAAATTGGTAAATTATTGCATTATATTACGGAAGGTGATTCTGAAAGCTTGAATCCATGTATATTTTTATTTCAGAATGCCTTATGAATTAATTTATACTCAACTACATCATTCGAAATGGATTGTAATTTGGCAGAGGAGAAAAATATTCACGTACAGTAAATCTGTAATGGCCAATTAAATGTCTTACCAGCTTCTGGCTGAATTCTCGACCCATTCCAGATCCTCTGTCATTGTCTCTTCGTACAAGCCTTTTAGAAGATGGAGCAAGAACGCCTTCTTAGTCTCGTGCTTGTCCCTGGCTGTGGCAAACATCTGTTTGATAAACAAAATGTTCATAAAATTTATTCATCAAGCAAAAGGAGCCAATCATGATACGATCAATGATGAAATTATATTCTTGTGTTGTTGTTTTTTTTTTAGTTTGGTTTGTTTGGTGGTGGTGGTGTGTGTGTGTGTGGGGGGGGGGGGGTTGGCACAGCAACACGAGAATGGTAATAGATCCTTCCAATAAGTTGGGGCTTTCAATTACCTCCCCCAGATGACGTCAAGCGAGGATAGCAGGTAAAACATACACGTGATGAGATACAAAAATGCAAGCAAAAGTTCTAGTCATATCCCAAAATCTCTAGTCATATCCCAAAATCTAGGTTAACGGAAATGTTTGAGGAGCGGTGGATGACATATGATGGGTGACAAGTCGAAGAAAGTACGACCTTGTGATTGTTTTTGTCTCCCATGCTGTGTGTAACATTCATCAAAGAAGACACACAAAGCTCTAATGTTATTATAATTTAAATTCACACTTCTAAATGTTTCAGATATATGCGTATTTAAAATCAATCAAATCGTGTTATGGACAATTTGACAGTTCCAGCAAGACGTCCATTACATCTTGCGTACAAAATATGCAATTTGTTCGCTGTTTTACATATTATCTGTTGTCAAATATTTAAGCACCTTTTACCACTTCATATTCCTTGGCCAACATCGTCCATGCTTGTTGCTGTCATTTACATACCTTTAGGAGTTTATGTTCCGTATTTCCCAACTGAGCATCGGAGAAAATAAGATTCATTTCGGGTGTTGATAGGTTCAGGAAAGGCCCCAGATTTTGAAGCTTATCTTTGCCTCTTTCAATTAGGGCCAAGAAAAATCGATCAGAAAGGGGTTCGATGGTATCTGTGAAGAAAACAAAATGCAAACAAGACAATTACAAGAGTACATAAATAAATATGTAAATAAATAAATAAATAAATAAATAAATAAATAAATAAATAAATAAATAAATAATAATAATAATAATAATAATAACACTTCACTCAAATCTTAAGAATACTCAGTAGGAACATGCGTAAACTATCATACATCTATTATTAGTTTTTGATAAAGAAGGTATGGTGTATTGCCTTATAGCCGAGAGCAAAATTAAATTAAAACCGAAAAAGCCAGTACAAAAAGAATTTGTCGCTGACGAAAAGACATTTAATAAGTTATTCATCAGAGTAAAATTTACTGAATGCTATTGAACAAATAAAAAATATTGTCATTGACTCTATCTATAAAACTGCAAAGAGCTATTTTCCCTCTATTAAACGTCAAAGAGCTATTTTCCCTCTATTAAACGTCAAGGAGCTATTTTCCGTCTATTAAACGGCAAAGAGCTATTTTCCCTCTATTAAACGGAAAAGAGCTTTTTTCCCTAGAATAACACTTTGTTTTTTGTATTCGAACTTCCTGTAGCAAATACAAGTCTTTTAAATAGCGGTTATAGTGGCCTGCTGGTGGAGAAAGCCGCCAATCATTACAAAAGACAAGTTATTCTTGCATCTGACAACATAAGGACTTGAATCTGGGACGTCGGATATCAAAAGCGAACGGTTTGTTCCATGGATCTTAACCATGAAAGCAATCCACAGAGTAATTATTCTTTGTATGATGTTTTCTGGTTACTCACTTAAGAACTCTTTAACCTATTTTGTACTGAACACCAACTTTGTTCAGTGGTAATAATGTAGAATACCTCAATATCCCCAAAGGCAACGTTAATGGTCTAATACTTTACTCAAAATATATGTAACTGTGCAAAGATTCCATTTATTGTCTGCATGGTCTGCACAAATCATCTCATGAGCATCCAGCATGCGCATTGAAATTCATGCATGCAAAACACGATACCTTTTAATGTATATCTTTTCTTTGCATAACACAATACATTTTTTAAGTGGTCTGCTGTCCATTATCAATTCGAATGAAAGGTAAATCAGAAGGGTCATTCTTGACGACCTATAATAATAATAATAATAATAATAATAATAAAAATCTTTATTTAACGAGGCTAACACATTTTGTCATGAAAGACCCATTTGCCACGTGGTTCTCAACGTATTACCACATTATATCATACGAAAGTCACTTCCACACACTCAGGTGCACTCGTACACGCAATCACACAGATTTAAAAATGGATTGATTTATGTAAATAAGTGATCAACAGGTATATGTATGAACATATACTATACACAGGTATACATATTTCAGCATTTTAGAAGTCGTACAGACTTACTTAGAATAAAATACTCAGATTATCTCTGGATACAATGATAATATTCTGTACTTGGAGGATTTAATATATCATTCGAGCTGGTTATATCATTCGAGCTGGTTATATCATTCGAGCTGGTTATATCATTCGAGGTGGTTAAGAAAGACTTTTTCTATGTTTGATAAGCGAAATGTTGATTACCGATTATACTCGCTTACAAGTCGAGTCCAACTTAAAACAACATAGACCTTGATCCGCTGTCGCATAATTCGCGCGGCAGATCAGGGTCTCTGTTGTTTGTTTTACTGATTACTCCTAACAAATTGCACAGACCCAGATCTGCAGGCGCATTATGCAACGCAGATCTTGGTCTGTGTATTTTGTATTTGGACTCGACTTATAAGCGAGTAACGGTTTGTCATCTTAAAAAATAGTGAAAGAGAAATATAGATTATAATATATTTTTGTTTATTTACAAGAATACAAAAATGCCGATGAACGGATCTCCGTTGTGGAGCATGTTGCATGTGCCGGCAGTGATCTGGAATTCTTAATGTCAGATAGAATCAAGACGTTGGCTTACACATCAATTGACCTTAAAGCACGACAGAGACGGAACAATCTGATATTTTGGGGTTACAGGAGGTCCTAAACGATGACTTGACCCAGACACTATATGCGTACACAGAGCCTACAGCATTGGAAAACGACCGAGAGGTAGCAATAGAGATAGCAACTGAAATACTAACAGTCGTTCTGTTAAAGTGAGATACACACCAATGATAGCAGCCTTGCGAGACTACCAAGATGCTGAATTGATATTATTAAATGCGTTCAAACTCAAGACCACGGAACTTAGCATTAGTCGCGATTATCCGCAAGAAATCACAGTTGTTCGGAAACCGTTGTTAAGTGTGCTAACAATTCTGAAAACAAAGTACCCACAATCAACGGGTTTCCATTCAGTTTCCGGCAAAATTAACCTTGGATAGTAAAACAGTCAAAGATGCTTTTCAAAATTGGTACCGATCATTAGACGCAACAGACTGAGCAGCATTAGCGTGTTACGTAGTCCTTTGCTAACTACCCATAATGAGAAAGAGTCGAAAGGCGTACAAATAGAGTCTGAAACAAGCGACGTTAGCGGTGATGATGATTATGACAAAAAACAAGTTGTTGCAACTGGCACCGTTTAACCAAAGCTGTCCGGTCTGAAGACAGCAGTGTGGAAAGTTATGCCGACATGCAGCAGATGACATCACTAACTATTATTGATGCTACAGAAAAGGAGCCCGGAAAGAACCTGCAAAACCTACAGATAAACCTCCAGAGAATTCAGACCGTGACCCTGACCGCCGCGCGTCGAATATACATCGAATTAGAAGTCCGCGGAGTGTTCAACGGACGACTGTAGTGACCAGCCCATATAAAAATTTAATAAAACCATAAAAACTCAGGTAAATCAAATCTCTCAGATAAAGCTGTTAAATGCGCATCTTTAAATATCTGTAGGTCTAAAACGTAAACTTTGTTACCCAGACTCATCCAAAAATATGATATTTTTTTTGTGTTTGTGAAACAAAGCTAGACAAGTTTGATACAATTGAATTACGTGGATATACTTTTTGGTCTCAAAATCGAAAACAGAGATAACACCGCAAGAGCGGCGGGTTGGCCGTATTTGTAAAGAATTATATTTCTCCTTTTGTAACTATCTTTCAATCTGACCCAGATTACATATTCTGGCTTAAAGTGGAGAAAATTGGTTTTCAAACTGATGTCGACGTTTATTTTGGAGTCGTTTATGTTCCTCCATCAGATTCAAGGTTTTATATTAAAGATGAAATTGATATATTTGCATCCGAAATTACTGACAGGTGTAATTTTGTTAAAAAAAAGAATATTGACAACGTAAATGAACAAAATTGATTCTGACGATGATACAAAAATATTACAATAGATGACAATGATGAAATTCTTAATTGTGAAATTACTGAGTCAGAAATTATTAATTGTATTAAAAGTATTAGGAATAACAAAACACCGTCGTATGATAATGTATTAAACGAACATTTAAAATGTACCTCTGAAATGTCTCTTTTTTCAATATAATATTTGACTATGGTCTGATTCCGGACGCATGGCTACAAGGAATAATCAGACCAACATATCGGGGGAAAGGGGACCTAAGCTCTCCTGATAATTATAAACCTATCCCGATTTTGAGCTGTTTTAATAAACTTCTTACATCTGTACTTGAGAAAAGACTTCAAAGGTTTTTAGATTTTCACGATGTTCTTAAAGAAAACCAAGCCGGATTCAAGCCAGGCTATTCAACGACAGATCATATATTTTGTCGTCACGCTCTAACCTAAATTTTAAAAACTTGCAAAATGAAACTTTTGTATGCTTTTATTTTGCCGTCGCGACATGTAATGTTGGGGTTGAAAGTTTTGGGGACAAATCTCATTAAGTCTGGACTGGTTCTTTTTGTGTGGAACTTACTTTAGTTCAATATTGCAAAACGTATAGTGATCATTCTAACTTCACCTGCACAGATCAATGAAGTGTATGGCAGAATAAACATTTATTCACTCTATACAGACATCACTCGTAATACGTTTTGGAAGATGAGTTCCATTTTGTTTTGGATTGTTCTTTATGCTCTATTCATCTCATAAGATATATACTTAAATATTTTAGAATTAACCCAAGTTTGTTTAAATTCATTGACATATACTTAAATATTTTAGAATTAACCCAAGTTTGTTTAAATTGATTGATATATACTTAAATATTTTAGAATTAATCCAAGTTTGTTTAAATTCATTGACATATACTTAAATATTTTAGAATTAATCCAAATTTGTTTAAATTCATTGACATATACTTAAATATTTTAGAATTAACCCAAATTTATTTAAATTCATTGACATATACTTAAATATTTTAGAATTAATCCAAATTTGTTTAAATTCATTGACATATACCTAAATATTTTAGAATTAACCCAAATTTATTTAAATTCATTGACATATACTTAAATATTTTAGAATTAATCCAAATTTGTTTAAATTCATTGACATATACTTAGATACTTTAGAATTAATAGAAATTTGTTTAAATTCATTGAATTATTGTTTTTGGATAACGAGATTGTCATCAAATGCGTCAGTCCTATGTTTATACAAATTTCATATTAAGAAATAACTTTTTACACTCTTCTTGCCTGAAATTTAAATTACTTTAAAAAATGTATTTACTTCTATTGTCAGACTTGATTACTATTAATATATTATTGGTTGAAACGTTAAGCACCAATACTTTTATGACCTTTTGCTGTTATGCTTTGCTTTGTAGTATCTTCTCCCGTTTGTGGAGAGATGTGTTGTGTCGGTAGCTGCTTATTATACATTTGGATGTATTAGATCGTGGCTTCTGTACGGATAGTTTCGTTCTCCATTACTTACAGCATTACTTAATATGTGTGTCCTAAAGGACCAGTTCGTCTAAAGCGAAACAAATGTTTCTTCTTCTTCTTCATTTGCATAAGGAAAATTATATGTCTTACACTATGCAGATATGTCTTACACTATGCAGATAGATGTCTTACACTATGCAGGTATATATGTCTTACACTATGCAGATATATGTCTTATACTATGAAGATATATGTCTTATACTATGCAGATATATGTCTTACGCTATGCCGATAGATATGTCTCACACTATGCCGATATATATGTCTTAAACTGTGCATACAGGTATGTCTTACAATATGAATGTAGATCTATCTAGATAGTCAATAGTTTAATATTTACACTTTGCATTATTAGACACTGTTCATGACAAAGATAAAGTGTTCATGTCTTTCCAATAGGAGAATGATGATTGTCAACCGAAAGAAAATACTAATCCAACAAATTGTCATACATTATAATGGACATTCTGATTATCGCATATTTGTATGCCATGACAGAAAAAAAAGATTACAATATTCAGTAATAGTCGTCTCAAACAGTGCAATCTGCATTCAACCGCGTGCGCCATCTTAAAAAATAGGACTTAAATCTGGCTTGAAGGTGTACATCGAGTCTGCACCGAACGAATGGCGTTGGTGTTGGTTGTTTTTTAACGGCATTTGGAACACGTTATTGGCTATATCATGCAGAGGAAATGGGACCTTAGTGCCTGTCCCAAGGAAATACCAAGGCAGACCCGAGCTGGACTGGGCGGGTATCAAACCGCGAATGGATCTCAGTCAACAGACTGCGTCTCGATTATTTCATTGCATAAGACATGGCTTATTGGCAGTAAATCTCCGTACGCTGTATAACCTGTGTCTCTAACCGATGATTCATGAATTGTGAAAAATAATGTCCTGTGGACCAATGACATGAAATAAAAAAAGATCAATTAGTTTACGATGGCAAACTTTTCTAATACCTTTAATCTCTATACAGGTGTACACATTTATAGCGCATCGTTATCTTGCTATGAAACCGAAAAATAATTGAAATATATAGATTATTAATTTACACTAGGAAGTAATCAATAGTGTTTTTCTGTATTATTTCAAGTTCGTAATACAAAAGAATACAAATGTCATTTTCATCTCCAATCATCTCAACTCCCATCGAGGATATGGACAAAAGGCGCGGGACATTTGATGTACAGATTTAAATTTCAAAATAGTCCATTGTGAGACAATTGTAGTGTCCGCTTGAGCGACGCCATTATTTCAACTGATAATAATCAGATCATGTTCGCCTGGAATTTACCGATAGTTTGGCTTTTCTCAACCTTTTTATATACATACATGTACATTGATTCCAGTTCAATGAGTAAGTCAATTTGGACGTTAGCTTCAATGAAGAAATAACCCAAAGTGAAATAATGGAACCAAGAGTTGAAACCAATAAAGGGGAGAAAATGTGTTACATATGGAGCGTTTGCTACTGAGAATTGTATGCTGGTTTGGTTTGTTGGTTTTAACGGCGCTTTTAACAATTTTTTTGGCTATATCATCACGAGGAAACGAGAGCTAGGTGCCTTTATCAAGAACACACCGAAACAGCCAACCCGGGCTGGCCTGTGCGGGTATCGAACCCGCAACCCTGATGACATAATCTGTAGGTGTGCAATGGTTCCATTTATTTGTTACAGTCAACTATTGATTCAAGAGATAAAGGAATTAAAAAGATTTCGGCAATACAATAAAGTCTACATTATAATAGGCAGTTAACCGAATTATCTAACTATGAAGGCGAAGTCATATGAACGTGAGAGTGGTCTCAGCGGTCAGGGTCTGTTGGCTTGCTCAGAAAGTATAACATGTTACTTGATTCATTACTTAAAAAAAGTTATACGCAGTAAACCTAACGGCCTAACTTTGAAGGAGAAGTTACGGTTAGAGGTTAGGTTAAGCACAAAAATGTAACATGTTAATTGATTCATTAATTACAAACGTAATTAGTTTTTTCCACCGTTACCCACGAAGCGGATCCCGCGGGAAGCGGGTATGGTCTAGTGATACATATTTCAGGCGAAACTATTAGTTTCCAATATGGAGAAGATTGACCTACTGAGGAAAAAACTAAACTGACTAACCTTCGGTTTTCTCCAGGTCAGGACCATTAAGTGTAAACTTCAACCAACCGAAAAAGGCGTCATTCTCGTCCTCGCATTCCTCAAACCTGTCGGAAAAAAAAAATTACTGAGTACAATCCTTCATGGCCGCTTTTATGTGTTTGTGTCCCAAATGGGACCGGTTTTTAAACGACAAATTTAAATTTCAAGACGACAAAAGATTTTGATACATTTGGCACAAATCAGCTCTAAACCTCTTAAAGATCCCCCAAATGTGAAATAACTGGAATATAAGAAATTTAAACTTATAGAAATAATTGTAAACGACTTTGTTCAGTTCTGTAATTTGTTTTTTTTAGGAGTTTTCTCGACTTTAAAACAATATTTATCCATGATCACAAGGGGTTACCTCCGTAAATATTACTAAAAAAAAAAATTGTCTAACAAAGTGCTATCGTTTTAAAAATAAATCAGGCGGGTACTCGACCGTGCTCTACTCGAAAAATATAGCATTTCAAAATGTGATTTTCATACCTATCATGCTATTTGGACTGCTCAAAATTTCGAATCCCAAGAACGATATCATGGAACCTCGTTTTCAGATTAGCTCTGTTGGTAGAGTGATCGAAATGTCTGACAGAGGTCTCGAGATCGAATCCTCAAAAAGATAGCGTATCTTCTCTTGCATTGCATATTATCATGTCAGAATCAAGTCGAATTGTTTTACCTTTTTTTTCTCGACAAACAAATATATTATTGTTGTTTCAAAGTTACAACGTATGGGGAAAAAGAATGCGATATAAAAGCATTTGTCCTAATCTGATAATACAATATGAGTTGCCTTAAGTGATCACGTGCTTATGTAGTAGAGCTATAAACTGACGAAGAACGGCAACTTATGCAAGCATTCAGGAAAAAAGCTCAATCGAAGACGTGTTCTCCTCCAAATGTACCTTATCCTTTGTCCAAAAACCCACAAATGTAAAGTCAATGCCTTGGTTATCACGCCCCATTTCATTGTTTACTCTAGTTAGGCGTAGGAATCATTTGGATTGAGTTCGAGACTGAATTTTCATTCTCTGGCAGTTACAGGTGATTTTACAGAGGTATAGTCCTCTGCAATTGGTCTAACACAAATCTAATGCTCGAAACAATCTTGAAAGTTTTCGGACCTCTGTGTAAGATCGTCAATAAGATGAAGTGTAATAGTTTTTATGTTGCAATCATCCGTGACTCATGCAGATGAAATCTGCCATACAATCATCCATGACTCATGCAGATGAAATTTGCCATACAATAATTCCAGTCACTTATGCACATGCAATTTGCTATACAATCATCCATGACTCATGCAGATGAAAGTTGCCATACAATCATCTATGACTCATGCAGATGAAATTTGCCATACAATCATTCCAGTCACTCATGCAAATGAATTTGCCATACAATCATTCCAGTCACTCATGCAGATGAAATATGGCATACAATCATTCCAGTCACTCATGCAAATGAATGTGCCATACAATCATCCATGACTCATGCATATGAAAGTTGCCATACAATCATCCATGACTCATGCAGATACAATTTGCCATACAAATCATAGCCAGTCACTCATGCAAATTAATTTGCCATACAATCATTCCAGTCACTTATGCACATGAAATCTGCTATACAATCATCCATGACTCATGCAGATGAAAGTTGCCATACAATGATCCATGACTCATGCAGATGAAATTTGCCATACAATCATTCCAGTCACTCATGCAGATGAAATCTGGCAGCAAACATTCCAGTCACTCATGCCAATGAATGTGCCATGCAATCATTCCAGTCACTCATGCCAATGAATGTGCCATACAATCATTCCAGTCACTCATGCATATGAAAGTTGCCAAACAGTCATTCCAGTCACTCGTGCAGATAATCATTCCAGTTACTCATGCATATGAAATTTTCAATACAATCATTCTAGTCACTCATGCAGCTGAAATATACGATACAATCATACCAGTGACACGTGCAGCAGAAATATGTCATACAATCAACCGTGACTCATACATATGAAATCTGCCACACAATTATCCGTGGCTCGGGCAGATGAATTTGCCACGCAATCAACAGTGACAAGTGCACATGAAATTTTCCATACAATTATCTCAGTGAAAGGCAGTTTTTCATGAATACTTCACTTTTTAGTTTTTCCGGTTTTAGATTGTTTGAGGTCTATGCTGCCGCTCTAATCAACAGCTTCCATTAATTAGTATATTGGCTTAAAAGTCAGACGAGCAGGGACCAATTCCCAGCCCCCAATTTCTAATGACATCCCTGCATTTATTTGAAGGGCTTTCTAGATCTGCATGCACCAATATTGCAAGAGAACGCAGTTTAAGAATTGCTCTTTAAAAATTAATGGTAAAAATAACAGATTTCATCAGAATGATGGTCAACAATGATTTACAAGGACTTCAGTTCAAGTAATTTCTACTGATTGTTTAGCAAACCTTTGAACTCTGCAAACACTAATCTTGTATGATCTCTGATACATATAGTCTACCCAGAATGCTTTCTTGGTTCGAGTTTCTATTGCCAAAGATACAGGTGTGAAAAAGGTTTAAGATAGAAACTATGTGTGGGGAAAATAAAGAACAATAACTGTACACACCAGTTCAGCAGTTCCTTGTGAATGTAGTCCACCAGGTCAACACGCCCGGAACGTTTAAGTGCGTACAACAAGTCAGGGACTCCGAGGTCGTGTCTGTACCGACTCAAGTCTCTCCATAATAGCAACGACTGAAATATAATAACGAAGAATAGGAAAAATAAAACCAAAACAAGCACTGGCCGTTATGAAAGAAATTTATATGCATTAATTCCAACTCCCAAGACTAATTAATCAAATCTTGATATAGTTTGTAGTTTGTGCCATATTCGATATTTTTTCAAGGCAACATGTAGATTCACCATTGAAACAAACACTAAGCGGGTTTCATCTGTATTATTATTGCTGAAAAATGGGATACTTGCTACAAAAAATGTATGCCTATGAAAACAAAGTTGAAAAAATGCTAGCAATTTCAAAGTTAACCTTCAAAGCACGGCTGACAGTTTCTGTAGTTACATTTTGGAAGCTCCGGGGAGCTGAGTGGTCTTAGATCACTTACGTCCGCGTGAGTTCGAGTCTTGGCTTGGCCAACGTGGGTATGTGAGAAAGCTTGCCAGTAGCTTCCCGTGGGTCGGTGGTTCTTCCCGAGGTTTTCCCGGGTTCTTCCTCCATCAAACTTCAATATCGCTCGAATTCGTCAAGAAAAATAATCTTATTGTTTACGGTGCGGATTTACCATTGTCGAAGTTCGACACAAAGTAGATGTGCAATAGCTCGACAAAGATGTTATGTCGTGGGCTTGTTATTTTTATTCACTGCGGTTGGTTCTAATACCTCTCTTAACACAACAGTGTTTACGAGAAAAACGTGCACCTTGCATTTATTTTTTGTGTGCATCAAATATGTATTTGCTCAACATGAATGTTGGAAAAATTGATAATAAGCGATAAGAGAGAGAGAGGAGTATTTTATTTTACTATGGCTACCCACACTTATAAATTACCCGTCTGAAAATGAGACAGGTCCAAATTAGGCCTTTATAAGTGGGTTATACCCCTGCATTATCCTTTATTATATGTCCCCAATCCCACTTCAGTTCGTATGCAGTATTATTGTAGCCTCAATAATGAATGACGAAAACTGTACCTTGAACTTTTTAGCTGTCAGATTCTGTATTCCTTTGTCTTTCAGCACGCTGTCAATAGTTTGATACGAAAGACCAAGAAGGACGCAGACTTTGATCCACTCATCTCCCAGCTCCTCGGAAAGTTTGCGCAAACGTTTGTCATTTGTAAAACCTTGATGGGAAATTTAACAAACATGAGAAGTGATAAATCGGAATAATTTATTTGAAACCATTGTAAATATGGTGTGTTTAAATTGTTAACAGCTATCATGGGGCTGTCTGTCTGCCACCTCTTATAAACTGTTAACAGCTGTCATAGACCTGTCTGTCAGCAGCCTCTTATAACTTGTTAACAGCTGTCACGGGGCCGGGTGTCTGCAGCCTCTTCATCCCTCAAAATTTGTCCATATTGAATTTCTAATAACAACTTTTCATAGATGATAAGGAAAATTATTAAAACTCAATTATAACTAGGTTTTACAGATTCTTTATGTCCTTATTTTACCCTAAAACAGTGAAAGATCAATCATACAGAGAACGGAAATTCTGTATCTTTCGAGCTAGTTAACAAAGTTTCTCTCGTTCATGCATCCTTGTATGTATGTATGTATGTATGTATGTATGTATGTATGTATGTATGTATGTATGTATGCATGCATGCATGCATGCATGCATGTATGTATGTATGTATGTATGTATGTATGTATGTATGTATGTATGTATGTATGTATGTATGTATGTATGTATGTATGTATGTATGTATGTATGTATGTATGTATGTATGTATGTATGTATGTTTTGTTAACGTGTAATCTGAAGACTAGACATTCGAAAAAAATCAGGGTCTTCCGGAAAGAACTTATAATAGAATTTAGTTCCAAGAATACATTTAAAATCATGAATCATGTGCCATTATCATTACACAGAAGGTTGTGAAGTTAACCTTACGAGCGACATGCACCCACCTTTATAATCGGAGTCTCCCAGATTATCCTCCTGCTGAGTGGACGCCTCCATAGGGTAGCCGGTCAGGGAAATTTCCAGGGACGCCTTGTTATACGTATCGCTCTCCTCTGTCTCTTCTAATATATGGACTAGACCCCTTGGGCTTCCAATCGGCTCCTGCAGCTGTACCTATTATAAGCCAGAAACTATACATTCAGTTGACGAGTTTGATTAGTAAATAATGTGTACTTAAGCCATTACTATAATTTTTGGAGAAGCTCATACATGGCGCGGATAAAAATGTATTTGGGACAGAAAAACAACTATTAATTTTTTTTATAAAAAAAATCCCCCCCCCCCCCAAAAAAAAAAAAAATCGGGAATTAAAACTTGCGACCCTGCAGAGAATATTAACCAAGAAGGCAAAAAAGAACGCTAAAGTGAAATGCAGAATTATAAAGAGTGGGGATTATTTACGGTCATGTGAATCAGCTGGCTAAAATTGTACCTAAAGAGATGGTAAATGCTTTTAAGCAAAGTCACGAAAATTAGAATTAGCGAAAGATTACAATTAAACAATGGAAAAATATCATCTGACTCTTACCTCGAATTTTTGGACGTTCGGTCGGAGAGGGTGGAAGTGGAGAGGCAAAGTTTTCCCGCCAAATGAGTATTGAACTTGGGTCTCGGCTTCTAGACCTATTTGATACTTTGTACAGGGAACCGTTTTGAAGTCCCGCGACTCTCTGGGCCTCTGTTCTCTATAGTCCTTGCTTCGCCAGAAGTCCATCCGGACCCTTACCCGCTTGGGCTTAGTGCACTCCACAACTACGCTAAATTTGTTCTTTTCTAGGGGCTTCAACATCACAAAGAAAACGATGTACATTTCTTTTTCGCTGGCTTTACCACACATCTCATCCGCGATGCTAAAGACCTCACTCATGGGTGTGCCAGAACGTACCTCCATGGGTACTGAACTGGTGAATAATAATAATAATAATAATAATAATAATAATAATAATAATAATAATAATAGAAGCAAATGTATATATAATTCAAATCATTGTTTTTCACAACATCCCCCCCCCCAAAAAAAAAAAAAAAACAAAGAACGGCTTTTGAAAAGAAAGGATTTTTTTAGCCGAATTAATGCTAAATTTCATTCGAACCTCACGAGAGGTAAATCTAAAACAAACAACAAAATACACCCTTCCCAAACTTACATTGAAAAATGTTTCATATTGAATGATGTCTTCCCGCCATGTTCCTTAGCTCTTTCTTCAATAATTTCCCACTTTTCTTCTAGAGGCTTTATATCGTCCTCTTCCTCTCCCTCCCCATGCTTTTGCTGCATGCAGCGCTCATAGTAGAAGTCCTCCAAATTGTGTGTAGTGCAGAGCACGTACAGCACGCCCTCCCCGTCAAAATCGCGGGGAACAGGCAATGTGACCCACACATCCCTTTGAGGTTGATCATGGCTGTGAAATTCGTAAAAGTAACTGATGGACTCCAAGTTGATAAAGTCTTCATGCTTGTACATGGGACTAGGAATAACCTGTTGAAATAGGACAAGAACGTGTACTACTTAGACATCAAGCGACTATAACATCTACACGTGTAAACGGTATCCTGTAACACATCACTATTTACAAATCTCTGCTGTAACAGACGCATAATTCGTCTCAATGTTAATTATATACTCAATACTCCTGGTATATTGTTAAGTTTCGTTGTAAATTTTTCTGTTTCACATATGACCGCCAAATGAACCTAAGCAAAAAGGGAAATAGGAGTTGTAAATCTGACAATTTACTGCACATTCCTGAAAATGAATAATCTCTTTACCTACCTTAGAGTAGTGGAATAGGTCGAATTAGTGGCATAGGTCGAATTCAATACAAACTGAAGTTTTATAACGCAGTTGCCAAATGCTTTCCAAAATGAAGTATCAAGTATGAGGTAGATACAGGCTTTAACTTAATTCGCTTGTTTCATTTTGACTTAGTCTCTTATCATTGCATTCCTTCTTGAATGTGATGCCCATGGCATACGTATGTCAACAAACATCTTGGAGCAATAACAGATGCAAAATCTTGATACATAAAGACGACAACACATATTATTACTTTCATGAAAATTATTCTGAATTCTGATTATAGAACAGATCACACGCACTCAACAGTAATACAACGTAATTGTTTCCTTATAGTGATCTCAGCTCCGCAGAAATGTATTGTGATTGCATGGACAAGTTTTTGCTAGATATTGGTGCTAATGGCATTATAGTTCATATTCCCACGAAGGACGATCCTAATAATAATGAAAATTTTCTTAGTATTACTTTAATTAGCATTTTTGGTAAACTATTTTCTATCTTTTTGAATGAGGGACTGAAAAATTGGGTTCAGAATAATGATATTACAAATAAGGTTCAGTTTGGTTTTTAGACTTACAAAAGCACTATTGATTGTATATTTATTCTTTGTTCTGTTATTAATAAGATGTTGTCATAAATCAGTATAACATTATTGCAGCTTTCTTCGATTTTCGGAGAGCATTTGACATGGTGTATCGCTATGGTATTTGACATGGTATATCGCTATGGTATTTGACATGGTATACCGCTATGGTATTTGACATAGTGTATTGCTATAATATTTGACATGGTGTATCGCTAGGGTATTTGACATGGTATATCGCTACGGTATTTGACATGGTATATTGGTATCGTATTTGACATGGAATATAGCTATGGTATTTGACATCGTGTATCGCTATGGTATTTGACATGGTATATTGCTATGGTATTTAATGTGGTAAATCACTATGATATTTGACATGGTATATCGCTATGGTATTTGACATAGTATATAACTATGGTATTTGACATGGTGTATCGCTATAGTATTTGGTGTAAATTTCTGACAGTTAGTGTAAATAAGAAAGTTGTTTATATCTTTTGAAGAATCTATGAGAAAGTTAAATGTTGTTTCAAATATTTTAATTCATATTCTGACTTTGTTACAGCAATATTCGTGTAAAGCAGGGTGAACCACTATCACCCTTGCAATATTTTATTTGTCAATGATTTAGCTGCATTTGTAAACAATGAAACTGCTCAAGCCATTGCAATTCATCACATTAATATTTTTATTGTGTTATTTGCCGATGATGCTGTATTGATTTCAAAGTAACATGAAGTTTTACAATCCTTGCTTAATAAGTTTTAAAAAATTATTGTGAAACCCGGGGCATTAAGGTAAATACTATTAAAATAAAAGTAATCATTTTAGATGCGAACATCCATATCCAAATGTGTCATTTTTTTATGACGATGAACCTTTATGACTGGTAAATAAGTTTATATACTTATTTCTCCGAGGTATAACTGAAAAATTAATGTCGCACAAAAAACTCACAAGGGCAATTCATACACTTTGGATTCTATTTGAGACTATGAAAAATGAGCTAAAGTTTTAATTATTTGACTTGATGAATTACCAGAAATTGCATATACCTGTGAAATATGGGGTTTTCATAGTGCAAAATAATGTCGAAAATGTCCATGAAATTTCTTAAAAATGTTTTAGATGTAAAACCGCAGACTTCAAATGAAGCCATATACGGTTAATTTGGACTTTATCCTTTAAAAGTGATAAGACAGTAAAGAAGTTTAAAATACTGGTACAAAATTACAAAATTCAACAAATAGTCTTCTTCATTCTGTTTTTACTGAAAATTTTACAAATTTATCTTTGTATTGCAGAAGTTTGGATGAGACAGATTAATGATGGCGTAAATTTGCCATTGGAAGCTATGATTAGAAAATCAATATAACTTGGTTTTCTAACTTAGCAGTTTCATTAAAACTTTATGTGTATAGAGTATTCAAAACTTATTCTTATTGCATGTTTGAAGATTGCATAGCGTTTATTCTTTTGGAGAAATTCAGGCAGGCCCTGACCAGACTTAAATGTGTATCTCATCAACATGACACTGCATTCAGAATATTTTGAAAACACTGAGAGAAATCAAAGACTCTATAAACTCTTGTAATCTAAATCAAATGGAAGATGAATACATATTTGCTTGCTCCGAGTGAATAACGGATATATTTCATCGAGTGGGTGAAAAACCCAGTACATACACACATGCAAACACACATGAATTTCAAATTAGAAATTTAACAAAAAATTATTGGCAAATGCATCGACTGTGTATAATGCATTGGCAAAATTTGTATAGATTGGTATGGGAACAAGAAAAGCGATACTTCATGATTCTATATAGATATTGATAGGTCTTTGCAATTTGCTATTTTTTGTATTGTTTTTGGAGGGGGGGGGGGTTGCTTTTTTCGTTGTACTCATACTGTAAACCTGTCACGTTATGGCGAGAAGCCGGTCTTGTGTTTTGTGCCAACAAAAAACTTGAACTTGGAATGAAACGCTCAATACATTGATATTTGAATAATATTAAATTAAATCTATATATAAATTAAAAATTTTAAAATGGTGCGTTCATGAAAAATAAATATAGTAAGGCAGAAAGTTTCATACATCCTCACCAGTAGAGATAATCTAACAGTTCTATACGTTTCATAGTATTTGTTTTTACTTCCCGTATAGGGAGGGATACGAGATCATTAAAATCAAAATTAAAAATCACTACATCAGTGAGACTTGATTCTGTTTTGAAAATCAAACTTACAATTTCTAGACCACTCATATTTTGTGTGTATCCCTATCTGGTATCGGATACAAAAACATTGCAAATCAAAATCTAAAAAAGGATAATGTACCAGCAAGACATGATGATATTATTATAAAAACTAAAACAATTACTGGACCAGTCAAACTATGAAGGCAATGAGCAAACACTAATTTGAATTTTTCTTACACAGCATACATACATACATACATACATACATACATACATACATACATACATACATACATACATACATACATACATACACACACATACACACATACATACATACATACATACATACATACATACATACATACATACATACATACATACATACATACATACATACATACATACATACATACATAACTGCATAAGTTTCAGTGTTTTAGGTCATCGCTTATTGTTTACATATATGTCATTGTTTTATGAACAGAAATCATAAAATCCTATGTGTCAACGGTTCCATGAGAAAAATGATGACAATGTGACATCGGTTGAATGTGAAACCATAACAATTGTCTACAGTTCAATGAGCCTAAATCAATCATGAACATGTGTCAACGGTTCAATAAAGCCGGAAATATTCATCACTTATTGTCTAATATAATAATAATAGTTTTATGAGCAAAAATTATTAATATGTCACCAGTTCGGTGATCCGGAAATACGTCACTGTCGAGCTATTGTATCGAGATTTATTTGTCTTCAACTCTGTCGAGTTTCGTAACACAGATCTGTATTCACGTGCTTTTCGCATACAGCGTGTGGTCTTGCTTACTAATTCACGTACGCTATATAGAATTTAATTACCTGTAAGTCAGGGCAGGCAATATTTTATTGGGTGAACTCCAGTCTGACAGATCTAGTAATTTCTTTTATAAATTTGTGAAATATTATCCCAGAATTTTACTGGTGCCTTAGTTTTTTAATTTTCATTTTCAGCTCTCTCATAACCTTATAATAGACACATAAACATATAAATGGTCCAGTAATGTATAAGTTTGATTTTCAAAAATATCATAAGTCTTGCTGGTCTATTAATTCTTTTAACTTTGATTTGAATGCTCTCGAATCTATATTCGGCCTATCGGGATGTAAAACACACAAATATGAGTAGTTAAGAGACGGGGGGAAGAGAGAGAGAGAGAGAGAGAGAGAGAGAGAGAGAGAGAACAAAAATACAGACAGACAGACAGACAGAATACCTCTAGAGAAAGACTCCCCGCAATTGCGAAGGTGTTTTTCTCTATGTCCAGTTGGATGAAGTCGTCCACTTTTGACCGCAGCTTGCAAGCCGCAGAGCTTATTTTAAATTTCTCCACTTTAGGCCGAGCTAATAGGACGAATGCTCTTATCTTGGTCAGGTCCAATTTTACTCGACAATGCCATTTGTGCTGAATTGTTGAAATATATACGTGAAGAAGAATCGCATGTTTCTTAGATACAAGAAAGATCTGTATGTGAAACTATTTCCATGGAAACGAGTGACCATATATGTTATAAATGAATGCCTGACATTTCATTTCGATTTTGCCACACACACACAGACACACACACACACACACATTCACGCACACATTCACACACGCACACACACATCATGTGCATATTTTTCTTTGTCATAACTTTTGTGTGTTTTAGTGGGGATTTTTTTTTCATTGTAATTGTACTTTGTTCCCATGAAGAAGAATTTTTTTATTCACAACGTTTGCATGTAGATCGATACTAAATGAATGGGGTGGAACAGGTATTTTACCTAGTGGCTTTTATTAGATCGATACTAAATGAATGGGGTGGAACAGGTATTTTACCTAGTGGCTTTAGTTAGTTTTTGTTGGGCAAATGAGAATAAAGTGTCTTAGCTAAGGACACATCACCACAGTAGACTTGGCCTGGTCAAAACTCGGTACTCCTGCGTAGGAGTCCAACAGGCTAACCACAGTACTAAATGATGCAAATATTCAAACAAGGTTCACACTTCGTCTTGAACTTTGAAAACAGTGAACATACTATTTTGTTCACTATGAAACTCAAATAATTGTTTGTTTTGTTGTTTTTTTTAAAAATTGATTTGTACATATCTCGCAAGTGAATAATTATTTTTAAAAAAAAAAACATTATAGTGTTAGCCTGTTTTTAAATAACTAGTATACATACGTCCTACCTGCTAAGCTCTATACATCTTGCTTATTTACTGTTTTTATTAAGTTACTTATTTACTGTTTTTATTCAGGTCTGATGTAAGGGAAGTAATCAAAACTGATACAATGTTGATATTTTCAAAGCCGCCAGTAATAACACTATCGGAGTGTTGGAACTTGTACGCTTCAAACGTTGTCTTATTTCCTTTGATTTTTATGCGACTTTTTTTGACGATTTACCGAAATATCAACAAGATTATTACACTCCTTAAGAAAAGATATTCAAATGGCACACAAATTAACAGAAATACAACAACTCCGGCACACGAAAACGCTAATAAGACAAAATCGCAAAACGTTCGATAGTGTGTAGTAATGGGCAAAAAAGAACAGTTGCAATAGTTATTCACTGGCTCAATTTGTGTCATAATGCGCCGGCAGATCAGGGTCTATGTTGTTTGTTCTACTGATCAGTCCTTACAAACTGCATCGACCCAGATCTACCGGCGCATTATGCGATGGCAGATTTGGGTCTATGCAGTTTGCAGTTGGTATCAGTTTATACGCGGGTACATACGGTAATTCAATTCTTTCAAACAGGTACCTTCTTTATGCATTCTAGGACAACCTTACACTCTGCCTTAATACGGGACCATTATGCGATGGCAGATCTGGGTCTATGCAGTTTGCAGTTGTATCAGTTTGTACGCGGGTATATACGGTAATTCAATTCTTTAAGACAGGTACCGCCTTTATGCATTCTACGACAACCTTACACTCTGCCTTAATACAGAACCATTATGCGACGGCAGATCTGGGTCTATGCAGTTTGCAGTTGCTATCAGTTTATACGCGAGTATATACGGTAATTCAATTCTTTCAGACAGGTACCTCCTTCATGCATTCTAGGACAACCTTACACTCTGCCTTAATACGAGACCATTATAAGGGGCAACAAGGCTGAACAAAATGTACAGTCTGAAAATTGCTACAGTTATTACAAACCTTTACTCGGTCAGAACACGTTTTAGGCTCGGTTCCATTCTTGAGATCCACTATACTCATTGTAGGGGTGTATATTGTTGCTTATGTGCGTACCGTAGCTCACGAATTTTGTTTTTTGCTAAATACATTTGAACGTCTCTGTATTTAAACTAAATTGAATAGGGATTTATATCAAGAATTATATCAAGTTTATTTATCACCTTTTTCGGTTTAAGATTTGACTGAATTATGGCCTTTAACTTTGAGGTTTGCCCTTGCATCTGGAAACAAAGTTTCTTAAATTATACCATACTGACAAGGGAATCTGAGCCTTCTGGACCAATTTCTTGTTTCTGTTATAACGTACTGCCTGTAATCCATCTGACGTGAACTCCGCAACAAAGTCTCCTACACATTTAGACATACACACATTTAGACATATACACATTTAGACATACACACATTTAGACATACATTATGTGAGAGTATTTTAAAGCACGGTTTAAAATGCAAGGGAAAAAACTCTAGTCACCTCATTTCCAACCCGCTCTACTTCGTCCAGAACTTTGCTGTCTTTGTCCACGAAAGGTCGTTCGTTCGTTTTCATTACTATCTCCTCATACGGTTCCGGATGAGCGTACAGCGGAACCTCCAGTTCGACGGTACCGTCCACTCGGGTTCCAGACAATCGGAACTCAAATGTGTCGCTAATCAAGAGCTCCCTGTTTTCGGGGTGGAGCTGTTTGCTGGAATACTCAGGGCGCACTTTTCGGCACAGAAAACTTAAACTGTCCGATCCCATGTTTTTGTTGGTATGGACGGTAAGGTCTAGCTGCTTCAGGTGGTAGGTCTGGCCGGAGTGGAGTTCCGCGTGCTGCAGAAATATGTCACTGAAAACAGTAAAATTGACATTTGCATCAAACTAACAAGGACATGCTGTCATCTATTCCAACTGGAAAAGAATACCAGTGAGATAATAATATAACTTGATGACTCACGCTTTAAGACCACCAGTCTTCAGACTAAGTCCAGACATAAGGCATTTGATTGGTCGATTCTATGTCGGATTTAATCTACAGCCAATTAGATCTCTGGATTTTAGACTTAAGTTCTATTGATGAGATCCAGGCCTGATGATCATATAAAATAATAAGTTTTGATAAACTGTAATATGAATAAAATATGAATATTAGTCCTGAAAATCCCAAAGTAGTGTGTCTACTCGCCGTCAGTTTTTAGTCCTGTATTCAAAACATGGAGCATTCGCAACTTCGAGGCCACTCCTACGGATCATACCTCGATTGTATGCCGATAGCTGCATTCGGACCACCTCGGCTATTTACGAAACAAGGATTTATCGATAAGTTTCGAATGCATCAAACTATTTTTTAAAAATTCGTAGCCTCTCGGTCAATTATACAATTAATCCAATTGTAAAAAAAGTCAAAGTAGTCGGAATAGAAATGCATTTTCTTTTTTTGCGGAGAAATCTCTGGCCAACAAAATGTATGATTTTTCTATAAATTACTGCGCCGAAATATATCCGAGGCATATTTTTGTCTCGCAGATATAGTTGAGGATATTCCTTTTGACCGTGGAATTCATCGGATTATTACTAGGAATATTGCAGAACGGTTATTTAGGATCTAAACTGGTTTCATTATTTGTAATTAAATCGATGATGGTGTCCTTCTATTGACTGACTTTTAAATTTTTTTTTTTTTTTTTTTTTTTTTTTTTTTTTTAGCTGTTTGGGCCGTGCAAACCGGTGGCGGGAAAATTAAACTACAGCTTAAGCTATATAGCACAATACGACTTCAAACTGGCATCTGTCCACCAATTGAAGAAGAATACTGTGTTATTTGAAATGCCAGTGCACACGGATCGAATAATATGTGTGGGTAGATAACTTAGATTGATACATCAAAGTTTACTGACTATGAACAATGGTCACATTTCAGGGTTTCCATACACCTTTTGATTTGTGATAACAGTATGAGCCGCAAAAGGTCAGGACACATAAAGATCCTAATCTGAAATTAATAATTTGACCAACAAAGAAATTACAAAGATAAAGCTTTTGTGACATGCCGCGGTCTCTGTTTAAACTCGTTTCCATATTACTTCCAACCGATCCATGGTACAAGTATCACTGCATTACCAAGATCTTTTACCTTGGATAGTACAATAAAAACTATTGGGGGAGGGTTTTGGTGTTTATCAATAATTAGGTCGAGAAGGGGAGATAATAAACTGAAATGCACGCTCGAAGACTACTGTATGACCATTTCTTGGCGGTATTAATGTAAATATGCGATGGCTCACTATGTGGCTAAGACATGGCTTATCAAGAAACCCGAATTTTTAATATTTGTGTAAAATGGTTTCATGGAAGTCTGATATATGCTTCATTTTATGTCGATTACACAACAAGTCTTAAAACTTTTAACAAGTCCCTCTTTACGGCTCACATATCAACGTACTGTGGTTTTAGTGACGGACAGAAACAGAAGAACCTGCAGAAAACCTTATTCTTGGATGGTTGACCACTATTACCGTAACACATGCCGGAGTAGGGAATCGAATCAGAGACCGCAAAGGTACGAAACGATAGAGTGTATCCTGTGTATTAAGGACTGTATATACTCGGTACGTGTTTCAGACGCTGATTGTATAAGAACTTTTATCATATAACGTTCAGCTTTATTGGCGTAATGGCGTTCACCGTAGTGTGGAACAAAACTTAGCAACGTCACTTACTAACGTCAAGTCCTTAACCTTATGTGATAAATAGTATATCAGTTTATTTGACACAAAATATATTACACTCGTTAAATAATATAATGTCACATTTTGCAAGCAACTCGTGGCATATATTATTATTAAACTCGTTTCATAAATTTCCTATGAAACGAATACTTTTGTTACATCCTCTGTATCGCAGCAAAAACTGACAAAAGATTTCAAACATGGACCAAGCCTCACTGAAAATGTTGCACGTAAGTTACTGCTAGGAGTGCCGTACAGCAGCCATGAAAGCTAGTAGTACAAATGACCCCTCTCGGTCAAACGCAACGACTATCAATCAACTAGCGCGTAAGAGAGCCTCCAATGGCTTGCTGACCAATCAAATCACCTAGTTTTGTGATCCCCCTATATTTTTCACAAATGTGGGTCAGTGAAGCAATCTGTCAGAAGCCCGGTACATCACCTGTACGGGTTGTCCGAAACCCGATGGGTCACCTGTACGGGTTGTCAGAAGCTCAGTGGGTCACCTGTACGGGTTGTACTTATATAACGTATACAGTTTTAAATCTTTATGACTTCAACATCTCTGGTCCAATTTTCATAAAAGTGTCATCACATACTTACACGTACTCTGTCAATCACGATGATTTTTTAAAGGATAAAAACTCCCGATGTTAAAGAAAATATTATACTGATTAGTGGGCGGAGCAGTCTCATAAAGTCTGAGAAATCAATTGCATATGTGTAACACTTTATCTAAATTGCAATTCATTCTCTGAAGAAAAAAACAACATCAAAAGTTATTTATGTATTTGTTTCTTTATTTGTTTATTCGTTGGTTGGTTGGTTGGTTGGTTGATTGGTTGGTTGGTTCATTCTTTTGTATTCCCAACGAGAGATGGGTCTTAATCATTATAAATATGTGACAGACAAAAGTGTTGGAATTATACGCTGAAATTGTTATTTTCTGGTAAATACACCATTCACAAACTCACACAATTTTGCTGTTTGCTAACTTTATTTCTTTAACTGTAATAAGACTTAACTTTATAAAAATACCCACACCTGAACCCGTCAAAACTGGCTGACTATTCTTAAGATTATGTCAAAAACTTGCTTTACAAATGTTTACATAAACGTCTTGTTTTCTCGAGTATGCAGTTGTGGCATTCTTTTGCTTTCGGTAATTATACATGACAAAATATCTTATCTTAAAAAAAAAGTATATTACACGTTATGGAACCAAACGAGGCCTAAAAATGCTTTCGTCTCGTCCGCACGGTACATGATAAAACAAATGACCAGTACGTATTTTGTTGAACGTTGGATTAGACATTACATTACACAATGAAAGACATTTCTTTTTAAATGATGCATGACGACGACAGACGACGCAAAACTGACGCAGAATTATAGCAATAAAGATGACTTTTTTTGTCTTTTAATTATCTAGCTTGGGCATCGGTCTATAGTAACGTGGCACGTCTAAAGCACGAACATAAGTGCAAACAACATAGACGCAAATCTACCGTCGCACAATGCGTCGACAAATCAGGTTATACGTTCTTTGCATAGAATCATACATAGAACAAAAACTGCAGACCCCTTTCAGTCGGTTGGGAGACGCGGTAGCTCATTTGGTGGGTTGACTGGCTCGTCTTTGTTGTTGTTGTTATGGGTTTAGCGCCATTTTTCAGCACACGATAGGCTATATACATGGTGGCCAGTACATTTGGTGGAGGAAGAATCCGAGAAAATCCCGGGAAGAACCACCGATGCACGGGAAGCTACTGGCAAGCTTTCTCACATACCCACGCTGGCCGAGCCCGAGACTCGAACTCACGCGCACAGAGGTGAGATGTCAGTGATCTGTAAAGGCGAGCGCCTTAGACCACTCGGACACCCGGGGCCCCCGACTGGCTCGTAATTGAAGGGTTACGGGTTTTGATACCCTTTCATGCCAGCCCAAGTCGGTTGCCTCGGTGTGTCCTTGGAAAATTCACTTAGCTCCCATATCCTTGGCATGACATAACCAATAATGCGATGTTAGTTAGGTACGCGCTATTCACAAGCAAAATGGTATCCCCCACGCCCACCCCACCCCGACCTGTACCCCGCCTCCCCCACCCTCAGTAACAAGATGTCCAAGGATACGACTTTAGCGAAGATATATCCCATCAGAATAGTGGATTAAATAAAGTGAAATATTTGATTGTGACTTGAATTACTATGTAATGTCCTCAATAGTGTTTGCCAGTCCTCATTTTTATCCCGAGTCAAGTTGCACGTGGAAAAAAAAACTTTAAGAATGACATATCTTGTATCTGATCTTCTCAAATTACGCTTTTTATGCTAAGCAACGAAGAAATTTCTTTCAACGACTTAAAAAAAAGTAAGATTTAATGAAACTGCAGCGTCATAGAACTTTTAGTTGAGATAATTTTATCTGTTTCAGATATGTTAAATAAGTCTTGGATTTTTCTTGCCTGCAAATTAGGACTGGAAAGGGTTTTTTTTTTAATGTGCCATGTCGTGCTTGCAAGTGTGATAAATGTGCAGTGGTTATCGATGTCAAACAGCAATTATTCCAAATTGAGTAGGAAAATAGTGACAAGGTTAATGCGTTTGTTTTCACAACAAGCCTAAACATAACACATTCCCGCCGTTCAAAATTTCTCGTTGCAATAGCGATATGCCTCCTGCAATCTTTACCACTCCTGTTATCCCTCGGTACACTATTGTATACACTCGTGTTTAACGTACATCGGACTGCAAATATTGCAGACCCTGATCTGCAGGACCTTCCCGACAATCAAAATGCTTAGTATCTACTTAGTTACCGTCTATACTCGCGTACAATCAAGGTTCAAATGCAAACAACATAGACTCTGATCTGCCGTCGCATAATGCGCCGGCAGATCAGGGTTTATGTTGTTTGTTCTACTGATTAGTCCTTACAAACTGCATAGGCCCAGATCTGCGTCTATCCAGTTTGCAGTTGGTATCGGTTATACGCGAGTATATACGGTAATTCAATTCTTTCAGACAGGTACCTTCTTTATGCATTCTAGGACAACCTTACACTCTGCCTTAATACGGAACCATTATGCGACGGCAGATCTGGGTCTATGCAGTTTGCAGTTGGTATCAGTTTGTACGCGAGTATATACGACGGTAATTCAATTCTTTCAGACAGGTACCTCCTTTATGCATTCTAGGACAACCTTACACTCTGCCTTAATACGGGACCATTATGCGAGGGCAGATCTGGGTCTATGCAGTTTGCAGATGGTATCGACTTATATGCAAGTATATTCGGTAATAGACCTTTTTTGGTAAATGCGCGAGCTGGGAATCCCATCAGGAATATCACATGACACCGGTACAAATAAATGTCATGTGTACCGTTATTATTGTAAGATCTAACAGACTGTATACGTAAATTGATTGAAACTGGTTTTTCAAACACGTGGTCTGGACATCGTTAAAAGCAGATATGTAAACATGTTCAGCTCATGGCATTAACTTGTGTGTGTGTGTGTGTGTGTGTGTTTCCGACCTAAAAACAACTAATTCTGAAACATTTCAAGCAACACTGATTAAATAAATGAATCCAAGCGACCGCCAAAATCATCCTGTAGTATTCTGAAATACATCCATTATTTTATTAGTCATGGAAATGCTACTATTACGATTTTGATAATTGCCATTTTTTCTATTTATTTCTCTTTTTGGAGAATCATTACATCAGTTGTTATCATACAGACTGATTAGCTGATTGATTGATTGACTGATTGAAGCTTATTATGGGTCTTTGCTTATTTTTCCTCTCTTTGAACCTATAGTTAAAAAAAAAAAAAAAAAAAAAGAGCGGTATTACAGAATCTACAGAGTCCATCTCTGCATATTGTGAGTCTCTCGATCTCGAAATAACCTCACAAACCAGCATGTTCTTTGAACTGTCACATGCTCAATTAAAAAAAAAAACACAAACCCAAAACAAACCGTGTTATAAATTTTATTTAATAAATCAAACCTTATATGATTTGAAGCGAATAGGGAAGGATTCAATCATGCGTTTCAAACCTCTCATTAAATATGTCAAACGTGATCTTCACTGAAAGTTCTGCGGCAACTTTGATTCCAATTTTAGCAAGACCCTTACCTAACTTCACTTAATTACATTTAATACCGGCGTGATTAAACAACCTTCCGTCCTACAATAGTCCTGCGATTCAGAACCGATTCTGATTTATATTTCTGCATTACACAGTCAATGCAGGCTTACACATTCTAGTCCAATAGGAGTGCATACGTTAAATATGGTAAAATAACCTTTGTTTGTACCATGTCACGTGATATGTCCAAGGGAGAAAAAAAAACAACATATGTTCATTTTATTGAATACAGCTTGATTTTATCCGGGTACCTCACATTCGCAGAACCGGTAGAAATAATTAGCTACGCAGAGTGAGTGCAATTGATAGGTCCAAATGCAATATATATATATATATATATATATATATATATATATATATATATATATATATATATATATATATATATATATATATATATATATATATATATATATATATATATCTGTGCTTCTAATATTCGGGACAAATTAGTTCACTGCCTCGCAAAAGTATAGAACACTGCATTCAAACAATTTAAAAAATCTAAGCCTTTATCTATAATTCGATTATCATCTTGCAAAATGGAACTTTAACATGCCTGAAGTTGTATCTTTTTCTTGGGGGGGGGGGGGAGGGGGCAGATTGTCATGTAAATTTATATTTTAGCACAATTTTATTATACAACTATGAAATGGATCGCAGAAGTTGAAAATACTCTATGAAAAATAATATGTGCATTTACACATATTTAATATTGTTTTTACTTCTAAATTTCTTTTCCATCGTATCTGTAATACAAAAAGACTGACTTTTTCATGAAAAACTATTTTTCAAAAATGAAATAAAAGATGTAACCAATTATTTTATAAACATTTGACGGATGCTTTTAACGATGATGGACTTTCGGCACGGTTGTACAAGTCTGGTATTTATAAACGATATTTCATACTAACTAATATGGTACTATGTGGGTGCATGTTTTCTAGTCTATGAGCGGGACCAAGCATATAGACTGATTGATCAATCTTTGATTGTCGAGAGAGCAAAATGTCAACATATTTCTTTCTATTTACTTTTAACCTCTTTGTCAATCGATATCAATGACAGGTAGCTTGGTTTCCCATTGAGTTTGACGAAATTCCGATTGCAATGGATTTTTCATTGAATAAAATAAACCAAGCTACATGTCTAAATATACTATATAAAATATTTGGAATGGAGAAACATTTGATGAAAATCTCTCTCTCTCTCTCTCTCTCTCTCGTTTGAACAAGTGCAGGCATACGCACCAGATTTCATCTTCTTAATTAGTATTGATATTTTATTGCCCTAGATACATTACGGTGCTAAAGTTCGGGAACCTCGGATTCGACATTTACAAATACAACATGTGTGCTCATTATGTGTGTGTGTGTGTGTGTCGTATAGGATTAAAAATGAGAAAATATTGGGAATCATAACAGACAAAAGTAATGATTATCTTGTTTCATTCTTGTGTCTGAAACATTTGAGAGAGAGAGAGAGAAAGAGAGAGAGAAAGAGAGAGAGAGAGAAGAGAGAGAAGAGAGAAAGAGAGAGAGAGAGAGAAAGACAGAGGAGAGAGAGAGAGAGAGAGAGAGAGAGAGAGGGGGGGATATTGCTATTTATCATTGTATCACTGCATGTATAGGATGAATATCTAAAACTGAAATGCAATTGCTTTACATGAAAATACACCTGGGTAAGAGCTATTTAGTTCTCAATATAGTCGCCCCTGTTCCCACTGCCCGTTATGTGTGGGCAGTTTTAGTCGACATTAATACTACTAATTTCTCTGGGTGATTACTTTTTTAAAAGGCACTTTCAACACATTGTTCATTTCAATTACATGTCGAGGAAATGGGTGCAAATCACTTTTCCCAAAGACACACAGAGACAGCCGACCAGAGGCTGGCTTGGGCGGGTATAGAACCCGAGACCCTTGGATTATGAATCTGGCGCTCTACCAACAGGGCTCCTGTCTATATTAAACAAAGGAACTATTTCGCTGTGGACCTGTTGATTGTGTGTGTGTGTGTGTGTGTGTGTGTGTGTGTGTGTGTGTGTGTGTGTGTGTGTAGTGGAGTTGAAAATAGAAACTCACAATGGCCCGCCAATAATATAGAAATCACAGATTGTATTGCATCAACTTTACCCTCGTTCCGCATCTCAATCCTGTTGCAATAACATATTCAGCTCATACAGAATTACGGTTTGACCGTGGAAATGACTATTGAAGTCACCAACTCCAGTCTTGTCCAACTAAATGGGACCACAAGCATAATATCGAAATCATACGGACTATATATTGTATTAGGCATGCATAACTAATGGACACGAATGTAGTGATGGTAGTAATGAAACACAAAAGGAGATAGTCTTGGGCAGGCAGTTTGTTCTTACTTGTTTTGTATCCCATTGAGGATGGTTTTAGACTCTATGAGGACTTCCTTCAATTCCGGATCCTGACAGGCAGAGAGAGGGGAATTTCCATCCTAAAAGGATAGGAAACTGGACAATAAGTCACCTACGTAAATAAATATGATGTATCGATCGATTTAAGTATATTAATATATCTGTTTTACAAAAATCGCTTTATATATTTCAGTCTCTATTCGTCCGTTCCCCGGTTTACCAGTCCGTCTTTCCATCTATTCGTCCATAATCTGCCTGTCTGTCTGAATCTTCTCTTAATCTCTGCCTTTGTGTCAGTCTATCTGTCTTCTATTTGTCTGTACAGCCCTCTATTCAAACATACATCTATCTATCTGTCGGTCGGTCAGCCTCTCACTCTCTCTCTCTCTCTCTCTCTCTCCGACACACATAAACTTCTTTCTGCAATATGTATTCTTACTACTTCTTAAACAAATCGATTGGTTTACTCACTAAGTCCTTGAGAAAAGCATTTGCTCCGCAAAACAGAAGAAGGTCCACTGCTTCTGCATGCCCTCTGTCAACCGCATAGTGAAGCGGGGTGCACCCAACCTGATAGACATAATTGGAGGAACCTTTAGTGTCATCATGATAAAATGCGTACAATCCACCCCCACCCCCATTATTGGTATTCAAAGTGTCATGGTCACAATACATACACACCATAATTTTCTCTTTTCATATTTTACCTGCGACCAGAGTTAATAAAAAGTCTTCGTATAATTTCTTCATAACACGAGCTGACTTTTACTCGTCTAATTTTAGGTCCTAGCGATACTTTATTTTGAAATGTGATAGCTTGGTTCAGTTTTGTTTGATTTTGCTTGGTTGGTTTTGTTTGTATTATCTGATTCAAAATCTCCATACAATCTGAAAAAGTTTCCTTTATCTTTTTACCGTTTTAAATTGTGAAATATATATTTTTCACTTTTGCCCCGTTCGTATGCGATTCCTTTGGAATCGAATAATTTATCATACCACAATCTTTCCACGGGTTGCTATATTCCAACTATACTCCACAGTCGTTGCTCTATAAAAAAAACTTGCGATAATTAATTCCAATGAAAACGTGATACTTTAAAATCAAATACTGTCTCGTCCTAATCGTTTGATAAAACCGTTTAATATCTAAACAAAAATATTATCTGTTCACTTACATTTTCTTTTCTGACCTGATAATGTGCAAGGTTAATTTTAATTCAAACTGTGCGCCTTTTAATCTTTCCAAGATGTAGTAGTATCATGATGGGTATTTCAGACCACACTTAGCTATCACGTCTCCCTACCCATGAACCCCCTTCTAGTTTCCCCATAACTTTTTCAAACATTGTGTTTTTTTTGCACATGCGTGCATTCGTGTGAAAGGTATTGCTTTTCAAGTCCGCGTCAGGGGTTCAGGAATCGGAGAGCCGTGAGAGGTAAGTGTGATCTCATACACACCCATAATAATACTATTTACTGAGACAGAAAGGCCAACAACACATAGGAGATTCACTATTAGAGAATTGCAGTGGACTATTATATAGTGCTATTAGACACCACACAGTTTGACACATACAGTATTATGAAAGAATTCGCGTCTGTAGCTAATGCGTGAATTACATTAACAGACCAATGGTGCGTTTATAGCGTCACAGAAAGGATTAAAACGCTGAATAGCTTGAATGGGTCATATCGATTTGTCAAAGAGGCTCAAAAGATGCTGTATAATTTTTCAAATATTTATCCGGAACACCTTGAAAAATTAACCGGTTTAAGGCTAGTGTTGGAGCAAGCACGACGAAAACTTGGTGAAGAATATAACAAAAAGCGTGAAATGTCATTGTATGATATTGTACAAGAAACATTAAAGTTGCTGACATCAACTGAGTTACGTGCCGAAGCCCTCAAAGACAGCGAAGATAATGTAACATCCACCGAAGACTTTATTGAAACGTCTAGCGAAGATAGTAAAGACAGTGAAGATCACCACCAAGGGAAAATCAATTAAATAAATGCCTTTCCCATATTAATATAAAAATGGCATCCAAACTAAACTTTCATGAGATATACAAACTGATATACAACGCCGCAGAATTAAAGCAGTGAAGCCAATGGGAGAAATTCTCCGAAGCCATTTCCAAGTCTAATAGAGCAAAAACCATAGCCGAGACATACAAGCACTCCGAGACCTTTTATATTATTGAATACAAACGTACAAAGTCTGGCCGTGTAATACTTGATGATGGATCATTTTGAGCTCATTTGGGCTGAAACTGACTTGATGGAAATTCTATCCAGGCTTGCAGGCGAATTGTATGATCCTCGAAAGAACAAGCCTGTTTATTTCCAAAAGCCTGATCTACAAGTTCACATTGTTATAACACAAACATATTGTATGTCACTTGATGGACTCCATGAAATTCTTGATTATCTCCTCCTTGTTTAAATGCCACCGCATGCACGTGAGGGGATAAAGCGAAAGCGACAGGAAGAAGCAACAAAAAATCGAGAATAGATGAACAGTATTTCATATTAAAGAATACAATCCGCGTGTATATATAGAACTTCAATGGCATTGGGACGCAATAGATGCAAAGGCGTATGCCTTGGAAAACGAGAACTTTGCAACAGAATATGTCATTACGAAAACTGAAAATCACAATCACAACTGCTCACGTTCCATGTTGGTCAGGGTGCTCGGCCATGTCTTTAATGTGGTATCTGAGTCAAGTCGCGTAGTCAGCTTTGCCGACCATGTGGATCTGTAGCTGAGTATTATCGCGCGCGGCGAATACTTCCTAACATAAATATGGAAAAAGCCAACGATAATGTCACGGAAAAACCCAATGATGAGATCACGGAAAAACTAATATCTAGGATCGAAGCATTTGCAGATACTACAAAATAATATTATAAAAAAGTTTATTGTTAAATAAGCAATTAGACAATGTTTTTCCTTATATATACGGGCATACCGACTGTGAATCGACTTAAGGAATTCGCGCGAAAGCATTGAATAAGGATACCAAGCGGTATGACAAAGGCAGGTACACTTACATTATTAGGACTTCCTCCAGTGGAGCTGCGTTTGACTGATAAAGCTTCGTAAAACAGCAGCGTAGTTATATATCAAGATTCCTCCACGGACTATCATACGAACCTGAACCTAAGCCCAAACCTACATCCAAACGTAAACCTACATCGAAACCTCCACTAGTAGAACTTTCCTCTGCTCAAGAAGCTGTTCTCAAGCGACGAAAACGGGCAGAAGCGCAAAAACCAGAACAGGGAAATGAGCAAAAAGCGAAAGCAAAACACAAATCCGCACCATCATACGAACACGAACCTACATGTACACCTAAACATACACCTCCAGGATATATTAGCTAGCAAGGAGAAGTTAGAAAAATTAGGGAGGAGCCAATAAAACATCTACCTGAACGTGCACCCCCATACAAACCCGAACCTTTATATCCATTCGAACGTCCACCTACACCCAAACCGGACCCCACGCTGGAAGAAGAAATTGCCAGGTTGCAAAGAGAAGCTGAAACAATGGGAATGCGGCTAGAGAAAAAAAGAACTACCTAAAGGAAAAGGTCTTGGTGGACCAGTTCCCCATGTGTGTGATCCGCAACAGATCTACGAAATTGTGGATCGTTTGGAAACACTAGTGGGGTCGGTTCGTGCGGTAATAACGCGCCAGAAGTCATCAATGATGCCACGTCTATTTGTCAGCGGTTACTCACCGACAGCATTATGGACCCGGAAACGTTTCGCGCGTTAATGCACGAACTCACTGAAGACATCGATAATGTAGATAAGACCGATGATGAGTTCTAAGGAAACACTTCGTGCCTTACGAGAAATCAATGCTGAGATGCAGCATGTCGTTGCAAAAACAACCTCGAGCGTAGCCTTGATAAGTACAATCCCGTCAACGGAACCTGAATTCTACGTGGTTTTCAAGACACCAATCATTGCGTGGAAATCCCGTGCACTCGATATCGCACTAGCATAGTTGCGAGTTTATCGCAGTTGGCCTAATATCCGGTCGCAGCCGTTCATAACTCTCTCATGTTTGTTGCAGAGGGTGGTCGAGAAGGTACCTCGAACGTTGTTGAGTTTCCCACGGGCGCGTACGAAATTCAAATGATCAATGATGGAAGCCGACGGAGGATCACATTAGTGACCTGAAAAGATCCCAACATTTTCATACCAGTACAAAAGCCCCCACTCAGCTCTACCATCTCGATTAAATCTCCAGAGCACGTGGTTGATATTGTACAGTTGTCGCTGAGAGCAGTTCTTGATTGGCCTGAATATGTTATGAGATTTCCCCAAACCAACGAATTCTGCGTGCAGGACCTGCCGGTAGTAGCTACAATATCCCGCCAGATATTGTTAGGATCACCTCGACAATTCAGGTTAATCTAATATGCGACGCCATCAGTGGTAGTTACAAAGCCTCAGTCTCAACAACGCAAGCTTCTCCAGGTTATATATTGTTTGGGTTCTCCCCGGATGAGCCCCCAGGTGATTTTGTTATCAATTACTCCAGCGACACCCGTGTATACTCCGTGAAGCAATCTCCGGTATACGCACATTCGTTTCACCCTTGTGGACCAGGATGGGCATGTGTTGGACCTCTGAGCGGAGACTTTAGCGATACATGCATACATTAGAGATCAACCTGATATTTAATACAAAAAAAACCGTTACCGCGACATATTACGGAAATGGTCTTGGTGATATCGTCCGGGGATTGTTCACAGAAGCCCAAACTGTTCTTGCGGCCCTGACCTCGCCCGCGGCACCGATCGCTAAACTAGTTGCAATACGAGTCGTTGACAGCATGAAACGTACCGCTGTGGATCAGTTACAAAATCTGGGATCGCAGGCGGTTCAATCGATTCGAGATCGACTGCGACGATTAGTGACTCGACAACCAAAAGCGATTGCAATTCCACCGACAGTAACAATGCCAGCCCAGGTCGGTAAAATCATTAAAGAAGTCGCTCAACGACGTCTGGGTCAAATCAATACAATTTCGATGATTGCAAATCTGGCAATGGGAAGCGAATTTGGAAAGCGGAGCTTTTTAAAAAAAAATAATAAACAAAACCGATAATGTATAAAGTTTTACAAATGGCAAACTTCAAAGATGTACCCGATATCGCGTTTGACATGGACGCGCCTGCGATGATAGATCGAAGTGTCAGAGATTTTCAATATTATTGGTAACCAGACCGGGCGAGCTTGTGATTTTTCAAGATCAGACAGGACAACTTAAAACGTCCAACGTGGACATCAACGATATTGTTATAAAGGTGCCATCGCGAAAAATCTGGCCGAAATCACTGAAAACCAGGGAATCAGAGACTCTGACGTGTCATTGGGATTTCTTAAAGGCTACATTGATGTTTCCGAAGCTGCGACGAAACAAGATGTGGATGCAAATATTGCCGAGGTGCCCTCACTATCACCTGTAGTAACTTCATGGTGATATATCAACAGAATGTCAGCCAGCAAAGGAGAGGAAAAAACTGACTCCTTAACAAATGGTCGACTTACTTTCAGTGTTATGGACGGGGATTACTTTGATAGACCCGGACCTCACATCTTAAATATGCTCGAGTCTGGATCGTATTTGTTCATCTTATCCGGATAAAGAAGCGAGTGGGGAATAATAACAATATTGGTAAATTATCAACTGCGTTTTAGTAGACCAAGTCGCGACAATGTTAAAGGACCTTTCACATATGCAGCATTAATATCATAAGTTGCAGGAGATTAAATCAGTTTGAAGGACTCGACGTCTATCAAAACGGGTACTTAACCGTCTTTGCCGTCTGTGTGTAAGATTTACCACTGCATATACGTGATGGATCCTGCACATCCGCGCGATGATGATGTTGCGGAATTTGCAGATGAGCTGTTGAATTTACTCAAATATCTGCATGAAAATGGTCTTACCAGACCCTCATATACGCTAAAATATAATCTGCGCGAAGGGTAAAATATAAATCAACAGTTGGGACCACCCTGATGTACCAATACCAAATCGAAAATAGCTTGGAATCATTGCATTAGTACGCAATAACACCCGGTCGCAGACTTCGCCGCCAAGTGTCAAAACACCCAGAAATTTTTTTTACAACGATGAAGTAGAATTCGCCGTCAAATCCACATCGGTTATATTTCCCGTCAATTGTATTAAACCAACATTGACTCAACAAAGAACAGAAAAATCTCGACTGTTATTCAACAAGGACGCACTTGTCAGTGTAACAGTTTTTGGGCGTAGACGAAAACAATCGTTTCTGACACCAATCAAGGACGTAATTAACATGGTTCCAAGTGATCGTGATGTCCAGCCCCCAGAACGCACAATCGCCGGAGACTTAAATATTCCCCAGGAAGATATTTCTATAATTGCATGGCAGTTGTACGAGTAAGAAATGGTAATTGGTTAGAAGTAGGTGTGCGTGTTCCTCCTGGGCACGATGCGTCCCGACAAGGTCAGCCTGTAAAGCAATTATACTACGCGATCACATTATTAATAGAAGAGCTGAGATGGACCATCAAAGCTATCAACCTGAGAAATAATCGAAGCGGAACAACAACTGCGAGATGAAATCACCAAGAGAACCGTTTTACTTATAAAATACAAACGTGTGTGTACTGTCGTTAATGCTATTTGTGGGTGCCGCCGCAACCACCGTTGGCATGGGTGTTGCGGTAATCGCGAACACTGCAACTATTATAGGCACACCAATCGGAATTGTCGTCGAAGCCATATCGATAGTAACTGGTATTGCGGGCGGACATGGTAAAATAATTTCATTACGGTTACATAACCGAATACGTATCTATTCAGAAATTCTTGCGGCGTCACATAGTATTCTCAGTACAATTAGTAAACTATACTCGGTGGCTATCGAAGATAAAACGATTACCATGGGGGAGTTTGAGACGGTGTTGGTTGAAATCGAAAACTACCGAGGACTCTGTGCACAGATACGGTACCGGGGCTCAAGCGATCCAAAACGGGTAACTGATTTACATTGAGTAAAAATCGTGTGCCAAACATCTCCAGTGGGAAAATGTTATGGGGAATATAGAAGGGGGTTCATAGGTTGGGAGACGTGATATGTAAGTATGTTCTTAAATACCCATTATGATACTACTTATGTCCATATTATCGCATCAATTTTACATTTTCAAAGTCTCTGGTACTTTTAACTCAGTTTCTGGCATCTTCGCACAAAAATGTTTGTCAGAAATATACTGCTTAGCTTGTCCTTGTAATTTTCTAGACAGTGCATGGAACAGGCATTTTTCTATGAGCGCGCCAGCTTGAGAATGAGGGCATGAACAGAACACCTGTACACAAATAGTGGGCATATGTATAGTCACAACTGTACGATCTAACAGATTAATATTGAAAATGGTTTTAAAAACATATGATATGTGTATACATCATTAAAGACAGATATAAACATGCTCAGCACATGGCATTTAATAATTGAAAAGTTTTATTCTGAGCTAAAAACCAATTTCGAAAAATGTTAACTCTAATTATATATAGATGAAACTCTCAGCAACTGTCCGCATCATCCATTTAGTGTTTGCAAGCTACTTTCCTATCTTGTCATTTCAATGGTTAGTATATAGTCATATAATCACTTGTATGATTTAAAAAAAAAAAATTAAATAAAAAATAATTTTGTACAATTATGTTCTTTTATATAGGGAAGATTGCTCTAGCTTTTCATACATATGTAGGATGGTCCCTTAATTATACCTGTTACGACTCAATTTGCTGCAATTTTTCATAAGTAGAATTTACACATTGGTAGAATACTATAAGAAGGTATTATTGCTTTAGGTGCAGAAAGACTTTGAGACAAATGAGTCGAAATTTCCGTTTTCTCTATGTCAGTCAGTGACAGATAGCACCTTCTACATATAGATAAGTCCGCCGACTCTCTCTCTCTCTCTCTCGTTCTGTCACTTACGGACATATACCCCTTGTTAGCGTAAAGAAATTCAGTAAGCCGACTTTTAATATGTCCTTAATATTGGTCAAATACAGATATTATCTAATATGTACATGGCGGCCAGTATATCTTGGTGGAGGAAGAACCCGGTTAAACCCCGGGAAGAACCTCCGACCCACAGGAAGCTACTGGCCTGCTATTTTTTATCACATACCTACGCTGGCCGAGCCGAGACAAACCCACGCGGACAGAGGTGAGATGTGTGAGTGATCTGTAAAGGCGAGCGCCTTAGACCACTCAGCCACCCGGGGCCCCTGCGCATTTCAGGACCAGGGAGTCTATATTAGAGGTTCTCTGGAACAGACACATGCATAATTATGTCAGCATCCTGTTTTGCGAGTTTGTTCATTGTAGATTTTTAATTCTTTTCGCATATGCTATGTCAGCATAATAATGATAAGTGTCTGAAGTATTATAGCTCTTTGCTTTAATTTTTTTATTTATGAAATTGTCTATAAGTGCTATTCTCTTTTATTCTTATTGTGTGAAACTGTAAAATATAAAGCATCATGGATGATTCTACCGTTTTTAGAAATGTGTATCTAGTAATTAGGAAAATATAGTAATAATAGGAATTGATTGGTATTAATTTTGTCATTATTTTTTGTGACTATGACATTAGTTTTGTAATTGCAAAAGTTTCGCTGTCAACTTCATGATCTGCGATAATTATGTTCCATAAATTAATTCTTCATACTTTGAAAGTTATAAACCTTGATTTTTCGACATGTATGGTCTAATATTAGAAATTTTGTATTTATTTGAATTCACGCACAAGTATATTATTTAAAACATTGTTTTCCTGGTACACTTCAAGTATATTTCGGCAACTTTTGATTAACTTATTATTTTATTATTTACAGAATTGTATATGATATTTGAAATACAGAAATTCCAACAAAAGAATATCAAGTTGATAGTCCTGAGTTACTTTTTAGCATAAGTAGAATAATTTCATGTTTATTTCCAAACGTAATTTTGGACATAGAATATCGTTTATATTTAATAGAGTATAATTGTCTCTGCATCTTGAGATTTCTCTTCTCTTCGTTACAGATAGTATCGAACCGAATAACCTCTCGCATCCGCGCAAAAATATAATAATCTATTCAATTCCCTCGATGGATTACACCTCCCTAGTCACAATGACGAAGAGGTGATCAACATGCTCTCTTGAACTCTCACCTTTGAGGTCTGGAAAGTTTCCACGCAAAATCTTTCTTTGTAATCATGGTGATAACATAGCTTTCATGATAAATTAGCAGACAACACAAATCATATCATCATATACCTATCAATTCTATTACGGATTTGTTCAGTCGATACGCTTTTGTTTTGGATAGTATTCAACGTTTCTCAAGATAAGATGGCAATGTATGTATGTATGTATGTATGTATGTATGTATGTATGTATGTATGTATGTATGTATGTATGTATGTATGTATGTATGTATGTATGTATGTATGTATGTATGTATGTATGTATGTATGTATGTATGTATAAAAACAGGTGGTAATTACATCTATCTATCGATCTATCTAAAATATTTCAACCAAGTATTTTGCATGCAGAGGAAAAACTGTTAGTTATTCAATTAAAATTAATACTTTGTATCATTCTGAATTATATCCATGACTTCAGTAGTCACGGAAGTGCTACTATGTGTGAATTATATCCATTATTTCAGTAGTCACGGAAGTGCTACTATGTATGAATTATATCCATTACTTCAGTAGTCACGGAATTGCTACTATATCTGATCTTAATAAGTAAAATTTCATTATTTGCAGAACCATTGCAGCAATTTGTATTATAACGACCTGATTCGTTGATTGATTAATTAACTGATTCAAGCTTAAAACTGGTCTTTACTTCTTTTGCCTTTCTTTCCACTTTCTATATTTAAGAAAAAGAAAAAGATTTTTTTTGTGGTTTTAACGCCATTTTTCAGCACATGATAGGCTATACATGTCGGCGAGTAACCGAAGTCTTTATTGAGGTAATGTAGGCCAGTGGCCTAAATTACATAATACATGTAACATTAACAAATAAAAATCAAGTGGGTGAAATTAAAATGATATACATAAATATATAATGAACTATATCATTATTATTCATCAAGGTTTACTTTACAAGATTCTTGGAGTTTCCTTTCTATGTTTTAAGATTGTAGAATAAAATTTACATTAACTTCTACTTTGCCGGGCAGATAAACAAATAGAAACAATCATGTGACGGAGATAGAGAGTGAGAATTAAAAAAAGAAAAAGAAATATATATAAACAAATAATGAGCTATGTCATTATTATTCGTCATTTGTTTTCATTACACGAATCTTGAGGTACCTTTCTATGCTTAATTGCATATATAACAAATTTACATACTGAGTTCAGTGTATGTTTGTTTCTACTTTGCAGTGCAGATTAAAACTTATCCTCTCAAAATGTTTGCAAAAAGATATTTAGGTAAATACAGTTTACGAAGCAGTTCAAAAACTCTACACTCGTAAACAAAGTGGTATTCCGTCTCAATATCACTATTACAAAAGAGACATATTATTTCGTGGTATGGAGTGTGATTATATCTACCTATGTTGATCCTACCATTCAGATAGCTGCCTCTAAGCTTGCAAAAATAAGCAAATAGGTTTTCTATAATATTGAGACACGGTTCTCAGTTAAAGTCAAACTTAATTAGTTTGTAGACTCTTAACCTATTCAGTTCATTAATTTTTGCATTCCAGGCTTGAATATCAGTACATCTTGGGTTGAACAATTTCACAAATATGAATTCATCTCCTACACCTTGGTTGTACCAAACATCTCCAAAACCATACGAAATGAGTATATGCTGGATTTCATGAGCCCAAATCTTACAACTTGATGATTGCGACCATTGTAGCTTCATATTAAAACAAATTCTTGGAAGTCTACTGTTTGACATTTTTAGTATTTTCAACCAGTATTTTATTGGCTTCATAATGTATACTTATTTAAGACTGTTTTTACCTAATTCGCTCTTAGAAAAACTGTTTGCAGTAGATTTTGTAAGTTTAAGTAAATATTTACAGTAATTTGCATGTACTCTCTCAACATCTACGCATTATTAAAGCCCCAATTTTCAGCTACATAGGATGGAACAGGCAGTATCTTCAGTAGCGTAGCGAGAGGGGGGGGGGAGGGGGCGGTGGCCCCGGGCGGCACTTTCTAGGGGGCGGCAATTTGGTAAGAGTACCGTATATATCATAAACAATACAAATGGAGTGGGTGCGTAATTTTGGTAGTTGGCCCTAGGCAGCACTTTACCTCGCTACGCCACTGAGTATCTTTGTATCAAATATTTTAAACATGGCGGCCAGTATACTTGGAGTATATTTGGAGGAAGAATATGGGAAAACTCCAGGAAGTAAAACAGACCCAAGGGAAACTAATGGCAAGCTTTCTCACATAGCCACGTTGGCTGAGGCTAGACTCGAACCCACACGGTGAGATGTCCGTGATTTGTAAAGGCCAGCGCCCGCTTAATATGCAAGTGCAACGAGCTGAATGGAATACGGCCCTCTCATTGGTCCACCGAAAATGACGTTCTACGCCTACTTACAATTTGATTTTCAGTCAACCAATAAGGGGGTAGAATTCCATTCAGTGCGTTGTACCTGCATATTAAGCTGGCGCGATCATGGCCATGTCGACTGGTAGAGTGGAAAAATGTTCTAGAATTCCAAAAAGATGTGGTAGTAAGTCAAACTTTGTGTAGGCATAAAAAGTCCAATGCTTGAGCTAAACATCGGTACCAAATTTATTACGCTATGCGAGGTGTATCTTGAAATATCAGCGTCGATTCTTAAATAGGTCGCGCGAAAAAGGAGAGAAGTGTCCTCCCTTGTAGTCTTATACAGTACATGTATGACTGATAGGTAAATTGTAAGCAACAATACGAGCCCCTGTGTACAGATGAAGGCTGATTTAAATACTGTTATGTAAAAATATCTATCTATATATCTGTCAATCTATCTGCATCAATAGTGGTGTCTCAACAAAATTCTTACAACGACTAATTTTCTAACAAAGTAATTTAGAACCTCCCCGTCCTCTCTCTCTCTCTCTCTCTCTCTCTCTCTCTCTCTCAGTGGCTGCGCGAAGGTTCGAGGCGCCCAGGGGCAATATTCTTTAGTGGCGCCCCTACTTTGCTACAGAGAACAGTTTTTATGCCAGTTGCCATCCTCCACACCCACCCCCCTCGTAAATATGTTTTGTGAAGAATTGCCCCGTTTAACTAAGGTGAACGTGAAATACTACGAAAATTTAAAATTTCGGCTGCAAAAAAAAAATTTTCTTAAAATTAAAAAAAGACGCCACCCTCTTCCCCTGGCGCCCGCGGGCAATTGCTCCCTCCCAAACACCCCGCCCCCTCGCGCCGCCTATTGCTCTGAGTGCACGTATTAGGCGGACAAACTATTTAACTTAACTGCCTCTTTAATCGCTTCACTACTTCGAAAATTCCTGTTCTGTTTTTTTTTTTTTTACCCGTTACATCATACAGAAATACATATTCTTTGAGAGTAATTACAATCTGTATGATTTACTGCCCAATTGAACTTGACAAGCAGCTCCGATTGTATAGTCCACGATTTTTCTTGCCGTCTCGACCGATATGATAACAAATACACAATTACCGTATAAACCTGTCAGTAGACACAACTGCGTTGAGCCAGTACTCCCTCGAAAAACATGTCGCGGTAAAGGAAATGTGCGCAACCACGATATGATGACAAATTTGTAAACGAGTCACGAAGATTTTATTTAACTTAAATTATGATGTTATCCTACTCGATGACAAATACTGCAATCTGCGCATGCTTCAATATTTCCACTGTTGTATGCGTAAATTAAGTATAATGGTTTGATTTTCATTATATACACGAGTTTTGTGATTTAAATAAAGTTACACACTGAAACCAAATAACCTTTCACCCCTGTATGGAACACTAAAATTTACGTAATATAGACTCTTACGATAGCGTGCGCACTATAATACAACTACTGATCAGTGGCGGCGCGAGAGGTGGGTCGGGGGGGGGGGCAATTACCTCCGGGCGCCAGACGAAGGGGAGCGCCTGCGGGATTTTTTTTTCTTTCTTTTTTAGCTGAAATTTGCATAGTATTCCACCTCACCTTAGCATAACGGGGGCGATTCTTCACAAAACTTATATTTATGACGGGGGTGGGTGGAGGAAGGTTGGCAACTGACATAAAAACTGTTCTCTGTGGCAAAGTAGGGGCGCCACTAAAGAACATTGCCCCGGGCGCCTCGACCACTCGCGCCGAAACTGCTACTGATGCCAATACTGCAAACAAACTAACAGACCAAAGCTTCGACGTCCTATACATTTGATTAGATTGGAATTCAGATCACATAACTCTCAAAATTTTCTCAAGTTTGGTTCCTTTACTAGCCTGCTTAATTTCAACTACATAAGCATACTCCAAATTAGGCCGAGTTTCCTCTGTCCTGGAAATAGATTGTTATTATTTTGGCACAACAAATAATTAAATTCCCATTAACGGTAATGTGAAAATTTTGAAAAAATACTAGTGGCAGATCAGATGCAGGGAGAAGGGTGCGTGGCGAGGGGGAGAGCGTAGGGGCGGGTGTGTGTGCGTAACAACCGGAAAGCTTCCTATATTACATTTTCTTAACAGTCGGATGGTTCAAATTTTGCCATGGAAACGCATACAATGCAGAAGCTTTCCGGGTTTCGATCCCACAGACCCATTGATTACTTGTTTACACAACCCCCCCTCCCAAAAATAAATAAATAAATAAAAAACAAAATATACCTGAATCCGCCCATGATTACTATACTTTATTGGTAAGACCGGCAAAACACGCATGCATCCTATACATGATTTATAATAGAGTAAACGTTCAACAACGATGAAAATAATAAGCTGCGCGGCTTGTTTAGAAATGTCCTTTGTGGGGTGCCCGCTATCAAAATCCGGCCCGGCGAGATCTCTACGTATACATCCGGCGCACTGTCCGGTGACAGCGATAAAATGGTTTTAGGTTCAAGCTTACTGTTGCATAAAATTTACCCATAAGAAGTCTTCAAAAAAAAAAAAAAGAAAAAAAAAAAAGAAAAAAAAAAAAGAAAAATTTTTTCGGCCAATAAGCGACCTTCAGTTTTTAAATTAGGTATTGAATATTCCACCACGCAAAGACTGGTTCAGAAGCTCGTAACATAATTAGTTGTTTGTGACCTAAAGTCAAATTTTTACTCTCATAATAATTTTTTTATTTTTTTATTTTTTTTTAGCCAGCAGCATTTCTTCTCAAAACCTCTTACAAATTCATAGTTGTCTTGCAATAACCCTTTTGAAAATATCTAGGAATTTGTTTCAATCCGAGGAACTAGTTGTAATGATATGGATTGTAATTACCCGTATGAGCTGTGGTGCGAAATTGGAAGTAAACAATCTTGAGTATTAGGCGCAAAGTACAAAATGTCTACAGAAATTCGGAAGACTGCTTTTTTCGCTGACTAAAAAGGGGCAATCTGGAGAAATATTCACGCTGGATAAGCACGATGTCGGTCTGGAAGAAAAACAAGATTTTCAGGATAATCACGTATTTAAAATTTTGCTTCTTTAATAGTAAGCTAGTCCAAACTTAATAAGTTCCTGTGTTTTTCAACACCGTTCACATCTATTTAGGCATTATGGGATTGGGGACTACATGCAAGATTTACTTACCTCCCAAATTGAAGAGCTTGACAACATGCAAAAATTCGCAGCTCTGAAACTAAAGATTTGATAACGGAAGTGCTTCAATAAGCATGGGCAATTTTACGTTTTGCAAAAACACAGGTTAACACATTTTTTACGCAGAATTTTACTTAGTTTAAATTACAATCAAGACATATATTAGACTGACCTTAGCAAGTCATGACAAAAAAAAAACAGAGTAATATGGCCAAGTGTTTGGAACTATTTTGTTACTCTTTACATACAGACATGTCTTCCGCGCTGGACGGCGTATGGATAATATCCAAAATTGGATACTAAATTGCCAGATAGCAGAGGCGCTTACTTAGCGGCGATGATGCAGAGTGAGTTAGCCCTAGAAAACTCCTGCCATCATACACGCTGGCAAATTTCGCAATTCTCCTCATATAATTTATAGGCACCACGCTCTGTCTTGGAAATGGACAGCTAAATAATAAAAATCGATTTCCACCGCAGAAGAAATTCGGTTTAACTCCAAATATCATATATGTCTTTTGGGTTTTGAGCTTGATTTAGAGTATTTGCTTAGAATTGTTCCAGAATATGGGACCCGGATGAACAGAGGGTACTCATCCACTTGATATTTGACCTCACCATCGATTTGGGCATGGATAGATTTTTATACTAGCAAATACGGCATGACACGTGTAGCTAAAATTAGAATCTTTAACTAGGTCACTATATTTCATAAACAACACCACTACTTGTACCTGTAACTATAATATACGTGCATAGTGATTGCCACAGGTAAAAAGACATAATGTTTCACCGAAAATAAGTTGCAATGATAAAGTGTAGCTACCCTAAGTAATGGTGGCTTGACGCACGAGGCTACGTCATCTTAGGACTGGTCCGAAATTACTGGAGGGGTTTTGTGTACTGGGTGTAGAGAAAGAAGGAAGTGCACATACAGGAAAGGCTGGAAAGTTGTACGTCTGAGACATATTTGATCCAGGTACTTTCAAATCATATATGTGCTTTAATATATATATATATATATATATATATATATATATATATATATATATATATATATATATATATATATATATCTCTCACACACACACACACACACACACACACACACATATATTCGCAAAGAAACCAACCTTCTTTGAAAAGGCCTGATCGTTAAGTTGTGATTGTTGGGACGGCGGGTACAGTCTCATTTTCCTTTGTGAAAAGATCAGAGAAGTAAAATGAATGTACCGAGAAAAAAAATCCCAAAGGAGTTCATTTTGGTGTGTGTGTGTGAAGAGGTCGCTTATTATTATATTATTATTGTAATTTTAACACATCATGTTTGTAAAATATTTCGAAAACGCCAACTGTAGTTATTTGTTATATGATTTTGCAAATTTCTTCTCCATTGTCAACAAATGTTGGTACTATCGAGGTAGATATACCAAATATATTTTGTTCTGAATGATATATTCTCATGGGAACTTATTGCTTCAAACTGTATACGGTGCCGATTGTTATAAATTTATTCGGCATTTCCACAGCTGAACACCTCTTTCCCCATTAATACTTCTAAAGTCATGTAGGGGCGAATTATAAGTACAGCACTGGTCCTACATCTTTAAAAATGATACAAAAACAAACGATTATATTATTAGAAAGTAAAATGATGTTACATCAGAATAGTCCGCAGTGTTTCGTAGTGCAATCCGTTTGATCAAAATGAAAATGAAACAACGCAGACATTATAAACTTTTGGTTGTGGAAATAAGACCGTCACGAACTTCTCAGTCATCTTTAGATACTGACATACAAAAATAGATAACAATTCATCAGAAAAAGGATCTAAGCTGTGTTCAAGTCATATAACTTTTGCACATCCCCTCTTTAATATAAACATGTGAAACTTCCAGCTATTTTTCACATACAAAATCTGAGAATCTCGAAAAAGATGCAAAGTAACCGCTTGCACATGTTAGTGTGTGATATTGCTACTTATTAAACTGTGTTAAAATGTGTTGAGGAAAATTAAACAAACTCGTTCTCTTTTTTTATCTACTAGAACTTACAAACACTACTTTTTATCGAATCAGACATTGGTAAATGGTGACAGAACGAAGAATAGCTTAAATGTCCCCCCCCACACACACACACACTTATAGGTTCCATTGACTATAGTGAATAAAAACACTCAAACTTGACAATACTTTGTCTACCATGTTTATAGCGAATAAAAACACTCAAACTTGACTATAGTTTCTCTATCATGTTTATAGCGAATAAAAACACTCAAACTTGACTATATTTTGTCTACCATATTTATAGCGAATAAAAACACACAAACTTGACTTTACTTTGTCTACCATGTTTATAGCGAATACAAACACACAAACTTGTCTATACTTTGTCTACCATGTTTATAGCGAATAAAAACACACAAACCTGACTATACTTTGTCTACCATGTTTATAGCGAATAAAAACACACCAATTTGACTATACTTTGTCTACCATGCTTATAGCGAATAAGAACACTCAAACTTAACTAACTTTGTCTACTTCACATCAACGGAACATGATCCCAGATCTTGCAACTCGCAACCAGGCCCCATTTTTACTAATATCAATAATTTATCCTCAAATCGAGAGTTTACATAACAAAATGCAACCCTCTAAAAGTTGAGCATTTTGTCAGTGACAGAGGCAGTAAAAGTACTGATGTAAAACCTTAAATTGTCAATTTGTGCTTTGAGGGACTCTTGTATTTTCAACAAAATACGAACATAATTGAGTAATTCGTAAAATCTAAAGAAATCCTCAGAATTAACAGTAAATCTTTCCAGAAGAAAACCAAAGCAGTATGTAAGAAATGCTATAATCCCATGTGCATGCTGAACGTGCAGGATAAATATAATTGATCCACACAAACCTGTAAGAGACATAATTGTATATGCCACGTTTGATGTTTAGTGATGCTGGAGGCTGGAGCTCTACCCTATGCGGCAGGAATTGTCACGTACAGTGTTCAGTAAGGTTGCTAAAGGGGGAACATCTGTACAGTGTTCAGTAAGGTTGCTAAAGGGGAAACACATGTACAGTGTTCAGTAAGGTTGCTAACGGGGGAACACCTGCACAGTGTTTAGTAAGGTTGCAAAAGGGGAAACACTTGTACGGTGTTCAGTAAAGTTGCTTAAGGGGAACATCTGTACAGTGTTAAATAAGGTTGCTAAAGGGGAACACCTGTACGATATTCAGTAATGTAGCTAAAGGAGGAACACCTGCATAATGTTCAGTAAGGTTGCTAATGAGGAAACACCTGACGAAAACCAATGATAATATATGAGCTACATTTGACAACTGTACAGGAAATATCAGGATTGGAACACATGGCTTCAGAGGTGTAAATCTGTATCACGTATACTGAGATATCAAGTCTCCATACTTAGATAAAATTACTAATTAGTTTGGTAATGTGATTGTAATTATTACTAAAACGCCGACGCTCACCTTGTCTGTGGCGCCCACCTGGGCCTGGTAAGCCAATAGAAGTTTCATGCATTCCACGTCACCTGTGCTGGCCGAGTAGTGTAAAGCTGTACATCCACATTTCGCGTTCTGAATAATAATAATAATAATAATAATAATAATATTGAAGACGACAACAACATTTTTGATTATTATTCTAAAAATTATGCAAATTAAGGAATCCTAGCGATTGTTAGAAGAGAGAGTGATTTGGTTGACTGGCTGGTTGGTTGTTTTTAACGGCACTTTGAGCAGATTAATGGTTACGTAATGATGACGAACTGGGAGTTAAGTGCCTGTCCCAAGGACACACCGAGTCATTCGACCCGGGCTGACTTGGGAGGGAAGAGAGAGAGAGAGAGAGAGAGAGAGAGAGAGAGAGAGAGAGAGAGAGAGAGAGATTACCCAGTCCTTTTTTTGTGAACTTGCTCCATTTCGCAACAGTAGCTTCTGCACGACATAATTCCGAAGTTTGGCAGCCCGTATCAATGGAGTCATGCCATTCTGGGTATAGAGGGTTGGTAGTTAAGTTTAATGAAAGAATGAATTTAGACGACTAACGACTAACATATTGTACAGAATTAAATCACGCGGTCAGTTAGATTAGCAATATGAACCGTGGTCACATTAAACTGGATAACTAAATTAAATTATAGCTACCATCTGATTTATTAAATATATTGACTGTATACGTTAAAATATTTGACAGATGAATGTGCACTTTTAGAGTGACTATTTTCTATATAATAACTTTTTAAGAAAGCCCTCTTTTTGTTCGTGCGAAATTTACCTATTTAATTAAATAAAACGAGAAAGTAAATGTGTCAATTATTATAAAATTATTGTATATGTACTTTCTTGTTTGTCATTCTGTTCGTCTTTCTGACTCCTCTCGATCTGATAAAGAGGTATACCCACGCGCATTGTCAAATCCCAAAACTCCGCCTATATAATACCAGTTGTCAGTCAGTTATTTTTTATTCAAAATTCTAATGGACTGATATCCTATGTTGACCTTGGCAGCACGTGATACTTTATTTAATGAAACATATTGTGCTAAGCTTGGCTTAGAGGATGTTAGTTAATCTGATGGTTTGACACCTAGATAGTTTGCACTCTATAACATGTATAAACTGAATGTCTAATAACTTCATTATCTTTCATCTAAATTACATGAAATTTTCGCTACTAACCGAAAATATGTTTTGAATGGAGCGATAACAGTTTCAAATGCAAATCTTCAGTTTTACACAAACAAATTTATATACTAATGGATAGGCGTGGTTACCTGGGTTCACTGATTCGTCAGTCAAGTCTTCGTATTTGGTAGCAGAGATATATGATCTTAAAGTATTGCAGCTACCGATGGTAAAAGAAAAACCGTAATCGTAGGTGTGCATGGTCCTGATTATTGTTCATAATTTGATGCAGAAAAAGCAGATTCACGACCTTGTACTATATGACTGAAAAATACGAAATGAGGGAACTATTCTTTTTTCTTTTGTTTTCGACTAGTGTGAAATTGAACCACTCCGGGTTGTTCCCGAACACACACACACACACACACACACACACACACACACACACACACTATGCAATGTTCGCCCCAGCTGAGTAATAAAAAAAATTTTTTTTTTTTTAAAAACCTGCACTGTCGACGCTACTTTCTGTTTTGCGACTCTGATGCGTCAAGCCATACCTTACGGTCCAGAGACTCTTACATTTGGCATAAAACCCTATTTCACTAAACAAAGAAAGATATATATCTTATGACTTTGGGGCAAACGATTTCGTGAGTAGTTTTATCATAATAGTTCTTCCGCTTAATAGTCACATTTTTCCTGCCTACTGAAATTGTTTAGTGAAACAGGGGTTTGATTCCCACATTTAAAAAATAATTGGAAGAGTAAAAAAAATATACCGATTAGAGGGTGATTGGAATTTTTATTTGAAACATATTTTGGCCCCTACTTCGCTGGACAAATTAGCTCAAATTCGCAAGCCTCTCCCCCCCCCACACACACACACAAAAAGAAATAAATAATAATAATAAATGAAATAAAATAAAATAAAATTGGCTGTTCATATGTTCCATATTATAAGGTAAAAACTATCCCCGTCCTTAAAAAAAAAAAGATCTAAAAAAAATATTGTTAACGAGAAAATCACACACACCATCTCTCTTACAAGATACATGGAAAAAGTGTACCTCATCTCTAGCATCGATTGGTGCCCCTTGCTTCAGAAAGACCTGAATGTTGGCGGTTTTGGCCTTTGACACGGCCAGGAACAGCTTTTTGGTCAGTTCCTCCATGCTGACTGGTACACCGTCTCCTGCCTCTCTTCACCTAAATATTAAAACACAAATGCGACGATCTTTAGATCATTACATATATGTTCAAGTTTTAGTCCATGATCTTTTCATGCATTGATTCAGCTAGTCAGCAAGCGTCCCATCGGTGGGTAATTTCATCCGTCCTACCATCTGTTTGTCCTTCACTTCGTTATTTCATCTACCAATCATCAATCCATTCACTCATACTCTTTAAAATCGAATGAACAATACGGATAATAAAAAGGGTCTGCTGATAAATGCAATTTACCATTCCCCGATGCCTGGGATTGGCATACTAGAGGGAATAGAAACTGCAATGAGCTCAGATATCACTCGTTCCATTTTGATATACAAAATGAGGTTGTCAGCGGTCTAATATATATGGAACAGCCAAGATCGTCATGCCTTGAGCATAGGTGTCCGCAAGGGGAGGGGGGGGGGGGTGCAAGTGGGTGGGAGGAGGGAAGTCCATCCTTGTATTTTTTAAAAATCCATTGTGCAATATATATATATATATATATATATATATATATATATATATATATATATATATATATATATATATATATATCTGCAAACCTGCAATAATATTTAACCACCCCACCCCCAAATATTAAACAACCCAAATCAGACTGTGGGAACTTGCCTCTCCCGTTTACCCGATTGGCATCACTTTGGCTCGTCCTTTTGAATTTGGCTTTGACCCCCCCCCCCCCTCCCCTGGAAAACTTCCTGCGGACGCCCACGCCCGCGAGCTATAAAACCCAGGTGCACTTACGTAAGTTGGTGGTTGTAGTTAACTGCAACTTTGTTCTGATGACTTTGTATAAAATGTGGAATGAAAACTCCAGAAAGAAGCTTCGGAACATCATACCCATCATTGGAGAATGGCATCCCTCGCAGAGAACAAATCGCAGAGATGAAGTGGTACTGTGCTGATCCCTTATTGGACGCACAAACCTGACTCGTCATACCTCCCTATGGGTGAACCTTAGCTGGAGTGTCTACCCCGCCAGTGTCCACTGATAGTGGAACACATTCTTGTCGAGTGTATCGATTCCCATCCTTGGAAGATAAATTTTTTTTTATTATGTGAACTCAATTAAGAACTTTTTTTTCTTTTGCTAGCCTGTGAATTAGTGGGTTTTCCAACAGAAATAATTTGTTACCGCGGTCAATAGACATCAATAAAATTATGACCAAGAAATATGATCCGCCAGAAGTACCAGATTCAAATCCCGCAAGGTGCTTTTTTTTTCTTTCTTCAATTGTTTTAAGCTGCTTTTTTACGTTGAGTTAGGAAAGAGAATTATGTTACTATTGATGTTTCTGTGCGAATATACACAGAACACAGTCGAACTTAACCGGTAAACAGGTGACATTATCGCGCGGGATACCATAAGAAATTTGCTATTTCAATCCGTTCTACATATTGCTATCCAATACGTTTGAGCATAACATGAAACAAAAATTTGCTTGTTCCAAGTGAATAACGGATATATCATCTCGTGGCTGAAAAACTCATGTATTTTCACCCACTCAATGAAATATATCCGTTAGTGACTCGATACAAGTAAATACCCTCTATTTATGAAGATGTACCACCAGAGAAAATCTTGGACTTTTTAAGCGAATGCGGATTTTATATTTTAAACCTTGCTCTTTTAATGTATATATCATTTACAGAGGTTAACGACTTTACTTTTTATTGTATATATCATTTACAGAGGTTAACGTCTTTACTTTTTATTGTATGTATCATTTACAGATGTTAACGTCTTTACTTTTTATTGTATATATCATTTACAGAGGTTAACGTCTTTACTTTTTATTGTATATATCATTTACAGAGGTTAACGTCTTTACTTTTTATTGTATATATCATTTACAGAGGTTAACGTCTTTATTTTGTATTGTATATATCATTTACAGAGGTTAACGTCTTTACTTTTTATTGTATATATCATTTACAGACGTTAACGTCTTTACTTTTTATTGTAGTATCATTTATTTTCGTGGAGCTCAATTTTCGTGGTTTTGTAAAAAAAAGATATTTTCGTGGGTACTTAAATTCGTGGTTTTGCCTGTTAAAGTTTTCATATTGCGAATTGTTTAATTTCGTGATTTTACCTCTACGAATACCCAAAATAAAGAATAAAAAAGAATAAAACAAAACATGTGACCGGCTGCCCTTTGCTCAATGACAAGCTGATTTGGGCTGCATGCTGCTGAGAATTTGATTGAAAACAATTTCCGCGAAATAAAATTGAGCTTCGTCCATAAATTAGTTTAAAATTGGAATTTTCCTTTGCTTCTCGCTCAACTATACTCCATGCCGTGAAGATCAAGCTTTCGCCTATCATAAATTTATTACTACCTGACATATGGGTTATTAAATTATCGGTCATATGGGATACATTTTAGGGGTAATAGTGGGTAGTTTCAGGGTAACACATCTTTTTTTCCTTGAACATCTAAAATGCCTTACTAATATTTTCTATTACATTATCCATTGTAATATCTTCAATTAAAAGGAATACAATAAAAATGACAGTAGAGTAAAACATCAATATAAAGTTTAAGATCATTTTGTAAATAAAGATACTGTCAAAAACAATAAAGGTTATTAACAGAATCGCATATTACCTATACTTAACACCGACAGAGCTCATTAACAAATAAGCTAAATTTACTCTAACACCGCTGGACCGTGATAACGTTTACGTTGCCTTACACACACGGTTAGTAGTGTTTATTTGAATTTCGTCTTTATGCACATTTGTATCTATTTAACATTATTATGAATATAGAAAGGCCGCTTAAATTGTCTTCTCATTTAAGAAATATTCATTTGCATTGATTTCTGTCGTAAATGAAAGAAAGAAAAATAGTTACTCTCTGTTCGGTAACTGGTTCTGGAAGCGAAAACAATGCTGTATCGTAACCCCATCCTGTCTCGTATTAATAAAATATTATATTCTGAATAATTATTTTATATGAAAAAAATTATACTCAACAAGTATTAGAGATATTGTTCATTTACACTTATTCCTTTAAAAAAAGCACACACAGAGAAACTCTGTTAATGATGTAAGCGAACAGAACAAAAATGTTCGTTCGTTAACTCGTATTAACATATCGCCTTATGTCAAGCCAACCATAAAGCTAAGAAGCCCAAGATAACATATCACATATGTACGCATGCGCATGCTAATACAGTCGCGATAACTGTGATTATTTTATACCTATCAATTTTTTACTCAAGAAAGAGCTACAATTTTACCGTGTTTTTTTTTTTTTTTTTTTTTTCTTTTCTTCATAGAAGTAGGAAAATAATACTGGCGTTTTCTGATTCCATATCACGATATTCTCAAACGAAGCTGAAACTACTTTTCATCGAGGTTTCCCTGTTACAACTGAACAAGTGTGAACAACTATGATGTAGCCTCACCTGACATGCAAAAGGAAATGAGTAACATTTTCTGTAACAAATCTGTATTAGCAAGTTCCAACAATTTGTCCAATCCCGCTGTCAATAACTTTCAAAAATAATGCAGCCATGCCCATACCTCACTATGTCCCGCCAGAAACCGTTCTACCGATACATATATGGCTCTGCTGCCCCCATGCGTCTAAGAATTCGTGCTATTGACAGAGATCGTAATGAAAATGAGTGACAGTTGTTTCACGTTTTTCATTCATAAAACTGATATTCATGCGCATATCAGTTGATCGAAATGTTTTGGTTTGGTGTTTTACGGCCCATATTGCCTTGCCCAAGGACACACCACGATAGCCGACCCAGGTTGGTCCGGTGGTAGGATTCGCACCCGCACTCTTTCGGTCATGAGTCCGGCACGCTAACCACTGAGCCACCGCAGCTCCCTGATGTAATTCAGTTTATGACTGAAGATGAAGTTCTTATTAAAAAGGTTGAAACGTTTTGCAATTTCTTTTGTTTTTCAGTAATTATAGGGATTTTATTAAATTATCTGAAAATGTAATGGTATATAACTAAAATATCATTCTCAAAGCAATACAGTTTTGACTGCTAGATCCTGTCTTGTTGTCAGCATCAGAAAATCCGGATCATGATCCGGATTTTCTGATGCTGACACCTCGACGTGATCTAGAAATCAAAAATGGAATTACTATGCTAATATATATGTACGGATATGGATGCGATTTTATACGCAGATTTTTTCAAATCGCTCAGCATATCCGCACAGACAAATCGGATGAGGAAATCCATCAAATGACATCATAAATTAGGTACTTCTCAGACTTGTAACCCCTTATGGCCTAGTGTCAATTGTGGAAAGATGCCCAGGATCACCGTATATATGGAATCGCATGAACAACATGTCCGCTTCCGCATCCGCATGCCCTATACACATCCACATTTGTACATATGGAATCTTGGTTTAACACGTTCCGATTCCTATGTACAGTCAACCAATACCATCACTGGCAAAGATGTGACACTATGCGAATTACAGGCGGACTGGAAACTTGTTGGGCATTCAGGCCCTAAAGTCCGTCATGTAGCCAACTGCCGTTATTTACCATTAGCAAATTCAAATCTTCATAACTTCAATATTTTTGAGCTATTTTTCATTGCATTTTTAGTTTGCTCTAACTAATTGAAACTAATTTATATGCGGTAGGTGTAAAAACAAATACTTTCTCTGCCCTGCCGATAGGTCAGTTATGACTTTAAGCGTTCTCGTTTGCATATCAAAAGAGGACGGCTGATATTTGATGGGATAGATACAGAGTTTCCAGCCACTATAGTATACTAGTCTATATTGTAACTATTCATGTAGTGATTTGATACATGTAGATAACAGTACTGCACGAACCTGGCTTAACTTAGTGTTGATTCTTATGCGAAGAAACCCTTCAATTGTGCCCTCAAGGTTAACATTCAATCACAACTTAGCGGCGATTCACTTGAGATGGTAATTAATGATCTATACGTATGAGATAACGACCCAATCATGTACACAGAATTGAAGAAATACCGCCTTGCTTGAAAATTGCATCCAAACGGGCAGGACTGCTCCCAATACCATCGCATATTAAGCCCACCTACCCACCCCTCCCACCGGGTGTATATAGCTTGGTCCTTAATAACAAACAAGGATTACAGTAAACTGATCTTTCAAAACTCTAGTTACAAACTGCTAGAGTAGGGATTTTATCCACACCCCTCAAACAACCTCATGTTTACATGTAGATTAATCCGCGGCTGTCTTGACACCACATGTTAGCTCTGTTAACAAAACGTTTGACAACTACTGTGTACAAAAAGATATCTCCTTTCTGTCATTTAATAATTCATTCGCACTCTTCTTAGTCAGTAAAGGGGCCTGTTTCACTTACCTTACGCACCAACCATGTGCAATGAATCCTTCCTTTCGGTAGAATTGTCGTCTGCGTGTTCAGTGCCAAGCATGTACTTCAAGGTAACTGCGCTTGGATACCAAGGCTATGTAAACACTGTCATTATAGTTTTCTAAATTCAAGAATTAAAAAAAAAAAAATCAACATAAAATTTTTCGAGTCACGCATATTCATATTCACAAACAGCCAACTTTACAAAGTCAGTGTACGGATGATATTGTCGGTTATGGTTTAATGCAAAATGTCACATAATACTCTGGCATAAACGCGGATAGTTTTACAGCCGATCAATACATGTTCAAACCTCTGATTGGCGCATAGTTGATAATCAGATAACCCAACACTACCTTGGCCGACAAAAGGTTTTAATAGACCTTCCTTGTTGAAGTGAGACAGATAGAAGGTAACCAGGACCCTTGTTGATTGTGAATTCATGTATTAGTTAGTGTCAACATTAATTTTGAACTTGCATCCTAAGTTAGCTTCTGTATTTATATACATTCATTTTATTATAGATATTGTTGATGAAGTTGTGTAAGTGACATAAACTCTTCAAAATGGTAGCAGTTTGGACAAGCACGGGCTTAGCAACGGTGGGATAGATACGGAAAACATTGGTGCAACACTTACAAGGTCAAACAATAATATAGCTACCCCGCTATGGCGGTTACAGGCCTTCATCTGAAGGTAGAACAACATGTGTACCTGAACTAACGATTTTCATGATGGACTGAACATAGAGCATGCAAGAATGGGGTAAGTAAATTTGTACTACTTTTCCTTTCTTCATATTTCATACGAAACTTATATAGTTTATGTGTCTACAATAATTTTTTGAAAAAAGTCTCTCGTGACATCTTTCAAAACGTAAACCATGAGCGGCATTATCAGTGGTGCAAGTAAGCCGGTACGGTCAGGTACGCCGTATCAGTAAGACATTTATTGCCGGTACGACTGTACCGGAAAGACGGGGCCGAAGGTTCGGTACTGTATTTGTAAGAGTTAAAATCTGCTTGCACCACTGGATATTACTTTCTTTCAAGATTATTTTACACCATTGCGCACATATACGTTGTTCTTGTTGTCGGTTTTCATATTCTTGGCAACTATTTAAAAAGAAAGTGTGATGGCTTGCGTGCTAGAGAATACGACAAGTTACTGCTGATTATCTCTTGGTCGAACGATTGAGTGCAAGTTACTGCTGATTATCTCTTGGTCCCACGATTGAGTGCAAGTTACTGCTGATTATCTCTTGGTCCCGCGATTGAGTGCAAGTTACTGCTGATTATCTCTTGGTCCCACGATCGGGTGCAATTCCATTTCCCAACCACCTTGGTTTAGAGTGAATGAATAAAATATTCCAAGCAATTTAGTTTTCCGTCTTTGAACCCTCCCTCTGCGTCAGCCCCCTCCTCTTCTCAGCCTCCCGCAGCTCTATATCTCCGTTGACTCTTCCATCAATACGTCATCTAAAGGTCTTATTTATGGTTATTTAAAACTACTTTGGCTTTAGAAAAGATCTTTTTGTCATTACCCAAAAATATATCTAAAAGCTAAATTACGTTTGGAACTGCAAATCATAGGTTTCCTGTTGAAACCGGTAGATGGACTAATGTTTCCTATAACGAAAGATATGTGTACACTCTGTCAGTCGCAAGAAATAGATGATGAATATCACTATCTTCTGTCGTGTTCTTTTTTTTTTTTCGTGATGAATGAGAAATATTTATATCTCATTTTTACATAAATATAATCAATTAACGAATATAGGTAACATACGACTCTTGAAAAATATTTGCAGGTTCTTAGATTGTGTATTCTGAATTTTGTAATCACTGTTAAGCATTATGTAATGATATAACACGCTATATTCATGTTAAGCATTATGTAATGATATAACACGCTATATTCATGTTAAGCATTATGTAATGATATAACACGCTATATTCATGTTAAGCATTATGTAATGATATAACACGCTATATTCATGTTAAGCATTATGTAATGATATAACACGCTATATTCATGTTAAGCATTATGTAATGATATAACACGCTATATTCATGTTAAGCATTATGTAATGATATAACACGCTATATTCATGTTAAGCATTATGTAATGATATAACACGCTATATTCATGTTAAGCATTATGTAATGATATAACACGCTATATTCATGTTCAGCATTATGTAATGATATAACACGCTATATTCATGTTCAGCATTATGTAATGATATAACACGCTATATTCATGTTAAGCATTATGTAATGATATAACACGCTATATTCATGTTCTTATTCTTATATACCTCATATGTTGTAAAATTTACAACCTGAGTGTAATAAAGTCTTGTCTTGTGTTGTCGATATATGGAAACCAAACAACTCGTATCCAAGACAACTGGGTCCAAAACATGTTGGCCCAGGTTTGGGACGAGTCAGACCCAACTCTCCGATTCAAGTCGGGTCCACGCATTTTAATGAAGTTGTCCTCAGACAAATTGCTAAAGACAGTTGGACCAGTTGTTTGTCATCGTCAAAAAATGTGCCTTAAACCTAATTGCTTAGTGGACATCCTCAAACTACGACAGCATACGCACAAAATGTCTTTGTCTTGACTGAAAGTCAACTTGGGTTGACTTTGCTAGCGATTAGCTTCGTTTAGTGTCGTCCAAGTTGTGTCAAATAAGGTTATGACGTAGATGAATAATGGGGACAAGCCGTCTAGTATCTGGGTCTTGCTATCTTTGGATCAGAGTTGTCTTACAGAAATTGGATCGATTCGTCTTGAACAATTGATTCCAGTTGTCCTTTTCCAAAGTGCACGGAGCCGAGTTAAATAGGGGTCGACTTGTCTTTGGCTAAATTGTGTTTGGTCTGAATGGCCCCCAATTCCCATATATTGTGTAACTGGCCTTTTATGTCAGCTCAGTAATTTCGGATAAACTATTTTTTTAAAAAGCACGTCTATTCTGCAAAATTGTCATGTGCATTTGACTAAAGCTTTGAAATGAATGAAAACGATGGAGATTTAATATTAATTTCACGATCATTGTTCTTTTGACCGTTGATTGACTACATCTTTAAGTGTAATATTCGGCAAATTTTTCACATGAGTGCTCCTCTCAGAAATATCGGTATAATTACAGTGCTGTAAGGAATATATCAGTTTGTTACATTATGTACACTGCTGGGCTACAAGGAGGTGTGTACACTGCTGGGCTACAAGGAGGTGTGTACACTGCTGGGCTAGAAGGAGGTTTATGAATTAAAGCTTCTACTGATATTTACGTGGAAAATACTCTTTCTCTCATTCTTTTATTGCATAACGGCAGCTTTCTCGTCATTTGTTTTACCATGTTCTAAATTCTAGTAATTCACGGCTAGGCCGTGCTCTAATTTTAACTGGCATTCCACAGATAGGCGTTACCGAGTGCAGCGTTGATTAATGACGTCAGCCGCTCTCTCCAGTCTTCGGTCGAATAGATCCGTATCAGAGAGAGAGAGAGAGAGAGAGAGAGAGAGAGAGAGAGAGAGAGAGAGAGAGAGAGAGAGAGAGATGTAGCAAGTTTATGGATAGATAGACAGTTAACTTTTGAAATCGAAAAATTTAGAAAGTAACATGAAAAGGTAAACATGAAAACCTGCTCATATTTATCGTGCCAGCCTCTATATGAACAACGAAAGAAGACATGAAATTGCGGAAATATATACATGAATCAACGCGAGGAAAAATCTAGATTACAGACAGAGAGAGAGGATATTTTCGAAATAATATGAAAAGAATGATTATTGTATTTATCGTGCCATTATGTAGATGAACAATGAAATCAAACATCGAACTGAGAAAAGACAAACATGAATCAGCGAGCCCCCCACCCCACCCCACCCCACAACAAAACAAAACAAAACAAAAAGAAAACAAACAACCACTGATTTTCTTAAACATTGCTCCACGAATGAAATCCAGAAATATGCTATACTAGTCTTCATTATATTCAATCTGACACATTTTGGCAATATATTGCAGGTATAAATTCTGTACAGTTGATGCTAACACAATAGGTTATGACGTAGATGAATAATGGGGACAAGCTGTCTCGTATCTGGGTCTTGCTATCTTTGGATCAGAATTGTCTTAAAACAAATTGGATCGATTTGTCTTGAACAATTAATCCCAGTTGTCCTTTTCCAAAGTGCACGGAGCCGAGTTAAATAGGGATCGACTTGTCTTTGGCTAAATTGTACACTGCTGGGCTAGAAGGAGGTTAATGAATTAAAGCTTCTACTGATATTTACGTGGAAAATACTCTTTCTCTCATTCCTTTTTTGCATAACGGCAGCTTTCTCGTCATTTGTTTTACCATGTTCTAAATTCTAGTAATTCACGGCTAGGCCGTGCTCTAATTTTAACTGGCATTCCACGGATGGGCGCTACCGAGTGCAGCATTGATTAATGACGTCAGCCGCTCTCTCCAGTCTACCGTCTTATATATCCTTATCAGAGAGAGAGAGAGAGAGAGAGAGAGAGAGAGAGAGAGAGAGAGAGAGAGAGAGAGAGAGAGAGAGAGAGAGAGAGAGAGAGATCAGTTGCAAGTTTATGGATAGATATACAGTAAACTTTTGAAATCGAAACATTTAGAAAGTAACATGAAAAGGCACACAGGAAAATCGCCCGTATTTATCGTGCCAGCCTATATGTGCACAAAGAAAGAAAACATGAAATTGCGGAAAGATATATATGAATCAACGCGAGGAAAAGTCTCGATTACAGATAGAGAGAGGCTATTTTCGAAATAATATGAAAAAATAATGATTATTGTATTTATCGTGCCATCATGTAGATGAACAGTGAAATTGCATCGAATTGAGAAAAGACAAACATGAATCAGCGAGCCCCCCCCCCCCCCCGCCCCCCAAAAAGCAAACCAAACCAAAACAAAAAAAAAAACAAGAAAAAAACAAAAAAAAAAAAACAAACAAACAAACAAACAACCACTGACTGTTTTAAACATTGCTCCACAAATGAAATCCGGAAATATGCTATATTCAGTTTGAGACATTTTGGCAATATATTGCAGGTATAAATTCTGTAAAGTTGATGCTAACACAATATTAATAACGAATATCTTCCAGAAAATTAAGCCTGGTAATATTTTCGGGTAAATTTAGGTTGTACTGTAACAAAGGTTTGCACTTTTCAATGCAATTTTACTGAAGCAGATGAAAAAATATTGGCAATTTTCCATCAGCAGCCGAAAGTTATCAAAAAGCAGTCAAATTTGCACATTTTAAAATAAGGCGCAAATTTCCAATTAAGACGATCCTCAACTATAGATAACTATAGATCATGTCTTCACTTCCCGCCGCGTCTTCAACATGGTCTAAAACGTATGACAAAACGATGTATACTAGCCTTGTTTTAATAACATGGCAGCATTGTCCAAAGTACATGTACAAATGATGTGTTGATGAGAGATTTGGAAGCGACAGGATGATGAAAATACTCCGTTTTTTTTATATCTTCATTCATAAATATGATCAGACATATTTTCCCACCACTCTTTTCTGATTAGAAGTTATGGAAAAAATACTACTACTACTACGACTACTACTACTACTAACTTTTAAAAAATATATTTTAGAATACGGAGATATAGAAACATTTTACATAGAAATGAGACATACAAACTGACACATACAAAAGCATAAGAGGAGCAGAATCATTACAGTATGTATACAGTTGTTATATGCAGGCAACTCTGTATGTCATTCTTTGTATAAATTACTATACAAACGGTAATTGTGACCTATTAAATACTATACAAACGGTAATTGTGACATATTAAATACATTAATGATATTGAAGTCTTTAAGAAAGTAAATGATGTTTGGAATATCAGTTCCGAATATTATAGTTTTGTCAAATTTCTTATCAATATTAAAATTACCTTTCAACCACAGTTCTAACTTAACCGATCAATAATTTACTTTTCTACATTCAAATAATAAATGTACAATTGACTCATTCTCAAATTCACAAAATCTACATTTATCATTATCTAGTATTCTGGCGTTGTGTAAACATGAATGTATACATAAAATGTTATGCAATATTTTAACTGAAAATCTCTCGAGTTCATATCATCAGTGTGAGCAAGTAGAGAAAAATTATTAATTATGTTGTCTGAATGTACACTATCAAACTCTTCTTTCCATTTCTCGTGTAGTATCATCAGCATATTGACTTAATTTTTTTTAGTATAGTTAATAGTAATTCCTATTGTTCTTTTATTGGGTTTTTTAAATAAGAAATTTTGTATCTTTTTCCCCAAGTGCCTCAAGACAAAAATAAATATGTATAGAGAAATTGGATCTCCTTGTCTACTACCTTGTTTTACAATAAAAAAGACTGACATATATCCATTTTGCATATACCTGAATTAGCTCCCATATAAATTAGTTTTTTCAATTTTTTTATTGAATTCGCAAAAATTAATATATCTAAAAGCTTTAGCAATAAATTTCCATTAAATTGTATAAAATGCGTTTTCAAACTCTATGAACAAAATTAGACCAGGAGTATCTTGCTTTCTTCTTTCAAATAAAATATAATATATAATTCTAATATTTTCCCCAATAAATCTACCAGAAAAAAAAAACTTTTTGGTCTTCATGTATTAAATCATGCAAAACACGTTTTTCTTATATTTGCTATACGGCCTGAAACCGTTTTGTAAATTACATTCAATAATGATATTGGTCTCTAATTCCTGAAAAAGCATATATTTTCATTTAGTTTTGGTATGGATGTTATTATTTTGTTTTGGTATGGATGTATTATTTAGTTTTGGTATGAATGTTATTATTTAGTTTTGGTATGAATGTTATTTTTTAGTTTTGGTATGAATGTTATTGTTTTGTTTTGGTATGGATGTTATTATTTAGTTTTGGTATGGATGTTATTATTTAGTTTTGGTATGGATGTTATTATTTAGTTTTGGTATGGATGTTATTATTTAGTTTTGGTATGAATGTTATTTTTTAGTTTTTGTATGGATGTTATTATTTAGTTTTGGTATGGATGTTATTATTTAGTTTTGGTATGGATGTTATTATTTAGTTTTGGTATGAATGTTATTTTTTAGTTTTGGTATGAATGTTATTTTTTAGTTTTGGTATGAATGTTATTTTTTAGTTTTTGTATGGATGTATTATTTAGTTTTGGTATGGATGTATTATTTAGTTTTGGTATGAATGTTATTTTTTAGTTTTGGTATGGATGTTATTATTTAGTTTTGGTATGGATGTTATTTTTTAGTTTTTGTATGGATGTATTTTTTAGTTTTGGTATGGATGTATTATTTAGTTTTGGTATGGATGTATTATTTAGTTTTGGTATGGATGTTATTATACCTGATAATGAGTCTGATGTCTATACACAATTTTTTTATCTCAATATAAATATCCCATATCTGGACTGGTAACATTATGCATATAAATTACCTCTGCTAACTCTTGATAAGTAATTTCACCGTCCAAACTTTGTGACATATTATTTGTAACCTTACATTCATTTGGACCTAATTCATCTTCAAGTTCTCTCTTCTCGGAAACACTAGTTTCGTCATATAACTTATCATAATAATTTTTTGTTGTTGTTGTCTAAAATATATTTGATATTTTGATATGAATTTCCAAATTCATCTATCAACTTTGGCATGATTTTATTAGTATAATTCCTATCTTCTAAATTAAAGAAGTATTTTTTTTCTCCCATTTCCAGGTATATGCTTTTGATCTTAGCATCACCCCTGCATTTTCTTATTTCTCATTGATTGCTATTGCTATTTTTTATTCTCTAAGTCTTGTATTTTTTCAATGCTTATAATTTTGTAATCTTGATATATTTCAGTTTCCAAATATTCAGTGTCTTTTTAAAGTTTGTTTTATTCAGAAATTTTCGTACTTTTCTTATATGAAGCATAATGTAATAAACCTAGGGTATGTGTTATTTGCATTTACGTCTCCGTTTATAGTTTTGTTCGATTTTTGTGATTATTTGTTGATTATGGGGAGTCGGTGATAGGAAGAGTAATTAGCCAATTTCTAGGAGCAGACGTCATAATTTATAGTATTCACGAGATTTTATGGTAGCACCGATTAGTGTCGTAAAATGGACCCTCCCTAAATTCATAATACAAAGAATTCTCGGGATATTTTAATGTAAAAGTGTTTAGTAATTTGAGATAGGAATAATTCTTTGTATTAGATGTTTGTGTTGTGTTATGTGATCCATGGCGTAAAGTACCAATCTTCGGCTTGGAAAGGCTTACTGATGAGCATACAAATGTGAAGCAAGAAGAACCATGTAACTGTGAAATTAGAGTTTTGTGATGTGTGATCATTAGGTGATTAGAGGAAAGTTATTTATAGTATTTTCGCGTTTAAGAACCCTCCAGTTGACAATGACTGTTTTTCTTGAGGTCTTTGGAAATAGGGGAAACAATGGACCTCAAGCCGGACTCACGCAGGTGTTGTTTGATTCGCTCGCTCGTGAGATCCCTTGTGTGTAATAATATTTATGGTGTTTTCTCAAATTACTAATAGCAAAGTTTCTAAAAAATAATTGATCAGATATATTGAACTTAAGATTCTCCGGTTTAATGTCTTTGACATCAATGCCACCTGTTTCAATGGTTTACTTAATATATTGTTATCATTTGCTATTTTAATATATTCTTTATCCTTTATTAAAGAGTTATTCATCTTAAAATAGCCTAGTGGTTCCCAAACCCCGGGTTGAGGACCCTCGAGACCCTATACCGGTACTGCATATTGGGTCGCAAAAGATGGTATTTCGGGTCGCGATGAAAAAGTTTGGGAACCACTGCAATAGCCCATCCCTCTAACATTCTTTTCAAATTTCATTTATAAAATTATTCCTGAATTATCAACACAATACAACTACACATAACAAAACCACATAAATCACTTGAAATCCAGTGAAAATCTAAACGAGCTTGTTGCCCAGGATTTTTCCTATGCCATATAAGCTCTTTTTTTTTTTTCATTTATGAGTCTCGAAAATGTCTAACAACTCTAAACTTTCCATCATAGCTATGACCTTTTTTCCGTGCGTTGGGAGTATTTATGTTTTGATAAGTTTCTAAATCCATTACCTTGTCCAATATCAAGTTCCAATCACCACACAAAACAATAAAATCCTTCTGAAAATCAGTTATATTTGTCTTAAAATTTTCATAAAAGTGTGGCTCATCATTATTTGGCCTATATATATTAATTAGCATAATTTGCTATTCCCTTGCATTGTCAAAGGAACTATTACATACTTTCCCATTTTATCTTCTTTGTATCAATTTCTTTTATAATCAAAATATTTATTTTTGAATAAAATTGTCCCCTTCCCTACTATTACTATTATGTTATATGAACTCTTATAGCATCAAATCCCCATTCAGCTTTAACACATAATTAATGTTATTTAGTTATATTAATATCTTGTAGACAGATTATTTTGTATTTATTTTTCCTTACATAGTGAAAAACATCCGTCCTTTTCTTACTAATGGCTAAACACCTACACTTCTTTGATAATATTCTTATACGACTATCCATAGAAAGTAAATCTTGATCTAAACTGAGTATAAAACTATATGTATCACAAACAAAAGATCGATGCGGATACATAAAGATCGATGTGAATACATACAAATCGATGTGAATACATACAGATCTATGTGAATACATAAAGATCCACGTGAATACATAAAGATCCACGTGAATACATAAAGATCCACGTGAATACATAAAGATCCACGTGAATACATAAAGATCGATGTGGATACATAAAGATCGATATGAATACATAAATATCGATGATCGATGTGAATACATAAAGATCAATGTGAATACATAAAGATCGATGTGAACACATAATGAACGATGTGAATACATCAAGATCGATGTAGTTACATAAAGATCGATGTGGATACATGAAGTTATCTTATTGTCATAAGGACTGATATAAAAATCAAGAAGTAAGTGAATATCGAAACATAGAAGCTGACAATTTTGTGAAAAGATCTTAATATGATCGTCCATGAACTAAAATCAAAATACATAATTGCCTGAATCAAAACAACATACTACTAATGTTATTTCAGACCCAGTACATGAGAAGAAGATACGCATGTAATTACACAGTCAGCAATTTCTTCAAGTGGTCAGTAAGGGACCGACCATTTCATTTTCGGGGAGGAGTGTGCCCGAAAGAGGAAGGACACTATGTATAAAAAAAAATGTAGCGTTTTCAAAATAATATTATCACAAGCTTCAATTTTATTCCTAAATGAATACACTCTTTTTAGCAGAAGTACTGCAAGAATAATAGCTCTGTTCTAAACAATAGAAACTCAAAACACCATGGCGCCTTTCATATTTCATTAATAATCAAAATGCATTGTGATAACACACATTCAATTGTTACAACTTATTACGTGAAAAATTAGAGCATAGAGGGGCACAGAAGTTCATACGACCATAATCTCAAAGTGTGTGTTTACTTACAGCCTACAAGTTTGTGATTTATTTATGAGAAAAGAAAGAGAGAAGGAGTACAAAAGAAAGCATGTATATATTGCGTTTAACGGCACATCGGCACAACCCTGGCAATACAATGACGATAAAAGGTTTAATTCCAGAAATGTATAGTAAAATTTGCCCCCCTCCCCAATTATATATATATATATATATATATATATATATATATATATATATATATATATATATATATATATATATATGGATGTACCTTTCCAGATAAATGTATACATAGAATCCTAAAAGATAACAGATTAAAGGTTAAGATAAAAAAGAAAGAAAGACAAATACAACTGGGTCATGAGGGGAGAGGAATAATATATGCTATTTAAAAATCACCAGTTGTATGTACATGCTACATAACAAAACAGGAATCTTTCACAATATGGCACTTATTCACGCAAATGTTCTAAGTCTCTCATTCCCCGTTCCCCTGTATGACTTAAATCTATATTCCGACGTCCTCTGGGGGGATGATCAGGGCTTCCGACTTCCCCTGGGGGGTATTCACGGCTTCCGACTTCCCCTGGAGGTTGATCAGGGCTTCCGACTTCCTCTTGGGGTTGATCGGGGTTCCGACTTCCCCTGGGGGTTGATCAGGGCTATAATAAGTTAGTGTTACATTAAAAACCACCTCAATTATATTCTTAATTTTGAAGTCTGTTTCGTCATCGAGGAATTGCACAACATAACCTTCCATATTATTATCATTGTATTCAGGCCCCTTCATTTACTTATTCAGCAGAAAATAACAACTGGCTTGAGAGGCTACTTAAGCCGTTACACTCGCCCGCCTACTACACCCCCCCCCCCCCTCCCGGTTCATGTCAACCATAAGTTTGGTGGTATCTTAATACAACTCAATCGTGAGATATAAATACATTCATAGCCAAAAAAAAAAAAAAAAAAAAAGATCAATCAGTGAAAGAATAAAATTGTTATTTAGAGTCTCATAATATATATTTTCTGCTTACATGTAACCCAAGGTCTGTTCCAGTGCTATCGATACATTTGCCACAAAGGATTCAATATGTATGTGTAATTTTATATGGTCTTTTATCGAGTAGACGTGATGAGATGATTAATCTGAGAACTGAGAGCGCCGTTGGCTTGGTAGGCATTTTCATTTTTTTTTAAAAAGTGAACTACTAAATAGAGTTTTATTTTCAAGAAATTAAGGCCTTATTTAAATAAAAACAGTATAATGATTTGATTTACCTTAGTGACATGTATTGATAAAGATCAAGGTTTCAAAGGCATCTGACAAAAATTGTTAAGGCGACATAGTAACATCAAGCGATAACTACGCAAAGTCCTAATTAAACTACCGAGATATATTCAAGTATTTACAGGCACCATTTCTGCTCTTTGACTCTTTTATTGCATAAAATCAAATGCAATGGTTGTATGAAGAGTGAAGCCTATGATAAAGTCAGCCAATGATAATGTCAGCCTGTGATAATGTCAGCCTGTGATAATGTCAGTCTTATTCTATAGCTTAACTTCAGGTGGAGTTTATTGGATGTTGATTGTCAGGGTCTATTCTAGAACTGAAAATTTAGGTGGAGATCCCGCCCCCTCTCCTTTGAAAAAAAGAGGATTATTTTATGAATATCTGTTAATATCTGAGGGATTTATGGAAATAATAAAGATAATGCTTGAAAATGCATTGCGCGATTGTAACGCAATTCGTCGATTTTTCGGCTCTAGTTTTGAGAAATTAGTGTAAATCGCGCTTCCTGCGATCGACCTGTAAATATTTACAACACTATCAAGTAATAAAATTATATGTCAAATATAAACTTGTTCTATAAAATTCTGAAGAAACAAATCTGTAAGAGGGGGTGGGGGCTAGAAGGAGCCGACTTTTATTAGTCATATTGATGGGTCCTGTTACCTACTTCGGTATAAATTAATCTATACTAAACGGCAACCAGTCTCGGCAGATTATTATGTCACTGTATAAAGACCTATTTAGACTTCTCTCCCACAAAAATGTTTGTTGGACAATATATATGTGTGTGTGTGTGTGTGTTGAATAAATAAAATAAAAAGGCCGTATCCATGGATGAATAAACAACATTCAATGACTGCATATCTAATTTCTTTACCGAGATATTAATACAGTTAAGTCCAATAGTACACTTCCTAAACTTTGCTACAGTGTGCAGCTGAAATAGAATGAGATGGTTTAGTGATTTTACCGTTACCAGGCTCATAAAAACAATAAATTAATGAAGGTATGATTATAAACCCTATAATTAAAGAATATGTACCTTTTGCAATTCAGATTGTACCGTATATACTCGCTTATAAGTCGAGTCCAAGTGCAAACTGCACAGACCCAGATTTGCGTTGCATAATGCGCTGGCAGAGCTGGGTATATGCAGTTTGTTAAAAGTAATCAGTAGAACATAGACTCTGTTAAGTTTACGTTAAATTAACTATATAGATTTATATATTGTATGACTCTAAATACAGAATGAATCTTCAAGACTTTTGTAGACAAATACTGGATAGAATTTGTCACAATTTATATGTTCTCATTTTTCTCCCCAGCTGTGTTTATTAATTATGTATATCTGCTATTTGCAGTTTGGGCAAGTTGCCAGCATTACTTGAATATCGATATATACTATAAAAAAGATGCACCAAATTATTTAATCCATTTACCTCCCTTAACAAATCTAAGTTCCAACACTCTATTTTATCCCTTTTTTACCTTTCATTCAGTATATCGCAAATCAAAAATCCTGTATAACATTTTAAAGGAATACATGAGCGAAATCGGTCGTTCGAGATACAACCCTAATCGATTTGAGTTAAAATCATTTTTGTCCCCCCCCCCCCTCCATTCGCTTTTTAATGACAAAATTGTTCAATTACTTTAAGAGGTCATGAAGAACAGAGGATCAAGAAAAGTCAAAGATACTTTTGAAGAAAAGTGAAAGATACTGGTCCTTTAGAAAGAGAAAAATTATGCAAACTGTTCTCCAATACAAGAAATTTGTATTTAGCAATATTAACTTATTGTTTTCTTGTAAAAGTGACTCTGAATAATGAACCATAAATGAGTAAACTTTGTATGGAGAAGAGATGAAACCAGACACATTAAGAAGAGTCGGTCGCTATAAGAGCTGGTACGCTTAGGGATAGCTACGTGGACTTGACTCTAAAACTTTGCTAACTCTCCACTGGATCCTCTCCTTCATCGACAGCTCTGAAACGGCGTTAGTTTTTATCTTCCTGTTTTTGTGTGTTTATGTTCAACTGCACCATTATGAACAATAATAAAATTCGAGATAAAATGCTGGACAGAATGCAAAGGCGGTGTTTTCATTAAGCTCGCTGATGAGTTGTATTTAATATTTTTACCCTTTATGGTAATTTTAAAGTCATTTGCTATGCTGATAAGTAGGCATGGTGATGTCCTCTTTTGGCGATAGGCCAATATGACTGTCGACCTACACTTGACGTACTGTTTGTTTGAATAAGCGCAGTGTAAACTGCATTTTATGATCAGTAGGCAGGGTTATCTCTTCTTTTGGCGATAGACCAATATCACTGTCCGCCTATACTTGAGTACTTGACGTACTGTTTGTTAGAATAAGCGCTGTGTAAACTGCATTTTAGTATGCATTTTATTTCATTTTCTTTATCTAAATCGAGATCTATAGGTACATACGCTACTTACCACCGTATGTTTACTTTCAGGCCTGTAGTCATGGACGATATATTTGTTGATGTCATTGTGGGAAAAGCACACATTGGTTTACATTATGAGAGCTGTTGTCCACATTATAATTGTGTTTTAAAATGGCAAATGAAAATATTTTGGTATTTTATTGGGCTAATAGTCATTCTGATAACTCATGTAGAAATGTATCTTCCTTACGTTCAGTTAACGATCTTTGTAAGTATTGTATGTTGAAGGTGACTCGGAATATGTATACTGCAGGGAACGATTTATTTCCATCACTTCCACAACCACCACCATCACTACAACCACTGCTGCTAATATTAGTAGTAGCAATAGTAGTAGTAGTAGTAGCAGTACTAGTAGTAGCAGTAGTAGTAGCAGTAGTAGCAGTAACAGTAGTAGTAGCAGCAACTGCAGTAGCAGCAGTAGTAGTAGCAGCAGCAGCATAGTAGTAGCAGTAGTATTAGTAGTTGCAATAGTAGTAGCAGTAGCAGTAGTAGTAGCAGCAGTAGTAGTGGTAGTAGCAATAGTGCGTTTCACCTAATTTTCATCGCTTAAACAAAATATTACTAATACTGTTACTACTATTACTACTTCGACGACCACGACGACGATGAGACGACAACAAGAAACTCCATTACGACTACAACAATTACAAGTACCAATATAAACTATTGCTAATTTTGCAATTTCTAATTGCTGCTTCAGTTTTATACTTACTACAATGTTTCTAGATATCCAGTGAAAGATTATTTAATAAATGTTTTAATGGAAGATAAAGCATTTAAATTTGCTCTTAATGATGAGAAACGACCTACCAGTACATTTAACTGAATACAAGCAACGGCATATTTCAAGGGCTGAGAATGTTAGACTGTATAGTGGATTATTTTTGAGGAGATTTTATTTTCGCTATATTCGCGATCAATCAGTTTTCAGCGAAAATAAAACAGTTGAAAAAGTCGAATGCTACAATATTAACCATAGGATTAAAGCCCGAGGGACAGTATTGACAAATTAAAACTCGCACATTCGTCATAAAATCTGAGGCACACAATCTTGGCAATGCGTACAAAAAAAAAAAGAAAAAAAAAAAAAAAACCCCCCAATAGTTACCGTTATACTCGCTTATTAGTCCGATCCAACTGCAAACAATAAAGACCGTAATCTGTCGTCGCATAATGCGCTGGCAGATCAAGGTCTATGTTGTTTGTTCTATTGATTACTCTGCATTGACCCAGGCGCATTGTGCGACGGCAGATCTGGGTCTGTGCAATTGCAGTTGGACTCGACTTATAAGCGAGTATTCGGTAAATTGTATTGCTTCGTGCATGCAGTGCCTTTAGATCTGTGTTCAAATCGCCAAACCATAACACTATACATAAATTTTGGATTGTCATATATCAGTTTTGCCTCATTCATAACAAATAAAGGAACACAAATTTTGTTTTACCGTTTCATATTTTGTGTACCAATTATCACATTTACAATGCAGTAAAAATAATACATGATACAGATACTCTGTAACTAGGTAATTTCAGGGCATTACATGAGTTGACCATTTGTTTCTCTAATATTTTGTCTTCTCAAATATTTCCAGTGTTTGCAATTATTTGGACATGTTTTTGTGTGTAACTAGAAGAATGGGCTTGTATATGTCAAGCTAGAAAGCAGTACGCGTTATAAACAGGCCAAACTCAGTGTAAATTCTTTTGTAGACATCTCGTGTCTTTGGTTTAAATTATATGCCTTTATTCAGATCGTGTCATATTGAAATATCTAAGCAAAGTGCTCTTTGACAAGTACAAAACTAAACACCCTAAAATTCATGTGCAAAGATAGCAAATACTTTGACCTGTATATGTAACGGTAGCTCTGAAAGTTATTTTTTATTTCTGAAGGGGCAATCAAATCGAAAACTTGTATGATCTGAAATGAAAAACAAGATCGTAAAGACGGAGCCGCGTTAGCTCAGTTGGTAGAGCGTCTGACGCGTACTCCACTTTCCACTGCATGAAAAGCACTTAGCTCCACTTTCCTCTGCATGAAAGGCACTTAGCTCCAGTTTCCTCTGCATGAAAGGCACTTAGCTCCAGTTTCCTCTGCATGAAAGGCTCTTAGCTCCAGTTTCCTCTGCATGAAAGGCACTTAGCTCCAGTGTCCTCTGCATGAAAGGCACTTAGCTCCACTTTCCTCTGCATGAAAGGCACTTAGCTCCACTTTCCTCTGCATGAAAGGCACTTAGCTCCAGTTTCCTCTTCATGAAAGGCACTTAGCTCCAGTTTCCTCTGCATGAAAGGCACTTAGCTCCAGTTTCCTCTGCATGAAAGGCACTTAGCTCCAGTTTCCTCTGCATGAAAGGCACTTAGCTCCACTTTTCTCTGCATGAAAGGCACTTAGCTCCAGTTTCCTCTGCATGAAAGGCACTTAGCTCCAGTTTCCTCTGCATGATATAGCCTACACTGTTTTTAGAAAGAGAAACGAAAGATCGTAAAACCCAACTAGAAGGTGAATCATATTAAATATTACACTTAATGAAATGTTTCAAATCCGTATGCATACATTGATATTGCATAACGGAGGAGAAACGATAATCTTGACTGGGGGAAAGACATAAAACTGTCATCCATCCATTTATTCATCTAACATATCCCCATATACATTACACATTTCTATGTAATGTATGTATGTATGTATGTATGTATGTATGTATGTATGTATGTATGTATGTATGTATGTATGTATGTATGTATGTATGTATGTATGTATGTATGTATGTATGTATGGATGGATGGATGGATGAAAGCGATTAGTTGGTAAATAGGTAGGTAGATCTATATGGGCAGCTCAGGAGAAATAGAAGACTGCAAATAAAAAGTAACTTGTGACAAGGCATGCACACAGTTGTGACCTAGCATAAATCAAAAGATGAATTAAACATTGTAAATCCATGGTGAATTACCTTTTAAGCTGTCCTATCTTCCGGAGGCATCTGATAAGATCTACTTATACTCTCGATACAAAGATACTTGAGAGTTCAACCAGATCCGAAGTCACACATGGCATTTATCTATCGAAAAAGATAAAGGAACATTGTAACATATTACATGTTCCTAACAACACTGAAAAAAAAAGTTAAAGTTATATGTCCCCCCCTTCATCCCCACCCCACCCCCGTCCCGCCCCAAGTCAAAACTTTCCTCCTGGAGAATTTACTGTAAAGGAGGGTGGTAGTATGGTGAGAGACGCTGGACTTGGTTATTCTCCCATTCCTTGAAGAGATAAAAATCATACGTTTATGTCAATTTTATATTTCTTTTCATACTTTTGACTTTTGTTAATGTCATTAACGGTTGTCTTTGATTCTGTAATAATTCCCATAATTAACATGCATATGTAACAAAATGATGACGCTGACTACATGGGACCACAGGCTACATTTACAAGCATGCTGCGATATTTACAGTCTATGATTCTTACACGTTCTAGAAAATGTTTTTTTTTATTAACAAATATATACCTTTCCCTGCTTTTGCGTTCAGCTTTCGAAATCCTAAGCATGTTTGTGCGTGTATGTATGTATGTATGTATGTATGTATGTATGTATGTATGTATGTATGTATGTATGTATGTATGTATGTATGTATGTATGTATGTATGTATGTATGTATGTATGTATGTATGTATGTATGTATGTGTCAATTGTAACTTGCATTTTGTTTTTATTTTATGTTTTTTTTTACTAACTAGCTATACCTCTTTCATGTTGTGGTAGTTTAAGACATACATCATACAGGACATTTTATAAGCTCAAGGGGGATAACTTTTCCACCACGACAGATAAATCGGCGATGGGAAGGAGGGAGATTAAAAGAGGAGATGGTGGTGGTGTGTATGAGTGTGTGTGTGTGGGGGGGGGGGGGGCTAGAGAATTTGAGACTGTAACACCGGTTTATTACCCAACCGCTTTTCAGAGTAAAGGCTTTGTATACATGAATTTACCCTCCAGTCTGTAAGAGAGATGATACATGTCTCACCTCACACCTTAAGATATGCTTCGGGAGGTTTGTAGGTGTTTACAGTTATATCATAATTTAGATCCTACTTGCCTTGGGGATGAAGAGACAGTACGAGACGAGAGCAACTGCAGGAAATGCGAGTATATGATCTTTGCATATTTTAACCATAGTTTCTTGTTTGTAGGGTGGTTCCAAAGCTTCCAGGTGAGGAAACGGTTGAGGGTAGTGAGGAAAGCCTCTATACATTTTCCTCCCGACCGACTCCCCCCGGAGAACGGAGAATTCCCGATATTCTGGTGAGATTTCAGGCAGTAGGCCAGACTCATCCCTGCCTCGCTCATCAGTACTTCAAGGTCAACTCAAGGACACCTTTGAATCAAGTTCGTCGGCACATTCAGAGTGTTTTCAAGCCAGTTTTTGAGAAGGGCTTTATCTTTCTCAGAGGAGACCGTGAGATTCTGAAGAACACAGAAGCAAGATTGACCTTGTTTGATATTCTGCCAAAACTATATCATGGTAAACCTTCAAGGGCGTTCCAATACCCAAGTGTACACTATAAGCAGGTAGGTTTATAAAGAAGTTACATTGATACTTCTTCAGGAAAATAGACACACATATAAACGCACAGACCGAGAGAAGTATTCAGACAGATTGTGCTTTAGTCATTTTTCATTTTCAAAATGATTATATTTGTATATCTATATTAATAATATTCACATGGTACACTTTTTTAAAATGATGGCCATCGAAATATAACCATTTATTACTTCAATGCTGTTATACCTTTATGCGAGTGAGAATCTGTGAGTGCCGCTGTATTGCGCGTTAGAAGTAATGAGACAGTAAGGTAGAGGAAACCACTCATAGATGATTTTGTCTAAGAATTCATTATAGCAAATTTTGCTAAAACCAGGGACCACTGTGCTAAAGATTCAATGTTTCGTTCTTAGCTCCACGTGTGTTATGTAAGAAAAAGGAAATGACTTCGATAAACAGTTTAACAGTCGATGCCATTGAGTAATGATGTCATCAGCATTTGTTATTGAAAATTGTCATTCATCCTGTTTAGGTTTCTGTGGACTATGACGGAAGGCGCTACAAGGTCACCTGCGCATGCGTGGTCTTCCTGTTTGAGCGGAGTCAGATGAGCCATTGGCGACGGAAGGATCTGCAGATTGAACTATGTGCTGACATCATCCATGGGTTTTCCTTCATCCCATTAAACATAATGTCCTGTACCGGAGAACTAAACGGTAATATATAGACGGCATTCCAGGTGACCTGTATAAAATTCTTCAACAACTATTGTATCTTCTTTTTCTGTTTACGTTCCAACAATCACAATCATTGGTGTCATGTAGTCTTTAGGGAGAACAAAAGCATGTACCATGAGTTTGTGACAACAGAGGCCGGCACAAGATGGTACTGTGTACTGAATCTGGAACTGTTTAACTGACAGACATTGAAACAAGAATCTCGGCTTCTTACTTGCGTGAAATCGGTTGAACCACTCATAACACTATTTAAAAAAATATAGTATTCAATATTTAAATTTCTTGAAAGTCACGAGTATAATGCCTTTTTTATGGACAACATGGTGAACTCAATAACACTGACGTAAATACACAATAGCAACAACAAAATGACATCAGCAACAGCTAAAAGTAGCTATATGTCATACTATAACACTAAGGACTTTATAAGTATGTCATCTTTACACTTTCTTTCAGAATAGAGAAAATTTCATTGCTGTATACAATGACGTTGAATTTCATTTATTTCTGAACAAAAATCATTCTTATTTGTTTAATTCAATTTATGTTAAAAGTTTCACTAACGTATATCGGAACCTATTTTGATATTGCTTTTTGTAGACATGAGGACCACCACAATGCACATGCACGCAGCATGTGCGGAGAAGAGTGAACTTGAGGCGGTTCTCCATCAGATGAAAAGAGAGAAATATACACTAGAAAATCTGAGGGACCAACGACTCGCAAATCCTCTTCACTACACTGCAGCCAATGGAATTCAGGCGGCTCTCCATAAGATGAAAAGAGAGGACAATGAAGCAAAAAATGTGAGGAATCAACGACTAGCAAATCCTCGTCACAACAGTGAAGCCAATAGACATTCTGCCACGTGCATAACACTCGCCATGTGCGAAACACTCGTTTCGTCCTTGGGGAAAGAAATCATATACCAGAAGGATATTAACGGCAAGACACCGCTGCACTGCGCCTTGTATAGGAAGCAGTTGGATGTCGTAGTCTACTTGCTTCAACTTGAACCCGATCTGCTTACTCAGGATGAGCTGGGAAATAGTTGTTTTGAGCTACTTATCAGATTAAAGGAACGCGAGCTGAGTAAAATCATGTCAGCAGTGCGCGAAGATTGTCTGGGCGATTTGGCATGTCTTCACTTTGCTTGCGCTGCTATGAGACCAGAAACCAAGAATGTAAAGGAAGCAAGGAGATTCTCTAAAGAACTCGAGCCAGCAAATTTTCTTCTTGAGCTTGGTAGGTCCCCGTTACACCTCGCAGCTATTCTCGGGGACAAAGAAACAACAAAGAATATTATAGAAAAGGAATATTCCTTGATGGATAGAGATAGCGAGGGTTTTCTCCCCTTCCATTATGCTTGTCAACATGGTCACAGCCGCTTGTTAGAGTTTCTGTATTCTACAAACTTCGATGACGAAGATATGAACGAAGCTATTGTCCTTGCACTCCGTGGAAAGCATTATCAATGCGCAAAGAAAGCTTCTTTGCTCGCTTCAAGAATGATATTTGAAGAGGACACGATTTTTCTCATTATGAAAGCATTAGAAAGGAATTTTGACATGTCTTGGAAGTATTGTTTGCCAATGCTGGGTTTCGACAAAAGTGTTATGGGGATGTATTTACTTCAATATGCACGAGAAGGTCGAGAGGCTGCCGTTTCCAAAATCTGTAAATTGGGTGTTGATGTCAACTTTCAAGATTTGATAGCTAGAACACCACTACACGAAGCGTCTCAAATGGGTCATACAAAACTTGTTAAAATATTAATGGACAATGGTGCAGATCCCAACATTGTTGACTGGCGTCGGTCCACTCCTCTACATTATGCCTGTATGGCAGGGCAAGTCGGTGTAGTCAAGTTGTTACTAGGCTATTCAAAAGTCAGAGCAGATATACAGGATGTATGTGGTCGCACACCTTTCATCATTGCTGCGTATTACAAACGTCATAAGGTACTAGATCACCTTCTTTCGAGCGATTTAAAGAATCTGAATGTCCATGCGGTTGATCGATACGGTTGTACTATTCTTCATTACACGATCAACATGACGGAAGGACAGGCAGACCTTCTTATTGAGCGATATTCATCCTGTACTAGGCAACCCGGGGAGGAGAAAATACAAATTGCCAGTCCACAATTCGATGTGGAAAAAGTAATGCCATGGTACAAGGAATCCTCAACTGAAAAGTACGTATTCGACACAGATAAAAATTCAGATGGAACAATAACTCTGCCCTTCGCACATAAAAGAGAAGTTTGTTCATGGAATGACCGAAAGAAACAGTTACAGGTCAAACGACCGAAAAAGATGGCACGTACTGTTTTCCTTTGTTCTAAATGTGGGAAAGGATATAGACTGCGCATGAGGTAATTATTGTATTATAGGTAATTATCGTATTATAGGTGATTGTTGTATTATAGGTAATTATTGTATTATAGGTAATTATTGTATTATAGGTAATTATTGTATTATAGGTAATTATTGTATTATAGGTAATTATGGTATTATAGGTAATTATTGTATTATAGGTAATTATTGTATTATAGGTAATTATTGTATTATAGGTAATTATCGTATTATAGGTGATTGTTGTATTATAGGTAATTATTGTATTATAGGTAATTATTGTATTATAGGTAATTATTGTATTATAGGTAATTATTGTATTATAGGTAATTATCGTATTATAGGTGATTGTTGTATTGTTGGTGAGCTCTGTGACATGGAGCTTAATATTAGGAACAACATACAGTACTAATCTGTATTGCATTAGCCTATCGGATTATTTGAAACATGTACATATAGAAAATTATTTAATACCAAAATCAAATAATGACAGACACATATTAAGCAATATGCAGTATAAATCAATATCTTCAAATCGCACAGTGTACGTGAAAATGCAGTAGCATGAATCATAATCAAAACTTTAGACGTTGATCAAAACATGAATCATTATAACTACAAAAATAGCTAACAAACAGTCTTTAGATGACCAAAATAAAAAGTAAAAAGAAACAAAGAAACATACAAGCACTCAAAATTAAAAAGGAAAGGAAAAAGTGAGTACATTATCAGAAACTGAAGCAATTAAGCAACAAATGTAAAATGAATAGTAATTAAAGTAAGATATTCTTTGTATGAAAAACGATTTGCAAGATGGATATACAGTCTTGCTCTACTTAAATATTCAACCCTAGAATTGCAATTTTGAACAAAATGATTTTGCAAGCGTTGCTTTAGTACTTGTAATACAGTCATTTAGTACTTGCAATACAGTCATTTAGTGCTTGTAATACAGTCATTTAGTACTTGTAATACAGTCATTTAAAGGAGAAGATATCGTAAATATGTTCGAGCATATGTATACACTACACGTAGTTTTCGCTACTTTGTTTCCTCTTTGATACAGTGCATGCTTTCAAATTCCTCGCAAGCTTGTGTATGTTGTTTAAGTTTTCAGTTTTCACGAATCTGACACAGAATCAGGAAGGACTAAGAAAAACGTGCTTTGTAATTTCAGTAAAATATTATCGCATTTTATATCTTTACTTAAAGATATTATACACTGTCTGGTTTGTATCATTCCGCAAGTTTGTGCGTCAATATATCTCCACCGATATAGCTGGAGATAGTTCCGCTTTAAAAAATAATCCAGGATAAAACCAGACTTAGCTTGACGAGTTCAACCGTTGTAGAATTTCGACCTTCTCTCTCGGAACAGTGTTCTTTTTTTTGAATGGTGGAAGATCAACCCATCTTGATATCAAAGAAAAGCGTGCGGATGTGCTATTGCCTGAAGTTACTTCCCTTGTTAGGGATATAATATTAGTTTTCATATCGGTACTTTGGAAGAGGTTTTTAAATTTTATAATTACATGCATTGTTGTTTCAGGAAAGGTGAATACCTTAAATCTGCACACTCTTGTTCAAGAGATGAACAGATGGATACTTCCATCGATATGCAGCCGTTCCAGTGTCATCATACCATTACTTGGACTGACGGGTCTACCGCATTACATCTGTCTGCACGCATCAAATCGGATCACCTCATAAAGAAGCTAATGGGTATGTTTCCCCAAATGGCCTCTGAGCGAGACGACCGCGGCCGAACGCTTCTGGAGTTATCTGTGGATCTTCTAAGTCCCAAAATTCTAACCATTGCCTTGGAACGCACTAAAAGAGATTCTATCTCGACAGATTTGGTGTCAAGAGCGATCAATGTCGGTCTTTGGGGAAAGGATGAGATAAATCAGTTGAAAAGCGTGGATCTTTTGTTGAGAACTGATAAAATATCTCCATTAGATGAAAAATTGTCAGAAGAAGTACACGAAAGGACACAACTTCGCGGTTTGTCGCCACTGGCAATAGCCACGAAACTAAACAAAATCCAGATTGTGAAGTGTATACTAGATCACAATGCATCAAACGTCAGTCAGGCTCTATGTGTTGCGCTAGAAAATGGCAACTTGAGCTTGTCCGAGATTCTGTTAAAACATTCGCACGAGTCGAAACAGAGTAATGTTAATCTCTATAAGACATTTGATCTCGACAATGCGTGTGCTTCCAGAAATGTTTCATTGCCATTGATTAAACTTTTGTGCAAAGAATTTCCAATTATGTTGAAATTAGATTCATTTTCAGGCAAGTTTGGTCCATTATATCACTTGCTGCAAAAAAAGCATCCATACAAAAAGAAAACTAGAAGTGTTGATGCAAAGGAAGACTTGGAAAAAATAGCAGTGTACCTGATAAAGAATGGATTGTATCTTGGACATGTAATTGTTGATGAGAAAGATAATGCATCCAGAGACCCCATAAACAGTGAAGAGACAGAATATCGATATCCACATCAGTATCATCTCATATGTCAGTCAGTGAAAGCGGCTGTTGAGAATTCTTCATGGGAGGTGTTGGATGTCCTGATGCAGGAAGAAGGTGACTTGTTTTGGGAATGCTCCTTCACTTCTGTCGAATGCAGTGTACAATGCGAGCGCTATTCGCATCGAGGAGAAATGAGCGATATTCAAGAAAAGAAGAGACAATATCTTTTCGAAATATTTTTCATACTTTTTAAGACTGACGCACCTTTGCAGCTGGTTGGTCAGTTTCTTCGGCAAGGAGTAAGAGCACTCCAGACAGTTAGTAAAAACAAAACAGTGTCTGCAACATGGGACTATAATTCTTATTTGCCACACAGGCTTATTTCCCAGTTTCATCATGCAAACAGATTAGCTGGGGGAAAAGACCGGAAATCCAAGTTGCAGATTAAATTGCCTGAGTATTTGAATGACTTGGAGAAAACCTTCTCTTCGTCTGAACACTTGCATTACTTGGAGAAACTTCTACTTTCTTTGTCTGTGTACTTACAGTCAGACGCTTTGATACGCCTGATTAAACTGGCCCCGACCTTGCTCACTTTCCTCAAACTTCCCAATCGCAACATGAGTGTTTCAACAAAATCCTTCTCGTACTTGAGGAACAGTTTTTGTTTGAAACACTCATCGTTTTCACCATTCTTACTTCCTTCCAACATGACTTTGTTGCATATGCTTTGCTGCTCCAGTGATGTCGAGTTACTTCAGGAAATTCTCCAGTCCCCATTGCCACTCAACATTCACGAAAGAACAAAACTGGAAGATTCTAATGTATCCAACACGAATGATGCAGGACAAAACGTAGATGAAGAAAAGAAATCAGAAAAGACGAACGACGCCACAAGTACGGGAAACACTCCCGGTTTACTTCTTGAAACAGAAACCAAGGCTAAATTTCCAACGGATGACGAGTCTACAGAGTTTGGGAAATCAGAAATGGTTGGATTGACTGCGCTGGACGTGGCATCTGCGTGCAGCAATTATGAGACTGTAAAATTACTGCTGAAACACGGAGCAGTACCAGATAGCCATACACTGCAGGCGTGCATCGTTGGACACAAATATCAAGGTATCACACATATTAACAATAATCCACCTTGACGCAGCGTATTCTGATTATGTGCGTTTGTCCTTTATTTGTCTGTCCCTATCTTTACAAAACTTCTGGAGAATGAGCAGTCCTCTGAACTATGTTAACTAGACATGAATATAGACCACACTCTAGAGTTTCTGTGTTAAAGACATAAATATAGACCACACTCTAGAGTTTCTGTGTTAAAGACATGAATATAGACTACATCACCACGCCCTTGAGTTTCTGTGTTAAAGACATGAATATAGACCACACTCTAGAGTTTCTGTGTTAAAGACATGAATATAGACCACACTCTAGAGTCTCTGTGTTAAAGACATGAATATAGACCACACTCTAGAGTCTCTGTGTTAAAGACATGAATATAGACCACACTCTACAGTTTCTGTGTAAAAGATACATATCGAAGATCGCACATCAGACTATCATGCGCGGTGTAAATAGTGAACTACTCTGTGCCTTTCAAGACAGACAATTTTGACTGGTTTAATCATTAGATAGGCCACTTGAAATGTTATTTAGGTCCCCGTCAAAGGTGAAGGATATTGTCTAAGGTCAGCTATAATACATAGATTAGTCTTAATGACCGCTTGTAAAAGTTAAACAATCTAATACATATACATGTATTAAAACTTTGTTGTCATAGATACAAATCTAATACATATACATGTATTAAAAATTTGTTGTCATAGATACAGTCTAATACATATATATGTATTAAAAATGTGTTGTCATAGATACAATCTAATTCATATACATGTATTAAAAATGTGTTGTAATAGATACAATCTAATACATATACATGTATTAAAAATTTGTTGTCATAGATACAATCTAATATATATACGTGTATTAAAAATGTGTTGTCATAGATACAATCTAATACATATACATGTATTAAAAATATGTTGTTATAGATACAATCTAATACATATACATACATTAACAATTCGTTGTCATGGATAAACGGCTGTCAAAATTTAGAATACATAATAGAGTTCCAAGACGATTAGTCTGATTATACACCAAGGTCAAAAGTCATACTCATACCAGTGTTTTATCTGATTAAATGAAAATTATTATATCAGCTAAATATTAAAAGAAAAGTAAGTAATGAAAGTTAATAATGCTATATATGCCAACATGTCAGTATTAAAGTTCCCAGTTCAACTAACTTAAGCAATTTTAATGAATGATTTATCTTTTTTACACCATAAGATATTTTTTGTTAAAAAATCACACAAAATATTTATTTTGACTGGCCAGCATGCTACGCGCCTTATTGAGGACACTGAATTGAATTCCATGACGTGCAGCTGCCAATGCTATGACAGGCATTCATTCTCAAACTGTAAAAGAGATTTAGAGAATCATCAAAAATAAAGTTCATTACCTTGTGATATCTTAAAAATAGTGAGAGAAAAAAAGACAACCAAATACCTGACTGCAAACATGACAATGTCTCGTGTTTTCCGCTTGTTTTTTCTTCTTCGTTCTGTCAACACGATTGATCATATAGCAAGAAAATAATTTTCAAAATTCGACGCAATATCGAGAAGCGAGAGTCAATGGAAAATCTCTCTCAATAATTTTTCTCTCTTCTGAAAATTTTTGACATTGAACGCGGAATGTGTTACATGCTACTTCCTTTTGTTCTAGAGATGTAGATGGCAGAAACTGTTTCTCACATGAACCAACGAACTGAGCATGAAAGGTCCCTATACTAATTTATCAATGTTAGATGGCAAAAGGGTCATCTAATATTTAACGCTCTATCACTCTGTCCATCTTTCGGTTGGTCCGTTCGTTCGTTTGTCCATCTAGCCCTCTGATCGGTTGTGTACACATTGTAACCAGTATAGCTAATCAACTGTTCATTTTTCATTTTTGGAAGTTTTGAATTTCATTGGTTGGAAATTTGAAATTTGGAAGTCACGTACCTCAAGCCTGGAAGTCCAATCATTGCACTAACTCAAAAACATATAAATTTGTTAACATGTGTGTAATTGGTATCTAAGTATGTATACGTATATATAGATATATATATATATATATATATATATATATATATATATATATATATATATATATATAGAGAGAGAGAGAGAGAGAGAGAGAGAGAGAGAGAGAGAGAGAGAGAAAGAGAGAGACGAGGACTTATTAATGAAAAGGTATCATTAGCATAATCAAAAAAGAAACAAAAATATTGAAAATATTTGTCGAATGTTGTACCTATTTTTGTTCAATTTTTTTATATTTCTTTACAGGTATCAAATCTTGGTCAGATATCATTTGTGGATTTCCAAAAGCAAATACCAATAAAGAAAAGGAGAGACGACAGGTAGCAGAACTTTTAATGAAAGAAAAATGGTAAGTCTCGATACGTTGTTGACGCATCTTTTATTTTATACAATGGAAAAGCATGATTTTTCTCTCGTTTGTAAATTTTTTACAATGAATGTGGAATGTGTCAGATGCTACTTTTTTCCTTTGTTCTAGAGAGTTATATGTCGGAAATTATTTGTCATATGAACTAATGAATTTAGTGTTAAAAAAATCCCTCTAATAACTTAACAAAATTAGAAGGCATAAATGTGTTATCGATCTATCTATCTATCTATATTGTTTAAAATGGATGTTAGTAATATTAGAAAGCTTTTGCAAATCTTCTGATTTACAGAGCAAAAATCAAAACTTTAATTGAGATAGCCATTTACATATTGTGCTCTTTTGCTGTGATTAAGGTCAACTTAGAATAGTACTTTGTTGATAAACATTGATTAAATATAAATGGAGATACTGTACTTTATAAAGACTTAAAGAGTTGTATAATTGATAAATCTGTCCATAAACCAAATAAAGTTCCTTATTAATCAGGTTTTCAACAATGGTGCCACATACATTATTGTTATGAATATATTCTAGTTTCAGGACAACTTTTCAAGGTCTGCTTAATCTGTTGTTCATAAGTGTCTGTAATTTGTAACTTGCTCACCATTACCAATACAGCACCTTACAGTTGAAAAAAGCAATTGCCTGAAGAAAAGAAATCTTACCGAGTGACAAAGGTTCATCAGATTACTACTATGACCCGTTCTAACACTGGACTCCTGAGTGAAGAGCGCCTTTGCAGCACACACAAGTCAGCCGCGAAAGATTATTGACTCAGAAGTTAAAACAAAAATGTATGCAATGATGCCATATCGATTATAAAATATAAGGTAAATAATGAGTCTACTAAATTTTGTTTAATTAGTTGTTAAAAATATTAAGTAGTAACCTCTGAGCCAATCATCTTTCTCCTCTGACTCGTATGTGCCACAATGCCGCTGACTCGTATGTGCCACAATGGCGCTCTTTACACAGGAGGTAGCGAATTTTGTATTCAAGGAATTACAGTTGAGTGGATTTTTGAAAACACATATGTAATTCTTCCATGGGACAGGATTCCGAGAGTTGATTCGAGTGAATGGTAAGTAGAAACTTACCTTTGTATCTACATCTGTTCTCAAACTGAAGAAGGAATGTTTCGTAGAGTCGCATATCTTTGTAAGTATCGGCAATTCGTAGGTGAGCGTAACTTTGTTGGACCAGGCAAAAATTAGCGCAATTCTTACATTTTGGGCCCTGTAACTTCAGTTTGGTCTAGCGCAGATAAGTAAACGATGTCTTGATGAATAGAAAAATATGCCTTCGTGGACGGAAATAGCAGCCAGATATCGAGAATCAGGTTTGGAATGGAGTGTTTTTCGAAGTTTCGAACCCTTTCTCATTTAAACTATGTTAGACAGGGTGAAATGTCGGAACGGGTCATAACAGTAATTCGAGGAACTAGTGTCACTCGGAATTAATTGTTTCCTTTTACTGTTTGCTTCAAATGTGTGAGTTTGTCTTACATGGTATGAACGGAGTTCAATAGTGAGCAGAGCTGAAAGTGTCTAGTGTATGTACCCTTTGAAGTGTGCCGCCCAGCACGATTCATGTGTACTTTTAACATGGCAGTGATTCTCATTGAATGTTAGTGGCAGTAGATATCCTGACAGGGAACAAACGTAATTTTAATGGACAATCTATAATAGTTAGACTATACGCGCCAGTGGAATACCAGATATATTGCAGGGTGGTGCGATGAAAAGGGTTTTGGTGGAGAAATCGAGCTCGCTTTAACGCTCGGGTTTTCTCTGTCAATACCCTTTGAGTCTCCCACCCTACACTATCACTGGTATCACACGAGAGAATATTGTCTAACTGATTTATTGTATGATCGAGGACTTCTTTCCGATTTTTATATGATTAATTTTCTTTTTCACCCAGGTCACATCATTTCTTTTTGCGCATCTTTCCCAGTATCCCTATTTTTTTATAATGCTGCGTCATCTGTAAATATACATATCGCCAATCATTTTCGACTGCTCACGTGATCATACTTGTGTCTTTTTCAAATCGCCAAAATTCGTCATTTGTACATGTGCTGTGATGCTGAGAATGACCGTTATTTCGTCTGCTAAAGGAAACTTGACTTGAAAGTGCAAAAGTTTATAACAGTCCAGCCTAAATTTACCTGTACATATTGCATTGCTTTATTTACTGGAACATGTTCATTTTGCGCTATAATGAGTTTTGCGGAATGTATACCTGCAAAATATTGCAAAGATGTCAAACTGAATATACGGACGACAATATTATGGGGCATTTCTGAATTTAATTTGTGGAGCAACTGTTAAGAAAGTTAGTGGGTTTAAAAAAAAAAAATTCTTCTTTATTTTCCTCATCATCTCCCATTAATTAAGTTTGGTCTTTTCGCATTTCGCTGTTTTCTTTTATTGTTCATTTACAGGATGGCACAATAAATACACTCAGTTTTTATTGTCCGTCATTTCATTTTATTCTCTTTATCGATTTCGAAAAGCTATTCACTATTTATACTCTCTCTTTTTCTCTCTCACTGAAAACTAGATTTTTCGTCTCGCTGATTAATTTTTTCCCGCAATTTAAGGGTTTCTTTCATTGTTGTTATGCAGGATGGCACGATAAATACGAACAGTTGTTAATGTTCCATGTTACTTGCTAAATGATTATATTTCGAAAATACTCCCTATATCTCTCTCATTGTGATATAGTGATAGTGTTATAGATCTATTCGACAGGATTCAGCAGAAAACATCTGACGTCGTTAATCAATATTTCACTTGGTAACGCCCATCCGTGGAATACCCGTTACTTGTTCCCACCGATCTAGCCGTTGGTTACCAGAATTTAGAACACGGGAAAGTACTGACGAGAAAGGTCATACAATAAGCTAAGCTATGTCTAAATTAATGACAAATACTTTAGATTCATTTATTCCCTTATCAGTGTTCAAACATGGTTGACACGGTAATGGTTACTAGGCAGGGAATTACACGTGAGTCGGCATTCTTTTCTTTACTCTTTATTGTGCATCAGTTAATAAGTACAATTAACTGCATCTGGTTGCAGAGATAAGTTGCATTTCAAAATCATTGGGGCGACAGGGGTTTATTCTTTGGGCGTATAGGTAGAAGAGGTAACTGCTCGATGTTCTGAAGGTTCAGAAGTCCGAAGGTTCAGAAGTCCGAAGGTTCAGAAGTCCGAAGTATTTTTGTACAAGAGTTTTATTTTCCAAACATTTTAGACCAACGTTCCATTGTTCCGAAGGTTCGCAAGTTCGAAGAATATAGGGGCCAGTAGTCCGAAGGTTCATTGATCCGAGGGTTCATAACTTTGAAGAAAAAGGTTGAAAGGTCCACAAGTCCGAAGGTTCGTTAGTCCAAAGGTTTTTGACAACAAGGGGTTGATTGGTCCGAAGGTTCATTAGTCCGAAACGATTTGAAAAAGGGTTCACAAGTCCGAAGGTTTTTTGGTCCGAAGGTATTTGAAAATGGGTTAATTCGTTTGAAAATTTGGACAAATAACCATTCTTTCATTCCATTTGAATCTTCGGGCTAACGCACCTTCGGACTAATGAAGCCTTCTATCGGACCAATGAACCTTCGGACTAACGCACCTTCGAACCACTGAACCTTAGGGCCATTGAACCCCTCTTTCGGACTGATGACCCTTCAAATCAATGAACCTTCGAAACAGTGAACCTTTCTTTTGTAACATAGAACCTTCGGACCAATGAACCTTCGGACTATCGAAATGTAACCGTAGAAGAAACAGAAGGCCCTAACCCATTCAGTGGTAGAAATCTTGGACGTCCTGGAAGAGAAGTCGGGCGTATAATACGCCTGAATATTATTTAATGGAAATCCTGAGACTTTTTGTCATAATTTACTGCATTTTGGAACCTTAACTAAAACTTACATATGAAAGAGTCCTTTCGCACTTAGTCTGCATTTTTCTGTTTAAGATGAATTTACTTCCATTTAAAAAAAAAAATAAAATGTTCTTAATCTGTCCAGTAACCAGCTGAGACCAGCCATTTTGTCTCGTCTTTTTCAAGGCTATTGTTTAAGTTTTTTTGTAAGCCCAGAACTCTAAGCTATAGATAGAAATTTGATGAAATGTTTTATACTAAATGTAAGGCAGCGGGGAATGCTTTCTTCTAGTGAGTTCTATTCCCCACCCCTACAAGCAAGAGTGTTGAAGGATGTCAAATGTCACCCACTAATTTCTACATACTTTGATAAAATTCAACTCATTGTTTAATCGTTGTGTTACCTCAAGGCATTTGATGAAATTTGCCATATGTAATGTTTAGGAAGTGGGGTTTTTTTTGTTGTTTAAAATCAAAGTGAATCCCTCTACAAGGAGCAGAAGTGGGGGAGGTCAAGGGTCACACACTATCTCTGTGTAATTTGCTAGAATTAAACTCATTGTTGTAGTTTTTGTTCAAACCCATAACTCCAAGCTTATACAGATGATTATTTGGTGAAATTTCCTATACTTAATGTTTAGTGAGTGCGAATGCTTTTTATTTATCAAAGTGATCCTCCTACAAGTTGATGAAGGTCAAAGGTGACCAATGGTGCCAACTTTTGGCCCTTGGTCTTTTCCTGCCCCATGGGGATTTGATCCTGGTAGGCTGATGCCAGAAATGAAGCGAACCATTGGGTTCCACGGAACCCTTGTTTGAGTTAAATTCTATTTACCTTTAATTGCAACAGCGGTATGGACTTTGATCATGATCGACGATTTCTCCCAACCAACATATCTTTGTAGTGATTTATTGTGTTGATTTGTTGTTGTTTTATAAATCCATTTAAAATGAAACTCAGTGATGGATGAAGAAACGCCTTCAAGATTTAATCTTTGTTTTTCCCTTTTTAGAGAGTTATGACCCTTGATATGATTTAAAATTTTTACATATGCGGTCACTTGTAAATATTAAACCCTAATCAATACCATCCGACAGATATTACGACCAGTAGATAACCAGTATTTCCAATTGATAACATATGCTTTTTCAATGTTTGCTGATATAGCCTCCAGTTGCAAATTTTGGACGCTTTCGGGTTCACTGTTATTTTCCTTTAGAATTTTTGCCATTAGACAGGGACAATAACTGACCCTTGCTTTCTAATAATAATTATAATAATAATAATAATAATAATAATTAATAATAATAATAATAATAATAATTAATAATAATAATAATAATAATAATTAATAATAATAATAATAATAATAATAATAATAATTAATAATAATAATAATAAAAACTATTATATAACAATAATGCAAATATTTTATATTATTATTATTATTATTAGTAGTAGGAGGAGTAGGAGTAAGAGTAGAAGTAATTATATGAAAAATAAATAATGATGACATTTTGTTAACGTCTTCATAATAAGTCATCTTCAAATTTCGATGTAGGTTAATACAGTTGCGCTAACCAAGGAACCACTGTCGAAAGGTTTCCAACTGCAGTAGTTTTATTTGTCATCAACCTCTAGTGTGATTATGATAAAATAAACTACTTTCGATGAGTTTTTGGATCATTCACAGTTTATTTACCTTTAAAGTTTCAACATTGAACAAAACAAGAGGAAGCCTGCCGACGGATCGAACGGATAAAGATGATGTAGCATTCTTTGAATAGCATTGCAACAATGTGCCTTTCAAAAAAATAAAAAATTAAAAATTAAAATTGAACCTTACAATTCGAATATTAAAGTTTAAGCAACAGAAGACTGAAAAGTCACTCTTCGGAAACACTGATGACCAGTCAGTTCCTGTACCAGTTTTATTTTCTCCACAGCATGACGCTAAAAGTCAGTGGAACCTGTCACAGTCTTCAATCTTTATATTTTAACATGAATAATCTAAGGAAATGTGTGTGTGTGTGTGTGTGTGTGTCAAATGGGTATGCTTGCACGAGTTCTCGCCAGACAATCCACGGATTTGACGGAGAAGAGGAACAACCTGTTGCTTTTCTCTTACATAAAAATTAGATCACTTAGTTCTCTAACTTATACTCGTTAGTATCCGAGTTGTCCTGAAATTATTATAATACTATATGCTTATCCCTCAGCGAAGTAACCCATCCACTTGCTTCATATCCTAAATAAAAGCAAACGGCTGGTATGTTGTCAACGAAGAACGTGATCAATTAGCTTGACGTAAAATATTAAATTCATTTTTGAATTACAGGGAAGGAAATGAAAGTGGACCTAGCGAAGTACACTTAATCTTGGCTGTGAAACACAAGCGTTGGGATATTTTGGAATGTCTTCTGCAGCATGGAATATCATTGGATTCGGTGTTCTCTGATAGGTTTGAAAACTTCAAGTTTTATTTTTCTATTTCATCTTGTGATCACCAAGAAAAGCCATCGAGTTGAAGCTATGATCTTGCGTCATAGTCATAATCATCTTCTGTTTTCGTCAGCGGTCATCTGTCGCATTTGCCGTAAGAAATATTAAAGTATTACTTGCGCTTAAGCGTCTTCGAAACTGATGCCAGCGGATTTGTAAGGCCTTATATTTTCTTGAGTTTAGAATGCAATGTAAATATCAAGCCTGTTACTTCTTGTAATTCAATATTTATATGCATCAATGAAATGTACATACTTTTCGCCTAAGTTCTGGTCTTATATCTCGCCATTTTGTGAGCAAGGAGCTCAAACACAAACTCAAAGTTTGAGAAGTTTTGACACTCTGTGATCTTTATGGACAGTGTATATAAAGATTTCATTACAAGGAAACAAGGCTTGTCGAATTTACTTTTACTACAAAATTTATACAACGAGTGGTATATCAAAGATATTTTATTTATATCACATACAAATACACATACTTGCGTTTCCAGCGGAGTTAAGGTTGGCGACAGGAAACTGTGTATTGACGGAGGGAGTGAATTCTTCACATCTCTGCACAGCGTGTCCGCTACAAAATGTAGTTCTGCAGCTATTGTAGCTATTCTTTTTTGAGGTTCTACTTTCATTAAATAAACAAATGACACACTTAAGATTTAAACACGAAACTTGGTTTAAATGAAGAAAGTAGAGCAATACAAACATCACATATCAAGTTTCTAGAACAGTGAACACGCAGCCATTAAATTACCGGCGAGTATATTTAAACGAGCGGGGAATAGGCTAAGCGAAATGACGAACCAGCAAGAGGTAATTCAAACATTTTAATTTATTTACAGTTGATCTAAGTCATTATTATGCTTTACTTACCATTGTACCGACCATAAGATTGTTTCTATCTTTTTCTTTCTCTGTTAGTGGGTTTGTCTGTCAATTTTACCATCATAGGTCCAGAGACATCATCGCATGCCACAGGCGAAAATCCGCTATGGTCAGTCCGGGAAAATTCGGACTTGCGGGTGAATTTGAACGAGTTCTATTAAAGATGAGTACTTTAAACGTTGTTTATCTTCCTTGCTCATACGCTGTTGCCCATATCATGAATAAACATTTCTTTTGACCACAATTGTTTCGTCCAATGAGCGTTTACGGAAAAGTACTTATGCACGCATGCTTACAGTACACCTCGCCAATCAACTTCCTGAAACAAGTGACGCGAAATATTTGACCTTGAACCAGGCAGTACTAACTCCGTGTCATGTAAAATGATCCCGCTACGGTTTAGTATTGTTTTTATTTTGAATTACATATAGGGGGCACCATAATCTTTTCAGTGCTTAGGGCCTCTAAAGGTCTTAATCCGGCCCTGGTCCGAACCAATACGACTGCCGTTCGAAACATGACGATATCTATCCGAAGTTCTTAGCTTTGAGTTATGACACTAAACCTCAATGATCCAATCAGAAAGTCAGTAGAGTCAGCATTTGGAATTGCCTCTGTCAATATCAGCTATGATCTTGAATATGAAACTTAATCAGGCAACGGGTGAACTTAAACCCCACTTATCGTGTTCTGTACTAATTTCCCGGACTACGCTCGTTTTTCACGCATTTCATGGTCCAGAGAGAGAGAGAGAGAGAGAGAGAGAGAGAGAGAGAGAGAGAGAGAGAGAGAGAGAGAGAGAGAGAGAGAGATTCATTTAGAGGACGGGATTATTAATATCTAACAAACATGTGCTATTTGGATTGGATGAAATCTCTAAAATCAATCAAAATTTAAATCCTGATGTTACATCGAAATTATAAAGGTTCCTAATTTTTTTTCCAAATATGTTTCCTTTAATTGTTTAAATTCTGTTGTGAGGATTGCCACATTTGCACTTGTAATCGGCCACTTGGCAGGTTTTACATGGAGATATCGAACAAACAATTGGAGGTCACAGCTACGTTTCTGATGTCTCTTTTGCCATGTATTTTATAAGTGAATCTTTCTTTGTAAGTTTAATTACAAACCTACTGTATCAACAGAAAAACGTTCTCTCTGCTTATCAGTTCGTGCGTAGATAAAACAGAATCCAAAGTCTTGGATATAGGTTAACGGACATTTTTTACGTGATGATTATTATTCTTTACAGTGATCTCTCAAGGACAGTTTTCCAGTTTTCAACGGTAGAAATCTGCAGCAAGGCGATGACTTATATAACACAAGTCACATCTATAATAAATCCAGAATGTCTTGGTGAAGCTTACCACGGGGCAAGTCTTCGTGAAAACAGCAATGTGTTAGAAAAACTTCTTAAAACTTTCAAAGAAACTATCGAAAATTACAACCTTGTTCAAGTTAAGACCTTCCTTCAAACCACAAAGAACGAAAGTCGCAGCAGAAACGAGACAGTACTCCATATACTGGCCCAAAAAGGGTGGTTTTCAATAATGAAAAGCCTGGTTTGTCAACTTCAGAAACAGAAAGGAGAAGATGGATCGGAGATAAGCAAAAAGAAGGGAAAATACGATGACCAGCTTTCTATTAAAAAAGAGACAGGATCGAAAGGCAAAAGTCGTAATAGAGGCAAGGAAAAGGATGATGATGATGATGATAATGATGACGACGACGACGACGATGATGATGATGATGCATCTGAGGAAGAGGATAATAAGATGGGACATGAGCTGGGTAATGCCAGATACTTTGCACAAGAGTCTTTTGTAAATATAAAGGATGAACATCAGCGGACACCCCTTTGGTATGCAATTGTTAATGGACATTGGAACATAGCAAACTTTCTGATTTTGTACAATGCAAACACGGGATCACTACCTGTCCCAGGTCTTGAGGTGAAAAGAACATTTGAAAATATACAGAATATGACTCCCATGGAAATTCTAAGTATTGAGAAAGTTGCTGGCAGAAGAAGAAAATTTAAAAATCATGTAAATGAAAATTCCAACCCTCCAATCTTTGAATTAAAATCTTATCATACCCCTAGACAACCTCAAACCGTTCTTAGTGGACGACATAGCAATGATATTAGACCCGTGACACTGAAACATCGTACACATAAGGCTTCAGAACAAGAAATGAAAGTAAGAAAGTTGATTCCATTAATGAATGAAGCAAAAAATGTAGGCTGCACTATTCTGCACATTGCAGCCGGTCACAGAAATATGCCCTTGGTTCAGGAGATTTTGAAAGAAAATTCTCTGCTGGCAAGGACACTTGATAAATCATGGCATCCAGCATATGTGTATGCGGTTTCTGCAAATGACAATGAGCTGTTCCGAATGTTATTTGACGAAGAGCTCATGAATGTCCGATTGGGAAAGTTATGCCTTGATATTGCGATACGGTCTTTGCTAGATAAGCGTCATTTGCGCACAACGGCGGAGAGGAGCCTTTTGAGGACAATGAAAATGATATATGAACCATTTAAAGAGTTTGGGGAAACGTCAGAACCAATTCCCGAACTCGAAAAACAGCTCAAAGATTTCAAAGGCGCAAAAGCAAAGGTTAAGCACGTCCTCTCCGGCCTCGGAGATGGCGGTGGTTTCATGAAAGGCATTGTCACCTTTCTTGACAACATAGAAAGAATTGTTACAGGATTAGATTGGTATCCTGCCGTAAATACGAGAAGAAACATGGAAGAGGGATCACTGAAAGAAGTTGTACAATTTTTCATGGATAAATTGATGATTACTAAAATCGATTCAGCATCGATATATTGCATGGCAGTGATTGGTGATCTATGGATCTTAAATAAGTTGTTGGAGCATGCAACAAAAAGCGAAGAGAATCGCAGAAAGTTGGTCTCATTTGTCGGGGAACTGTCTTTTATGGACATCCTCGTAATCATCGGAATTGCCAAAAATCAGCAGTGGCTTGGTGATACAGGAAGACTGACAATGACTTTGGATAAATTACCCTCAGTTTTTAATCCCCAAGTTTTAGAACTGGCAGCTGATAAACGTTGCTGGTTTGACTTGACACGTATTGCAAAAGATGTTTTCAAATACGAGTCCCAACTCACAGACACCTGGACGTATGTATGCTGTGCTGCGGCACGGGGAGGTCACGAAGAGCTTTTTACATCAATCTTCGAGAATTTGGATCTATCGAAAATCGACGAAGAAGAGGAAGTAAAATGGACATACATTCTTTTCGTCGCCTGCCTTGCTGGCCATGCAGGAGTTGTGACAAACTTGCACCAGCAGGGAGTACAACTGATACCGAGAAAAAAGAACGCTCTGCTGGGAAAAAGTTTCATTGGAAAGAAATTTTCTCAGGAATATTCTGTTCTCCACTATGCAACAATGGGAAACAACGACAGCTGTCTACGCCTTGTGTTAAGGATTTTACGTGATAAAAACGTGTCAGTAGAAATTGGAGATGTTTTGAAATGTATCAAAGTTGCCGGAAATGTTGGGAACGTAACAATGTTTGAGATATTGCTGGAATTGTCGGAATCCTCAGGGATTGGAATTCCAACAGATGCCGAACTTTCCTCCGTTCTCTTAGACAGTGCCCGGAGATGCCATGAAACCTTTTGTTTGCGGTTATTAGGGTACACAAATATTGACACACGGTTTTCCGACAGCAAAGGAATAAACGTACTGCACTATGCCGGACTATTTGGATTGTCGAAACTCGCAAAAGCTCTCACAGACAAAGAACCAAGAACTGTAGATATTCCAGATAGTTTTAACATGTCCCCCCTGGATTATGCCCGACAACTGGGGAGAAGGGAAACAACAGCTATTTTAAAGGCAAGTTCATCTAAAAAACCTGCAGATTTAAACGCGGACGTCTTGGAGGCCAACGGTTGGTTTAGTCTTCTTATGGAAGAAAATGACAAAATGGGAATGGAACAAAGGTTACCAGTCCGGTCACCACTACCTCATGATAGGCACCTTTCACTGGAGAACATGTTATGTTCAGGCGATGATCAGGCAGCTTCTGTCTATCTTAGAATATGCAAAGACGAACTAAGTACATATCTCATTAAATACCCAAATGGTGCTAAAATTCTCCATCTCATTGCCAAACATGGATGCATTAAATCGCTGAAGGTGATTTTGAATGCCTTTGAGGAAACGACGAATGTTCACATAGTCTTGAATATGGAATACAAGCTAATCACACCACTTCCAACTGCCATCAAGTACAAACGCATCGACTGCATAAACGCCTTGTTATCACTCTCTTCTGAAAACGCAAGACAGTGGAAGTCAAGTATTACAGGGGAAAATATACTTCACCTCGCTATTAAATCAGAGAAAGTAGAAATAGTTTCCATTCTTATGGCGGAAGGATTTGCTCAAGATTTAAGGCATACGCCGGATTTACGAGGCCTCACGCCCGTAGCGTGTGCAGCAGCCCTTGGACTTCACGATATTCTACACGCCATGTGCGGAGAAGGGGATGCCACAGACGAAAATCACACAAGTCATAAAAATGATCCATCTCACTATTGTACGGAATGCATACTTGATCGCTGTGTTGGCTGGTCCAAGGTGTATCAAGCAGGGCACATTCTTGAAAAGAGTATAAGAGGTGAGAATGTTAGTTTATTGACCGAATTAGACCGGTTCTTTACTTCAATTTCGTTCAACAAAGCATCGAGATTTTACTACGACACTGATCAAATAAGGTGGTTATTTAGCTTTCCAGCAGCAAGTGATACTCTGGGAAGAAGTGTACTTACAGCTTTGGGATGTAATGCCTCAACAACTCCTTATAAACGCCAGGAACAGGAGAAGGCTGTCTCCGATTTCCTTGTCAATGAAATGTTAGTTGAAGACAAATCAATACCGATATCGATCGTCCATGGCTTGGCGTCGAAAGGAAAAGTAGCTCTCTTGAAATCCGTGGAAGATTTCTGGACAAAACCTGACAGACATGAAGGTAATCATACGTATAATGAATCTTTGTCAGAATCTGCCTTTGCCTTTGGGTTTCTCAATGTTGGTCGCTATATTGACAGTGAAATTCGAAAGACTGGTGATACACCAAAATATCGGCACTTTGAACAACTGCGAAACATTTTGCCTCCAAAGATATTGTGGTATACTGGCCTTTCTCATCCAGGTGACGATACATGGAAGCGATCGATTGTAGAAGAGGACTCGCGAATGTCATTCGCTGATGTATGGCTTGTTTCGACCATGGAAAACTCGCTTCAAGAGGAAATGGAGAAAAATTCAGTTTTATCAGACATCGTTCCAAAAGATTACCAAGGTAAAACACTGAGCATGGATATCGAATCATTCAGGAAGCAGAAGCAGCTCATGTCAAAGAATGAAGTGTGGCTGAGAGCTTTCCTAGCGTCTTCGCTGATATATGGACGCGTGTCTGTTTTGATGAAGTGCTCTGACAGCAAACTCACGGACTCAAAATCAGTGAAGGTAAGTTTTTCTACGCTTATTTCTACCAGCTTTCCTCTATACCCGATTCTGAAATATATAACACATAAAGAGAGAATTGTGGTCTTTTTTGATCGACTTACATAATCTAACCTCTAGACTCCGTCATCTTTAAAATGGTGCTGCAATAACAATCTCCGATTCATGAAAACGAGGAGAAATTGCTCAAAGCAAATTTAAGATTGCGGGATCAAGCCTTCATCATTTCGATGACCTAATTCAGATTGCATTACATCTGGTTGTTAACCCCAAAATTGTTAGATTGCTATTTCTACTTTATCAATTCCACATTATGCCACTATCCAAATCGAGAAACCTTATTGGTAATTTGCACGAGTTTTTCGTTTTTTCGGAATTATTTCATATAATACAATAAGTTTGAGTGAAACCTATTGCTGAATATATTTTCTTTGCTGCGAACTCTATTTGCTGGAGAATTAATCGTAAACCTCTCGAAAAGTCACATATTTTCCTCGTGTACATCCATGATTGAGAAGACTGATCTGATAGCAAAAAAGTGCAAATTGTTTGACCGCCATTAAAAATAATTCGGGAAACACGCTGTTTTTCAACCATTTTTATTCCGTTTTCCTTGAAAACAAAAACAAAAAAAAAAAAAAAAAGATTAAAAAACTTGTAACAAGATTTTTAGCTTCCAAAGAAAATATTTACACTTTATTAATTTGCCTAACATGAAAATTCGGTCAATTTTACTGTGATTTACTGCGCTTTTCACCAGCACAGTATCGCCGCCTCGCACATAAAATACATCCGATTATCCTTGCACCATTTCTGTACAAAGATAGTTTGATATAACCTTGTCTATTCCATACTTGTATTTGTAATCATTCAGCTCAAATGCCTGACCGAATCTTATGGGGAGCAAGCGAAGACCACGATTGAAGTCGATGGATCCTTGACAGAAGCCGTCATTTTGAAAACTGTGGGAGAGGCCATTGTGATACAGTACGACGATAGTCCCCAGAATAGAACCATTGAATCTCAGATTCGTGCAAGAGTTCAATCAGAGATACTTCCAGCTCTTGCGGAACAGGTACACTACATAATTTTATATTTGCGCCATTATATACAGGTGTACGTGTGAGTGTGTGCGTGCATGCCTATGCTTCTGTTTATATCATTTTCTTCTTATTTCAGCTATCTCTCTCTCTCTCTCTCTCTCTCTCTCTCTCTCTCTCTCTCTCTTTCTTTATCTTTTCCCCTATCTATTTGCATGTGTATACCTGCATATCGATAAGAAGAATTTAATAATGGATTTCATTCATTTTATGAATGCTCCTTTATAATTTGTAAACGTCAAAATTATAAGGATTATGTCTATCTTGAAAAATACTAAATCTCTTTTTTTTTGTTTCTTTGTTTTTGTTTTGTAAAATATTTGGGTGCACTTTTTTTTCTCATTGCTGTTTGGCTTCTTTCCGTTGTATATCTCATAAAACCCAGGAACTTTGTAAATTGAGTATAAATTTTGAAATCTGAGTCGATATAATGAGTTTGGTACCTTAATTCTTGTATTTAAAGGTTAACGTGCAAATTCGTAATTATTTTTTTCCAGCTGAGCACCATTACAAATGGAAGACAAATTTTCCTGCGAATTGACTGGCGTTCAATCGAGAGCCGCCGTATCAGTAGTAGTTTTAGGCAGATCCTTGGCGCCCTCTGTGGGGACGAGTTTGACAATGCCTTGGGAGGACTCCAGGATGTCATCCGTCATTGTGAAGACATGCTGGGGTTCATCAGGGGGATGTTCAGTCCTGAAACTGCCAATCTAGCTCTGTCACAAATGTCGCAGAATACCGAGATTACAATCAGGTAAGGAGGAAATGTATATATGTATGTGTGTTTGTTTGTTTGACTTATCCTTATCCGTCCGTCTATCTGTATATATATATATATATATATATATATATATATATATATATATATATATATATATATATATATATATATATATATATATCCAATACTTGCAATCAGTGCCAATAACATTGGCATCATACATACTTGTTCTCCTCAAAACAATTTTAAACTGATGTAAATCACGTATTATTTGTAGTTCTAAAATTATTTTCTTATCACCGAAATCCATCTACATCGGCCACTTCGATCTTTTAATATATGGGTAAACTGCGATGTTGCAGTCTAAAACAGTATTAACTACGCTCTATGATGTGGTGGTTTAGAAAATCAGGCCCACTATCGTGTATGGATCCCAGATAGTTAATTAACATGCACTGTCTTCATGCAAATGCTTTGAATTTTCGGTTGGTCTAATTCCATCATTTTAGATAGATCAGGCTTTAGGTTCGGTACCATAATCATGTAAATCGTCTTATAGTGACACGGGTACGGTTAGAACACGTACACGTGCTGTACACGCTACTTTTCCCACCCTCTTGTTAATAATGGCGTGCTGTTTACATTTGCATGTGCCACGCTGACAATTTTTGTTATTACCTCGCCAGCGAAGAGGAAATATAGCTGTTTTGCGGTTCGTTCGTGTGTTCCTTCGTACTTTTGAGTGTTCGTTCGTTTCGCCGTCAATATTTTGGACCATATTTCATCTAAACGCATGAACATTGCTATGTTAATGAGGGTAAATCGTCATATAAAAACTGGGTTACTGTGACCTAATTTTCACTCTGGGGAGACTTTAAATTTTCAGCTGTTCGTTCGTTGCACCCTTAATATCTTGCACCCTATTTCAGCTATACTCATAAACATTGGTTTGATGAACCATCTAAAGAAAGCAACTCATCTGTACCAAAAACCAGGTCAGTGCGACCCAAGTTTCATGCTTGATGTACTTTTGTATTTTCACTCAATAGAAGGTTAAGCACCTGATTTTGTACGCGTACTTACACGTGTAAGTATAATTAGACGTAATTACTGGTACGAAATAAATTGCATCAATGTTTGTACGTGTACGAGTAGAGCATTAGCTATAACGCTGACAAATGACATGATGTGTCATAGTTGCGTCGACTCGTCATAAAAATGGCCGATAAACTGAGACTTACGGGGGCTTTGGCAGACGATGAACATTTACTTCTCTTAATATGATAGAGCAATCAACAGCATTTAAAACTAAGTCGATTTTGGAATCTTATAAAGATATGCATGTAGGTTTATGTTTCGCTCTGACAAAAATGACACTGAATTGCTTCGCGTTCTCGGAAATCCAGACAAAATCGTTTGACAAAATCGAACAACCGCGATCGGCACTGAAGGATTGCGCATATTACTGAGAAGAGTTGCTTATCCAAGTAAACTGGAGGAATCGTCACCCATCTTTGGTCCAACTAAAACTGAGCTGTCCTATTTACTGAACCTAAATTATTTCATTTGCAAAATGTTGCAGCAGCAGCACAAGATCGTGATGCGTCATTTGATAACTATTGGGGAATTATCGACAGTACCATCAGACTTATTTGCACACCACAAATACATCAAAGACTAATGTTCAGTGGAGATAAGCGAGTTCAAGAAATAAACTTTCATAGCATTACCACACCATATAGCATGATTGCTCATTGTGTATGGTCCATTTGAGGGTAGTAAAAAAAAATGCTGGTAAGTTACGGTAAATCTTTGAATAGGTGATGCTATTTACCCACCTAGTGCTGACACCTAGTGCTGACTGACATCATATTGACTTTTTATTGGAGATAGGAAACAACGCTATTGCGCGTTTTCGGTGTTTTGTCATCGTCACCTACAAATTAAATGAAGACACCATGTAAAAGTTATAGTATTGCTGGATTTAAAATACTTTCAACAAATATGTAGAAGGACTAATTTAAAAGCTCCCTAATGAATCATAAGTTCAGAATCAATACCTTCCCACAAGAAGATGATACTGGAATCTTATTAGATAAACTTGTAAAATATAAGAGCTTAAAGAAACTTTTTGAAATATCTCTTTCATACAAAGCACTTTAATGTACGTTATATATGTACCTTTCGCTTTATTTTCCATTCCCCTCTTCTTTACTTCTCTTTCTTGCTTTCATTCTCCTCCTTCTTCTGTTTACATTTCACTGTTGCTTGTTTTTACTCTTCTGTCATGCAGAATACTTCCTGCAGTAGATGGTTTTTTTTACAAAACTGTTCATCAGTTCCAGACCTAAATAAAAAACGATGAGATAAAGCATGTTCGTAATTCACCAACTCGTTTTTAATTAGCTGGCAAAAAAATATCACAAATAAAATTGTAAGCCGACACATGTTAGCACGAAGTAACCACTAGCGCGTGTATGGGCCAACTTATTGGGCAAAACAAGGGGATGCTCACGTGTACAGGTTTATTAAATATTTCCCTTTATTTTTCATCAGGAGAGTAATTATCTCATTTCACCATTATTTAAAAGGGAATGCAGCTTTAAAAGTTTCCTTAACTTCTATTCCAATTGAATCAATTTAACAGGTACATTGATTCGACACCAGGCATCCAGAGTCAATCCAAGCCAAGTTTCTTCATGGCCAATCCAGCATGGGTGTGGACCTTTACGATAGATGCAGGCGTTCTCAAGTATGATAGGTCCACTCTCCCCCTGTGGAATTTAATTAAACTATACCACACAGTATGCATCAATCTGATAACAGGCCTGACCAATATTGCTTTTGAGAGAAAGGCAGTGATAGACATTCTTTCCCGTAGGGGTGTCACTATCACCAGACGAAATTCCACGATTTCTTCTGATAGAGTTTCTGTTCAGTCAGGGGATGGGGCTGTGAGAGGATCTCGGAGAGATTCTGATCAGATAACTTCCAGAAAGAAGAAACAGAAAGATATTAACAAGAGAAATATCACGCTTGATATAGATATCAGATCATTTAGCAAGATTCAGAGTTCTGAGGTCATTGCCCAGCTGTTTCGTGATAACATTTACTATGAAACATATCTGCTGGATGTCAACTACAAAGGATTACTTTGGTTTGACACTTATATCCACCGCGTGGTGCTCTCCGGAACCAGCGCAAAGCATGGATCATCTATTGATATTTCAAAAGGAACACTTAGTTTAGATTTCAATGTTCGACCAACACAGAATGGCAAATGGGTGGTAGACATCTTGGATTCCCTACAGAAACTGAATCAAATAGAAGAACGCGAACTGAGGCAGTCATGGACAGAAGCGATGATTCCTAATGCAGAGAGAGACGCTCAAACAATTGTTCAAGAAATCAAAGAGAAAACAGGATTATCTGTTGCGTTAAATATTGATGAACAAATGATAATGTCGTCAGTGATAGAGAAGAATAGAAATGAAATGGAACATCCGTTTGTGATAGCTGGCATCCTCACGAAAATCGCTACAACACGTCTAAGCATGTATTTCACAGGAGGCATTAAGAATTTCATCGAATGTGACAGTTGTCTAATGGACTGGATGACGGTGAACCTACCCCCAGGACTTTGGTATGTGCCGACTATGAAAATGCTCAGGGGGGATAACTTTCGAGGGAAGGTTTTGATACAAAGGACAATTCCATTTAAAGTGAATGACAACGACAGGGATCGTCAAGAACGATTTGACAAATGGTATAAAAGGGATTGGAGCTACTGGTATTATCCAGAACGATCTGGCAAAATGAAACAAAGGAGAAATCTTTCTGGTGTCGGGTTCCAAAACAAATGGACATGTCATATCAGGAGTGATATCAACGTAGAACTGAAAATCTTGAACGGCAAAGAGGAATTGCCAGATTCTTTCGAAAATGTCCACGGTATTTGGGTCCACAAACCATTTCATAGTTTGGAAATTCACCCAGATACTTACAAAAATGATCGACTCCAACTTTTGTCCCTCGACAGTGGACTTTACCGTATCTTAGACCGCAAAGCATTGCTAGAATTTCTGCAGTCGTTTCCGCTGAAGAAATTAGTAGGTCAGGACGCAATGAAATCTGCAGAGACACTGTCTTGCAACTTTTTCGATCCAATCGTATCAAGGATTGAAAGACGAATAATAGATCCCAAGCTGTACACCTTGATTCAGAAGTTGGATAAGGAGCTATCTACTTCGTTAGATAAGGTTGTTTTAAACCTGCCAGGATTTGGAGCGAATGTGTCCATCGATTGGTCGTCATTTGTTTCAAAGGAAAAGGGACTTACGGAAACAAAACTGTTAACTTCAATAGAGGCATTGATGAGCACGTTCCATCAGCTCACCGATAAATGGCATCTCGCCATGCACGCTACCTACCGATGCGAACTTCTTGAGAATTTTCACAAGGTGATTACACGTCGGCTTGAACCTCTAGTTACTGTCTACGTGTCTTGCAAACCTGAAGATCATGTTGTGCAAGACAGAGGTTTGAGGATCGTTCATGGTGATAAATACGGGGAAAAGTGCAATGTGCTCATTTTATCCGAGACGGAGATAAATATTGTCGTAACGGGTAGAAAGCAAAATGCGACATTCTTGAAAACATTTGAGGAGGCTGTGCTTCAAATGATGGAACTTGAATTGGAAAAGGAATTTGCCCTTGCCAAAGAGGAGGACGAATGTACGAAGACAAACAAAGGTCTTCAACTCACTCTCACTGTCTCTAAGCGGGACTCAAAACAAACCGGGAAAAGCAAAAACAAAGCTATCGTCAAAAATGAGCGTGATGAGTATTCAAATGAGTCAAGAACTCCTCTAGAACTTCATCTTGCAGCTGTTGTGTTTCCGAATATACGTGACAGCTTAAAGTACATTCGGGATAAACTGAGAAGGAAGTTACCGAATTTTATCCATGTTTCCTTGATTCAGTCATCCGATGGCCAAACAACAATTAAATGTGAGAATGGTACTCTTGAAATTCGCGTTTCTCCAATGGATCTAACAGCCGAAACAATTTCAGAAAAATTTATTTTGTTCTCGGAGTCATCAGAGGAAACGATCACACTAAATATCGCCAATGTAGATGATGTTGTTTTCAAAGTAGATTCGGCCTTTTATTTTCAGAGAATTGGGACTAATACCTTTACATTAGAAGTCTGCATGAAAACAGGAAGCGGAGTGTCAGAGTCATTTGTAGAAGCACTTAGCAAGGATTCCTTTGAGATAAAAACAAATTCAACGCACACAACTTTAGCAGTGAATTCTGTGCAGAAAATAGACACCAACAAACTTAAAATCGAATGGATCACTCCAGAAAATATGGACTACGAAGATCATGTACAGATAACTTGCCTTGGACAACAAATAGGGAATATAAAACCACTGATCTTCAAACCTGAAGATGCTTCCTATGCGAATGTGTCCCCACACGAAAACGAAACGGCTCTCTCGACATCTCCGGAATCATTCTTTTGCTTCTTCGTTGAGCATGACATGCACTGCATTGTTCAAGAATCAGAGAGCATTTATCTTAAAGGAAAAGATACACCGGCTGCTTCAAAGAAACTATGTTACAAAACTGTGTACCTCGTCGATTCAAAATTTGCCCTTGTCTTCTCCTACCAAAAGCGAAAGTATCCAAGAATAGGTAAAAGGGTACCATTTAAGGTCACGTGGGAGACTGAATGGAATCCCGGAACACTAGTTCGATACACTTGTCTAGATTCGCACCGCCAAGTCCATATCCGTGCACAGTGCAGAACGTGCAAGTGTTACTTGCGTATATACACCCCATTCTTCAGTGTTCCACCCAACAAGCCTCTGACTTGTCACTCAACGTAACCAAACTCGTTTTCACTAGAGGACAAGACAGTTCTACGTGATGAAGGATATTGCAGAGAACCTTCAGAAAATATGTTCTGTAAATTATTGGTGTATACCTGTTGATCATATCGTAAAGTGAGGTTTTTAATTTGACATTTGTTTTTGTTGTTGTTTTTTTTTTTTTTTTTTTTTTTTTTTTTTTTTTTTTTTTTATTATTGTTTTCTGATTAGTGAGTTTTAGAAGATACAGACTGTAGTAAGCACCAGAAACCTGTACCGGACAGTACAGTCTGTTTTCAAATTAAATCCATTTTCCTGTGTTGAAATTGTAAGTGATATAACCCAGATGTCCCAATTCAAATGATCATTTAACACTGATTGTCATATTTTAATGTATATGTAAATGTATTTTGATGTTTACTTTGTAAATCGTTCAGTCATCATGCGGTTTTTAAATCCTTCTGATTAGTGAATCCTTTCTGTTCATTTTGTACACTTCTGTTCCTTTATTTCCTTGCCTAATTGGGTGTTTATGTAAATAATTGCTACATTGAATCTAAACATTTACTTAGTATATTTATGAATGAAATGTTGGTCTCTTTTATAAAAATCGTACAGATTTTCATTCAACTTTTTCTCGTCAATTTAAATTATCATTTTTACTTTTTTTTGTAAACAATTATAAAGTTCAGTTCTTCTCTTTTTTTTTTGTCCATGTACATAACTCTGTTTATGCAGTTGTGCAAGTGTATATATTGTGTGGACACACTATTCCTTTTCAGCCAATTTTCTTGTATAAATGAGTAGAGATTTTGATGGAAAATGCACCAAATTGAACCGTGTGCCTTACTTTGTGTTTGGAAATGGAATTGCTGTATACATATATTTGATCAATTACAGTCTTGGAACTAAACTTTTACATGAAATAGTTGTACATACATACCTTTTGTATTAACCATATCACCCTTTGGTGTTTTTTTTCCATTTTTCTGCTCTAGATCAATGCTGTACATGTGATGATAATTTATTTGCATATTTGGCCCGTCTTTACTGACACTGATATTAGTTTTTGTTTGTTGTAAGAAAACAGAAATTATTCAGTGACTTTTTTTATCTGCAATCTGTTATTTTTGCAACTTCACGAACTGCTCATAGATCCCAGAAGCTTAATTCGTCGTAGATCAAAAAGAGAATAATGATATCGCAAACACTGAGCACTCAAATTTTTCAGAATCTCCGAATCGCAAAATTTAACAATGAAGATATTTCCCAGTTTTGCAGTTGAATTTTAGTTGAATTATTGTGTATTTATAATATCTATTTTTAAGATTGTTTTGATAATTACTGGATGTAGATTATTTCATTACTTGGTAAATTTTATCAAGGTGAAATTAGTATGAAATTGTTGTGAATACATTTTTCTATTTTTGTTCAATATTTTGATACTTTATGTATATGTTAACTTTTTCATAGGAAAACTATTGGATATTCAAGCATTAGAAGAACGAATTAGACCGAACGGTCACTGTACATAGTCTTCGTTCTTCTTTTCGTTAGATATCCGTTATTCAGAAACATTTCTTTGCAAATACTCCTCTCCCAAATGAATATTTAAAACAAAAAAAAAATTCACATCCCAATTTCTGAGAATCGAGTATAAACGAAATTGATACAATAAGTTCAATAATTGAATTTTTTTTTAAAAATTGTATATATTGATGAACAATTCCTTTCCAATTAATATTTCACGCAGAACTGATCAAGACCTGTCTACTTAGTCTCAAAACATCTTCAGCAAAAAATCTAACTCTGACTTCATAAGTTTTGATTTTCAACTGGCAGTATAGTATGTGGGAAGTTGTCTTGATTTTCAACTGGCAGTATAGTATGAGGGGAATATACTTGATTTTCAACTGGCCTTATAATATGAGAGAAATTGTCTTGATTTTCAACTGGCAGTATAGTATGAGGGAAGTAGTCTTGATTGTCAACTGGAAGTATAGTATGAGGGGAGTAGTCTTGATTTTCAACTGGCAGTATAGTACGAGGGAAATAGTCTTGATTGTCAACTGGAAGTATAGTATGAGGAGAGTAGTCTTGATTTTCAACTGGCAGTATAGTATGAGGGAAATAGTCTTGATTGTCAACTGGAAGTATAGTATGAGGGGAGTAGTCTTGATTTTCAACTGGCAGTATAGTATGAGGGAAGCAGTCTTTATTTTCAACTGGCAGTATAGTATGAGGGAAATAGTCTTGATTGTCAACCGGAAGTATAGTATTAGGGGAGTAGTCTTGATTTTCAACTGACAGTATTGTATGAGTGAAGTAGTCTTGATTTTCAGGTGACAGTATTGTATGAGGGAAATAGTCTTCATTTTCAACTAGCAGTATAGTATGAGGCAAGTGGTCTTGATTTTCAACTGGCAGTATAGTATGAGCGGAGTTGTCTTTATTTTCAGCTGGCAGTATAGTATGGGGGGGGGGTGTAGTCGCTCAACACTGTTGTAAGATAAGCATTGTCTCCCTACTCACACACTTTTACCCAAACTATGATATATGTTTTGTTTTCAAATATAATGATTTCATGTTCATTACCGAGCTTGAATAAGACCACTATGTCAGGAAAATAGTCAAAAGTCAAGAAAATCATGAAGGATCTTATTTTCCTACAACCAGTGCATTGTGCAAAGCCTTAATTAAAAATATAATTGATATACTTAAATGAAACCTACATTAATGCCATCTTCATTCATGTCCAATTCAACTGATACAAAATTTGGCCGTCTATGGTGTGTAGTTTCTATAAAATCTGATCAATAAATGAGGTCCTTTCACTGTCAAAACCAAGGAGTCATTGTTATTTGAAACAGGTATATAGCAGATACTAATCTCTGCATTGTGTCCCAGTTTTCTATAACTTTAGCAAAACTTAGAAACCATGCATAATGCCTTTTAACATTTGTGACATGTTATAACTTTTATCCACGGTGCACAGTGTGACTTTACTGAACACAAGCTTAGGCGTGGAAGCATCAATTTGGCAATGTTCCAAAACTGGTAATGCCCCTCACAGCCGACTAATTTTAAATTGGCAATGTCCCAAAACTGGCAATGCCCCTCACAACAGACTAAACTGTAGAGAATATATAGTAAATCTGGGATTTGATAACTCCAAAAATATTGATTGGATTTTGTTTAAATCTGAACATTAGGTTATTTTTATTTAAGGCAATAAGCTATTGAAATTTAAAATTTTCATCCTATCAATAGAAATTTTCATATGCAAATGAGAGCGGAGTGGGCTCACAAACCGTGGAACTAATAATTCTGAGCCTAAGCGTTTCCCGTATCATGGGGCCCGGGGAACACTTTGCATTACTTGACACTTTAATTTTATCTTTTGTAGACACCGCACTGTTATTGTGAGCAAAACACTAGCTATGAACTGATTGTACATAAACCCAGATTGCGAAGACCATGTAATCCCGTGGGGCTTTTTGAGTTTTCCTACTTGAGAACCATGCTGCATGTGTACAAAGTAATTAATTGTATTTTGTTTGTTTTGTCTTTTCGTAAAACTACTTTTCATCTTTTTGAAAATACGAGTTTACAGCCGGTTTTTTTTTTTTTTCTCTCGGACAATTCATTGCTAAAAAAACGTACGTGCGACACGTATCAAGTCAGCTGTACATATATAATACATTGAAACGGGGAAATGTATGTGGTATTTATTTTCGCGACATCAAATGTCATGAAAATTTATTGTCGTAAAAATCAATGACATTGAAGAAAGTATAATCGAGAAAATTCAAATGAAAATTCTTAACATATCCTAATATCGTGAAAAATGTAACAATCAGAAATTATACACATTTCTCCAACGCAGCGGTCGAGGTTTAGTGGAATTTCAGTTTTTATGGTATGCAGTTATGAATGTTTCAATTAAACTGTACCCTTATTTTAGATTTTTGTATTTTTTCAAATGCAGATCTGCTCATACAATGTTTGTAATAATTTGAACTGAATGCAAATTTATAGTAAACAAATATTTTCTATGTTGGCACAATATTTTTCAAACTTGACGTAGTTTTTTCGACGTTGTATCATTTGATTTTGTAATATGGGACCCAATGAACCCAAAATTTCGGTACAAAGTACACAATGTATCTCTGTCTGGATTGCATTGTTTTAGAGACATTGCCTCTGTATATATGCGTCTCCCACAGGAATTTGCTTTCTTTGTTTTTGTTTTTATTTTTACGTTTACTTTTTTGCAAAGAGATATAGGAGTATAGAAATCAATTTATTTTTGTTTTATTTGTCTGCGTTTGAAAAGTGCCAAATAATTGTACATATTATTTTAGTGACGCAATAATGGGTTATGTTTTACTGGAAACAGTATATTGATCCAGTCAGCCTGGTTATATGGTCATTCGAAGTCGGATGTGCAGAGACATGAAGATGTTAATTACTGGTTAGTAGGTATTGGTGTACATGTATCATCATGTATGTACATTTATAAAATGACATTTAATCGAAGTTGTGATATTTGTTATTGTAAACTATTCATTTACATTCAGGTAAATTCCATCTTTTCGTATGTTTTATGTTAATTATATGTTATCATCAAGGCCGGATTATGGTTATGAGGGGCCTAAGGCTGATAGGAGGGAAGGGCATAAGTTTGTATTACATGTGTGAATGGAGGGCCTAAAGGAGGGTCTACAAAATATGAGGGCCTATGACTATAGCCTTATTAGCCTACGGGTTAATCCTATGGGTTAATGGGTTAATCCGGCCCCTGGTTATCGTGATATTTCTAAGTAAGCAAGATTGATTGTGTCCTTTGACATAATTGTTTTAGGCAAATAATAATTTATAGATAATTCTTTGAAAACTGTGTTATGATAGTTTAATTTGTAATAGTTTCACTTGTTATTTATATCAAGAATTGTGATGTTCATTATTTTTATTATATTTTATATTTACATTTATATGTTTTTAATTGTTTTTAACATTATTTAGCAACAGTGTTAAAGATTTTGTAACGATTTGTATTTATCGCTATTCATTTATATTCAATTTTCTATCGACTTATTGTTCAATCGATAGGCATAGAAATATTTAAGGTTAATGGAAACAGATAAAATATGTACCAGTGATATTTATTGAATGTGCATAATACTGAACTAAGTAAGCTAATTTCGCTTTCATTGAAGGCAATTTATCATGGCTTGGAGGTTTGGTTTACTTTTGTGGTGTTAAATTTTCAGCACATGATAGTATATTTGGTAGACGAAGAAACCGGGAAGAACCACCGACACACGGGAAGCTACTGGCAAGCTTTCTGACATATCAATGTTGGTCGAGCCGAGACTCGAACTCACGCGGACAGAAGTGAGATGTGAGTGATCTGTAACGGCGAGCGCCTTAGACCACACGGCCACCCAGTGCCCCCCATGGCTTTGAGACCGAGCAAGAATATTTATGAACCTAATCCCAAAGTGCTTGTCAACATTTTACCTATTCTAGTTTTCATCGTCACTGACCCTCTATCAGTCTACACAGATCCAGTGACATATTTCCGCACAGACCGACTAGGCCCAGGCCTAGGGCGGAAAAATTCTGGCGGCATTTTTATTGTTGTTGTTGTTGTTGTTGTTTTATTTTTAAAAAAACAAACGGTGAAGTGAATAAAAATATGTAGTGGACACAACACTAATAAGCACTTGTCGAAAATAGGATTAGCGATTCGCCACCTTTCTCTTCCTGCTGCCGCTCACCTCTTTGCTACTGCGCGGGGGCGACACTTCCGAAAGGGCCTAGGGGCAGCAAAAACCTAAATACGTAACTGCACAGATCTGATGATACATTGGGGTTGTGTCAAAATAGAAATATGTGTGTCAATAAAACATTCAATAGTCTGGAAAAAGGGGTGAACAACTTCTCTGCACGTGTTATCATATGCCAAATTATCACTGCTTATGCACGTGCAGACACGTTCAATTAGATTTGTCCCAATATTGCAGGTACTGGACACGGTATTATTCTTATGTGTACGTTATTACACCTATTTAGGTCGTAGTTCACAATGAAAATCAACTTTGTAATGTAACAGGAGTGAAATCTTGTTTACATACTGTTTTCTGCCTAAGTCCCACATTTACAAAGATATAGACTCACCCATATTTCAAAACAGTGGCTCATCGGATCTGTGAAAACAATGCCTTTCACATGTCGGGTCCAAGTATTTTCTTTAAATTCTTAGGAACTTTGCCGTCTGAGTTTCCTAATTCCACTCACCTTAATTGTGAAATTATCTTCCTTTTATGAATTATGTTTTTATTTAATCACGATCCCAATATGTTGAGATTATTTTATACGTAATAGAAACAGACCCATTACTATCTGAAATGTCCTACAGTATTACTGTGTATGTTATAGGATCCATTTTCACTTCCCTAGAACACTGACCAACTAGTATCCACTGCGTTATGGTAACGTTAGTCTCTCAGTATTATGCACATATCTTAGTGAGAAAAAAAAGTTGTGATAATTCGTAATTAGTATGCTCAAAAATAAGATTAACATTTTCTACTGAATACTGACAATAAGGGTCCGCCATGTATAGTCTGTCATGTGCTGAAAAATGGCGTCAAACCCCACAAAAACAAACAAACTGACAACAAGGCATCAAAAGTGCCATGGAATGCCAGCAATGGCCTTCCCCTTTTAATACTGCCATGTCACTTGGTTTCCATTCTGAGATTGCAGACGAATTGCGTAGTGTTTGTCAAAAGTAAGTGAAATAAGGAACTTTGTGAAAATTAACACACTTTCTAAATAGGAATGAAGTACCGTAGAATGACTGTCAGTCACTGCGACTTCTTATCGTATTTCTAAATAGGAATGAAGTACCGTAGAATGACTGCCAGTCACTGCGACTTCTTATCGTATTTGTCTTGTCGTTGCAGTTAATGTAAATTGTATGTACGTAGCCCGCAGGTACGGCAGGTAGAGAAAATTGGTGTTGTAGAAAGTTTGCTTTAAAAAGAAAGCATGTTATTATTTTAATAAATATATTGCCATAAGGATGACAGCAAGTCCAGAAGTACCGCTACACTGTGAGGCTCATTATGTCATACTGAACTGTTAACGTGCTCTAGATTAAACTGATGTTGTAGACAAAATCCCGAGATGGGACACTAGAGCGATTGAAAGAACTATTCCTTCCCAAGTTTTCAATTTTTAAAAATGCTTTTTATGCTTATATTTCACCACAATTTTATTCAACGTTGTTTTTCAGAAATGTTTCTTAGTCCGTGAGATTTCAAAAGCTTGAAGTTGTTTTTCTTTCACGCGTTTTCATATGTTTATACCAATGACAGCGCGAGGGTTCGAGGCGCCCGTGGGCAATGTTCTTTAGTCGCGCCCGGGGGCAATGTTCTTTAGTGGTGCCCCTACTTTGCCACAGAAAACAATTTTTATGTCTGTTCCCAACCTCCACCCCACCCCCATCCCGATTACAGCTAAAAAAAAAAACCCCGACCTCCCCCCCCCCTCGCGCCGCCACTGGTTTGCTAATATACTTAATGGATATGCTTGCTTTAAGTTATCATTCAGTTATTGTGAATGAACAATTTGTATTTGTATCTTAGATGATAAACCTCATGTATGCGTGTCAATTTATTTTGAAGTTAAAGATTGTGATTGTGTATTTTTCAATATATATTTCAACCTCAGTTGCGAGAGAAACTGGCTTGGAAATCACGAAACTACGTGCCTGAGCTTGAGTTTCCACATTTAGCCACTTGTATTGGCATATTAGTGACAACTAGTCCGAGTTTTATGATTTCAGGCCAGGTCTAGTATTCTGGAAACATGTTGAACAAGAAATTCAAGTTCGAGTTTAGGGTCAATAGTACACATGGAGTGCATATCCATCGTTGAAATTTAGCATGCCAACAGAGACAATAAAATTGAGAAGACCCTGAAAGTCCATAAAATCAAATTAATGAAAGATACATTTTTGGGATTTTGAATTTTGAGATTGAGTTTCTTGTTCAAAAAGTTTGATAATGCAAGGCCAGAGGTCACCCTATCCAGTTTGATAATGCAAGGCCAGAGGTCACCCTATCCAGTTTTTGATTACCATTGAGCAAAGGCATGAGTAGATATTGTGTATGAATTGTTTGTAATACTATACCGATTGTTGACTCGATACCGAACGAACTAGGCCTCACAGTATGCGTCTGGGCAGTCGGAACATTACTCGGCCGATTCCGTTTTCTTCCGTCAACCTTTGGATAGCCATGAATGCTACTCGAGGCACTAATTTACATTACGTAAATTTCGTCACTCTGTTGGCATATTATAGGTTGTTTCCCTTTCTATCAAGGAGTTACCTTCCTATGGAAGGTATTTTGATAATGTATAGTAGAAAAATATTAAATCTTTATTCATTTAGCTGATAATAATTATGATATAAATAAATTTTTAAAAAGACGAAAATCCGTTATTGAAAAAATACATTGTTTTACATTTGGAAATACACAATTTGTATGAAATCATTGAAAACTATTTCTTTGCTATCAGTTTAAACTGATAAAAGTGCTCATTCAGTTATATACTGTATAATGAAATACCTACCATGGAGAGGCAATCCCTTGCCAGAAAGGGAAGTAATTTATACAATCCACAAATAGGGAATAGTTTATTTCAATTTAACAATCTATTAGAAAGCATAAAGTATGTCCTCTGTTCCGAATTCAATTCGTCCTTGTATATAAATTCATGTTTTGCATTGGGATTGTCAGCACTGTAAGTCTAAATTAACAACAAGTTTGAAAATGTTAAATGTCGAATCGGCTGTCACTCCAATAATTAACTGCGCTCCATGTAACACGATTGATGCATGATTGAGGCTACATAAAGGTTGGCGCGTGAGGGGTGGGAGAGAAAAATTCCGATTCGTATAGAATGATCCTCACCATGATACTGATATGATAAAATCGTTGTTTTACACTTGCAGTGGAACCATACATTTATAAGGGTCAGAATTATTACATATCCATACCATTGTAGAGATCATGAAAATATTTTTGATTGAAACGTTAATAATAATAATAATAATAATAATAATAACAATAATAATACATCATCATTATTATTATTATTATTATTATTATTATTATTATTATTAAGTGTAATTTTCATTGTTTTATTTTTTATATTTAATCTAATGTTATGATTTTTGTTCCTATTGTGTTAATAGCTAGATCATCTTTGTCTGTGATACATTTTTTATTTGAAATAATTACTGTTGGGGTTTACACCGAGATAAGAAATGCATGATACTTTATGTTTTTTTCTCATTTAATTCATGCTTGTGGAGCCTCTTCGCGGGGAAGCTTGACTTTTAGACCAGGTATTCTATTCTCACCAAGATCTTCAAGCAGAATCAGGATAATGTGATCAAACTGCGTGTACTCATTAATTCGCGCTGTATTATGCCGCTTCGTTGCAGTAAAGCTATTGGAGTCTACTAAGACACATAAACTATTATGTTTTATTGTAATAACATATAATTAAAATATGATATTCAATATGGTCGTTATCAGAAAAAATGCCGTGACGTCAAACACTACACATCGGGGTACCGCTCACAGATACATATTGATGGCGGCCCGTATGGAAAATAATCTCAATCCATCGTCGTTATACGTAAAGCCTGCAAATAAATCTAGCATACACAATTAATCCCAGTATGTATGTATGTATGTATGTATGTATGTATGTATGTAGTGCTTTATGGCTATGTAATGCCAACAAAAGGTTAAGTTACAGAATGTAAAATGAATTACACAACAATACAACAATTTAGGAAGATAAAACCTTCCAAAAATGTAAAATTAAATACAAGATAAAATATGAAACGTAAAGATGTTAAAACTCTGTAAAATGTAAATAAAATAAAATTTAAACATGGATGCAAAGTGTGTGTGTGTGTGTGTGTGTGTGTGTGTGTGTGTTGGGGGAGGGCTATTCGTTCGTTTGGACAACAAGAATGAATTTTGTATTTTTAAAAATCCAGCCATTCGTTCATTCAATAGTTTCATAATATTCCTTTCATGTATTATGCTGATGATGTTTATACCATATTAGTACTGTATGAGTACTGTGCGAGTACTGTATGAGTACTGTATGCCAGCTATCGAGACCTTTAAGGGTATCAAAAACATATTTCCCCCTGAACCGGGCCTCTGTGCATATACACCATTACGTGTACTTGGTTAAATTATTGTCACAATGCATAAGTTGCTTTTTGCATGCAAAGTTGTTAATTTCGATGAATTTAATACCTAAAAAAGTTAAATTTTGGCTTCATAGTTCTTTGTAAAGATTCAGTTAATCTACTTCTACTGCACAGATCAAAATTTCTCACTTCTAATTGTGTCTCTCTTGTTCCTCACAACCGTAAATTTATTTGTGTGTGTCTGCTTTACAAGCAAGCTTAAGAAAACCATTAATTTTAGATAACTGGAACTACTCTCTATCTTCACAATGTACCAGCAAAAACAGACCGTACCATCTTTCTGTTGTAGCTGTGGACGATGCCAGTATGTAGAACGTGAGGTCACCGCCATGTTTTCTGATAATGGCCAATACAGCGGCATAGATATTCTCGCATATTAATCTTATCTTTTTGATGTTATTATCTTCTCCACAGTAATATGTGAGAAAAAAAAAACAAATATCTGAGCTGAGCCTTTTGACTAGGGTTACTGATATTACTGTGGAAATTACTGATAAACTCGATTGCAATCGCTTGTCAAAGTACCAAGCTAACACTGAGGCGGTTGATTTCGGTGTCAACCTCAATATTATGCACACACACACACACACACACACACACACACACACATATATATATATATGTATGTATGTATATATATATATATATATATATATATAGAGAGAGAGAGAGAGAGATATGTGTGTGAATTTTTAGTATATGATTTGGTACCTACAACTAACACAGTTTAATCAAATATATCTGTATGTGTGTAATCATGTAATAAACATATAATGCGGGAGCACAAATACTGAACATAGGCTCAAAATTTAAAAAGTTTGATTTTCTAAAAAAATGAGATTAGAATCACTAAAATTTCAGTATTATCTCTAAATGCATACAAATTTCACCGATTATTATCACAGACTTTAAGTTCGGTGTCTAACTTTTGGAGTTATTAAGTCATAGTTCCCATTTTGTGTTCATGCTGTTTGGTGACAATGGGAACTGTATACACTATTGACCTTAAAAATAGGTTGACCTTTTGCTTGTAGATGTCTTATGATAGTTTCCGATAGTATTGACTAGTTCTTTGTGATCTGATTCATTTTTTTTTAAAAATATTTTTAATGTAATGCAAGTATCAGTCTTCTTGCTATGTTATAGTTTTCTTCACAAGAAAAACCTACTTTTCTTTTTGGAATAAATTTCAAAGGGATATTTTTGTACATGATGAAAAACATGTGGAGTTATAAATTGATCTTATTGCATACCTTTCTCTAACGTAAAGCACAAAAAGTTAAGCAGCACTTTCGTGAATTACGAAACATTCTGTTAATTAAAGGTGACTTGGTTAAAAATTAAATTCTTCGGATTTATATTTAATGCTTCTTATAGTGACAATAATAACATTTTCATCTTTTAATATTACTGTGCTAATATTCCTGAATATCCCGTGTTGATAAATACAAGCATTTAATTTTCAACTGTTGATGCTTTATCATTAACTCAAGTGTTGCTAAATATTTTGTGCATATTATATATCAGTAATATATTATTTTAGCAATGGAAAACCTGACAGTAGTGTATGTAACACGCTACACTGCGATTACTGTATTGCCAATCTAACACACTACATTGCGATTACTGTATCGCCCAATCTAACACACTACATTGCGATTACTGTATCGTCCAATCTAACACACTACATTGCGATTACTGTATCGCCAATCTAACACACTACATTGCGATTACTGTATCGCCCAATCTAACACACTACATTGCGATTACTGTATCGCCCAATCTAACACACTACATTGCGATTACTGTATCGCCAATCTAACACACTACATTGCGATTACTGTATCGCCCAATCTAACACACTACATTGCGATTACTGTATCGCCAATCTAACACACTACATTGCGATTACTGTATCGCCCAATCTAACACACTACATTGCGATTACTGTATCGCCAATCTTACTGTAAAGTTCCCTTTTTTCGATATTTTCACATGTAGTCTGTTCACTATCTGTTCCAATAAAGGCATCTTAAATTTGCAATGCGTCTTTGATTTTTATGTCTTCTTCATCCTATTCCAAATGTATGCGATGAATAAGAACTTGAAGGTATAATATAAATGCATATTAGTCTGTTTGGTATACCTTGACGGGAAGTCTTCAGTATCCATTATTTGGTATACCTTGACTGGAAATCTTCAGTATCCATTATTTTGTATATCTTGACTGGAAGTCTTCATTATCCATTATTTGATATATCTTGACTGGAAGTCTTCAGTATCCATTATTTGGTATATCTTGACTGGAAGTCTTCAGTATCCATTATTTGATATATCTTGACTGGAAGTCTTCAGTATCCATTACTTGGTATATCTTGACTGGAAGTCTTCAGTATCCATTATTTGGTATATCTTGACTGGAAGTCTTCAGTATCCATTATTTGGTATATCTTGACTGGAAGTCTTCAGTATCCATTATTTGGTATATCTTGACTGGAAGTCTTCAGTATCCATTATTTGGTATATCTTGACTGGAAGTCCTCATTATCCATTATTTTGGTATACCCTGACTGGAAATCTTCAGTATCCATTATTTGGTATACCCTGACTGGAAGTCCTCAGTATCCATTATTTGGTATACCCTGACCGGAAGTCTTCAGTATCCATTATTTGGTATACCTTGACTGGAAGTCTTCAGTATCCATTATTTGGAGGAAAATACCACCACTAACCAAATACTAAGAGTGAAACTATATCACAGAATGCCGATAAGGTTTTTCTTTATTTTCTTTTTTGAAGAAAACAAGGCGTGTGAAATGAGATTTTTAAAAATAATGGAATATTTGCAAAAATTTTTGTCTGCAATTCCATTGTCTGTCGTCTATTAGGTGCATTTTTATTTTTCACTAACTTGTATATGCTATTTTTTCCCACCTTTTTATCAATAGAATTAGGTCGGTTTTAGATTTAAACAACATAATACGCAAAATTCTGAACTGTTGCAGTCAGCAAGTACAATACAGGAGAGACTTTAAGCAAATCTATACACTTTAAAACCAAGATGATATTTTGCATTGATTTGGATATTATACAACTGTTGTTATTTGTCACATAGGATGCAGAATCTAGCCGACGATATGTCCATCCATCCGTCCTTCATTAGCCCACTCATGCAATCAACTATCCGCAAATTTATCTATTATTCTCGATGTTTGTCTATCAATCTACCACCGAAGTATGAATGCACAACAGTGCTTATGTTTCATACTAAAAAATAAAACCCAGAAAGAATATATATTTGAGGAAACTATTGCGGTACATTTTGAAGTTGTTGATATGTTTCTAGATTTTCTTGCTGTAGGTTATTGATGGTATTGATTACGCTAATCGATTGTTTTTCTTACTAAAGCAATTTCATTAACTTTAATCTAATCTTTCACGTATTAGCCTATTTCCACACTTGAATTCATTTATACATAAATATATATATATATATATATATATATATATATATATATATATATATATATATATATATATATATATATATATATAAAGCTAGCTATAATGAAAACACCCTATGGTTGCGTCCCTTAATTTAAAAGAAAAATCCGAAACATCTAGAAAAGAAAGCAGGGGACGTTACTTTTGGTCCTCTACTAGCAATGTTGCGCTTATGTCCCTTGTAGCAGAAGAAAAAATACACTTGTATCATACACCAGATGATCGTTTGGGTGACTCAAAAGGAAAGTATCCACAGTCACAAACAGAAACACTATATGTTCCCCTCGAGCACAATCTTACAATCGAATTCGAAAATTGTATTCCACTTTTTCGGTGACAACTTACTAAAAATCTGAGAAGATTGCATAAACTTTTGTCATGATGGGGATGAGTACCGATTAAAAACAAAACTACAACAAAAACCGCAAATGGCAAAGACAGCAACATCAAATCAATAAATTCAATAAATCAATAAAAAATCGAGCTATCCATCCATCCATCCATCTATCAATAAAGTCAATATATAGCGACAAAAAGAAAAAAAGAAGCCACGAAAAGACGTATAAAGTAAAAACAATGAACAAAGAAAAAAAAAATACATAAAACAAAAAAGGGTAAGAAGAGAACAAAACAAAACAATAGCGTATTATTTCCCTTTAATTAATATACACTTACGTATTCAATAACAAATATAGTCACACTGGTAATTATTTTAACAGATTCCACTATGAAAGCCCCCCTCCCCTCAGTAAGAAATATCACAATGGTCGCTTTTAGAAACAGCAGTAACTTTCATCTTCAGCGATTAATTATTGGCAAGAAAATGCATGTACATTTGCCTTGTCTCTACAGCTGAAAACATAATTCATATTAAAAAAATTCATAATATCTTTGTATATTTTTAAATATACAGTTAAGAGGAGTGATGGGGAATTCCGAAATAGCACAATATGGGTGGGGGTGGGATGGAGTGGGCGAGTGAATCGGTTGGAGCGAACAAGGAGGAATTTATTGTTAATATCTCTTTAAGTTTTCGTCACGCAAACACACTACCTGCATATTACAACAGTTTGCAAGCGGTTTATTAATTTATCAAACTTTTCCATCTTGTTAATGAACCACGGTATCATTTCATGACAAGAAGATCAATGAACCATGGTATCATTTCATGACATGAAGATGGATGGGGATGTAAGATAAGATGTATTCAACATGAATCATAATTTGATACTGTAACCTTTGACCTGTTGCTAATGTAAATTTAAATAAGGACAAGCTCGTGGATATTTCCTACTAACAATACAGAAGATTTGGCATCAGACAGCGTATACATGATGTCATTTTTTTCATTATGAAATGAGAAAATATTTGACATTGAAAAGTTACTCATGCCAGTCTCCTATTAAGTACAACCGTTTGCCACGTGAGCTAAACAGTGAAAGCATCACTTAATTTTTTCTATTATTTACAGCATTTGGCTGGAGTATTAGCAAAATAAATTAGTCCGATAAGTACCAGTCCTGGTAACAATAAAAAAAGGTCGATATGTACCAGTCCTGTTATAAAAAAGCACGAAGTCCGATAAGTACCAATCCTGATTAAAAAAAAAACAAAAAAAAAAAACAGCAGCAGCAACATAAAATAGTCCGAAAAGTACCTGTCGTGATAAAAAACATCCAAAAAGAAAAAATTTAATAATACTGAACATTGACAGTCGTTATTTAGTTGTCTCAACATCAAACAAATATGGCAACGGAAAAAAAATCCTACTCCCCCGAATACCATACACTTTCTTAGTAAAGAACATTTTTAAAACATATAATATTCATTAGGTAGGTGACGGGGAAGTGAAATTCCAATGCATTCATTTCTGTTTTAAACAGAAATCTATGTATTTTTAAAAAAGAGGAAGTTCTTGGGCATTAACTGGCATAGTTGAAAGAGCAAACGATCTATCGAATAGTACGAACTTTAAAATATTTTTTCCGTGTATTGCATTATTTTTGGGTAAAATTACCAATTTTAAAAAGAAATTGGACTTGAATATTCAAGGATCTATAAAAGGAATGACCAAAGGAGGCCTACTGAATGAGGAATTGCTCATTTTGATAAATGTACAGGAATGGACGGATTCTGTTGAAGTATCAATATCAGGAACTACGAACCTTAAGAGTAACATCGTACACCAATCAGTATGTACAACGTAAGACCTTTTGATTCCATATGACGAACATGTACAACATACAGTACTAGGCATACTATATGTATAGGTTAGTACACTTGTATGGCCAAATATGAACGAATTTTGTTTCTGAACGATAATGCACGACGTCAGGAGTGCAGCATCGCTCAGATAAAACGAGTTCATAATTTCCCATTTAAATGTACTAACTTATTTATTATGTACTCATTTTCTATATCTAGGAGTGATTCTAAAATGAACCCGTTCTCCTTGTACAACGCTTGGAGAAAAAGAAGTACTTATCTTTTATTCAGGTGCCTCTTTTTGAAGCCTACACGTGTCACCAACGCTCTTTATGACGTAACATTCCAGCGTCATCACATACACGCTTGGGGATTATATAAAATTAAAACATTGAAAACAAGACTTTTTGTTTTAGACACACGTGTCGTTCATTATGTAGCAGTGCAGTGTGGAGAAATACTGCACGATTCCGAGAATGTTATGATAATGACAGTCAAAAATAAGTACATAAGCAATAAATATGGACTCTTTTCTCTCCCCCCCCCCCCACACACACAATGTCGATACCGTAAGCACTCTAGAATCAACTGTTCGTGCTCAATAAACCAGTGAAAACCGTTTGTGCTCAATCGACCAGTGACAACAGTTAGTGCTCAATCAACCAGTGACAACAGTTAGTGCTCAATCAACCAGTGATAAGTGTTCAATCAACCGGTAAGAACAGCTAGAGCTAGTGTCCAATCAACAGGTATCAACAGTTAGTGCTCAAGTGCTCAAGTAACCGGTGACAAAAATTACTGTTCAATCAATCGTTCGTGATACCACGTCCACTAACTGTGTCAGCATACAATAATGAATGACTCTGTGGATCCTCAACAATTGTTAGAGAGCGGTCACCCTTTTGCTACATAATGAGAAGGGATTTCCAGATTGCACGTACCCGCTATTTAATCTGCTAAGAATCTCCTGATTCAGAGAGGAGATAAGCCTATTTTAAAAGAATAAAAGAGTCACCACACGACCGGAAGACGAAGAGCATTGAGCGCATTCTGTACCTCTTTGAGACAATAGTCTCTTGCGGGACGTAAGTGGTAAATTACAAAATGAAACTGAAAATTACTTATCTTTCTTACACGAACAAATATAAACATGCGAAATATTCCCCATAACATTATCATGACAAGGTTCATCGTGCAACTTATTTCCACTGTCAACCAACAATGTATTATTTCATACATTCTGACAAACTAGACTCGAATGAAATGTAAAGAAAATCGAACATAGCCCTTGTGGACGGAACTAAATCCAATGTTAACATGATGGTAATTACCATGTTACTTTTTGGGCCTCCAACCTAAAATAAAATCAAGAATTTTCTTTCTTTCCAAAGCATTTAGTTCCGTAAATCCTTCTCTGAGTAATTTCTCATCCAAAGAGCAAAGCATACTTCCGTCTATTTGTTCGTTTGCAAATCGAATGACTATCCTATCTTTCATACCAATGTAACGAAGTGATTTGGAAACTTCCAGGACACTCAAGCTTTCGATATTGGCCGGGGGTACCCAACCATCGTCATGCCATTCAGAATATTCAGAGTAGCTATATTCACTTCCTCCCTGTATTCCGTATTCTCCACGTGAACAGAGAGAAATTGCAGAATCATTGCCATGTTTTACATATGAATCACTCATGGCTGTTTGGGATAGCGTGCGATGGTAGTAGCGCTTGCCATAATCCGGTTCACTGTCAGCGTAAGAAATATTCTGTTTTTCATAAAGACTTTGATCTCCAAATATGTAAGACTTTACGCGATCATTTTCCACAATTCGTCCATAACCGGGCTCTGCTGGCAAGTGGTCATGATTGTCCACTGAAGACGTCATTGGTTGTCGGAAATCCCTCAAAGGATCTCCGTTCGGAAATACGTCCATTACCGCGCGCTTCCTACGTATATTGTGACTTCGAATGGTTGCATTTACATCCACATGTAAGTTCCTTGAGGATTGCGACTTTAATTTGGCAAATCCTGAAAGCTCCTTTTGTTCAATCTCTGAATCATCATGGAATCGGACAGAATCGTCGTACATGTATGATCCGCGTTTTCCTTTCAATGTATTATCGGCTCTATCTCTGAAAGGAACATGTCCATAGGTATATACTTGTCGATTTGCTCCAGAATCAAAGGTTTTATCCATAATACGGTCCTCCATGTCAAACATTGTAACATTCTGATCCATGTCGCCTTTCACTCTCCTTGCACGTGGTGCAGTTGGAGGTTTGTGCCTGCCTACGTTCTGAGTTCCTTCCGAGATCCTCTGACCATAGAGATTTTTCACTTGTACAGGCTCGATATACCCATCATTGTCGTCTTGCTCATTTGGATTGACGTCATCCATGACAGCTCTGGAAGGAAGCTCCTCATAAAGGCCATCTTTGTCTCCCAAGCCCAGCCATTGGTTTCCTGCCTTTACTGGTATTGGCGGCAGATCTCTACCCTGCATAGAAAATCTTCTTTGATCCTGGTCAAAGTGTGATGTATCCTCGCGAGGTCTTGGCGTATCTTGAATGTCTGTGTCCCCAGTGTCTTTTGGCTCTTTCTCTGGCAAATCATCCTCTGCTTGATCATCAAACAAGTTCTCAAATTTAATCTCACTTTTACTCAGTCTAGAAGAAAATACACCTACCTCTTGCAGTGCTTTTAAACTGGCTCTTTCTTTCTTGGCCTTCGATCGTACAGTTAATTTGTCAAATATGGAGCTGCCCTTTGGCCTCTTACTGTCCTTGACTCTAATAGGTAAGTTTACTGGTCCACTGCTTATAACTAAATTGTTTATTCCTGCGCCCAGGGCATTAGTATCTGTTTTTGAATTATTTTGAATCTCTAAATCTGCGGTCTTTGAACTCCTTCTCCTCTTCTCTTTCACTAATAGAATTTCGGCACTCACCGGTATTTCGAATGTTTCACTTTCATTTTCCATGTACGGATACTTGGCTACAATAACATTTTCGTGATCAACAAAACTTTCAAACAAAACGATACCAGATGGAATGTTGTCTTTTCCCTTATTATCTGAATGTATTAATTGCGCTTTGAGAGGTAATTTAAAGGTCATTACAAGGTCATGAAGCTCATAAACTGCGTCATAATTTGCAAATGAAACATTTCCGATTGGACTAAAAACACCAGCTATTATCAACGGAATCATAATCTCCTTTCCTTTACGATCAAAGCACTGTAAATATTTCAACTCCTGGTCCTTTCGCCCACTTTTATCGGAACTGAATATTCTTTTCAGAAAAGGTTTTTTCCTGTTTTTCTTTTGGTCCATGTGCACAACGCCTGTTCTAAGCACTTCCCCTGGCTCGACCTCGTGTGGAACCCAGTTGCTGATCCCATTGTCCGTGCTGAGCTGGTAGCCCACCAGCGAGGATCGAACCAGAAACTGCTTTGGTCGCATGCTGGTAATGGCACTAATCGAATCAAAATATTCCACTGGACGACCGTCATCCGGAATAGCCTCAAACCATCCTGTAATAAAAATAATAATAATAATAATAATAATAATAATAATAATAATAATAATAGTAATAATAATAATAATAATAATAATAATAATAATAAAAATAAAAACAGTAGTAGTAGTAATAATAATAATAATAATAATAATAATAATAATAATAAGAAGAAGAAGAATAAGAAGAAGAAGAAGAAGGAAAAGAGCTGCAATAACTTTGATAAGGATGATAATAATGTTAATGATAAAGATACCGCTTCTGTTGCTGCTGCAGGAGGGGAAGAAGGGATGGGGATGAGCAACAACAAAACCGCAAACAACAGAATGAAAACTGCGTCAAGGATTATACAAATTAGTTCTTGGTTGTGTTCTGGCGCTACTTTTATTCCTAATACTTCTGCATTTATTGCTGCAACTGCATGAAGGACAACAACGAAAACAGTATCCGCAACAACTGCATTAAGGCCAACAACGAAAACAGCATCCACAACAACAAGAACATCATCTATTTCTAATCCTTCTGCTACTACTACTTAACCAAAACTTACAAATATTAGTACCAAGAGACTGATGTATTTAGTAAAGACAAGAACCTAAACAAGGTAGCCAAAACATGGAGAAAGCAAAAGTTTGGTGCCCGTAATTTTGGTTGGGTGGTAGTGGCGGTGACGCTGATTGTGGTCTTAACGCAGACGGAAAAGAATTGCAGGAATAAAAGAGGCATCGACTAAAGGTACGCTGAATAAATAGAAGAAAGCGATACAAAAGCGGAGACAAGGTATATGGTAATTAAAACTTGTACTTAATTCGTACACTAAAATTAAAAGTCCGCTGATATAAAGTTTGAAATACGGTTAAGCCATACATAATATGTATTATCCGAGTCATAAAAACATGGAACGTCACAAACATAATTTATGTTTTACACTTGAAAGGCAAAATTTTAAATATAGTTTCTCACAATTACTTTCTCTTACAACTCTATACAATTACAAATTTGACCTTTTTGACCCACCGTCTCATCCAAAATTATAATGTCAGCTTGAACTTGGAAAAAATAAGTAGAATCACTAAGTTATAGAAGAATAACTCGTACCCCGTATTGACTTACACTGTTTGGACACATTAAGTACACTCCATACACTAAATTCTAAATTTTGAATGAAAAAAGTACAATTACAACTAGACACAATTATTACAATTCAAATATACGGCTAACACATACTTGGTACGATAGGGACAGCCCGACTTAGATAACTGAGCAGAAATTGACTAATTGCCCTTTGCTAACTTGTCCTCAAACAGACTTTAAATAATTAAATAGTACTCTGTACGTAAAATTATTAACCAGTCGTACATGGCCGAGGGCTAAAAACGACTATAATTCAAATTCAGTCAGCCGTCTTTCGAAAAGAATTATAGTGAGTAAGGAAGCAAGAATCGGCGTGAACATAAGTGTCAAGCCATAGGATCAAACACATTTTTAAAAGCAGCTTCTTACAACACAACCCCCCCCCCCTTAGCAGCAGCTGTATATAGGTTTAATTCAATTTAATTCCATTAATTTAATTGTTATAGTTCCATATTTTGTCGTGATGGTTGTTATTGTTGCACTTTTTTCCTATAACCTATTTTTATTGACCATGCTCCTACTCATCAGTTGTTCTTCCTGTCCAACAATGCTACTAAAAGTCATAGGACTAAGTTCTTCCAAATTATTTATATTCTTCATACAGAAATGCAAGACGACACTAAATTCCCATTTGGCATATACTAAATCAAAATTTTCTTTTTGTCTCGTTGCCCTTCACCAAGGGTCTGCGCCTCTTACATCCAGGACACATTTCCCTCCTTTTACTACATCAGACAATTTTAGCAAACTATAAATAATTAAGTAGTGCGCTGAACGCACATTCAAACAGTCGCACAGATTTGAAAGGCCAAAAGCGACTTAAATTCAAACTCAGTCAGTAGGTCAGTCTGTCTTACCATTCATCGTCGACCAGACAAGAACAATGAGTTCAATCATTCGAAGCCGATTATCTGTGGCATTGGTCCATTTAGAATATGTCAAGAACCTCCTAGACTAGGTAGAGGAACTGGAGACACTTCCTGGAAAATGAAGACTTGTGAAGACCACTGGCATCCATTTTAGAATGGCAAAATAACTAGTAATTGATGTCTTAAACAAATGAGTGCTGCAACTGAAACAACTAGTGAGTGAGCAGCAGCAACTCAGTGAGGATCAATGGCAGATGTTCCAACAGTGGAACCTGCAGTAAGAGCAGCAGCAACAACAACAGCAAAATTCACCGCCAGAAGAGTTAATCATGCGAGTGGACGATTGGAACAGTGAAGCTAATCTGCCTGACTTTATACTGTAGTTTTGTGTATTTATGAATGTATTTTTTAAAATAAATGTTTCAATTTTAAAACAAATATTTGTAAAATACATTTTAAAATCTTTCAAAACAATTATTAAGTGTATATGTGCTTTTTTTAAAAATCGGTGCGCATGCGTTAACTTTGTTATAAATTGATCATTGCGTATGCGCAATTTAAAAGAAAAACAATGCGCGTTGGTCGTGTTACATGATGGGATATCTTAACTAGGAGTGATTGGATAGCTCTGATTGAGCCACCATGTTAAATTCTCATAGATATCCATACCGGCCCACAATGTTAAATTTCTATTGGATCCAAAAGTGCCATCCTAAAGTTGAATTCCTCTTAGACCCCATAGTGACCCCCAATGTTAATACTACTGACGTTTCCAAAATTAAATTCCCGTTATACCCCATAGTGACCCCATAGCCTGAGAGTGGACTTTCTCGTATGAACCCATAGTGGCAGTTTTGACCTCATAGTGACCTAAAACAACATGAAAGAAAAAATACCAGACAGACGGTTGATGGCATAGGCAAATACTAAACATATTACTAATTGTTGCCATAAATTAATACTACATTCTGACTTTTTGACCTAAAATATCTTCTACGAGGAGCAAACTACAAACCTCTTCGCTACCCACTCCGGTAGTTTTAAGCCTCACTGCATGCTTCATATGTTCTGAGAAACAGATTCTATTAGGACGATTTCTGCTTATGCGTCCTGACTGGTCGACCAAAATGGGAAAATAATCCATATTTGATTTTTTTAAAATATACTAATATCCGATTTTTCAAGAGATCAAGGATCAGATACTAATAACTCTGACTCTTGGTATTGGTATCTACATATGTACATGCCTTACAAAGACATGAACAAAACTCAAGATTGTCGTCTGCGATAGCAAACGATGACTAAGACGTACCTTTATGTTTGCATTCTTACTTACCATCAAGTTGTTTGATGTACTGCATGTAACTGAAACTTCTGTCATAAAGCACATTATCAGGGTATTGTAGTAACTGACCTTCGAACTTCTAGTCAAATAAATGATGAAAATTCAAATCTATTGGAGTTTCAACGCTCTATAATTTAAAATTGGCTGGTGCCATTGAAATCGACACAAAAGATCAGTGTCGGTATCCGAAATTATGTATATTATGTCTGTAGTCGATATGTGTTTATATCCAACATACAGGTTGATGAAATCAATAACTTGACACAATATCCGTCAATATAATGGGTCCTTTCAAGTTTTTACAATGAAAAGGTTTAATTCTGCACCAGGATGGGGTGTTCGACCTGCTGGATAGTTCTTAACAAACTGCTACCCAGGTGGCACTCTGGATTCTCCGGAAACATTACTGCCTCCACAAGTTGAAACAGTGGCATTCTTGCGGACGCGCCTGCTCTTGTTTTTATCTCATTTTTCTAGAGATTCGCAAAAAGTAATGGCACATATAGAAATGTTATGCCTTTAGCTCGCACTGTCATTGTTAATTTTTCATCTTTATGTGCCAGATATTCACCGCAAATTATGACTGAGATAATAAGTCAAAACGAGACTGACGCCGGGGTAAAATCATCCATACAGGCAGTGGCGTTCACAAGAGAGCAGTTTGAGTTGTTAAGCTGACCCAATCGGAACAAATTCAATCGGACCACCTTGGTTATTTCTGCGAGACACATATGGTTCTGCAGTACAGTTATTACGTACTTCTGAAAACTTGACTGGTATAAGGTGAAGTTGTGTGCATCTGCAACAAGCACAATAAATAGAATGTTGACATACCTCTGTGCTACATTCATGTACTGTGACCGAAATTTATTTATATGTGGTATTAGGGAAACAACGCGATGCCTAAAGCAGACAGCTGATCGAAATGACTGCTCCAATGTGCTCGAGAAATGAACTTCAAATAGTCCAAAGTACACTAACTTTAGCAGTTATTAAAAGAGGGAAAATGAATTTTGCCAGAGAAGACAATACTAACTTCTGAAAGTGCAAAAAATGAATTATAAAATATAAACAAAAATATAAAAAAAATTACCAATTTTTTTTTTTTTTTTTTACCTCTTAAGCCCAGGAAGTGAAAATTACCAAGCAGAGCTAGCAGTCTTTTGAGAAGTGCACATCTGAAGTAAGGCCACGCTGTATACTCTATAACCCAAATTACACCCAACTAAAGGGAACTCAAAGTTATTTTAACAAATACCTAATATATAAAAGATCTTTTTTAAATAGCCAGTAGGACCAGCGAGGAAAACCTGGGTAATTCTTTTTATTTAAAACTTAAACCCTAAAGCAAAATACGAAACTGTAGAGCGGAACGTATATGCCTCAGATTCATGTCGGAGTAGTATTCTGCAGAAAAACCATACACTGTGTTCGCCGGAAATTTCTCTGCAAAAAAAGCAACAGCAATCTGGACCCATTTGGTTATTTCTACGGTTGAATTGAATGTAAGATCGACCAAAAAGCTGCAAATGAAAAAAATAGTTCGATGCATTCACAATCAACTCGGTCAATCCTTGTTTCGTACATAGTCGAGATGGTCCGAATGGCAGCCATCGGAACATCTCTCAGCCATTTCGGTCAAGTCGAAAAATAACCTCCAAAGTAGTTGTAGGAATACACATGAAATTGATGGGTTTGGTGATTCGCTCCCGGGCGGAGTTCCACACATATATTGCGACCGAAAAAGCTGACATGTTCTGATTGTAACTCTGTCTCTTTTCGCTGCCATATTATGCCATGAGAAAAAAAATAGTTCCCAATATAGTTCTTAATGGCGGCGAATTACGTCTGAGGCTTCTTTCTCCACTTGACGGATAAGCTTGAGGATGTTCCGATTGCTATCGGTACACATTCGAGGTATGATCCGTAGGATTCCCCGAGAAGTTTCGAATGCAACAAAATATATTCGTTAACTATTGGGTCATACAAGGGATAGTCGTGAGACCGTCTATAGTATTGACTTCATGGAGTGATACAGCATACAAAATAGGAAATCGTTGAAAATGGCGCAATTATGTCACACGCGAAGGCAAGCTAGGTAAACAGAACCATGTCAAAAGCAATGTGATACTTTTATTGAATTATCTGCACAAGTTTAGTAAAAGAAAGTTCTGTAGTGAGGTCATGCTTGAAACAGCTGACGAGCATATACATTTTCACAATACTTGAATAAGTCACATTATTCCAAGGTTTATACACTATTTAATAGTACACAAAATGCATATTCAGATAAATATTCTAATCACAATTGTGCAAAATAGCATTGTTTACCAAGTTCAAACTTGCTTGAAACGATCATATGTGAGATACAATAATATGCTTCTACATGTAAAATCAGGTCAGGATGACCTCAACAGAGGTGTATGTATGTGTGTATGTATGAATGGATGTATGTGGTTTAACGGTAGGTCAGCACAATCCTGGCTATACAGTGCCGATTTAAAGTTTCACAATGTAAGGAACAAATTTTAGGGGGGAAAAAACAAACATTTTTGGAATATAAATCCTTCCAAGTAGAAGTAAACATGTACCCCTTCAAGATAAAAGATACATGATAAAAGATAACAATGTTAAAATGCTTTACATAGACACACACACAGGTACTGTCTTACATAACTGTAGTTGATACACTCGACAAAAATGTGTTCTTCTAAAAGTGAACACTGGCAAGGTAGGCATTCTGGTCGAGGTTCACCCTTCAGGAGGTATGCACGAGTCAGGTATGTGTGTCCTACACGCGTGCGGCACGATACCGTCTCATTGTGATTTGCAATCTAGCTATTCTCTTATTTGCCAGGCCATTACTGTCTTACATAAAGAAGTAAGTGAATTCTTTAGGTTCTTCTTGGTCTGTCACATAAATAATTTCATCAGCTGACAATATTCTCCAATACTCAACAGTACCTGCCCCATAGTTATATTTACGTTTGTAACCGCTCAACAAAATAGGAGAAGCAGGCTCCCCAAAACCTTAGCGTACAGTTTTTTGTTCTTCTGGCCCATTATTGATCAAGTACTTCTTTTGAAACTTGATGTATATACAGCCATGGCGTAGTGTAATTTTTAATATGTTGCAGATCAAATTAAATTGTTTCAAAATCCATTTTTCTGTTATTCGATATGAACACATCGTCATCGGGCAGAGGTATCTTACATCTGAAATGAAGTATTCTCATCTGGAAATAAACGTGAAATTTGTAAACTGATTTCTCTTACTCTGATATGATTGTCTATCAAATGCCAGTATGAAATACCGCGACCAGATGCTGCCATCCACACTGCCCAGCTTAGCTGATTCTGCCAAAATTTCATGTCATACTGTGATCTGTGTCTTGTTATTGGTTCATCACTGTCAAATTTTTCATGGTAGTTTCCAAAACTATTCGGTGGCTTGTATGTGGAAAAGTTTCATTGCAGTAAATGTTCATCTCATTAAATATTTATGAAACATCCTGGTTCACTGGAGAGTTAAACTTAGTTGAGCTACATGGGTAAGGTGCTGTACTGATTAGATTTGATTTTAACCTTAAGTCCATTTTTTTACATCCAAAAATGAGTATGGAATTGATTTCTCGTCTGCAAAGGTTTTACTAATGTTCTAAAATTAATCATGGTAAAAACGTGTCGAGGAAAATGCATTGTTGATTTAGTAGTTGCGCGAGTTTCTGCTAACCTTTGTTTAAATGACGTCTGGGAGAAGTTTCACTGTGTTGATAGTTCTTTCAGCATCTTTTCGATATTCATTGTCTTTTATCTTGTTCAAATTTTTCTAGACCAGCTTGTAGTATTTTACGTTATGTATTTTTTTCTCAGCTTTTTTCAAATATACTTGAATAAGCTTAATATTCTCGAATGTTATATCTTTTCATTTATTCTGTAATGTTATTAATTACCTTGACAGGACAATACGTTTTTCATGCGTGCCATTTTGTTCTTTAACTACGTTGTTTTTAGACGTAGTTTCATTTTACCCTCAGATCTCGTCAGTAATACAAATTTGCATGACATGCATGCTTGAACCCTCTCATTTCCTGATGCACTGTTTAACATATGTCAGATTCTAAAAACTCAATGTTCTCGTGCCACTTGATACTACTATATATGTATTGCGATTCCATCATTTAAATTAATGAAATAATGTTTCCTGCTGTTTCCCAACTATTACATGATTCATCACATCTCTTCCATTTTACGAGTACATACTTTTCGCCTTTCATTCTCTTAGTCTTCAAAATCGTTTCAACTCTGAATATGTCATCGTGTTTGTCGTATAGTGACACTTACTCGTACAAAATTACATCTATATCCTCTCCATTCAAGTATTCCAGTTTGTAAACTACAAGATCAGATCACATAGTATATTACTTGACTGAATTTGAATATTGCTTCGCTGAATTTAGGAATGTATCCATTTGCAAATATTATTTTACATTACGAAATTCTGGCTGTTTCACTAATTGTGAATTTGGAATTCCATATGTATCAGTTGTCAAATAAACGAACAGATTGATCCATACTTTTGACCCATTGTTTTCTCGCTCACTTCAACTGACGGCATGACTATTGATGTGTGATAAGTGTTACTGTATCCATCAATTAGCTTTGGTAACACATCAACCCATTTTCTGGCTTCGTTTTGAGTAAATTACTATCACATTCAAGTCTTCAGAGTTCTGTGAAATCCTTCAACTACTGATATTTTGTCCGAGTAAGTTGATATACTCGATGTTTTCATTGTCAAACAAAGTCTTGATTTCTTCTTGTAAAACTCTTTCCCCTCACCAAAACTTATCTTTTCAGGCTTTCTTTGCCTGAAGACGACTGTAAAAGTGTAATGTAAGTCGTCTCCCATTTTTGTTTTTACTCTCTTAGTGTATTTTGAGATGTGTATTTGTATCCATTGTTGTTTGTATGATATGACTGCACGTCTATATATTGTCTGCTTGCCACTGCTCATCCATATGACTAGCATAGATGTAAGGAAATATTTTTTAGCTTGCTTATGCAATGTGTATGTAGATTGGTCAGTTAACCAGTCTTTCAATTCATGATTTTTTATTTTAATTTTGTCGCGTTTAATTTGCTCCCACAATTAATGGATGTCTGTGGAAGCAACTGTACTTTCAGTGTCGTAGTTTAGGTGCCTTAAATACTTTTCTTTCTCAGCGATTTAAAACAGTATAAAAATATCCAGAGTACTTTACGCTTGACAAATTATCTTTTGGGGTGATCAACAGGCCAACAGAACGTCCATTTACAACTGGTACGTTAATTCCAACAATTAGCAACATTTGAAAAATTCTTTCAAACGTATGAATGCTTTTAGATCGATGTCAAATTTTGCTATTCCAATGGTTAATTCAAAACAGCTAATTCATACACTCAGTCACCAAGTGCTGCTCTGAATCAAACTTATTTTTCTATACCCCTATAAGGAAAATGATCCAGCAATGTTCTCTTGTAGTGGCATTAGGGTGCTTTTTTTTAATACAGTAGTAAGGAAAGTGGTCCAGTAATGTTCTCGTGTAAGGGCGTGAGGTGTTTTTTTTATGCAGTGGTAAAGAAAGTGGTCCAGAAATTAATGGATGGCTAATGGAATTTGAATTAATCAGTCAATCCTTTTTGTTTATTTGTTGTGCGTGTGCACAGCCCACGTCAAAATTAAACTTTCCAGGCTATCCTCCTGTAAGACGCATGGGTCAGATATGTGTCTTCTGTATTCTTTACTACTGTAAGAAGGAATTTTGTTTTCTCGATACTTGATAGAGTGAATACTGACCAATTTGAATGTCATTAAGAGTTATACCGATTTGTAGTTTCATAAATCTGTCAAACGTAAAGATCAAATGCGACAGGTTGATGGTTTTTATATAGCTTATAGCAATGAGAACGTCAACAGCAACAAAGATTTAATCTAGAGAGCTTTGGAAGTTCAAATAATAAACTAAACGTGTCCGCTTTACATCGGTCCACTGGCAGCAATAATTGGAACATGAATCCGTCTTTATCTAACCCGACACAACTGAGGACAAGAAAGAGCACAGGGAGAGATATTTGTGACCATGAAGATATAACAGCACTGGGAGATATATTTGTGACCATGAAGATATAAACGATCTTTTGTGATCTTCTGTGTCTCACTACTTTAAGAGCTGTCGACTTGAGTTTCGTTAATTTTCAATGGCGAGGAAGGTTGACGTGTTACGATATAAATTCCTACAATATCGAGTCTAAATGCGAATGACCGACATACATATTCTCCGTCGCATAATAAATTGGTAAATCACAGTGAACAAAGTAATTATGTAGTAGTGATTTACAAACACCTCATCAGCACAATCGTGTCTATATGGTTCCAACTAAAAGTAAATGTTCGAAAACTGTTAAAAACGAACATATTGCTATTTAGTTCCTTCGCATAATAATAATGCTACGGGACCGACCACCGACCATTTAATTTTCGGGCGGTGGAGGATTTTTTTAAAAATTTTTTTATTTTTTTCTCCATCCAGGATATTTTCACTAAAATGACGGATTCAACAAGGTCTTTTTTTCTACAGAAAAGCAGATGATATAACCACGGACAGTAAATAACACAACTGTCAGTCTCAGATATACATACCAAACATGGAAAACATCAATCTAACATTTATACGTTTATGACCTAAAAAATACCTCAACTTCAGGGCACTGGTACTTTATAAGGGTAAAGAATCCAATTTGAAATACGCGTCGCCATAATGTTTACTGGACACAATATGCATGCTGGACACAATGTGCATGCAGGCGATTAACAATCAGCCTTTCAATTCCGGAAAGTCGCATGGGCGATGGATCTAGAAGTGACCCTTAATAATACTCAAGTTGGTCCTCGGACGAAATTAGATTTTGCAAGCGACATCAAAATTCATTGACACTAATCTAAATCTAAGTTTCAGCAATTATCAGGGAAAATGCGGAATACTTTAATTCAGTGGCATTATACATGGAGTCCATTGATATGCATAGAGTCTTTTGGGGGGCGGGGGGAGAGATATGACAGGTGTGCCCTTAATTTACATAATTCATGTTACAGGTAGAGTTCTTCATAAGTAATTACTTCAATAATGAAATCCAATACGGTATTATACAGTTTGCGATCCAGAGCGCAACGTAAACTGTGTAGACAATTCGGTATTTACCGAAGTTTTGCACTTTTGTACGGGATGGTTTCTTGATTTCTTGCCCGCAATCGACAACTCTGCCGATGCACAGGATATCGCCATATTTGTAAGCTCTTCGCCTGTGCAAGGAGTATTTGTCTGTACCTGCAGTGGTGGCGCGAGGGGGTTGGGGTAGGTGGGGGCAATTGCCTCTGGGCGCCAGGCGAAGGGGGACGCCGTCGGGAGCTTTTTGTTTTGTAAGCTGACATTTTCATACTATTTCATCTCACCTTCTTCACAAAACTTATATGGGGGGGGGGGGGGAGGGAGGAAGGAGGTTGGCAACTGACATAAAAACTGTTCTCGGAAGGGAAGCCACTAAAGAATATTGCTCCCTGGCGCCTCGAACCCTCGCGCCGCCGCTCTGCGTACTTGTGACGTTTAGTCCATTCCGGTTATGCGACAAGATTAGTGTCGGTTGAAAGTGACTCGAAGTTTTGATAGTTGTGAGAAAGTCTAGATTTAATTTTGATAGTATTTGATTTCATATGAAAAGTGTACATCTTATCTTTATCTAGGAGTATCTTCATAAAATTTTGAGTTTACGTAACGAATCGTGTATAGAAATCTTACCATAGTGAAAAGCGGTATGTTCTCGGAGTAGGTTGCACAATTCTGACAGACTGATAAACTGGTCACTTGTATATCTCCATAATATCAGTAATCTTCATTATTTACTATATAATGTAAAATTGTGTTCTGCGTGATTTTTTTTTTTTTTTTTTTTTTGAAGTTCTAAATTTAACTTCTTGGCATCAGCGAATTGTTAAACCAATGTGTCAGTAGCGACAAACCGGATGCGACCAAGAGACGTCACTCCAATTCCAAGCACTCAGATTTGTATATCAAGACAGCAATAATACATACGAGGAACTGTTAACAAAAGCAAACTCATGTACTCTACATGCAAACAGGCTTAGGCATATGACTATAGAGACCTGTAAGATTTTAAATGGAATAAGCCCTCCATGTTTGCATCATCTTTTAAAAAATAAGAGACTAAATATTCTTTCAGGTGTGTTAATATAGTGAGAATACCAAAATCCAGAAACAGACAGGTATGGAGAAGATAGTTTAAGTTCAGATGCAGCATTTTTATGGAACTCACTTCAAAATAATGCAAGAATAACTGCTTCTTTTAACGATTTTAAGAAATGGTATCAAATACAAATGTGCAATGTGCAAATAGCTTTTATTCCAGTCCTAACGTATGCATATCACGTTTGTATCCAAGATTTAACAAATTGTTGAGAATTTTAGTTCTATTTCTGCATATGTTGCTTATTTGTTTTAATTTTAGTTGTTTTTAAATATTCAGAGCTTAGCTTTTAGTTCGTTCCCAACAGCTACATGTGACGTTTATTCTAACATATGTATTTTTTTTTTATTCATGTGGATGTATGTGTCATGTAAATTCATCTAAAATTATGTGAAGCTATATATATATATATATATATATATATATATATATATATATATATATATATATGTATATGTATGTTAGATGTATGCCTATACATTTTTCAAAAGTGTATCTTCTATGTCTGCATTTATGTACTTTGTAAGTCTTGTACAAGTGTGTATATGTGCTAATGTATTAATTGCATGTATGTTGTAATACGTTTCTGTACTCTGTTAAGTCATGTACAATTGTGTGTTATTGTGTGTACTTCAGTATTAATTGCATACAATGTATGTTTGAAATTTGTCTATTGTATGAATAGTCCTGATTGTTATTTAAATTATTAATTGTTTGAAATAGTCGGTAGTAAAAGAGCTCATTTGCTGTGTCTCTTTTAGGCCTATGCACTGACATCAAGTACAGATTTCTTGACTTGAATTCACTTGACAACTACATGTATATCCATCAAGACTACTTTCGAAGCCCAGAATAGCGATGTTTTAAATTAATTGGCCAGATATAAAAGGGCGATCTGGGTCTGAAGGGCGATCTCGGTCTGATTCTGTCCTGTGTAATTTGAAGGATATTAATTCTCATTTCGTCGACAGAGTGGATCCGAAAAAAATCTCATTAAGAAAAATCTTACAATGAATGAACCAATATGAACGGGGAAAAGTCCCTTGTTAAGTTATCATTTCACGTTTGAGCAAAACCAAAGAACTTGCGGACAGGGTCTCTCGATATATGCTGCAATTTAGCAAAAGGGAAGGTTTCTACGACTTTCATTAAGTCACGTTTCTTCTAAATCATGAAATGACAAGTGAAAACAGACGTCACAATGAACATAAGCAGTGTAATTGACACACGAAATTCAATAGGACGACAGAAACAAAACTGTAAGGCCCAAAAGGCAGATCCCTACTTCAAACATCGCCATAGAAAAATGACACACAAGGAGGTTGTGAAAAAAACAAATTTAATCAACGTCAAAATTACCAACAAACCTTGCAAATGCTGCAGCCGTGTGCAAAAAATCAGAAATAACAAACTTCTAACAAATAGAGTTCAGATCGATTCTTTCAGGAAAAAAAAGACCGAAAGGAGAAATACCAAATAAAACATAGTGGAGGGGAACGCGTTGTGGTAGAAGTGAAAGAAAACAAATTAACTGAATAGATAGAATTACTCAGGAAATAATGAGATGAGCGAGAATCCCAATACACAGAGTAAGATGAGTGAGAATCCCAATACACAGAGTGAGACGAGTGAGAATCCCAATACACAGAGTGAAATGAGTGAGAATCCCAGTACACAGAGTGACACGAATGAGAATCCCAATACACAGAGTGAGATGAGTGAAATCCCAATACAAAGAGTGAAATGAGTGAGAATTCCAATACAAAGAGTGAGACGAGTAAGAATTTCAATACACAGAGCGAGACGATTGAGAATCCCAATACACAGTGAGACGAGTGAGAATCCTAATACAAAGAGTGAGACGAGTGAGAATCCCAATGCAGAGTGAGACGAATGAGAATCCCACTACAGAGTGAAATGAGTGAGAATCCTAATACAAAGAGTGAAATGAGTGAGAATCCAAATACAAAGGGTGAGATTAGTGAGATTCCCAATACACAGAGTGAGACGAGTGAGAATCCCAATACACAGAGTGAGACGAGTGAGAATCCCAATACACAGAGTGAGACGAGTGAGAATCCGAATACACAGAGTGAGACGAGTGAGAATCCCAATACACAGAGTGACACGAATGAGAATCCCAATACACAGAGTGAGATGAGTGAAAATCCCAATACAAAGAGTGAAATGAGTGAGAATCCCAATACAAAGAGTGAGACGAGTAAGAATTTCAATACACAGAGCGAGACGAGTGAGAATCCCAATACACAGTGAGACGAGTGAGAATCCCATGGCAGAGTGAGACGAGTGAGAGTCCCACTACACTGAGTGAAATGAGTGAGAATCCCAATACAAAGAGTGAAATGAGTGAGAATCCAAATACACAGGGTGAGATTAGTGAGATTCCCAATACACAGAGTGAGACGAGTGAGAATCCCAATACACAGATTGAGATGAGTGAAAATCCCAATACAAAGAGTGAAATGAGTGAGAATCCCAATACAAAGAGTGAGACGAGTAAGAATTCCAATACACAGAGCGAGACCAGTGAGAATCCCAATACACAGAGTGAAGTGAGTGAGAATCCCAATACACAAAGTGACACGAATGAGAATCCCAATACACAGAGTGAGATGAGTGAAAATCCCAATACAAAGAGTGAAATGAGTGAGAATCCCAATACAAAGAGTGAGACGAGTAAGAATTCCAATACACAGAGCGAGACGAGTGAGAATCCCAATACACAGTGAGACGAGTGAGAATCCCAATACAAAGAGTGAGACGAGTGAGAATCCCAATGCAGAGTGAGACGAGTGAGAGTCCCATTACACAGAGTGAAATGAGTGAGAATCCCAATACAAAGAGTGAAATGAGTGAGAATCCAAATACACAGAGTGAGACAAGTGAGAATCCCAATACACAAAGTGAGACGAGTGAGAATCCCAATACACAGGATGAAATGAATAAGAATCCCAATACACTAAGTGAGATGAGTGAGAACCCCAATACAGAGTGAGACGAGTGAGAATCCCAATACACAGAGTGAGATAAGTGAGAATCCCAATACACAGAGTGAAATGAATAAGAATCCCAATACACTAAGTGAGATGAGTGAGAACCCCAATACACAGAGTGAGATGAGTGAGAATCCCAATACACAGACAATAACAAAAATAACATAATAAATCAGAAGAAAACTCAAATACAGGTCACTCACTAAATTCAATAAATCATATTTTGTTTCGAGTAAGCATTTCTTCAGCCTTTGGCTCGAGATCTCTTCTTCATCCTGGGAAGATTCGTGATCGTGGCCCAGAAATATCATACATCTTACATTTTTCATTGGTATGTTCTATCGAAGTTAAAATCGTAAAAAGATGTCTGAATATGAATGGTTACAGTAATACCAAGGTTTACAAGCTATATACAGATGTAGATATGAATGGTTACAGTAATACCAAGGTTTACAAGCTGTATACAGATGTAGATAAGTGGATCTCTGAAGCATGCCGTGTATACTGTATAAGTAATCACAAAGCAAGAGGTCTAAGGAGGCCGGGTGTTGGAATGCCGATACTAAGAATGCTATCGAGTCTTTATCTGTGATGCCAAACCTAAAACCTCTTCGATGACCAAATTTAATACACTCCCTATACGGATCTGGAAGCATGCCAATATTTATAAATGCTCAACATATTTCATTTATATGGAGGAAAACAAAGAATGATGGTTCAAACAAACCTAGCATTGTAGTGTGGGCAGACCTACACGCCTCAGCTGAAAAACTGAGTGGGCAAATATTGTTGTCGAATCCGGTGTGGTGAATTGTGTCGTTTTTGGTAAGCACCGGCTCCACTCCCACCCCAACAAATCACACGAAACATCTGTCTATCGTTCAAGTAACTTTTTCTCCCTTTGATTTCAATCAAATAATCTTTAAGCACTGAAATTATTAATATTTATTTCATCTAGATTAATATTTGAAAACTAATATTCACTAGCTTAAACTTTTTGACAAGTTAATTAACCTCGAATATTTCAACCCATTATGCGTTACAAGATACTCAAAGAGCAATGAAATTTTTGGCACCGATTTAAATTTCCCTTCGCAGGAGATGTTTGTATTGATCCTAATACAGTGTTTGTCCATGTACGTACTGATATATGATAATAGCTTTACCTCTCAAAAGATAAGCTGCCCCTGAAGCACCTTAAAGACTTTCACCTGTCATCGCAATAGAAACAAACTATACAATGAAGACCAATTATCACATAGGTAAATAAGCACTGAACTATTTCCCCTACAATATCAAGGTTATTTTATCTCTACCTAGGTATGTTTGGAAAACTTTGTTCGTCTTGAACCCGATCGCGAAACTCGGCAAAAGAAGTGGGTATCAACAGTATAATAGGTAATTAGGCTAATTACCAAACTATGAATGAGACGTCATCAGAAGGCGAGAGTTGTCTCATATTAAGTGTCTCGGTCTGTAGGCTTGCGCCAAAAATACAACATGTTCATTTATTAATCAAATAAAACGTTATGCATTAGTTGTTTATTATGTTACTCGCCCTAAGCAGATCTCGCTGGACGCGTGGATCATCTTGTTTGTTGTTGGTTTAACGCCATTTTTCAGCACATGATAGGCTATACAGTATATCTGGTGGAGGAAGAACCCGGGAAAACCCCGGGAAGAACCACCAACTCACGGAAACCTACTGGCAAGCTTTCTCACATACCCACGTTGGCCGAGCCCGAAACTCGAACCCACGCAGACAGAGGTGAGATGTCAGTGATTTGTAAAGGCTAGCGCCTTAGACCACTCGGCCACCCGGGACCCCTTGGATCGTCTAGTTTAACCTTTCTGAACGGGAAAACCTAAATAGCCAATTAGTTTCGCATGGAAATTAATAGGAACTGGAGTTCACATTTATCTATGCATCTAGATGCTGAAGGAGATGTCAATGTCAAACATCGCTGGGGGCTTTGATAAGCTCTGTCAATGTTGTATTTAAATTTCTTCAAACATACATGCAAGCACACAAACTCACATACATACATACATACATACATACATACATACATACATACATACATACATACATACATACATACATACATACATACATACATACATACATACATACATACATACATACATACATACATACATGTGTTGGAAAACAGTGGCTGATATGCAGTGGATATCGATTTTACTTTGTTTTAAGTATAGAAAAACTGCAGATATTTCCCCCACCTCCCCCTCTCTCTGTGCATGTACGTATGTGTGTGTGTGCGCGCAAAATTTTAGTGTGACTTTTATAATGAACGAATGGATGCATTTCAGGTTCTAATTATCGGATGTCAATAAAAAAGACATACACATAATTTATCGTCCTTACATAGATTGGTAGCCAGTAATATAAAACTGATTGTGTTTTTTATTTGTATTAACTGTACTAGTATTTTGTCAAAAAAGTTATTTTTGTAATTACAGTTAAGTAAGACCCAAGATTCGAAAAGAATTTTTAAGAGGTTGGGATTGTGTACCCGTTAATCGAAATATAACCCAGCGTTAAATTAGCCTCAAGTTTACACTTTAAAATGTTGGGGAAACCAAAGACTTCAACACAGTCAAGAAGTTGTCGAGACTTCCTTCACACTGTTTAAATCTAATCCGTAAAGTATTTGAGACAAGTATTTCAAATTTAGAATTGTGAAATACAAACACCCACTCCAAACCTTCTGGCCCAAAAGAAGGTCAAAAGTTCAGTCATGAAAACGTCGAAAACAACTGATTAGATTCTTGACAATGTGAATTTTGTACGCCTATGCAGTAACAATCTCCTTTAGATTACGTTGGAATATCTGGTGAATAACGCCATTTTTGCAAATCTTATCTTCAAGTACATAACAAAACAAGGGTGGATATCAACTGGCACATACTCTATAGATAGCAATATTTCAAGAGAAAAAGTCTCATTCATGTACTCAAAATTATTTAGACCATAAGAATCAACGAGAACTGTATTTAAACTTAAAAAAAGTCTCGTAACCCAAACTGAAGTAAAAAAAAAAATAAGTATACTAGCTGCGACTAGTTATATAAACTTTTAATAACGTTCAAATGACTCCTCGTCGGTGGTAGTACTGTAAGGGTTATTATACATTCCTCCAACCCTTGTAAATCAAACAGAAGATAGATCACACGAACGCACCTTAAAAGCAAGGTATAATTATATACAAATATATCAATATATTTACTACTAGAACACAGTCAAGTACACCGAAATATTCTCTCTCTCTCTCTCTCTCTCTCTCTCTCTCTCTCTCTCTCTCTCTCTCTCTATATATATATATATATATATATATATATATATATATATATTATATATATATATATATATATATATATATATATATATATATATATATATATATATATATATATATAAAGTGGTGAGAAAGATGTAAAAGGTGCAGCAAACTATAGTCTACTCTCGGAAATCCAACACAAACCGCTACCTTTAAAACTTAAAATGAACCAACCGTTGACAAATACAGTTAAAATTGGATCAACTTTTGTAAATCACTTCCATTCATGGCGCCGTATGTAATCGATATCTGGATAACTGGAAATCGGATAAACGAAATTACAATATGTATAAGCGATGAGCAATAAGAACTCTTCTGTAAGTTTTGTATATTACAGGTTCTAGATATCACGCCGATAAGAATGAGAATTGTTCTGTTGCCATGGATTTTATTTTCTTAAGATAACTTAATTTATGACGATATAAAGCAGCTTGAGATTGTTGTGAAAGTAAGTGCTATTGTCATCGTGCAACTTTAATATTAGCGGAGCGAATTGTGATGACTGTACATAAGAAGCGAGCAGTTCGAGACTCAATATGTAATTTATATCGGACAAAGGAAATACCAGTTTTCTGACATAAGATTTTGTTTATATTTATTTTATACCAATAACTGCGGTCATGTTTAGCTACATATATTAGAGCGTGCTAATTAAAATTGGGTCGGGAAGATTATTGATGTATTTTTGTTTTCAAAGAAGAAAATAATTTCATTAAAAAAAATTAAAAATAAAAACAAACTATATATTAGTTTTACTAGGAGTGTTTTTGCTAAGGTATACACATTATTTCAAACAATGAAATAATTTGTTTAGTTTCAATGAACTATCAAATACATATAAATTTGCCTACATCAAAACTTCGGTTCAATTTCAGTATACATGAACTTTTCTGATTCAGTTTTAAAAATGTAAATAATAATACTAATAATAATAATAATAATAATAATAATAATAATAATAATAATAATAATAATACAATTGTTGACTTATTCTAATATTATTCTATCCAAGTAGATGATACACGTTTTAGTTATTCGGTGGGAACATGATCTCATTCCGAAATAGATATCAGAGTTCAAATGCGCCTCACCTGGCTAAAAAGTATACATCATTATCAATTAACTTCTCAGTTTACATAGGAATGAAACCGATCTACATTCAACAGACAGGAATGTCCAGCTCATGTGTAATCAGGAGCTAATTGAAAACCTGGAGTGACATAAAAACGCGGCCAGGTAGCCAGGTGATAAATATCGTACGAGTCAAAAAATAAACTACTTCCAATATGCTATCCAGTTTTGACGCGAAGTTGTTTAAAAACATGTTTTTCTACCTCTCTATCAGCAATATGTCTGTCTATCAACAGGCAATGTACATCTACATGTATGTCTGTCTATCAAAAGGCAATGTACATCTGTCTTGTTGTATACAGGTATGGTCGGTGTGCATGCGGACAGGAAAATCTCAACATATCAAAATGCTTTGCAAAATATATTTTAAAAATCTTATCAGATCTGTCCGTATGTCCATCGTACCTCTTTAAAAATACATAAAGGCTGACACTGTACCTGGGTAAAAAGGAAGATTTACATGTATAAATACTTCAACCTCTTGAAAAGAGGAATAGACATGAATTTATTTCTGCTGACCAAATTACTACACAAAGCTCTTGTGTGAACAACCTGTTTACAACTGTTCTTTCCTCAAACTGGGTATATTCGTTTTTCGTGTTAAAGTAGTATTTGGAAAGACCTACCAATAACAATTACTTTAGACTCTTAAAACCTGTTTGTAATATACTACTGCAGATGTTTACGTTAATAACAGACTAAGCTTGATCAAGAAGTACGTTTAAATATAGGGCATTCAATAAAAATAAATGGAATTTTATGATGCTAAATCAAAAGGCATGAACATGAAAAAATATTGGCATAGGCACAGTAATTTTCATTTCCTTCTGGAAAATGGACAACATCTCGAGCTCTGTGCGTCGAAAGATTCCATGACTGCTTACATAATCACCTTTCTTTAATACCACAAAACCACGAAAACCACTTTTTAGACCGTACACCTACATAACAAGAAAGCCTTTTGTAATTGGGAACAGATTTCTCCATTTCATGCGTATGTTGCTAAAAACAGATCCATTGACAAAACTTTATTCCACATATTTTGCATCACTCTGACTCACTGAAGTTCAATATTGTGAAATATTGATTTACTTTTTTTGTGTTTGACAGGAGAGCAATAATATAACAGTAATATCGTGCCAAGACGAATAGAGTAAAGCGCATTGCCCAAGAACACACCACGGTAGCTGATCTGGGCTGATCCTTTGGTGAGAATCGAACCTGAACACTTTTGGTCACTAGTCCAACGACTTAACCACTGAGCCACCGCGGCTCTCAAAACTATTAATTTTTTTTTTAAATCCCACCAGATGATGGTGTATCTGCAATCCTTATTTAAACCAATCCTAAAATTTTCACCCATCAGATGATGGTGTATCTGCAATCCTTATATAAACCAATCCTAACATTTCCACCCAGCAGATGATGGTGTATCTGCAATCCTTATATAAACCAATCCTAACATTTCCACCCAGCAGATGATGGTGTATCTGCAATCCTTATATAAACCAATCCTAACATTTCCACCCAGCAGATTAGTTGTATATTAAGATTAAAAAAAAAAATTAAAAAAAAATAAAAAAATATGTGTGTTTCCTACTGCACTGGTTTTAAAATTAGGGTAGGCAGTTATTTTTTTTTTTTTTTAACATTATATATAAATCAAATAATATTTAAAGCGCTTCAAAGTACTGGGCAAAACCGGCTCAATTAGATGCACAAATCAACTTCGGCAATGTTTTTTTTTTTGTTTTTTGTTTTAAATTGGGGGGGGGGGGGGAGGTGCTAGGGTCGGCAACGAAAAACAGGGCCGGCCGGCCGACCGGAAACACATATTTTTTTTTTTTTTTTTTTTGTCTAATAGGTAATTTTCCAAAGGAATTTGATGACACAACAGTTACAAAATAATGATATGCATGGTATGCGAATCAGTAATGATATGCATGGTATACGAATAAGTGTACAAGATTTCCTTAATGATTGCACGGATGACTACGTTTCAATCAATAGTATAAGTATTAGTACCACTATCGTAATTGGAGCTCTGAGATTTTTGAATTCACGCACTGCACATCTAAATTTGCGCCAAAATATTTAAATATTGAGAACATAAGGTCGAAGAACATGAACATGCAGAATTATCCAAAAAGCAGTCTTATGACCAATATGAGGTTTAATACTACAGCTAAATTTGTAGGGTAACCAACAAGAAGATGAAGAAGAAGATGATAATGATGATGATGATGACATGGATCGATTTGACCGCTGGTCCAGTGCTCGTGGCTATTGAGTTTTGGCTCAAATAAAAGAAAAAAAAAAAACAACATTCGATAATAATAATAATAATAATAATAATAATAATAATAATAATAATGCGCATCTGCAGTTACTCCCCAGTTTTCTAGATGAGCCCGTGGAAATATGGAGAAAACATTACTCTGTTTTCAGCTTTTCGTAACGCATTGTTCTGTTTTATAACTGAAAGAAGAAGGTGTACATGGGCAATATGATGGACAGGTAGACGGAAAAAAGGCATTGAGACGCACGGACAAACAAAAATAGAAGACAGCTGTATTAGGTCTGTTTTCAAAAAGAGAAATTTATATATGGGTGTTCATCGTAGTATCTGTATCGTACATAAGACTGAATTTTGCATGATAATTTCTGCGATGCAGAGCCAAGAAAAATGTAAAATGAGATTCGCTATAAGGAATATTCCTGTTTACCAATCAATCATCATTTTGTTCTTACTATTTTCTGTTGTCATTGAATAGCAACTCATTTTCTTTTATAGTCTTTTTTTGTAAACTAAAATTTGTTTGTAAGAGAACTTTGGAAAAGAAAGAGATTAAGTGCAAAACAGAATTTGTCTAAGATTTCATACAATCCTTCTAATTTTTGCGATGAAATTATTAGACTAACTTTATTACAAGTCTGTTATTATTATCTGCAATTCTGTAAATATGTTATGGAATACCGTGACAATATCATTATACTAAGTATTAATATTAGAGTGTTAGAGTGTTAAAAAGAAACTACCCCCTCCCCCCCAAAAAAAAAAAAAAATTCTAATCGCAGATCGGTAAATCTCCTTTGCAACAGTTCCATTTGAAGATTTCCATCAGATAAGTATGTCAAATTTCCTCTTTCCAAAATAAGAATGTCTCTGTTCCTTCTATTCTCACAAAGTAACTGTGATTTGATTATTTGGCCAAGTTTGGGGTTAACGAACTGTACAGATTTTTTCCCATATAACTAGGAATTAATCACAGTTGTGGACAAATGTTTTTTTTTTTTCAAGATCAAAATTTATATTGTTAAACTAATCATTTCTTTCGAACTACTTCATCTACTGCTTTGTTTTCTTTTCAAAATGTCTGGTATTTTAAATATTGCAAGCTGGGGGGGGGGGAAGATAAATACGTCGAATTTTTGCACTAATTATAAAAAGTACAAAAGTAATTTCCTTTAAATGCGGATTTCATTCCTTAACTGCGGATAAAAGTGAGTATCTTGGCAAATTCTCTGTGTTTACCCTGAATCCTAATGCAAACAAGAAAAATACCGTCTGCACTCGCTTATTAAGCAAATCCAACTGCAAACAACACAGACCATGATTTGCCGTAGCATAACGTGCGAGCAGATCAGGGTCTATGATGTTTATTCTACTGATTACTCTTAACAAACGGCAGTGACCAAGATCTGCCGGCGTATTATTCGCCGGCAAATCTGGATCTGTGCAGTTTTCAGTTTGAATATATTTATAAGCGAGTACTGACGGTATGCTACATGATATACATGTAACTATAGCACTGATATCGAATAAAACAGTGTAGATCTTCTGCATCAACCCGTCTTTTGCGATGGGGCCGGATTAGCTCAGTTGGTAGAGTGTCGGACTCTTAATGCAAGGGTCTTGGGTTTGATACCTGCCCAGGTCGGCTATCTCGATGTGTCCTCGGTAAAGGCACTTAGGTCCCATTTTTTCGTTGTGATATAGCCAATAATGTGTTCAAAGTGCCGTTAAAACCAGCCAAATGTCTTTTATAGACTGATACTGATTGCACAGAGCATCTCCACAGAAATTCCGGGCCCCTGGGCAGTGAAGTCATGGGCCCCAAAACTAATTTAATTTTTTGTATATAAAAACCTGTGTACAGTTTTGCATATAAAACCTGTAGTAATCTATTATAACTTAGACTCCTTACCGGCGGGCCTGCATCTCCAGAACAGAATAAACGTGACGCTGGATTTTTCCTTGCCACGTCTTTATACGGTGCTTTTATTATGCTTAGGGCCACGAAAGTAGAAGTAGCATACAGTGAAGAGTGTTACTCTTGTTCATCCGTCCTTACGTCCAAGGTGTAATTCCGTGTGACATCTTGGTTAAATTTTGCCTTTATGCCAGTTTCTCATGAATTATTTTCTGCGATGTCATACAACTTTGTGCGTGTGTGCATGATCTTGTGAGTGCAATGCACTTCTACTGGGGTCCCTGGTGGCCGAGTGTTCTAAGGCGCTCGCCTTTACCGATCACTGCCATCTCATCTCTGTCCGCGTGGGTTCGAGTCTCCGGCTCGGCCAATGTGGTTATGTGAGAAAGCTTGCCAGTAGCTTTCCGTGGGTCGGTAGTTCTTCCCGGGATTTTTCCCGGGTTCTTCCTCCACCAGATATACTGGCCGCCATGTATAGCCTACCGTGTCCTGAAAAATGGGGTTAAACCCATAAAACCAAACCAAACCACTTCTACTAAGAGTAGGTCAGTAAGACCTATATTTTACGATTCAGTAACTTTGGTTAAGTTTTACAGAAGATGAGTTGACGGAGCATGAAATTTTCAAGTAACTATTGTGCATGTGACATTGAGTTAACCTTTAAATTTCATAAAAAAATTCGGCCCTTAATTATTTTAGATACTGATTTTCAAAGTCACTATATACATGTTATTCAACTGAAATAATGTGAGTTGTCTAAGTGTCTGTGGCTTGTATATTTAATTTGGTCTTCTGAGCGATCACTACTAATGTGACTGGTCAGTTCTTAGCCTCGGTGCGCAGGTGAGTGGAGTGGCGGTAAGGTCAATTGGTCTGTGACCTACTGAGATTACCGAACAGTATTTGATTGACAGTTGTCGATTGGCCCATGATTTTAACCAGATTTAATATTAACGCCGAGTCAATATGAATATGTATTGTCAAAGCATGCCGATATATCGTCATTCTAAATTAAAACCAAATCAACTGGAGGCAGACATCAGGGACGGATAGGGCGGGGGTGGTGCGTGGTGCCGACCCTCTCTCTCCATTCCCAATGAGTGCGAAACAACCGGAACGTTTCCTACATTAAGTTCTCTTTACAGTTACACAGTTAAAATTATGCCCTGGAAACGCTTAAATTGCAGCAGACAGTGGGCCAATACCAGGGGTTCCATCCCGCTGACCCCTTCCCCACCTGTTTACGCCCCCCCCCCAAACAATATCCCAGGCAGTGGCGGCGCGAGATGGGGGGGGGGGGGGGAAAGCAATTGCCCCCGGGACCGGGCGAGGGGGGCGCCGTCGGGATGGGGTTTTTTTTGCCAACCCCCCCCCCCTTTTAGGCCCTCGGTTTCATGGCTTAGAATGGGGGGTTGGGTTGGAGGTTGACTACGGACATAAAAACTGTACTATGTGGCAAAGAAGTGGTGCCACTAAAGAATATTGCCCCCGGGCCCCTCAGTAGGGGGGGGGGCGCCATTAAAAGAACATTGCCCCCGGGCGACTCAAACCCTCGAGCCGCCACTGATCCCAGGATCTGCCCCTGGACGTCGGCAATGCAGGAAAGCATACATTTCGATGAATAAATTACCACACGAAGACTCCACAAATTGCTATCTTTGATCGTTTTGTATTTTCGTACAATTTTACCAGTGATTAGTTGCTTAGCAGACATGCAGTTACAGACAGACAGACAAACAGACAAATAGAACAGACATATATACAAGTAACAATACCTTTATGGGAGACGGGTATATCCATGGTTTTCTCAGAGGGTGTATACTCTCCAGTTTTCCGGTCATACTGCATTTTACGAGTAATGAGCATTTTATGTTTCCTTAATTCCAGCACTTGGAATATCGGACATTCCTCGCCCTCCACTGTCCCCGGAGGTAGGTGCGATGCTATATCTCCGCTCACAATTTTAAAGACACATGGTAATCGGAACCCTGTGACGAGCTCTTTAAATGTCCTAGGTCTCTCATCCCAGATAATCTGCCGGCTTTCCGAACGTGCCACTGCCATGTTTCATGCCTTGACGACTACGACGCTCTAATGAGATCGCTTCTATACTACAGTAAGAAAATGAATTCCACAGATACACGATTCATGTAAACTTAACGAGAGTCAATCAGAGGGACTCTCCCTTAGTCAGGACTCCCTATCCCGTATCATTTCAAGGCCAATGGCTCTAGCCCGTGATACAAACTCTTTCACATGTTACAAGCCAATGTATGTAATTCCCACACTCCGCTGAAAAGCTGCACTGTCTGATATCCCTGGCGTACCAGGATATCTAACTAGCGCTACCCCTATTAACTGCACCTTGTATAAACCATTTTGAACACGACTGACAATCAACACATGGTATACATATACAGTCCCAAACTCAAATCGCTTCGATATCCACTTACTCACAGGTAATGCTTTGGCACCTCTTTATGTATGCATGTATTTGTGTATACCGAAGAGTGACGATAGTTATAGTTGCTCGGATCAATGGACATGCGGCTAAGTTTAATGCAATCAACATTTTCTACCTTTTTCTTGTCCGGACATGTTTCTTCTCCCACAACTACATGTAATCAATAAGGCATACAAGTTGTATTAGCTTTATCAATTTCTGATGCTGTTTCATAAAATATGGATAATTATGAAAATTACAAATTTCTACAGATTATCTTAAACAAAACCAAACAAAAGAGCTATGTACTTTCTTTGAATTGCTATGAAATATTTTACAACATAATTTCATTTATAATGCTAGACATTTTGAGTTATCAGTCCACCACACTTATAAAATCAGTTTACGAACATAATTTCTTACATTCCTTCTCAGGAAAAGAAATTTGTAAATTATACTTTAGTGTCAGAGAATAGTTTTCAAGATTTTAGTCACGAACATATAATGGGTCCATGGATCAATTAAAAGGTAACATATTTATGAAGACTTGATCTCAGTTATACCTTACTTAGTGTAAAAGGCGTCGAGTGTCAATGATTTCACCAGAGTTAGCTGTATTATTATTATTATTATTATTATTATTATTATTATTATTATTATTATTATCGGAATATCTTGGATATAGTAGCATTTTGGTAAATGCACTGAACTGGGGATTAACAATGTGTAACTAGTTCACTCCCTTGTGCAATTGTCAACTAGAGATAGAAACCATAATACATATCCGCACTTTTTTTATTTTGTTGAATCCCACTTCACACCCACCTTTCCCTAACCCCATCCCTGCGTCTGCCTTCAGGATTTTAAACCTTCGTCGTAATCTACCCATCATCATACCAAAATAAATCACCCTCCCTGAAACTGGTGAAGATGGAGTTAAGGTTACAAGGAAAGGTCCATTTCTTACCTATGAAAATGTGATCTTTAACCTTTAACCCCAACCCCTTCTATCCGAGGACTGCATGCATGATCCGAAACCTTCGATGTTATCTGCACATCTTAATGAAACATCATACCAAATATGGCCACTTTCCCTCCCTTGATGTAAATGAAGTTCGGGTTACAAGGAAACCAGTGACGGATAGAGGGATGCGCGGACATATTGACTGACTGACGGACGTACATGACCAATCGCAATATATCCGCAAAAGTGCGAATATAATTAGTATCCTCCATAACAGATCCACTTACCAAAATCCATTCGATAGCATGAATCGTTTGTATGAGAATTCATGTCATATTTATATCAGCTGTTTTCATTCGTAAGTATCCTTCAAAAAGTTAAGTAGTATAGTCAAAAGACGATTGCAAATAAGCCTTGCTTTGCATAACTTCGACTAATTACAGAAATATAAACAGCACTGTCTATAGTTTCAAAAGATTCTAGCTTAGATCTGAATAGAATTACTTGTCTTTGATCAAGGGTTTGCAACTCAAGGTCAGAAACGATTGTGGTACACTGCAGGTATAACGGTACTAATGTTTTCCCAAAGACATTAATATTACCGTATTGTTAAATAAATATACAATGTGCCTTACTTTGGCAGGCGCATCATCTAACGTCCACGAGGTTCATCAATGACCGGCCAGATGAGACCTCGAAAACATTGTACGCCATACCACTTAAGAGAGCTAACCTCACCAGCAGTAATGTGGGACGATATGGGTACAAATGGGACCCTTGGGGTGAAAGGGGAATTAACATTACGGCCTCCATTTTGAAATATGGACCATTGGGGTACAAGCGGAATTTAACATTAGTCTATATGTTTAACATTGTGGGACTGTATGGGTACAAGGGGAAATGTAATGTTCAGATTTAGCATGAGATTTCCCCTTGTACCTATATTTCTACTGTTTTACAAACATGACAAATGGGACTGTATGGCTACAAGGGGAAATGCAATGTTAAAAACATCCATAAGGTTAACATTGTAGGACTGTATGGATACAAGGGGAAATGTAATGTTAAAAACGACACCTGCTAACCAACACCCATTCATATACTATATAATACCCAACACTCACTATCCAACACCCCGTTCTTACTATTCAACATACTGTTTGGAGGAGCTAACACTCAGTCATGTACCATCCAGTACCCCACACTTACTATCCAACGCACTGTTTGGAGTGACCAAAACCCAGTCATGTACTATCCAATACTCAACACTTACTATCCAACAGCCGCACTTACTATTCAATACGCCGCTTGGAGTGACCAACACCCCACACTTACCAACCAACAAAAAAGGTAGGATTTAAAAGATGGGTGGTGAAATCACACACACACACACACACACACACACACACACACACACACACACACACACACATACACACACACACACACAAGAGGGTAAGAGTACTAACACACATACTATACATATATACATTAAAATATACTATCACACTGGGGCAGGGGTTTAAGTTTTAGTTGTGAATAGACAAAAACCAAAGACATATACAAACACAAAACACATAGATTGGCAATGATTGAATTGTATCTATATTCTAAGAGAACTGGGTGGCCCTGAAAAGGGCCGTTCGGTTGGTTAACCAAAAAGGGTTAACACAGGTGACACTGCTTCACTGTTCTTCTTCGCAACGTTCTCCTTACTGCCGGTCCATATACCAATACTCTTTAGAGACACCCTTGCCTTTCCACATACACTCTTCTCTTTCAAATAGCTGTGTCTGTAATCTTCGTGATAGCCCACGTTGCCTTGACATACACTGTGTAGTCCGGATTAAACAGCATCGTAGAAATATTGGTGGAAGAGCGTACACCGACACTCATCTTGTCGGGTTGTCTTGAGAACAGATGACCTCGTTCGTTCGTTCGTTCGTTGGATTAACGACGTGTTCGGCCATTCGGACACAGTGGGCCAACTCTATATATAGTCTAGGACTTGATCGAAACTGATTGGGAGGTTGCACCAATCAGAACGCGTGTTACATAATTCAGTAGGGCGTGTTTTCTATCTTCCAATCGGAATACAGTGGACGAGTGAATATATATATATATATATATATATATATATATATATATATATATATATATATATATATATATATATCCAATTTTATATATATATATATATACCCAATTTTATATATATATATATATATTACCAATTATATATATATATATATATATATATATATATATATATATACCCAATTTTATATATATATATATATATATATATATATATATATATATATATATATATATTCATGCCCGTGAACAAACTAGTAATCATACAACCTCAATTATGTCAATTTGTCAGCCGTCTATATTCAGCCAAAGCTTAGCATAGGTTACATTATTTGCGTGAAACTCAAGACAAGTGGACAGAACATGCTAGAAAAGGTGGAGAAAAAGAAAATGGGATCTTATTCCGTGGATGATTGGGATTTAAAAAATTCGCAGATCGTGTACGAATTTTCAGGGATGTTCATTTCATAGACGACCCACCTGTTTTCATCAATTGAGACCTGAAAAAAAAAATTCCATTGTCAGAGTTGATCATGTAAGAGTTGTACGACAAGACATACCGACGACGCCAAATGGTTTGGAAAGTCAAGGATATCAAGTGATAGAAATGTGGGAACACAATTACGATCGACGTTTGAAAACAGATCCAGAATTTCGACGCATTATCGAGGAGTTCGATGTGGTGGACATCGAATCTATGAAACCACGCGACAGTTTATTTGGAGAACGGACCAATGCTACACGCTTGCTGTACGAAGTTGACGAATCTCAAGGAGAGCAAGTCAAATACACCGATGTGTGTATGTTGTATCCTTGGGTGTGTAAATATGCTCGATTTCCCACCGGCCATCCTGAAATGTTGACAGAACACATGGACGTGAAACACATTTCACCATTACGAAGGTTTGATCAAATGTAAAGTTCTTCCACCAACGAACTTGTACCATACTGTCTTACCTCATCATTGCCACAGAAATCTGATGTTTCCCTTATGTCATACGTGTGCTGAAACGTAAACTTAACGCCAACATTGTCGATCAAGAACGAGCTTCGAGAGGAACGTAGGTGAGTGTGAAAATTGTTTCGTGCGCTCGATCGTTTATACCAACTGTTAAAAGTATACAAAAGTTGGCACTTTCCTACGAAAGAACAATACCAACAGAACAATTTTTTTCAGGCTACATTAACGAGTGTTTAGATTAAAACAAGAAGCAAGCGGCTATCCTTCCTGGTGTCGCACTCCAAAAGACAAAGATCAATTCATAGAACGGTACCAATCCCTAAAAGGCATCACCTTGGAACGCGTGGAACATAGAGAAGAAAGATGATCGTTTGCTAATGTCATGCTGAATTGTTTGTGAGGTAAACTGGCTCAACATTAGATATTGTCAAAGACCGAATACTTGGTAGATCCAAGACGATAATTTCAGCTCATCGACGATAAAGGAAAACTCATTAAACACGTAGTAATCATACGTGAAGATTTGATCCTGGTGAATTACGAAGAAGTCATGGAGTTTACACTCCCCTAGTGAGTATGGCAATGTTATCATTACTTCTTACGTGACAGCCAATGATATTTTAAAATTGTATTCTGTCTTGGAACCTTAGGAGATCGAGCCCTTTACTTTGACACTGATGGTTGCATGAACATCGATCGCCTTGGATGCTATCATCGACGCATCGAAGAAGAACGTTTAGGAGCGTGGACCGACGATCCCGAAGACACAATTTTAATTTTTGCCAGCAGTGGACCTAAATTGTACGGCTACCAGTACCGAGACAAGCAAGGACAACTTCATACCAAAGACAAAGTTAAAGGACTCACCCTCAACTATCAAGTTCGAATCAAGTACTAAATTATGACGTGTTAAAAGAGGCTTTAAACTCAGGTTACGATGAAGACTTTTTTGTTAATACGGTGGATCCTCACAAAATTGTTGTACGTTGATCAGATCATCAAATCGTTAGTCGACCCTTGGAAAACGTATATCAGATCGTGTACGAAAAACGAGTGCGACTTCCCGATTCCATTACGCTTCCTTACTGCTACATCTTTTTCCAGTATAAAAAAGGAGAGAGTTCCGAGACAGAAATATCATTGTGAGTACAGACACTCACCGCGAAATAATGTATTCAGTACAGAAAAAGTGTGATGATCCACGGAGTCCAAGTTCAATAAAGTCGAGTGCGATGCTGTGTCCTGCGACCAGAGTGATGCTGTACATTTTGACATTAGCGATGCAGCACGACCTTGCCGCTCAACTATCGAAAGCGATGCCATTCGTGTGCCCATCTATGAATTTTATCCATCCTCTAACAAACCACTCTGAATACCACTAGCTCATCGAGAATTAGAAGTCCAAGAAGAATATACGTTTCTGGTGGTTTTGCCTGGCTATTGTGCTTTTGAAATTCTATTTCATTCGTTAAAAAAGGGTCTAAATAGCAGTTCCAAAACGTTAGCCAGAGCAGGATTTGTCTACTTGGGACGAGGAGACCATGTACAGTGTTTCAGTTGTGGTGTGAAAATCCACGAATGGGCGTATAAAGATTCAGCTTTCCTTGAACATGTCAGATGGTCTCCGTGCTGTCACTACGTTTCCTTGGCGAATCATGATTATTATCCTCATGGATACGTTAGAAGAGAAAATTCGTAGTTTACCTTTCGAGCTGCGAGAATGCATTTACTGAGACTTTGTACATATTCAAGTGAAACGCAAAGAACAATTGCAACCTCTACTGCATAGACTTTTTAACCATTGGTATCTGAATGCTATAATAATTATGATTACTTTGAAAGTGTTCAAATGGTCAGACATTGATCAACTACCAAGATCTTGTGCGACTTTCAATGTCACAACGTTGGAGTGTACACAGAATTCCACTGGCGGAAGACCAGGAAAAGGTTCAAGACTTACAGGATTAAAAAATTTTTTTTAAGAGAAGTATTGCCTCAAGACGAGACTCCTTCACGACGTGTGATGTATGGTGAGTTAATTACTACATTTCTTCGATTTAATTTACCAGCAAATTCCGTTTGGCAAACGTATGAGTATTTTCTCAAAAAAGGACATTCATGTGAATGACTAGTTTATAAGAGCACATTCAGAATTTACCTTTGGAGCTGCGAGAATGCATTTACCACTAATTTGTACAGTTAAACGCAAACGACAAATGATTTCAACATTTTTATTATCGCTATCTGAACAGTATAAGAAGGTTAATTCTCGTGAAATACTATGATAGACACAAAACTCTACGTGGATATAAGGTTCTCGATGCCACGACTTCTACAATCAGCGTGGTACTGAATTACATTTTTTTTAAATGGACAGTTTAGAAAAGCACACTCAGTATCTACAGTTTGAACTATGTGAGCGCATTTACCACTACTTTGTACAGATTTAATTTAAACTCGAAGAACAATTGCTTCTGAAATGGCATAGACATTTTAATCGTTGGTATCTGAATGCTATAAAAAGACTGATTCATTTGAAAATGTTCTAATGGTCAGTCGTTATAAAGCTTATCATGCCACGACTTCTGTCATCAGTGTTGTACCAAATTCCGTGGGAAAAAGTCACTCACACCGTTCAAATCAAAGTGGATTACCAAGTACTTTTAAAAACACTGATTCCATAAGACGTGTCGTGTGTGTGTGTTTGTGACTGCATCTCTTGGATTTCGTTTACCGGAAGATTCTTTGCAGCAAATTTATGAACAGTATATACAAAGACATGACCGCTAAAATGTATATGTACACGAAAAACTCATTCTGTTCAAAGTGCTATGAACAGTGATGAATAAAGCTTCTCTACCCACGTGTGAAGAAGAAATTCGTCCCACTTTATCTACTCTTCATACTTATCAGGAAGTGTGTATATGTCGTTTTCTTGTGTCTAAAAACAAACTACTTGCATACAAACATCATTAACGTCTTTTCTTTCTGACAGTGTTCAACATGACTTCCTTTCAATTCATCCTCCTTACAAATTGATTTGTGCGTTCACATGTGTTAGAAGCCAGTCTCAAATAAGTCTTACAATAGAAGCCAGTCTCAAAGAAGTCTCACAATGGTTTACTTTGACAGCACGTCAATTACTACAATGCATAATTCATATTCATCATCTAACGAAGCATTCTTTTTTTTTTTTTTCTTGAAAACATCAGGTAGCTTTGACGCAGCTACTTGATCCAAGAATCTATGCTCAAACCAAAAACTAAATCATATTTAAAGCAGCTGGAATTGGATCTCTAGGAGGTGTCATGATTCGTTCGCTTCTACGATGGGGTCCTTATTCTTAAGCTAAAAAAGCAAACCAACTTAAATAAAACAAAAAAAAAAAAAAAGGTGCAGCGAGTTCACACTCAACATCTCGTAAGAAGAAGAAAACCAAAGAGAATGCAACCCCTTTAAAAAAGAGAGGTACTGCAGCTCGAACGCGCAGGTACTCACAAAAAAAACCTCAATCTGTGACCGTCTCTCCTTTCACTTCTCCTCTGTTATTGATGATGCCTGCTAATCCTGATTCAAGACCAGTGTTTCCCAATTTGATGAAAAAATGGAAATACATCTCTAAAGAAACGTCTACTCCGTCAACGTCTTCTACTTCTCTAGCAGCTGCTGCAGCAGTCGTAAAGGTGGCGTCACCTTAGATAAAAGTGCAAATCAGAACAAGCATGTTACAACGTTTACTGGATATGTCAAACAAGATCTAGCACGATTTAGTCCGTTGAAAACGTCTCATCGTCGAGTGCTGCCCGTAGTCAGTTCGTACGACATCCCGACAATCAGCGGAGACGAATTCCAGTAAAAAAGATCTGTTGGACAGTGTTTCACAACAAATATGTCTTCTGCTCAAATTTCTCGCCATCGCCAACGTCCAAAACAACCTTCGAAAAAAGAAAGAAAAACTATTGCTTCTCGTTTAGCTAAACATTGGGATATCTTGTCAGTGCTTACCAAATCCAATGCTCCGATGCGAAAATAACTCATTCAAAAACAACTAAAGAGAGCATTGATATGTGAACGATTCCTTCCACCAAGATACAGAAATAGCGATTAGGACGACATCGTCACTTTCTTCGCCAAATGGTGAAAAAGAATCTGTCAGTCAGTAAAAAATACAAAAGCTCGTTCAAACGAGGAGGATTTCTACCCATGCTGATAAGACCGTTGTTAAATGTGGCTGCTCCATTGTTAATATCAATTGCTGGACCTCTTTTAGGAGGAGTGTTGAGGCAAAGATAAAAAGGACAGACCTTTCTGGAAGGACATCACACTTATACCTCTGGATCTTATGGAAGAACGAACATTAACTTTAGTTCCTTACAAAGTTGGATGGGACTCCACCGTTGGTACAAACAACGGATACATCACATACCTCCTAATCGTAATCTCACCGAGATGTCACACTTACGACAAGAATTAGAATGGTTGATGGATCGAACAGACTTGACACAGCCACAGGGATGGAAGAGAAAGAAGAAAGAAACAAGAGAATTGTTTCAAACCCCGTCTGCTACTTCTTCTCCCAGTATGGCAACCTTGTTTACACCTTCCCCTTCTCCGAGGCGAGAAGAACTGAAGGCCTGGGTGAAAAAGGAGCTGTCATGACCCTCCTCAGTAGAAAAAAAAAAGAAAAGAAAGAAGGAAAGGAGACAGCAGTGGATAAAAGAAATCAAGAAAAAAGTGACAAAAGAATTACTCCTACTCCTACTGCCCCACGTCAAGCATCACAATCCAAAATACCACACGAGCCTAAGAGGAGTATCGAACAATGGGTGACTTACTGAGCAGCAACAACAGCACACACATTTAGCTAGCATTTACTATAATTCTCTTCGTGCTGCTGGCTATGGAGAACTTACATTTTTGATCGTGCAGCCAACACCAAACTCAAAAGTCTAGGTCTGCAAGATGTGTGACAATGATTAAAAGAACAATCGACGTATACGTTACTCAAACCCATTCGACGAAGTCAAACTAAAGTATCAGGAATCGATGATAAATGGCAAGCCGATTTAGCATATGTCTCTCATTTAGCTTAGTACAATCAAGGTTAGAAAATAGTTGTTTTGTGTCATTGATGTGCTTAAACAAATTGGCTTGGGAAGTTTCTTCAACTTCTAAAATAAGTTTAGAGTCAGTGCGAGCTTTAAAATTTGTCTTGAAACAAAGTGGTCGACATCCTCTGCGATTGCAAACTGACAAAGGCTTCGAATTTCTTAACCAAGCTTTTCAAAAGAATCTAATAAAGACACTTTCATTTTTTCACCACTGAAAATCCTGAAACTAAACTAAACTAAACGTTTTCAAAGAACCTTGAAAGAACGTATGTAAAATATTGTATGCATAAAGATACTCTCAAATACATGGACGTGTTACCACGTGTTGTCAAAGCTTACAATCAATCGTGCCCATCGTAGCATCGGATGTTTTCCAGAAGAAGTGACACCTCAAAATGAAGTGATGGTGTTTGATCGATTGTTTGGAACTTGAAAGACCAGAAAAAAAGACGGAAGTGTTAAACACCAGAAACTGGGTTCGCATTGGAAAACAAAACACAAAGGCGTTTTACCCAGGTGGGACGACAGAATTGTGAGTGGACGTAACCCTACTGTCTATATAATAGAAGATATTACCGGAGAAGTGTTAAAAGGAACTTTGTACGTCCTCAAGTCACAGCGAGTGACCAAGAGAGACGACCACGTGTACGATATCGAAAGCATTCTCGATCGAAGAACACGTAATGTGGGAAAACGGCGTATTAAGAAGTCAGAGTTCGTTGGAAAGGATATCCACCCAGTTCGATTCTTCGATTGCAGCTTCACAAGTCATCGACTATAAAAAGCATGTCGTTAAACACTACTGCATCTCCTCCTTAGATTTAGTCTCTCCAAGAATTACAAAAACAACAACAACTGCTATGGGTGTGGTGTGGAGAACGTGTTCCTAAAAATCAAATCGTCTTTTTCTGCCTTTTCTTTGTGGTTTATTGTGTCATTGGGGCAGCGATTGAAAATTGTATTTCGCAACAAGGAGATAAACAATTGCACACTATTTTACTAAGCAGTTGTATTGGCTATCATCTTCCCCATCCTTTGTTGAAATATACTGACAGTAACAAAGATAGCCACGCCAACACCAGGCACAACACATCTCTTACAGTCACAGCAGCAATCTTCTGGAACCCTCCTTGGAAAAGTATCATTCTCCTTTGATATCGAGTGACTCATCGGAGACAAGAACCATCGAGCTATGAATAATCAATTTTATTTAACATGGCATAGTGACAGTTCTATGGATGTGTTTCATAACAAAAATTATGTTGTTTCACTGCCAAATTACCTCAATCCATACAATCTTACCACGAAGGTCATTGGGAAGTGGCTTTGGTAGAAGTCATTCATCCCACTCAAGTCTGGAATATCAGCAAGGATCAATCCACATTCGTTGTAGAAATCCTCAACGAACAGGTTCAAGAACAGTTGGACAGAAATTATTACGAAACAAAAAACTCAGCTCCAGCAAATTCCCGATTGAATAGCTATGACATGAGAATTCCTGCAGGATATTACTTAATGCTCGGCATGTCATTGAAACGAGATCAGCTATTTTCAACAATCAGTTTGGCAAAAAACTGGATAAATTTCACCGAAGTGTACTGATCAAGAACCATCCGCCTTCTCATCGTCTCAAGTCGGATTTTCCGAAGGAAAAACGCTGTCCATCACTTTTTCTCCCAGTTTGTTTGCTATTCTGGGTGGAAACAATGCTCTCGTTCCTATCAAAGACATCAACGCCAACGAACTATTCTTCAAGTATTTTAGCTACCCTATGAAACTGACCAAGGACTGAGTTTGTGTACTCTGATATCGTTGAGTACAAATTAGTGGGAAATCTAGCTGCTCTGTTGCTGAGAGTCATTCCTTTCAAAATGGATTCTGCCATAGCTGCTTACGATGGAAGAGACACGTATCACGTTCACCGAGAATTTGTACATCCTCATTATCTTCCTGTCAGTAAATCGTATTTTGGCTGTGTGAATATTAGTATAAAAGGAGATCTTGGACAAAATATTCTATTCTCTAAAGGAAAAGTCACCGTGAAACTATATTTTCGAAACAAGATTCTCCAGCGAATTGTAACTGATGTATCCAGTGTACCGAGGAATAGCTCGACAACGAGGACATTGTCTGGGAGATATGTTAAAATCGTCTTTTCGTACGGTAGTACCCATCTGAAACATATGGTCAATCGAGGATTGCATCCTTTAAAAGATGCAGCCTTAACGCAAGGATAAGAATTTCTCCAAAAACGTGTTCATCGACCAACAAAGTCCCATACAAGCTTTTATGAAAGCAGGAAAAAATGTGTTGATTCAGACAGGAAAAAACTCCTTGATCGCCTAGAGACACCTATGAATATGCTTCATACTCATGGCGAAGACATTAATTCCGCCTCTGAGCAAGGACAAGTCAGAAAGAGACGTCGAAAACCCTTCAGAACTCATATACACGATCAGAAAAAGAATAAGAAAAGAAGAACAGTCAGAGATTTGGAGTTTTTTTTATTACTAAAAGAAAATGATGTACCGAGATTCTTGCGAATATACTAAGTCAGAACTCGATCTGTTTGCCATGCCACCGACCATGATGAATATGCAATAATTCCAGTTGGTAGAATTTTATTCTGTGTCGTCTTTGACCACTGCAGCTCCTATCGAGTTTGAAATCAAAGGACAAACCGAAGATTAAATCGATCTGAATAATAGTTACTTGTACCTAAAAGTCAAAGTTCTCAAAACGGACAATAGGAATCCAGGCGTCGATGCCAGAGTAGCGCCCGTCAATAATTTCATACTTTCGTTGTTCAGCAAAGTGGATTTGTACTTGAGTAACAAACTAGTCAGCAGCAGCATGGACACTTACCCTTACCGAACTTGCCTGGAAAATCTCCTGACGTACGACAAAAAAAGACAAGAGCGCACATCTGGACGCCTCAGTGGTGTGGACACCTGACACCTTGGATACCTTCAATGACACAGATTTGACAAAAGCTGACGATCCTCACAATGTAGGAGTTAACGACCGCTAAAAGAAAATCAAACAAGGACGTTGTTTAAAAATGATGGATCGTTGGCATTTGGACATGTGGTTGCAAGACAAACATTGTTGAATGGCGTGGATGTACATCTGAGACACAACTGAAGTAGTACAGTGTTCCATTTGATGGCCAGCGCTAACTAGTACACAACTATCATCGAGGAAACCAGACTACGTGCGACGTGTGTAAGTCTTACCTAAAGTGGGAAACGCATTAGTCAAGCTCTGACCAGAACAACAGCCAACTATCCTCTACGACGAGGGGAAATTAAAACGTGCACCATTGCCTCTGGATTTCGATCCAAGATCGAAGATCACGTCTTTCGAGGTCAACTACTTAAACGTTTCTTTACTGGCATCGTCGGCAATTCTGCTCTCAATGGAACTATTGATCAAAATCCTTTCGAGTTCCAACATTTCAACGTGTCCAACACAGAAGTCACCTGGGATGGCCAGAACCTAACTTTGCCTAGAAAAATTACTTGAGATCTTATTTTACTCTGTTTGAAGCCACATGACAATTAGAAACCAACAGTACTCACGGCATTTCGTTCGACGAGTATTCAGGTCACGGCATTTCGTTCGACGAGTATTCAGGTCACGGCATTTCGTTCGACGAGTATTCAGGAGGGTATTGTTTATGGGGATTTTATTTCGCTCCAGACCAAGATGGCGACGAGGGACATTTCCACCCTATACAATCAGGCCAACTCTGTGTGGAACTTCAGTTTGCACTGGCTCTGGTGTAGACAATGAACGTCATCTTATATGCAAAATTTGACAATATTCTGGAAATCAACAGTTTGAGAGAAGCGAGCCTAGGCTGTTAACACAAAATAAGGAACACGAAGTCATGGACATAAGCGAAGATGATGTTTTCTATCCAGAACAGCAATAGCATACACTAAGTGAAGAAGAAGAAAAGAATAAAAAAACACAGTCATGATGTAACGATGGCCAGTACAAGAACACTTTGTCTCCTCTTTTGCTTGGCTGAAAGAATTGCTATTGCCACTTGGCTGAAAGAATTGCTATTGCCACTTGGCTGAAAGAATTGCTATTGCCACTTGGCTGAAAGAATTGCTATTGCCACTTGGCTGAAAGAATCACACTCCTAACCAGAGAACATTGTTGTGGTTGTCAAATCGATCATCATTTTCAAGTGCAACACGCATAATGTTTAATAGTCAACAAGAAAATTTTTTGAAGAGTTTCTGGAAGAAGCATGGACCCTCATTCCAGAAGAGAAGATCTTGAAAGAGTGGTATTAAAACTTGAGTGACCATTCCCTACCTCTGTTGTCTTCTTTGGAAATGAAACTCCTCTAGACAACGATATCATCGACTTTATGAGATGAAATGTTGTATCCACTCAATTCAATACAAGATTACAAGGATCAGATTCGATAGTGTGTGGACAATATTGTGTGTATTTTCTTCATCAAACCAGTCTTTGATTTTCTATTAGAACATTTACTGACTTGTTTTGGCAGTGATTTCTCTAGAAACGATGACAAAATAGACATGTGGTTTTGTGAATATTATGGATATCTATTTTCTCTAGCCCAGAAACATAATGTTTTCATCGATGGCAAAATGACACTGTACTAGACCACTCGAAGTCTAGTCTTACTTCACAAAGTTGTCAACCTTGTAAATACGTTCATGTATAACATTTTTTGTTGTTGGTATTTATCAGTTGTACATGAAGAGTAACGGACTAGTCCTCGCCATCAGTTATTGATGTTTGAGTTAGCGCGGTTTATTGAAAAATTTTGATTTTGGAAAAAATACGTTGGCTTGTGTTTTGAAAGAAACAAATATTACTTTGACCTGCTCTTTTCCTTTCTATGTGTCGATCTTTACATTTGTATGAAAGGATGTTTTCTTCACATCCGCGTGTCCACTTTTGAGGGATGTTTTCTTGCCATTCATCGTCGACCAGACAACAATTATGAATACCAGTGGAAAATTAAGAGAAGCTATGTACTTCTTGAATACGGTAGAGTACCTTCTAGGCAGAGCAGAAGAAGTTTACCCTTACAAGAGCCATTTCAAAATGCTCTTGTAAGGGTAGACGTCTGAATGGCAAAGAATTTGATAAGGGAAGTGATGGAGGAGGAAACTGAGAAGATGAAGTGGAGTTCGACAGATGAGAAGAGCGAGCAGAAAATGATTAAGAGGGAGTAATTTCAAGTTCCCACCACAAAAAGTTGGTGTGTCTTGCCTGTACTCTTATTGAGATGATCCGGTCACTTATTGGGTCCCAGGAAAGCACGGCTTTTGGAGTGTTTTGATTCAAGAGAAATCCAACTACATTCTCGTGTTTGTCTGAGCCAGAGTAGAAAACTTTTACTCTGTCGGAAACTATCTTGCCCTGGTCGGTCCATCTCATCTCACTGACTCCCAGTAGACTTAGGCTATGGACTGTAATTTCCCTGACGATTTGCGCGAGGCATCTTGGTTTGTACAGTGTGCGTACATTCCAAGTTCCAAGTCGCGTTCGATGTTTGGTAGAGAACAGTCGAGTTTTCAGAGTTACGGCTACCTTTGGGCTTTCACTAAAACTCGTCATGGAGGGTCTATGGTACCCCCTCGGGTTGCTCTTGTCCTTGTGAGACGTTCTGGTTTGATTCGGAATTTCTTACCGTTTCTATAGCATAAGATTTATTTATTTATTTATTTTTTCCTTAGGTGGGTGCAAACTTACCACAGAACCCTCCTCTTTTTGTCCGGGCTTGGGACCGGCGCTATGACTTCAGGAGAACACAGTAGCCGAGTTAGACTGAGAATTAAGCTGTAATATTAATATATCAAATTTAGATATTCTCCAATATTTCATGAACATTTACATCTTTAGTTTTCTTATTGATCGTTTTATCTCGTGGTGTATGTTTTTGTACATGTGTAACGGGAGTAGGGGTTTAAGGCGACAACGTCCAAGTGTCGAATATGAGGCCAGTTACTAATGCGAGACACGCGAATAGGGGCTCAATTACCGACCGCGAAAATTAATTGGACTTTGCCCTCCCCCCTCCCCTCCACTTACACGTGTGATGTAGATGTCTAAATCACATTATCATTATTGTCAAGACCCCCACAATTTCAGCTTTTCTTTTAATGTAATACCCATTGTATGATACTTATAATTTCCACATCAATTCTTGTGCCTTTTTGCAGTGGTCCAGGCCCCCACTCCACTTTTAGAATTGTTTTTGAAATCGCTTATGATTTACCACCGACATAGTTGTCAATGCAAACTACTTTACGTCGAGGCAGTTTGAAGATTTCTTTTCTTGTTTTCTCTTTTGAGATACATTATAATATGACCAATCAAATATCTTTGTTTTATAAATGTTTAGGTCACCTGCATGCAAGTCTTCTACTCTCTTAATGTACTTTTGATTTTCCTGCCAAGATAATTAGGCGATAGTTAGGAGCTCTGAAAGGGTATGGCTGAAGCATAACGTGCCTAATCACCGAAAACGAAAGGAAATGAGCACAAATAAATCAAGATTAAATGGTTATGAATTAAAATACCATGAAAACAAGCGAAACTATCACAAGCAAAAATGATCGTAAAAGAACCGAAAACGAAGCACCAAAAAAAAAGTGTTTCTCAAAATAGGAATTTCAGTGTAAACTAACTTTACTGTGTTATTATGAGATATTGGGGGTGGGGGTAGGGATATCAAAACTGAATGCACTGTTAAGTAATTTAGTTGACCGTGACGTTTCTTACTTTTTGGTGCTGTCCGTTTTAAAAGGTATAGGCAGCTGTGAAATTGCAAATAGTTTGCATATAAAATCGACCTCTTCTCGAATGTCTCTGGTCCATCACAGTTGCATGCCCCCGTGTTTTCGAATGTCTCTGGTCCGTCATGGTTGCATGCCCCCATGTTCTCGAATGTTTCTGGTCCATCACGATTGCAGTCCCCCATGTTCTCGAATATCTCTGGTCCATCACTGTTGCATGCCCCCATGTGTATAACTGAAGTCTGTCCAAATACGTTTTTCCACGTTTTTAGGCGATAAGCGTTTTTAAAAAACACGTAAATACACACACTTTGTCACTGGCACTTCTATCAGAAAACAAATCAAAAGTTATCGCCGACAAATGTGCAAAAACATATTTGGTCAGAGGATTTTATTGTTATTCTAAAAGGTACATGACCATTGCTTAATCACTTGAACATAATTTCATGGCTGTACGCATAATCAAATCAGCAACAACCAAAAAATAAAAAAAAATAAAATAAAATAAAACAATAAAATAAAAAAGTATGCACAAGTAAAGAAAGGAAGAAAGGAAAAGAAAATTACGAGTAGACAGAAATCGTAGTAAGTTTTAAATTCTCTTACTTAAACTACACTTGCAAATTAACTCTTAGTAATTTTCAGCTATTAAACGTACATTTTCACTGTATTAATTATTATGTTTATATGTCCATAAATACAAGTGTGTGAATACGTACACACATATTTCTATTATGAGTGTGCATGTATGTATGCGTGTATGTGTATTTGTATGTACGTAATTGTATATATGTATATATGTTTGTACCTATGCATATATGTACCATATTTCTGGGTGGAAGGACGGATGAATAAAACTAAAAAGTAGAAACGTAAGAATATGAAAATACTACAATGTATTATACGTTTATGCAACTTCCCTCTCTCTCTCTCTCTCTCTCTCTCTCTCTCTCTCTCTCTCTCTCTCTCTCTCTCTCTCTCTCTCTCTCTCTCTCTCTCTCTCTCAAAACAACCTTTGGATACATTTATACTAGTTATGCTTTTAGTTGGTAATTTTTATCCACTACTTATCATATTTATATTGACTCACAAATTTTTAACGGTGTGTCCAAGGCCCCCAACCTTTGCACCATAAATGTGTCTGGGGTAATAAAAAAAAAATAAAAAAAATATTTAGTAGTACTAACAGTTATTTTCTATACTCTTTATATTTCATTTTCATTCCTTTTCTCTCATTTTCGTTCATTTTTGGAATGCACATGTATGGCGCATAAAGTATGGAAACTTAAGTTAAAAGTTGCGATTATTCGATTAGATGATTAATAATGACAATTAAAATTAATGCAACGAAGTAAGCAACGTGCTTTAATTGCAAGAAAGTACTGACTGGAAATGTCAAAACGATTATGAATTACATGTCACTAATATTTGCCTCTGTCAACGTATTCATTTGTGCGATTCTCGGAAAGGGGCCTCTTTAGTAATGCAGTAACAGCATAATTTAATTCGGGGCCTACTTGTTTTCAAGATCTGATTTATATTAAATTGCTCTTGACGTTTTCGGTAATTGTAAATGACACTGTAGCCTCCCTTTGACCATGAACAGTTTATCAACAACGATTTGAAAAACGATTATAACGAAACGTATTTGCAGGCTTTTTTAAAATTATTTTTTACATTTTGTAATGTAAATTCTTCCTTGTAATTAAGGGATTCAGATTTTCTGGAATATGTAGACCAGAAAGCCAGTTGAAAGCGAAGCGGCAGAGTTGGTTCAATTTACAAACCCTTCCGTTCTGAAATTTAACTCTGCGCAGAAAGAGTACAACTGCTAGTTTGTTGGGACATCCTGCTCATGCGCAGTGTTAAATTTTAAATTTTCAACGGACGAGTACCTTCGCATCGATCACGGAATGCCGCCGATAAAACTGCAAGCAACGTGAAAAAAAGCTTAATTTATGGTTTTCTAATTTTATAAATTTTGAATATGGATTTGAGCAAATTGACTGTCGGTGTCAATGTCGACATACAGCGTACAGATGGTAGGTAAACAAAAAGGAGGCTCTGAATCATCGGTTGTTGCTAGCATAAATAGACGAATTTAATAATCACTGGCAAGTATTTAAATCGCCTTTACAAGTCGGATGATAGTTGCCAAATACCAACTATGATTTAAGAGTTCGTTTTGATTGATGGTCATTTGGTATGGAATACTTGATCGATCAAGATGTAAATAAGTTAGCTGACAAAAATTTCTACACCACTTCGTTGTTGGTGGGACGTGGGTTGGGGTAGCATTATCAATCGGGTAGCACTTAACAGTTTCGTATGATTGACCATGGGGAAAATTTTAAATACTAGAGATATGGACAAGTTTTCCCCACAGTATTCCCATCATTATTAGCAAAGTTGTCATGAATGTACAGATCTCAAGATAAGAATTTAATAAATGGGTATTTTACTCCAGTTTGAAGCTAGACCTACAGTGTATGACATCGGCCTTGATATGTATCATGGGGGGAGGGCAACATCTTACTACCATAATACTCATTGCCATGTAGTTCTATTCCAACTACATTGCCAGGGGAACTGAAGACCAAATTTTCAAGACTAAAATATTTGGCAGCCCATATTGTCACTGTTGAGCAGCTTAAAGTACAGATCATGTGGGCATTCAGTACTAACTATTTCAGCTATAGGTGTCATTTTGTGAGAATTAGACTGACCAATTGTGTTTATAATATACATACAACATAGAAAATTTTCTGCTTGAAGATAAAGTATTGCTTAAAACTAGTGTTAAATGCAAATATGCATAATGAGAAATACAAGACACAGTTCAAATAACAACAGAGCACACATACTCACAGACACACACACTATATATATATATATATATATATATATACCGGTTTATTGCAGATTATTCAGTTTATTTTACTCCTTGTTGATCAATATTCCTGGGAATATCATTATTCTGAGACATATGTAGGACAAAATTAGTGTTAAATTACATTAACACTTTTAGATGAGGTGAACCAAGAGGTGATTTCCAGGGTAAACCAGATGGAATGTTGTGCTCTGATGTCACAATAAAAGCCCTGCATATTGGAAAAGATTTAACTACCCTCTGCATTGGTACTGATTAGACCCGACATCCACTTTTCTTGATCCAATTTAGTGTAGGTCTGCCATTGTAAAAGTCCATAGCAATCAATAATTTTCATCAGGAAGTTTTGTGATGACAACAGTGGTGCAGATTACTCAACAATCAGGAATAAGCAGAATTTGGTAAAAACTAATTTAGTATTAAATTTTAGACCAACAATTCATATTTTATTTAAGATCAGTAAAGTCAACTATGCCAATACATTGATAATTGCTTTAGTCTAATTGCTTTAGTCATACTATACTTACTCTGATGCCTTTTTCCCTTCCAAAGTAAATCCAGGTGCAATGGTTGCATTTTTCAAAATCTGTTGAGCACAATTTAAGTTGCTTGAAGAGCGATGGTTGCCGAAGAATGATGAGTTGGTTGAACTTGGGGTTCATTATCTTTAAATTAAATAAATGTCTTGGCCGAATTTGATTAGACATATTCATTTAGTTAAAGAATATATTCTTTTCATTGTCAAATTTGGTTGAACTAAGGGTCAAACAGCTTAGTGACCAAGACTAAAGTGTACATCAACATGGTCATGTATGTGTCTTTACTGATCTTAAATTAAATATTAAGCGTTGTTCTAAAAATTAATACTACAGCAGTTTTACCAATGTTTGTTCATTTATGATTGTTGAGTGATCTGCACTTTTGTTGTTGCCTCAAACTTTCCAGAGAAAAATATATTGATTGATACAAACTTATACAATTGCAGCTGAGCGCTAAACAGTGTAAAGAAAAGCATATGTTTGGTCAGACCATTAACAGTGCAGTGGATAGTGAAAGTGTTTTCCAATTCATGGTGCTTTAATTGTGATGTCATAGCATGCAACATTAAATCCTGTTAACATAGGATCACACCACCTGGTTGGCCTTGCCTAAAAATGTCCATGTACTTTAATGGGTCCCCTAATGGTCAAGTGGGCTGAGGCAGCAGCGTTTCCACTAGGGTTGGTCAACTACCTCTACCTTATACTGGCAAGGATGGACAAAGTCGGTAAAAGGCCAAATTTTACCGATACAAATGCTAATCAACCAATCTCATCAATGCATCGTTTTTCATTTGCATAAAGTAGAGAAAATTATGTTGTAAATAATACTTTAGAGTAAGAGAATGAAATGAATGAGTTTCTGACCTTTGCAGGAGCTGTGTTCATAGTGGACAATGTCAAAAGTCAGCACCACGACAGTAGTGTAATCCCATTCCAATATAAGGGGTCACGCTACCAGGCAAAGTAGGCAACTAAGTTGCTGAAAAAATGTAAACTTTGTCTTCTTCTGTTATTTTTTTTGTTAGATCTACACCAAGTAACAATACTTTATGGCTTTTGAGATGCTCTCTCAACCCAGACAAGTAGTTGTTAAGCCCCATGCAAAATGGATTGCATGTTGCCTTGGCAGGTGTTCACATCAATTGCGTCAACAAAACAAACTCTTGCACATTCACAGGCATGTGTTTTAATTGCTGATTGACCAATTACCTCTTTTCCTCCGCAAGATATTGCTGCCCGATTTCCACAAGTTATCATATGATGATGAAAACTTGTGTTTTGAAACTAAATCATCTATATGTAAATAACAATTTGTGTTTTGAGAATAGAATTGGTGGAAGCACTTTCTGAATGTATACTTTGAATATTTTAACTGCTGTGCTTGCAATATTTTCTTCATAAAATCAGTTTGAAACTTGAAGTGAAAATGCTAAGGGGTAATAATGGCGGACATCGCTGTGTCTTTGAAGTATCTCTTTATTAGACAGTCTGTTTTCATAATTCACTGGGCAAATAAATTTAAGGAAATTATACAATTCGTAGAAAGCAAAGTGTCACTATTATGTGATAAAAGATTTAGCCTAAAAATAAAAATTTGTTGGTACGAATGTATGGGACAATGCTTGTGGAATTGATAAGCACTGTAACTTAAGGTCAGGGTTGTTTTCTTTCATCACTCATTTTTGTGAAAATACAAGAAAAAGCAGCAAAAGAAAAAAAAATATCCAACCAATACACAGCATTATTACGAGTATGTAGAAAAATATTAAAACCATAAAATTTCAATCCTATCACGGGATTGTTGTAACAAAGCTAGAAAGTAAGTAGTCTTGTAAAGAAAATCCCTGTTTCTTAAAATAGATGAATCTTCTTTGAAAAATTTAAACAAAAAAAGGACAGTCAAAAGATTCACATTTTATTTAGAATCAACTTCCTCAAAATGCGGTTGTAAAAGTTGAGATTACTCATCAGTAACCACTGGTTTGAATGGATGAACACTATGCTGTTGGAGACATGGGTACATGTGCTCTCATGTGAGCGTTATATCCTAATATAGGGGTTGTTTCAAACCAGTTTAGAAATGTTTTTGACTGCCATTTTCTAGTGAAGAAACTAACAAAAAATAAAATGTGTTCTTTAAGTGGCAGTTGCTTAAGTATTTTTATCTATTTGTAATTGCAATACTGTAATCTAGGTACTCCTGTTAGTTAAAATTAATTACAATCAATAGTTTCTGCTATGCTTTTTTGAAGTCATACGGCCAAAATACATTGCATATTTATCTGCATCTAAACCAGGGCTGGACAGACTTTAGTGACATGGGATCTACTTTTTACTTAGTCATACCAACATGGTCTACCAGCATGCCCCCCGCCTTCATGAGACATTGAAACATGTTGCAAAATATTGAATTTCTTTTAATAATCAAAAAATGTAGCTATGGATATATCAAACACTCTTACATACTTTTTTACAAAGTCTATTAATAAATGTACATACGTCAGGGGTGGCCAGTCTTTAGTGACATGGGATCTACTTTTTACTGAGTCATACCAACACGGTGCGGTCTACCAGAAACTACTTTGCAATTGATTGGTCGACTGCGATCGACATATTGGCCACCCCTGATCTAAACATACACACTTTAAAGTATCAATACGTTGCATATGAGTATGACACATTCATAGACTGACCAATTGTGTTTATAATATACATACAACATAGAAAATTTTCTGCTTGAAGATAAAGTATTGCTTAAAACTAGTGTTAAATGCAAATATGCATAATGAGAAATACAAGACACAGTTCAAATAACAACAGAGCACACATACTCACAGACACACTATATATATATATATATATTGCATTTCTGGCTATGCTGCCACTTCTCCCTGTTCTGCTCTCACTTCTCCCTATTCTGTCCAAAAGGAGAAATCACATCCCTAAAATTCAGGTCTAGCTTGACACCTGCAATATCATCACTGTCAGTCACCAACTTTATCAACACACAATTAACAACTTTGGTTCAGAGTTCATATGAATAGTAAATAAGGTGTTTACATGCACCACATACTATGTTTAGTTTTAGTGGCTTGGTGTGTGTGAAAGCCTTCAACTTCAGCATGGCGAGATCACATGACTTACGGTCATCTATAAATAGAAAACGACAGGAACCAATCCAAGCTGTTCCCTCAGGAAACAAATGTGGTTATTAATTAGTTTTGAACAAGAAGAAATAAAAGCACAAATGGTATACAAATAAAATAAACTCCATAACAAAGAAATATCTCTATATTCAAGCGTTTATTTCACAACTTAGAGAATATCAGTGAGGGTTTTCAAATCCAAGTGTCACTGATTTAGTGTCGATGCTGATGCGTGGAATTGAAATATGTAATTGCGTGTTGAAATGGAAATTGGACAATGTCAGGAGTTTCTGTTGCTAATGGTATCAGTCTGGTCACTTTTCCTTTAATTAACTTCTTCCAGCAGTTTTTATTCGATTTTTGTGCACTGAAACCACGCTCAGCCGGTATGCTGGTTACTGGAATAGCCAATCCAATAACTGCAAGTTTTGCAAACTGCAGAAAGATGTCACAATAGTCTCTGATCAGTGTCTCGCATGAAGAATCAAAGTTCAGCTGGCCATGTCCCTTTTCATCAGGTGAAATTAATTTCTCAGTTCTGCTTCATTAAGTACTGCAGGTTTTACCTGCCCGCCCACCGGCCAACGTCCTTTGTCGTCCAAAGTAGTTTGCAACTCGTGTAAGAGCCTCATTGCTGTAATCATGTGATGCAGCCGTTTCGTCTGGGAAATGTGAAACATTAAATGCAGCATTGATATTTGTGATGATGTCTGTCACTTTCTGGAAAACGTGCTATGGGACTGAATGAATTCCATTCTCATTCGCTCATGAGGACGGATATTGATTTGGGTGTGGTTTGTCAGCTTGATGTCCCTGTATTTTCTGTCAGTTGTGATTCCAGCTCTGAACTGGGTTCTTGATGGACAAAATTCTGTGCAAGATTGCCCAGTTCAAGGATTGTTGAACTAACCATTGGCTTTATGATACTCAAATTGACAGACTCCTTTTGAAAAACTAGATTCAGTCTGTTCATGACTGCAAAAATGTCAGCTGGCATGTTCGTGATCACGATGAAGGAAAACGTGTACTTTTCGCTCAAATCCTTCGGCAATGGTATTGTTCAGTCACTGGGCTTCTTCAAACTCGAGAACAACTGTATGCCATGTTTCTTTCAGAGATTCAACAGCTCTTCCAAGAGACAGCCATCTCACAGAACAAGGTTGCTTAAGACTTACAAAATCTTGTTGCCGAATACTGATAAAACTTTTGTGTAGGCTTTGTTGGCTGTGTTCTTGTAATCTACAATTTTTGTACAGCTTTAGATGCATCTTGAGATGCAAGTGCCACACGATGAGCCGCACAATGAATGTGTATTAGGAAAGCGTTGTCTTCACACAAACTTACCCCCACGCCTGTATGTCTCCCAGTCATGACACTTGCTCAATCAGACAAGAGTCCGATAACTTTTTCCAGTGTAATATGTCTGTTTGCCAATATTTCATGAACTTTGTAATTGTTTCAGCTTTTCCATCAAAGACTGTAAAGTTTGCAATAAACACAGTTTTAGGTTTTCCATTTTGAATACCATATAGATAGACAATCAGTTTATTGTCTACCATCACATTCACTGTTTCATCATTGATTACACCTACATAGGGACTTTCCAGTATTAGCGTATCAATTTCTTTCATGGTAACTTTGGCGAGGGATTGAATTTGAAATCTGTGCCACAGAAGGAGAAAAGGCCTTTGACTAGTCGTCGTTTGAAATTGGTACATTATGTTTATCTTCATCTGCATCACTCATACTGGGAACTGGCGTAGATTTATCATTACTATTTTTTAACAAAAATGAATCTATCGATCACTGTGCCATGATTGCAGATCCTTGAACGCAAACGGAGTGAAGCAGAAAGTGACTGACTGAGCTTGGATTAATATATATAAAGCAGAAATAGGGGGTGCTTTAATTTTTATTGTTTCGCTCAACAACAATTAGTCACACACAACAGCACTGAAAGGAGAGTCGGCTTTGAGCTTTGTTTTGAAATACATGATGAAACTGACCTCTTAAGCTTCCTCACTTTTTAAGCTGCAGCAGCACTCCAATAATGTTTCAGTAATTTGATAACCATGGGAGCTCCAGCCCTAAAGTAAGTCAGTGGCAGCGCAAGGGTTTGAGATGCCAGAGGCCAATGTTCTTTAATGGCGTCCCTACTGAAGCACCCGGGGGCAATGTTCTTTAGTGGCGCTTAATTTGCCACAGAGAAAGGTTTTTATGTCAGTTTCCAATCTGCAACTGTTTAATGAAAATGAAAATAGGTGTCAGATGTAGTCAACCATACTTAATGGAAATATGCACATCATGTAAACAATGTTGCAAAACAAAAGCAAGTTTAATTGGTGCTATTATTGACTGTCACATCGAAAAGCCATGTTGCTGGCCAACTAGGGTTCCTCTTGTGACATCACAAGCTCGCACATGTGCATATCGGGTTGTTTACAAGAAGTTGCTTGGCTGTTTCCATGAAGGTCACATGTTGGTGGCAATTAATTACTTATATCTCCTAATCCAGAGAATGAATGTGCGTCAAGTCTTCATAATGCACGTGAAATTAAGATTTCTGATTATAGTGTGTACTGTATAGCATTCAGGTCGACCTTTAAGTCTGTTCTTGCAGTCGAAATAGATGAGTTTTTAGAGCACTCTTGAATGCGATCACATTGTCATTGTGTCTAATTTCAAGTGGCAATTTGTTCAAAGTAGCTGGACCCTGGTACAAAAAAGAAAATTGTCCACAGGACTTGGTTTTGATAGTGGGAATAATGGGAATTTGAGTGTCCGATGAGGAGCATAAGTATCTAGTAGCTGATTGAAATGATAGTGTAGGGAGATCACTATGGTAAAAGGCCCTGAGGAGAACACTGGTACTTGTACAGTATGCTAGCATAGTTTTGAATGACACTCTTGATCTCATGTTCATGCAGTCTGGTTTTTAGCTTTACTGGTCACATACCAGAAGAGCTTAATGGGATGGCCTATTGTCCTACATTGGTCTGTTTGTTGGCACACCATTTTTTTGCTACTCCTCCTAAACTACTTAGAGGATTACCATGAAACTTTTCACACACAATTGTCCCAAGGTCTAGTTGGTCCTAATGAAGATGGTGCTACTCAGACATCCAATATGGCCACCACAGCAGCCGTGTCGAAAATCTGGTTATTGCTACTCTTTCTGAATGGATGGTCCTATCAGCATGGGTTTTTGTATTTAAAAGACTTATGATGTCTAGTTTGTCCTAATGAAAATAGTGCTGATCCAGTATGGCTTCCATGGCAGCCATCTTGAAAATCTTGCAATTGCTACTCTTTCTGAATTGAAAGTCATATTGACATGGGGTTTTCACCAGAAGACTTCTTATGATGTTTGGTTTGTTCTAAATAAAATAGGTTCTGCTCATATATTCATTATGGCCACCATAGCAGCCATCTTGAAAATCTTGTTATTGCTGCTCCTCTTGAATAGATGGTCATATCAGCATGGGGCTTTCACTAAATGACTTTGGTTCTAAATGAAAATGGTGTCAATCTAATGTCCAATATGGCCACCATCTTAAAAACCTTGTTATTGCTAATCCGCCTGAACAGAGCATGGGGTTTTCACCAGAAGACTTCTTATGATGTCTAGTTGGTCCAAAAAGAAAATGGTGTTGCCCAGACATCCTATATAGCCACCACAGCAGCCATCTTGAAAATCTTGTTATTGCTAATCCTCCAGAATGGAAAGCTATATTGGGATGTGGTTTTCAACAAAAGACTTCTTATGATGTCTAGCTGGTCCTAAATGAAAATTGTGCTGCCTGGACATCTTATATGGCCACCACAGTAGCCATCTTGAAAATCTTGTTATAGCTATTCCACCTGAATGGATGGTCATATCAACATGGGGTTTTCACTAAAAGACTTCTTATGATGTCTGGTTGGTCCCAATACGAAAATGGTACTGATACGACATCCAATATGGCCACCACAGCAGCCATCTTGAGAATCTTGTTTGCTACTTCTGAACAGAAAGTCATCAGCATGGGGTTTCACCAGAATTATTATGGTGTCTAGTTTGTCTTAAATAAAAAATGTGCTGATCTGATATTCAATATGACTGCCACAGCATTCAACTTTGAAATCTTATCGCTACTCCTCCTAGATGGAAAATCATATCAACATTGGGTTCTCACCAAAAGACTGTATGATGTCTAGTTTGTACTAAATGAAAATATTGCCGCTTGCACGTCCAGTATGTGTACAACAGTGGCCATCTTGAAAATCTTGTTATTACTATTCCTGAATGAATGGTCCTATTAGCATGGGGTTTTCACTGAAAGTAGTGGACTTTCCTACTGTAAGGGTGAGTACATTCTTCTTTGTACCAGTTTTTGAGGCCATCAGCCACCCACCACACATGCAAATTCAGCTACCCAATAGCGATAGGTATTGTATTACTGATATTAAAATTTAGTTTGTTTGTTTGGGGGGGAGTAATTACCTCTACTTGTCATCGACCAGAAGAGCTTATGGGATTGTCTGTTGTCCGTCCGTCCGTTAGTACAAGTTTGTTATCACTGTTCCTAAACTACTTAGAGAATTGCTATGAAACGTTACACACACCTTCATTCCATGGTCTAGTTCAGGGGTATCAAACTCATTTGCTATAGTGGGCCAGATTTGGTGTAAATAATAATAAATAATGAGTCTGGTAGGCCATATCCGGCCCACTGGCCGTATGTTTGACGCCCTGGTCTAGTTGGTCCTAGATGAAAAGTGCTGCTCGCACATCCAATGTGGCCATCTTGAAACTCTTGTTATCGCTTCTGAATGAATGGTCATATCAACATGGAGTTTACACTAAAAGACTTCTTATGATGTCTAGTTAGTCCCAAATGATAATGGTCCTGATCTGGGGTCCAGTATGGCCACCACAGTAGCCATCTTCAAAATCTTTGTTATTGCTACTCCTCCTACATGGATGGCCATAGCAACATGGAGTTTTGACTAAAAGACTTCTTATGATGTCTATGGTGCTGATCTGAAGATCAATATGGCCACCATCTTGAATATCTTCTTATTGCAACTCCTCCTGAACAGAAAGTCATATTGACATGAGGTTTTCACCAAAAGACTTCTTATGATGTCCAGTTGGTCTTAAAGGAACATGGTGCCGACCTGACATCCAATATGGCCACCACACAGCGGCTGTCTTGAAAATCTTGTTATTGCTACTACTCCTGAATGGATTGTTTCATCAACATGAGGTTTTCACTAAAAGACTTCTTATGATGTCTAGTTATTCCTAAATTATAATGGTGCAGATTTGACTTCCAATATGGCTGCCACGGGAGCCATCTAGAAAATCTTTTTATTACTGCTCCTCCTGAACAGAAAGTCATATTGACATGGGGTATTCACCACATATCTTCTAGTGTGGTATCTTATGAACAGCAACCACCCAACATTCAACTATGAAACTATATGATGATCATTTAGGCAGCCTGCTGTAGGTACTCAGAGGTACAATTCAGTGCTAAAATGTTTGCCACTGGAAAAGATATAAAATGCCATTATAGTTTTTAACATGATTTTTTTAAATAATAATTTTTGGTTGCCTGACTGGGCTTTCACATTGGGGAAAATAGTTGCCTGGGTATTCATTTTTAGTTGTCCTGGGCTCCTGAGCAATTGATTTTTCTACCCCTTTAGTGTATTTGTTGTTTATATATTATTGATTATATCGAGATCAAGAGTGTAACACCAGATTGTGCAAACATATTGTACAACTACATGTAGTAAAGGTACGTGTGGTTTTGTCCTTGATTCTTGACAAATTTAAACTTGATATACCTGTAAGTATGACATGAGAACAAGATCTGAAGCTTTTTATTTTAATTCATTATTCATGAAGATGAATATGTTGTAAAATTTTATAAATCTCTGTTGGTTGTTGGATGATCTAATAATTCTCACATCATTTGTACATTTTGTTTATTATTACAACATTTCTATGTGAAGATACCACATTGACTGTGAACATTAATCCCCTTCTAGAAACTTAATGATCTCCAAAGAAAGTACATAACTTTCTCTGAACATGGAGTTGACATTGTGGTATATGAAACGCTGAAATGATATTGAAAACTATGATGTTATAACATAAGTTCTTGTCCTACAAAATTCTAACACACCCATACACCTTGCCAGAATTGCCAGGCTTGATAGCTTATTGTACAGAACTTATTTAACACAAGTAGTCCAGAACATTGGTATGAGTAGGGTTTTAATTTTTTCGTTCCCATAATTTTCTCAAGAGAATGTGTTGATCATACTATGATAAAGCCACCACCACCCCTTGTATCTATTACCTTACACTCCAGTCATCCAGCTCTAACTTTTGTTTACTATGCAATTCAGAACTTTAAAGAGACATGTTTCTTAATCCCCATGCTTTTCAGAAACAGTCTACCATAGATACTTGCGTATAAGCCTTTACCAACTGCAAACTGCATAGTCCCAGATATGCCATCGCATAATCCACTGGCATGTCTGGGTCTGTGCATTTTTTAAGACTAATCAGTAGATCAGGGTCTATGTTGTTTCATTTGGACCCTGATTATACGTGAGTATATATGGTATATGGTTTTGTAAAACATGTAGATAAGTATTTAAGTACACAGCCATCAAATGAAGAGGTTTGCACTATGCATTAAGATGGTACATTCTGCGATTGCCTTTAAACAAAGGCAGAGCTTTAATATAGCCAAATGAAGGATCACCTGTAAATGCACAGAAATTATGAACCTGTAGAACTATCATATAGTCATTTTTTGTTGTTGTTAAGAGGGCTAACAGGAACTTGGGAGTATTTCATTTGCAAATGGGACTTTTATGTCAATTTACCACTACATGTAAATTCATTTTTTTTTCAAAATAGCATGTCATTTTGTGTGTGAACCACTTTACGTTATGAAATGGTTGGACTGTCTTGCATACACTGCACTTTAATTCTAATATTTCATCCGTAAACCATGATACCAAAATTTTCAGCAACTTTTCCACTTAAAAAATCTTGCAACAATATTTGTACATATTACTTAAGGCCAACAAAAAAAGTGTGTTTCCGGTCAGCCGATTGTCACTATTTCTGATTGCCTACCCTAGCACTTTTTTCCCAAATAGTAAAAAAAAAAAAAAAAATTGCTGACATTTATTTGTGCATCTGGTTGAGCTGGTTTTGCCCAGTACTTTGAAGTGCTGCAAATATTATTTGATTTATATATAATGTTTAAAAAAAAAAAAATATCTGTTTTTTCACTCTTTCAGGGTTCATGATATGCTGTGCCAATGACATGTGTTTTTCATCTTTAGCGAAAAAAAAGTCCCCTCAATGGTACCCATAGGGTGCATAAAAAGACTTGATAAAATAAAGATAAAAGATCGTTATGGGTTGAGTGCATCCCAAGCTTACTGTATAGAGAGTGTGTTCATTGCCAAAGAAGCATAAGATGCTCAATTTCATTGGGTGATAGAAATGTCTTACCAATCAAGAGAACATGATCCATGATCATTGATAGAAAATGTAAAGAAGAAAAATGAAATCTTCAGCAAAAACACAGCTGTATTTTTTTTTCAAACTAGTGTACAGGGAGGAAACAATGTAGACTATAATGTAAAAAAAAATTCTGTTGGGGAATGGTTACTTGAGCATGAGGAATTCAAATTCCAGTATGGACTACTCTCAACATGAGAGTCTGATAATGATCACAGGTGCTTGGGTATATATTAATTCTGCAATAAATTTTTAATTTTCCTGCTTTATATACTTGATACAGTCATTGTTGACTCAAACTATGGTGTGGTTGCTACACTTTCCTTATCAGCTACAATAACCGTGACAGTGGACATGGTTATTTTAGCTGACATGGAAATTGTAGAAACTGTGCTACATGTATAGTCTGGCTCTACAATGACTGGTTCAAAGCATATACATGTACTGCTGGAAAAGTGAATATTTATTGCATAAATTAATTAATCGACGACATGTGCACCTGTGATAATGATATGGTTTTGAATTTCTCGAATAAACAAGATACATGCAAGAGTATTTGCAACCGGGTTTTTTCTTCTTCTTCTAAATGACTCCACTTTTTGACTTGGTAAGGACCATTGGGCCACACTTTTTCCATTTCTAGAATGAACACTGCTCTTTGATTTGTCATCGAAGTAGTTGTTTTGAGTCCTTACCAATTGTATGACAATTTTATTAGGATCTCATGTCAAGATTCGGGAGCCCTATAGTAATCACCTTTTATTAGGGCTTTGCATCAAGATTCAGGAGCCCTATAGTAATCACCTTTTATTAGTGCCTTGCATCAAGATTCAGGAGCCCTATAGTAATCACCTTTTTTATTAGGGCCTTGCATCCAGATTCAGGAGCCCTATAGTAATCACCTTTTATTAAGGCCTTGCATCCAGATTTAGGAGCCCTATAGTAATCACCTTTTATTAGGGCCTTGCATCAAAATTCAAGAGCCCTATAGTAATCACCTTTTATTAAATGAACAAATTAAGAAGGGGATGTCATCCCAGCTGGATATTGACAATAAGCAGATGGGGTGGTGGTGAAGGTATGACTATTTAATGTTTTAATACTCGTTTCATGATCGCGTTGGGAATAATTGTCAATAAAATGACAACCAACATCCGAAGGATCGTTAAAAACATTACTTTAAGAGGTTTCAACACACGTGTACCTGTGAAAACATTGTGTATTACATCACTGCTTTTGAATGTGGATATATTCACGTGTTATTGTTGCTTCATAACAAAACAAGATTTTTTTTCTCAAAACTACATACATTAAATTCATGAAACAACAACTGTCAATGTTGAAACTCGATTTTTAAAAATTTGTTTTATTAATAAATTATTGATGCTGTAATTTCATTGCTAGTAATATTGAAATTTCTTCTTATCCTTAAGCAACCCTCTGAGTGCCATTTCAGGAATTTTAAGTTCACTACAAACTTTGGAACTCGCTTCTCCATAATGAACTGTATCTATGAACAAAGCTCTGAGTGCTCCTTTTGCTTGCTTCCCTTGCTATCATTGAGCACATTAGCCAATTAGTAGGATAAATCAGTGATTAATGTTAGATACTTTATATTATGTTACCTACATTATAATATTTATAACAGTGTTCAACTGGTCAATTGAAATGAGTTGACCTGATACTACTGTGACCGCAAGCCTTTATGTGGGTAGGATCTGCATGTCTTGTATCTCTTTTAAAATCCATCCCCTTTATTTTATTTGATGCAAAAGATATAATTAACATAATAATACAAAGCAGGTCTACTTTTAATTAATTGTAACAATACAACAACATTTCCGCAAATCGAAGATCAAAACACAGTCAACACTTGATTAGGTTCTCACAGAAACACTCGCGAACATAGCTGTGATGGTAGATTAACACTTTTCACATTGGAATACAAGAGGACATATCGTATTTATGATGATTGCACTGAAACCAAATTAAAAGATGGAACTAAAACACGATTTTCACTTGACAAAACTTATTTAATTTATATATATTTCTTAAAGTGCTGCCACCAGTAGACATTACTGACATTTTAATGGATCAAAATGTCTCCAAATATTGTTATTTATGGTGTACTGAGAATTTTTATTTGTAAAGAAAATTTAACAAAATATATGACTTATTATAAGTTAAGAATTTCATGATGTTTGTTCAGATTTGTATGCACTACATGCCGTTTTTGATGATAAAACGAGTGATATAACAAAGTTTCATTTACCAATTTAGTTTGTGATTTTCATCACGTTCAACAAATAGGGGCCAATTCTTTTGGTATTTTCTAGGAGAAAAATGGGATCCACGCCGGACCCTACATTATGAGCGGGTTTGCGAGTTATCAAGAGAGATGTGTATTGACTCAAACATTGTTTAAATCAGCATGTTTGTCAAACTTGGCAAAATATGTGGAATGAAAACTCCACAAACAAACTTAAGAACATCAGAGCCACTATTGGAGAGTGCCTTTCTTCTATAGAACAGATCACAGAGATGAGGTGGTATTATGCTGATCGCATATCGGACACACATGCCTGACTCATATATGCCTCCTGGAGGGTGAACCTTGACCAGAGTGCATACCTTAACAATGTCCACTGACAGTGGAACACATGTTTGTCAAGTGTGTCAGATTCCACCCAGTGAGATGAGTATTTTGACATGAATTGCATGAAGAAACTATGATGATGTACCACCTGGGAAACTCTTGGACTTTGTGAGGAAATGCGGTTTATATTTAAAACAATTGTCTGTATGTTTTAAGGAATTTATATGTGTTAGCTTCATGTGTTATTTTGTATACATTGTAAAGAATTTTAACATCTTTATGTTTTATTAGCTTCTGGTTGATCGTAGACCAGAAGAACTTATGGGATGGCCTGTTGTCCATATGCCCATTAGCACAAGTTTGTTATCGCTACGTCTCCTTAACTACTTTGAGGATTGCCATGAAACCTACACACACATTCATCCAAAGGTCTAGCTGATCCTAAATGAAATTGGTACTGTATCAGACATCCAATATGGCTGCCACAGTGGCCATCTTGAAAATCTTGCTGTGCAAGACTTCATTATTACATTTTTTTAACTTTGCCTTTAGTTGGCACCATATAGACACTATTGTGCTGGGGTGACATAAAACGCTACTACATACATACCATTTTGGACAGAATTATGGCCCTTGTTGGTCAGCTTCATATCTTAATATGGGCTGTTGCTTGTGTTGATGAGACTGAGTTGGATTTCAAACATTCCACATCTTCATTTAGAAGAGTCAATGCCCCTGAATGCCTATCTTCTGTCTTTGGTTTCCCAACACAGTTTCCTCTGTTTAAGGCCCAACAGTGCTGACTGTAGTGAGTGGGGCAATTTACAGTGCACCCATTGCTAATAGCTCTTGTTTCATTTGTTATTATTTTGTGATTTACAGTTTCGTTATGCCTCTTTCAGGGCGCATCCATTCTGCTGTTGTCAGCAACGTCAATCCAGATGCCAAAAGTGTAACAGTTGAATGGTATGAGAAGGGGGAAACAAAAGGAAAAGAGGTGAGAAGACTGTGGTTGATTTACTGATTTTTACATGCTGGAAACAAATTTACTGAACTTGGCCGGAGTTTTAAACATTTCTTGCATAAACAATGATGAAAAGATTAGGACAAAAAAAGAAAATACCTGTATCTGTACTATAAATACATTTCTAGTATAGGTAGTTATTTGTATATACAGTGAATCCCCTCAAAACTGAAAACCCTTGGGACCAAATTTAATTTTTTGGTTTTGAGAGGTTTTGGTTTGCAGGGGGTATCACAGATGTGAAAAAATATTTATTTTTATACATAAGTAGATGTACAAGAACATCTTTATTGATACCAGCCTTAAATTTTAAGACAAAAGCCCAGAACATTTTTAAAGCCAAAATAATGTTAATGTTTTCCACATGATTTGAGAGAGAAGGAGATGGAATTTTGTTTGTGTGTGCATGTGTTTGTTAATGTTTTCCACGTGATTTGAGAGAGAAAGAGATAGAATTTTGTTTGTGTGTGCATTCGTGAAATAGGGAAAGTTTTTATGTGACTAGAGAGAGAAGATGTAATTATGAGAGAACATACATGTCTGTTTGTGTGTAAGAGTGCAAACAATTAAGAATGCTGTTTGCTTTTTTTAACATTTAATGAAAGATTAGCTGAACAATGTACGTTCCTTCTGAATACTGTTATGTTGGTCTCTGTCAGCAAAGTGTCAAAAGTGAGGCTACATGCCTGGCTAATAAAGCCTGGGTATTTAATTTTTATATAGGAAAATTCTCTTGACCGTTTATACAAAGGATTAACATCAAACACGATTTGTTAATAAGAGATAAACGTAATCTTTCTTAATTGGCTCATCTACTAGTGTTTAGTTATTAACAATTTATCTTAAAAGCTGGTCCTTGTTTAAATGCAAATACTTCAGATTAGCCTATTGTAAGCCCTAATCTGTATTGGCACATGTGTCGAGTATTGTTTTTACCTCACATGCCCTTGGGACATTTCCGGGTGATTGATTCACTGATAAGCCTATTACAGTATTTGCTAACAGCCTGTGTTAGGTGTGTGTTTTACTTTCAAGCATGACCACAGGCTATTTCTGGACCATAAATATCAACATTTTATGTAATTTAGCGGCTAAAATACATTTCCAAGTTTGAAGTAAGGTTCGGTTTTATGGGGATTTTTTAAGGGTAAAATTGAAATTTGGGACTGAAAATGTGTTCAGTTTTCAGAGTAGAGGGGTTAATTTTACTGGACAAAAATGATGTTATTGAAGAAAGATAAATTCGGCACTAAATAAAAAGTTCTATCTTGAGATTTTGGTATTCAGAGGGTTTGATTTTGAGGGGTTTCACTGTATTATGTTTTTCATTTTTTTTCTTCTAACTTTTTGTTGTTTTTTATACACGAAATGTCAAACTGCTGTACTACCTCTCTGTGACATGGATTTTCTCTCTAGAATGATGAGCTTCTGGTGTCCAGTACTATAAATGGATTATAGCTAGTGCTCAGTGTTGAAAAGGCACATGTATTGATAGGCATTGCAAAATATTGTCATAGCTTCATCTGCTATGTCGGACACTTTATTGAACATAGTAACAAGTGTTGCTTTTTGGCCACTTTTTCAACTTTTGATGAATATACAGTACTATTCATGCAATTTTTCGTTTCTCCATGCGTCGTGGTGGGGCATGTAATCCCCTTGATGCTCGCTCTGCATTGAAGCTCCGTGGTGGAGGCAGACCTGCCAACCCTTACAATCTGATCATAAGTCTTACTGAAATGACCCTTAAGTTATGGACTTAGGGAATAACAGCCAAAATTTAGGGTAAAAAATCATTGTGGACAAATCCAGACACTGGCTTCTCCGTGCTTGATCTGGATCCGGGTTTCATATTAGGTTCAGTGGAGTTGGTCATGGAACCAGTCTAACTTCTACAGTAGGTCCTCAGATACTTTAAACTGCCCATATTTTTCATGCAAAATGCCTGCATGATCAAGCTGGTGCTTATAGCATTATCTAGAAATGGCGTCCAATGAACAAAAACGCACTTAAAAAGTTTGAACAGTCAGCATAGAAGTATAAAAATGAATACTCAGATTCTTGGGAAAAAAGGAATTATGTTTATTAAACATCATGTTGTGTTGATTTGAGTATGTCTGTCTTAATGACTGGGGAGATGATTGCTGTCACCACTTGAAAAAACAAAACAAAACAAACCCAAAGAGTGCGACAAGTTGAGAGCTTTAGCAAGAAGCCATTGAGTTCCATGGGGTTTGGAACTGCAGTTTCTGAAACTGTACTGGAGGTAATTAAGGTTTAAGTGTACTTTACAAACATTTGTAGTTGAGCATAATGTTTGCCTTCATTGAATTAGTCTCAGATCACACTTCTGAACTTTTTAAATGCACGTTTCCTTATTGACAATAGCAGTACATGAAATTTCGTTACACCTTACAAAAAATTTAACTTATGGAAAAAATTTGACTGCCTTAATGAGAAGGTCTTGCTTGGGTTGGCAGGTCTGTGGAGGGGATAAAAACCTACAAATCACCACCATGACTTGTCAGGCACGTCTTGTACAACTCCACTGCGGAGGGGGCTGGTAGACATTACTCGTTGACATTTGAATAGCCAATGCATGGAGACCACCCATGGAAGACTGAGACGTCAGTGTGATTAACACCCGGATACTAATTGAAGAACAAGTTTTCTTTAGGTCAATTATACATTTGGATAATTTAACAAAAATCATTTCAGAACAGTCTTGTATATTCAGTACATGTGTGTTTAGAAATGTTTGATATGTTTCCAGATAATACTTAAATTTGCATTCCCGAATTCAGTTTCAACAATGTAGCCCAAGAATTTTAGATCATGATCAATGGAAAGTAGATCACAGACACTTATAGGAATTTTACATTTTTCTTTATTCAAAGAAATCTGAACTAACTTAAATACTGACTCGACCAGAAGCACACCTTTTAGCTTCTCTTGAACAGCATAAATTTATTCCACCATTACAAAGGAAAAGTAATCCTCTGAGATATGGACAACTAAATTCCAAATGACATCCACTGCTATTTAAAATTTAAACAAAGAACAGAAAACACTAATTTACTCTAAAATACAAACCATGCCCTTTAGGGGTGAAACGATACATTATCGACACACTTATCAACTTGATGGTCTTTTCATCTTTAGAAAGTCTGTCAGTGGTAGGGTTGTGCTGTTTTATATGTGTTGTCATATTAGTTGTATTTCTAGTATGCAGATTATAGGGTTGTGCTGTTTTATATGTGTTGTCATATTGGTTGTATTTCTAGTATGCAGATTATAGGGTTGTGATGTTTTATATGTGTTGTCATATTGGTTGTATTTCTAGTATGCAGATTATAGGGTTGTGCTGTTGTATCTGTGTTGTCATATTGGTTGTATTTCTAGTATGCAGATTATAGGGTTATGCTGTTTTATATGTGTTGTCATATTGGTTGTATTTCTAGTATGCAGATTACAGAAGACATAGATTTAGCATCTGTTCATATGCCATTTTCATCTTTGACAGGATAAAAAAAACACATCCAAACAGACTACATATTAGTTGTTAGTTATTTTAATTCAATCATTTTAGGTCATTTGAGGCTATTCCATTTGATAGGATCCAGGACTCGTCTTGGTAACCACACCCTTTGTTTTGCACTGCAAAAATTTTTTTAAAACATCTTATTATCAATTTCATGTCTTCACTTAAATTTGAAAGACATGACAGTGTTATCTTTAAAACAGAAGAAATAGTGCAATTTCCACCTGCAAGGAAAATCTTATCTAGAGCAAGTCCAGGTGTGGGAGTGGAGATGACTAACAACCAAAATCTATCATATTATTCTTCCTGCAGATGTAAAACAACTGCTGTGGCCACAGGCACTCGTTTCTGTTAGTGAAAAGGAAAACTATTAACAATGCCCACTCCCCTTCTATACAGAATTAACAAATTAACACAAGGTGAAAAACCTGCACGGTTTGAAATCTGCCTCCTCGCTGATTCTGTGCTAATTTTATTTATCATGTTGGCAGGTTTAGCCACAGATTACCTATATCAACGTAAAAGGAAATATTCCAAACTTGTTCTCCATGTACGACTTTAGTAATTTACAGATCATTTAATAACCATTTTGAACAAGGTTTCTCTGTTGCTTTGTATCTATGTGGATCGAGTTTGGGTGCCAATATTTCCAGTGTCACGCAGTGAATAAGCTACAGTCAATTCTGATTGGTCGTTATTGTTTACCCTGGACTGCAACAAACAATAACCACCAATCAGAATTTAATGTAACATATTTCACTGAATGACCTACTGGAAGTGGAGCCTTAAATTCGATCCATATAGACCAGATACGAAGCAACAGAGTTACTAAGCGTAAAAGTGGTTATTAAATGATCAGTAAAGTACTTCAATCATACATGGGGAACAAATTTGGAAAGTCTCCTGTAAGTTGATATATATTATCAGTGACTGAACATGCGGATGGGATAAAATAATTAGCATGTAATCTGCGAAAGGGGGGGGAGACACATTTCGAACCACGTAAACCTTGTGTTAATTTGCAAAATGTGAGTGGGTGTTTTCAACTTTTTTTTTTGTTGCTGACAAACATTAGTGCCTGCAACGGCAATCTCAGATAAATTCTCAGTTTAAAGAATAAAAAAGCAAATAACTAATAATTATTCATGACTGCTGAAGAATAAAGTAACTTCTATAGGGTAAGTATTGTTTTGTATCGATTCTACACCTCTTGTATCGATATGGCAAAAGTATCGATGAATCGTTTCATCCCTAATGCCCTTAGTCCATAAGCGGTAATGGCAGTAGAAACTGTCAACAACAGGACATGTTTACAAGGTTGAATATACACAACTTTGAGCCAGGTAGTTTCTGACTCAGTATGGTCTACTGCATGTGTACTGTAAGGGACCAACCATTTAATTTTCGCAGGGAGGGAGAAGTTGGGAGTTTCTTTCAAAAGGGGATTTTTTTTTCCTTTCATTACAAGATAATATTTTTCAACTAATACGAGGGATAGTAAGGTCTTTTTTTCCTACAATTCAGAGTAAGACAACTGGTTTCAAGCTTTTAAAAAGAATTCCAGCCCCTCCCCCACCTCCCTGCGTAAGAAATGGTCTGTCACTAACAGAGATTTAACTTAAATGGATATTCTTCAGAAATCAAGGCAGTAGCCATTGTCAGCACTGTTTTAAAATATTTACAAGAATTAGCATCAAAAGAGGATGTAGATTTTGGTTTGGGGAAAGGTGTCATTTATATTACATGAAGCTAACTGACTTGGAGAGTCATATTTAACAGTCCCTATTATAAGCCATTATTTGACAGCATTTGTTAACTGCCAACAATTAAACAATTAAATTTATTGCTGAAATGAATAATAATGTGGGAAAATTTAATGATTCATAGACTAATCTCTCTCTCGCTCTCTTTCTGATAATTGAGTTGCACCATCAATTATGATTTGCTCGCTTGCATTTTCTTGCTTTGGTATAAAATTATGCAACGTTCGAGACTGACAGATATCAGTTTTCAAAATCTCTCTCTCTTTAATGTGAAGTTAATATCTGGTTATTTTGGTTGACTTCTTTATGGGAAAGATGTGTAGATACATGTATATCAGTTACTATACTGTGGGTCATTGTCAATATTAAAATTTTATTTTGTTTATGTTTCTTATGGATAGAAATATGTAAAGTGCCTTGCCACCTGAAATTGTCAGCGATTTCAGGGGTAGGGTGGGGACTAGACCACCAGCCTTTCCCTGCCTTTACTTCATACGTAGCTGTGTTTTAAAATCCCAAACCAAATGTACATCAAATCATGTATGCTTTTTGATTCTGCAACAAACAAACAAAAAATTCCGGTCTGATATCCAATATTGTTTTTTGTATCTGTCATCCAAAGTTTAAGAGAAAATAAACGCAATCATATAGTCGTCTGTGTTCAGCAATTCTGCATACAGATCTCTCTCTTTCTCTCTCTCTCTCTCTCTGTCTCTCTCACAGAAATAAATGGTATTTTCAGTTGACTTTTAGCTGATAATGAAATCGAGTTTTTGGTGTTCTATTTTTGGGATGTTGAGACAACACATGTTCACTCGATTAGCCCCCGACTTAATCCACTCATTTGCTATTTGTTTTCTCCTTCTCTCTGTTATTCTCGCAGTTTAATTTTAAAACTTTTCCCAATCAGGGTTAATTTAAAATATAGCAATTCAATTTTAGATGTAACTTGGTATCCTGCAACTATGTAAAAGATACGCACAAACCCTCCAAATTAGATACTTTACTGAATATATAGTACTGGTATTAAGCAAGTTTGCTCGTCATTACATTACGTTAGTATTATTTAAAATTTGATTTGAAAGAATTTTTAAAAAATATCAGTTTATAAGGGCAACGATGTTGACAACTCAGTGCTCTCTCTCTGTCTCTGTCTTTATCTCTCAGTAAAACTCGTTAGCACATGCTTGCAGGGGTTTTAACAGTAAATCATGCCCACTTCATCGACACCACTGCAACTTCATGAGAAAGTGTGATGTGCAGAGCTGTTCTCTTCAAGAAGTTGAGACAACTTTGTCAGGACATGTGGTGAGATGGTGGAGGGACTTGATTCTAATCCTCACCACGCTCTCTCAGCCCCCACCATGATGCATGGAGAAATGAAAACTTGTGTGAGCTGCACTGTATATGTTCATTACATCCTGCATGGTCGACAATGACTGACTTTCAAAAATTTAAAACACCTGGACTGACAAAATTGTTCTTCTGCTTGTGCTTTTGACATAATTTCCTAAACATCACATTCATTGTTTTGTCCTAACTCAGCCATGAGTACTGGTTCAGCTATTTGCTGTTAGACTTCTTGACTTTTGATTCAAATTTTCATCCCAATCGCCTCTCTTTTTCATTCAGGATGGGTAATGCTTGTTGTGTATATTTAAAATCTATGATAGCTCCAGTGAAAATAATAGTACTGTGTCTTTCCTATGATCTTATTATTGGTAAGCATGACACTTCAATTGCTAATTCGACAGACAATAACCTAAATGTAATCATTGGATTATACTGTGTGTGATCAGTAGTAAGTTGGAAAGGATTAAAGATGTTAATGGATTATAGTTGGATTACTAAAGAGCTCAAGCAGCGTAAAACAATTAACATTACTTGGATTCTTTTGGCAGGGTTGGTTTGGCTACATTGTTTAAAGTTTGTTGAGATGGATTATACTATGTGTTATCAGAAGTAATAAAGAAAGGATTGAAGACGTTAATGGAATATGGTTGGATTAGTCATTACTAAACAGCTCAAGTGGCAAGATGTCTGTACTCAGTATTAGTTTTTGTATTAGACCATATAATCATATATGTAAGCAATAATTGAGTCATAATTCAACTGATTGTGAGTTGAATTTATTGTGTTCTTACCAGAATTTTCGGAGGTTGAGGAACTTTTCAGTCAGTCGAGGTGCAGTTGCTGTATGGATCATTTGGATGCCTCCGCTTAACATATTTGTATAGTCAATCCAAGCACTCAGGTGTTTGGATTGGTCATGTAGACTGGTTAGCCCATAGTCAGCTCCATATCGGTATATTTTTTTATTTAGAAGGCATGAAGACCAGTCTAGCTTCACACTGTGTCAACATCATGTCTGTGACATGTGATCTCAATAAATTTAAGAGAAAAATAATAAAACTTATCTTCCCCAGTTCACCTTTTGATATATAAAGTTAATAACATGTATTGTGAAAAATCTTTGCTTATTATCTTTCCTTATTATTTTGTAGTTTGCACTGGGAACATGGTGTTAAACATTATTGTCAGTAGTAACCTTCGCCACCACTCCCATTCCCAACTTGCCTTTGCAGTGAATTTTACTATCCAATCTTAATAAATCACGTAGAAATCTACTGACTGCAGGGGAATTTTCAGTGCCTAATCCCTTGCACAGGGCGTACGTAATAATGTACATGCCATAGTAGAATTACACCGAAAGTTGATGTTATGGCACCAACAAGACATACGTGTAGGTGGATTTTTTAAAGGAACCAGACGTACATATAAGTGAATTTTTTAAACGAACCAGACGTACATATAAGTGGATTTTTTAAACAAAAATACAGTTCTTTTTATACAAAGTTAAGGGTTTTTTTTTTCAATTTTAAAACAACTCATTTGTATAAAAAAAAAGAAGGAAAAAAAATCATACCAACATATGCTGTTACGTAGAGTGAAGTTAACATTTTTATTCTGTAAATTGAATGAGTTACATGCAGATTTATCTTGATTTCAATAGATATACTTGTTTCTAGTGATACATCCTAAAGTTTACTACATGGTTATATGCCTAATTCAGATGTTATGGGAGAGTCTTAAAATAGAAACAGCTGTTGATTTTAAAAATGCATGTTCTTGAAGCCAAAATGTTGTTGAATCAATTCAGTAAGGGTCATAAGTGAACCTTGAAAAAATCAATTTCATCCTGGAAAAGACCTGGAGATTTTTGTTTCAAAACATGGGGGTACCCTATGGATGTATTTTTACAGATATTTTCTTACTGGTGCACCCAAGTACAGAAACTTTCCTAATAATTTAGCTGTCGGCCCTCTCATTATCTGATTGGCTGATACTGAAAAGTAGAAGGTTAACACTGCATCTGCAAAACAATCTTTAATACAACAGAAACAAGTAGATGGCACACCTGGAAGAGTAGATGGTAATTTAGCTGGTGGCCAGTTGATAATGGGAAGGCTGAGCTGTGTTTAGCTGAATATAATATAAATTTGTATAAGTGGATGAATCAATGCAAATGCAGTGTCATGTATTCCTGTTATAAAACTAGACTGCATATTACAATTATATTTCTTCACTCTTTTCAAAGTTTCAGAAGGTTTTAAAAAATAAAGTTATTGGCTGACAAGATGCTGGTTATTTAATGCATCTTTTCTTCCCCTTCTCTCAATCAGTGTCTAAATGTATTCGTTTTGATCAGTTATTACAAAGATGATGCTTGAGTTAGGGTAATTTAATAATGAAAATGTGTTTATAATTTATCTTCTGGGTGAATTACTGCTTTAGTTTCAATTTCAACTCTTTCATCCCCACTTCCATCTGTATTTAGTGTTGCCGACCTTGCTGAGGTAAAGGATACTTGCACTGTAGGGGTGAAACAATTCACAGATATATCGATGCATCAGTCATTTTGCTTTTTGATGCACACATCAATACCTACTGTAAGGTGGAGAATCAATTCAAAACGATATTAAGTATAAAAGTTATATGTAATCTTCAAGGGTAATAAATAATTACTAGTCATTTGCCTTTTTATTCTTTACGATTATAGATATATATTGTATTGTATGTTATGTATTTCAGTATCTATTGATATGTGACATAGGCATATCATTTCACCCCTCTTGCACTGTATCCGATAACTGGTGAATGGGGTGGTTAGAGTATGGTTTTTATGCTCAGCTTCCAGAGTTATTTTGACTTCAGAGATTTAATGTGGTCTTGTCATGAAAGGAAATTTGAGTAGCCCTGATACATGTCACTATGTACAAGTACAGCCCATGATACATGTCACTATGTACAAGTACAGTCCACCACATCATTGTCACTTCTACAGTTACATGTAGGGCTGGGACGTTACAGGTGGCTCACACTATGATATACATGAATATCATTATCATAATACCAAGATCCCCGGTTAATCAATAGTTTTGCGTAGTATGTTAATGTATATACTTACTTTTAAGTCAATTCTAACTTTAAAAAAACATAGACCCTGCTATCGTTGCCTAATGCACCGGCAGATCAGGGTCTAAGTTGTTTGTTCTAATGATTACTTCTAACAAACTGCATAGACCCAGATCTGCCAGTGCATTATGTAGCAATAGATCTGGATCTGTGCAGTTTGCATTTAGACTTCTAAGAGAGCAGTAAAGTAGGTTCTGTATAAACATGCAAACAGCATTAACAGAAGATTTTGTGTCATAGGAGTTCAAGTATGACATCACACTGAATAAATATGAATAGGATATACGAGATGATTGAGGAAGCATATCTTTATTTAAATGAGTAAACTGGTAATAAAAATAAAACACATAAATAAATCTTTGATAGAATTTAAAATTGCAGGAAATATAAAACCCACTTGTGCCTTTTAATCTTTCTTTACAACTTTAAACTATTAACTCCAGCAAAGGAAAGATTGCATGAAATGTTTAGAATTCCTGTTAAAATATATGTAACTACAATGGAATTAGATTTAAACAGAATTAAAATATCAACAGACATCCAAAGTATTAAAATAAATGCAGGGTCAAAATTATAATAGTCAAGTTTGAGCTCCCTGTAATATTCGAATTTTTACTGATTGTTCTTTAATACAAACCTCATTACAAACCTAAACTCTGCACCACTGTGCAGGGATGGTGCTGGCTTTAAAAAAGTTGTCAAAAAAAAAAGCAAGCAAATCTCAATATTTTGTCGCCAATTTTCAAAAAGTGTCGCCAAGCAAGGAGTAAGTATTTTTTTGGTGTCTATTAATGTAGTGGAAATGAAAATTGAAAATGATGGAGTATTTATTACTTTATTGACAGCAAACAATACAATACCACAATATTACAGAATAAATCATTACATGACTGTTTTGTATGCTTATTTATAATGTTTTGCACTATTAAAATGTTTCATAAAAATAATAAAATCAAATGTCACTTGAGTGGTATGCGTCGTGATTTTACGGCTGCCCACCTGCTGAATGAAGTTTCAAAGTCGAAGTCTCCTTCACATTCGTACGTGCCGATTCTCATTAGATTCTCTCTCTTTGATGTACTTAACTTCAGGCAAATTGGGTTGTTCCACTTAATGTACTTTACCTGTGCAAATTAGCCTAATGGGCTCTCCCCCAGCAGTGCTCAAAGGATTTGACAAGCGACATCACCCTAGCTATTGTGAGCCAATTCAATAAATCTCTGAAAGGTGTCTGTTTATCACTGACCGCCATACCTTTTAATAGTCTTTAAACAGTTTTATAAACTGACCGACTTTTTATCATATTAAATGATACACTGTATCCAGTTTATTACAGACTCAGTATTTGTAAATTTCTTGTGTCGGCTGAACAGTAGAATGTTAAGCTGCCTGTCTTAGCTAGACGAGAACCGTGTATATTTCAGTGTCATAGGGTCACAGGGATGTGATTGATACAGCCTGTCGTGTGCTTCAAAGCCTTATTATGTACATGTTTCAATATAGTTTTCTACCGTTTCTAAGGACTACCGTTCAAGACTATTTTTCTTTATAATATTTTCTTCTTTTTTTTTTGTTGCCCGCACTGACATACGGATAATCAGCAGATGGAAAATCGAGAGTATGCCTCTTATAGGGCAAGAAAGCCTTATACATGAATACATTTGTGTAAAATCAATTTATGTATGAGAATAAACGGTAACCTTGGAAATATTCAATCGGGATGGACCTAATCGTTTGAATGAAAAATTCTTGAAGATTGTCTGAAAAGTATTAAACACATATCACAGAACATCAGTTTTAATTTTTGATCATATCTCAGCCACGGACGCCCAAATTTCCAACTGGAAATTTTAGGGATTTCGGTGTCCGTTCATCATGATGTGGTGTTGTACTTAAAGCATTACTACCAGGTGCACTACAAGTAGATGATGTTGGACTGTCAGGTATAACATCTGTTTCACTTACTCGGTTGTCTGATGCACTTGCATTTAAATCCAAATGCTGTTAATTTTGTTAACTTAATCGTTTTATTTGTGATCAATCCCTTGTCCGTCCCAGCATATATGGCTGGTTAGAACTTTGGAATTGGCCCCTCATAAAAAGCCATTTTAAAAATTCAGTCAGCTTAATCTTAGGATGAGATGATGAACACGAAAAGTCTAACTTACGTTTACCCATTACAGTATATAGTTCTGATTGAGACTGAATTTTATTTTTCATTTACTTCGTATTTATACAGAATGATTGGGGCTTCAAAGGTAATCAGTTTTCTTTGAAGTTTTAGCAAATTTTTTTTTTTTTCTGGTACATTTTTCCAAGCAAAAAAAAAGAAAGGATTAGCGGTCGTTTGGTCGATTGTTCCTAGTCCGGTAGCATGACTATTGGAGTGTATCACCGCATACAGTACTCAGGCCAGATGTCAGCATAAGTGGTCAATATGAACAAAGGATTTGTTTATGTAACAATAGAAAGGTTCCGGTGCATTGTATACCCAAGTTTGTGGCTTCCTTTCATGGTACCTTTGAATTATTCCACTCCAAACCCAAGATTGTATATACAAGTTTTAACAGCCAAAAACATTGTCGCCCAAAAAATCGCCAGATGGTATATTTTGTCGGCAATCAGGAAAAAAATCGCAATTTGCGACATTGGCGATGCCCAGCGCGATCCCTGCTGTAGTCTTACGGTGGAATTATACTCCTAAATACAGTGTATATGACTTGTTTTCATTGAAGTAATTGACAGAATTAATTACTTTCAGAACATTTGATTAAATATTTACCTCTTTTAAATGTGATTTTATGTGAAGTGTGTCATTTTGCAACAAACTATGAAACAGTCAGAAAGTGAGTGTTGCTCTCAGACTAACATGAAACAGTCAGAATGTGAGTGTTGCTCTCAGACTAACATGACAGAAAAATTTGTTGCTAAGCTGATTGATTGAGGCAAATTTTAAATTGCATTGCTAAATTGATTTGTTTTCAAAATAAAATGAATCATATGGACATGTGCACCTAGCAAGATCGCATCTTGGTACCCATATTACAACCAATATTCTATCAATTATAGTTCTGAATAATGATTTCTTGGTTTGAACTGCACTTTTAACACGGGAAATGTGAGCTAAGTGCCTGTCCCAACAATACACCGAGGCAGCCAACCCAGGCTGGCCTGGGTGGGTATCGAACCCATTGGATTATGATTCTGATGCTCCACCAACTGAGCTACTGTGGCTCCCCTTAGTTCTGAATAAAAAGTTGCCATAGGTTTAGTTAAAGCACAGTAATATTGCAAATATCTTTGGAGAATAATTTTAAAAACTTGCATGTGAGAGATAAACTGCTAAAACAACAATTTCAAGCCAAAATTCCATTGAAAATGCTATGTAAAATCTGAATGAGGGTCATACATGTACATGTAGTACAGTGATGCCCTTAGTGACAAAACTAGTTTTGGTGACCCCTGCCCCCAGCCCCCCAACATACACACAGTTTGGCACACTTACTATGGTTCACTCTTAAACTACTTTATGTATGAAAAATTTCATAATGTAAATGTTTTGAGTAGTCTTCTTTCTTAAAATATGAAAATAGGAAATGTCTGTGCAACAAAATAGTTATATTTGATTATATTTGCCTTCAGTGTATATGCATTAATTGCAAATTTGTGTAAATAAATGTTGTAATTTAGCAGGTGCCTTCATTACTGAAATAAACACATATTATTATATGAAAATAAATTGAGATCCAGACACGCCTTCGAATGTAACACGCTTTTTGATTGGTTGAATGTCAAAATTTGTGGTAGTAAAATCTGCAATATACTGTCAGAATTTTTAAACATTCTGTGTCATGGCTGTCCCTGTGACATAATGCCACAGAGAATTATATTTTTTTATATTTTCCGATAAAATATTCAAAAGTACATGTTAGGCTGCAAATAACAGTAGAGAGAATATTATTAATTTGCCGATGCAATGCTGGTAAAACTCTATTTTCAACAGTAAAATTGCCATTAACATCGTCACTAGGAGTGAAATGATATGCCTCTGCCACATATCAATGTATATCATACAATATACAGTCTACAATGCAGTAGGTGTGAAAAAACACACCTGTGCCGCATATTGATACCATTCACGATACACAGCCTACGATATGATACATTATCAATATGGATATCAACTTGATGATCTTTTCGTCTTTACTGTGGTGCCCTTGTATGTGTGTTGACATATTGGTTATATTTCCCGTATGCAGATTACAGACAGACAGAGACTTAACAACAAGACAAGATAACAAAAATTCTTCCCAACAGACTACCTGTAAGTTGTCAATGATTTTAATTCAACCTTTTAGGCCATTTCAGGCTGCTCCACTTAATTGATGCAGGACTTATCTGGGCCACCACACCCTTTAAAAACATCTTATTATCAATTTCATGTCTTCACTTAAACTTTCAAGACATTACTGTGTTATCTTCAGAACAGAATGGTGCATTTTCCTTGTGCAAGGAAAATCTCATCTAGAACAAGTCCTTGTGTGGTAGCAGAGTTGACTAACAACCAAATCTATCACATTGTACTTCCTCCAGATGCAAAACAACTGCCACGGCTACAGGCACTCCACTTCTATAAAAAATTGACAATTTTAAGTACTTTACAGATCATCTGTTGCTTTGTATCCAATTGGATCAAGTTTGGATGCCAATACTTCTGCTGTGTCACGCAGAGAATAAGCTACATTAATTTCAGATTGGTGGTTGTTGTTTACCCTGGACTGAAACAAACAATAACCACCAATCAGAATTGAATGTAACTTATTTCACTGTGTGACACATCGGAAGTGTAGCCTTCAATTTCGATCCAAGTAGACAAGATATGAAGCAAGAGAAAAACTTTGCATAAAAGTGGTTATTAAATGAAGAGTAAAGTACTTCATCATGCATGGGGAACAAATCAGGAATGTCTCCTTTATCCTGAACATGCTGACAGGATGAAATAATTAGCATTGAATCGGCGGGGGGGGGGGCAGATTTTGAACCACGTCACCTTGTGTTCATTTGTAGAAGGCGAGTGGGTATTGTCAATAGTTTTGTCTTTTTTACTGACAAAAAATGAGTGCTTGTGCCAGTGACGGCTGCCTCAGATGAATTCTCAATTTAAAGAGAAAAAAAAAATTGAATGACAAATCATTATTCATGACTTGTGAAGATTAAAGTTACTTGTATATGGTAAGTATCGTTTTGAATCAATACATATCACAATCTACAATACAGTACATATTGATACATGTAAAGAATAAAGAGGCAAACTAATTATTCATGGCCATGGAAATTAAAACTAACTCTTATAAGATAAATATTGTTTTGAATAAATTCTCCACCTTTAAATACAACACGGGGGTTGAAAATGTCTTTCAAACCTACTTGCTCTGCCAGGCAAGTGATTCAATTTTTTACTTGCCCAGACAAAGTTGTTACTTGCCTATCCTTTAAATGCATCTACTATTGAAATTTGAAATGAAAAAGAAATAAAAATCAATATATGTGTGATTTGTATTCTTTTCAGTCAACTTTCAACTTCACAAATAGAGAATACTACAAAATTAGAATTTATCATAGTTAAAAATATTACTGATTGAGGTTCACAACATGAAGTCAAGGGCATCAATGTCATTAGTCTCATGTTTCAATCTCATCAGCTTTGATACTTGATGTTTCCTGGAGCTTGTGACTACGAATATGTCTTTTTCCTGAATGTAGTCATCTAATCATGGCTGGAATTGAATTAAAGTCTACCGGAGAGGTTCCGTTCACTGCTGTTTAGGGGTGAAACGATTAATCGATATATCGATGTATCAATACTTTTTCTATATCAATACAAGAGGGAAGAATCTATACAAAACAATACTCAGTACAAGTTACTTTAATCTTCACCAGTCATGAATAATTATGTCATTTGCCTTTTCATTCTTTAAATTGAGAATTCATCTGAGACAGCCGTAGCAAGTACATGCACTCATTTCTGTCAGTAAAAAAAGAAAGCAATTGACAACACCCACTCGCCTTCTACAAATTACCACAAGGTGACTAACTCGCGTGGTTCGAAATCTGGCACCTTCTCCCGCCCCAATTCCATGCTAATCAGTTTATCTCGTCTGCATCTTCAGCCACTGATAACATATATCAACCGAAAGAAGACATTGCAGATTTCTTTCCTATGTATGATTTAAGTAATTTACTGATCATTTAATAACCACTTTTACGCGAAATTTATCTGTTGCATCGCATCTTGTCTACTTTTATCGAATTGAAGGCTACACATCCAGTGTGTCACGCAGTGTTACATGCAATTCAGATTAGTGGTTATTGTTTGTTCAAGTCCAGGGTAAAACAGTAACCACCAATCATAACTAACTGTAGCGTGTTCACTGCGTAACATACCGGAAATATTGGCATCAAGCAACATAGATACTTCACACAAAAGTGACTATTAAATGATATGTGTAAAGTACTTAAAACGTACATGGGGAATAAGTTTGGAATATTTCCTTTTACGTTGATATATGTCATCAGCGACTGAACCTGCTGATGGGATTAAAAAAAAAAAAAAAATAGCACAGAATCAGCAAGGGGGCAGATTCCAAACCGCACAATTTATAGCCACCTCCTCAATTTGTAGAAAGGGAGTTGGTGTTACCAATTGATTTACAACTGCAGGAAGTACAATGTGATGGATTTGGCTATTAGTCATCACTGCTCCCACACTCAGATTTGTTCTAGATAAGAATTTCCTTGCACAAGGAAAGTGCAATGTTTCTTCTGTTTTGAAGATAACACCGTAATCTCTTTAAAATTTAAGTGAAGACATGACTCTGGCAATAAGATGTTTTAAAAAAATTATTCATTCAATGTAAAACAAAGGGCGTGGTGACCAGGATGAGTCATGCATAAGATCGAATGGAGCAACCTGAAATGGCCTAAAAGGGTGAATAAAATCACTAACAGCTAGTCTGTTTAGAAGTACCATATTTTTTAAAAAAATCTTGTCAAGGATGAGAATGGCATATGAACAGATGATAAGTCTATATTTGTTTGCAATCTGCATACTGGAAATACACCCAAACAAATGGCACCACCCTACCATTGACAGACATTCTAAATATGAAAATACCATCAAGTTGATATGTATATCAATAAGGTATCATATTGTAGGCTGTTATTCGATAATCGTATTGATGCGTGGCAGAGGTGTATCATTTCACCCCTACTGCTGTTCTTACCAGATTGTCACACTGTCTTGACTGAAAGATGTCCTGAACTCAGTTTTGATGGTGTTCATGGCACTAAGCCTCTTTCACATACAGCACGTGTGGGGCTGATGCACATCATAATTTCTAATAGTGAACATATTTGTCTCAAATTTGCATGTTTGGCATTCATCACTGTTGTGTATAGCTTGATTTGATTCGTTTCTTTTACTTGGCTGATAGAATCTCAAAGTTGAGTCATTCATCAGATGCATTAGCCACCTCCTTCTCTGACAAGATTTGCATTAGCCACCTCTTCCTCTGACAAGATTTGCATTAGCCACCACCTCTTCCTCTGACAAGATTTGCATTAGCCACCACCTCCTCTAACAGGATTTGCATTAGCCACCCCCTCCTTGACAAGATTTGCATTAGCCACCTCCTCTGACAAGATTTGCATTAGCCACCTCCCCCTCTGACAAGATTGGTATATAGAGGTTCAAAAGCTTCTCTATCTCTTCATCCCCCTGCTCCTAAGCATATCGTTCTTGATGGACCAACACTTGTAGTCGCATATGCTGAATAAAGCAATTGTTTTTTCCCCATGGTAGTGTAATTTGAATCTCTCATGCAAAAAATTGTCATTGTTTTATATCAGTGAGTATAACTCTCCTTATTTCATCTTCCTCCTGCTTTCTTCTCCATTTCTTCTTTTGGGACACCAATGTCTTTTTACTGAAAACTTCTTTTACTGTTTTTAACCCTTTCCCCTGCAAGTTATCGTTTGTTATCACTGCTGGATTTCCGCAAGTTATCATTTGTTATCATTTCATGATGAAAACATACCTACTTGTATTTTGAAATTTAAAACATCAACTTGTAAATATTAAATATTAATTTGTATTTTAAGAACAGATTCGGTTAAAGTACTTCTAAATATATTTATTGAACATTTTAACAGCCGTGCTTGTGTTATTTTCTTCATAAAATCAGTTTGAAACCACAAGTGAACCTCTCAAGGAGTAATAATGACGGATATCACTGTTTATAAGAAGCACCTCTTCATTTAGACTGTTTGTTTTTGTAATCCATTGGGGATATAAATTAAGAAAACTATATAATTCATAGAAAGCAATGTCTAAATATTCTGTGATATAAGATTTATCCTTAAAATATTAATTTTTATGTTAGAAAAATGTGGGACAAAGCTCGAACAGCCCTGTAAGGTCATGGTTGAATTGTTAGATCACTTGGTTTTGTAAAAATACCAAAAACAAATCAGCGAGTCAAATAGTATCTAATCAATACAAAACGTTATTACGAGTATGTAGACAAATAATTAAACCATAAATTTGCAGTCCTATCTATAGATTGTTGTAAAGAAGCAATAAAGTGTGAGTGGTCAGATTAAGAAAATCCCAGTTTCTAAAAATAGATAGCTACAGTACAGCTCACGTGATTTTTCGGAACCCCACGCATCGCGGTGGGGTACTTAATCCCCTCCACTCTAGCTCCGCGATAGCACTCCGCGGTGGAGGCATAAATTGGCATAAATACCTACAAATCACCACCGCGTTTCGGCAAGCACACCGATGTAATCTCCACCGTGGAGGGGCTAGTCAACATTACTGATTGACATCTGAACAGCCAATGAATGAAGACCACCTATGGAAAGACGGAGACGTCAAGAGTGATTTACAACCGGATACCATTTGAAGAATCAGTCGTCTTTATTTCGATCATATTTGGACAATAAAAAAATTTATTTCAGAAGGCTTGTATATTCAGTACACATTACAGTTTATAAAAGGTTGATCGACTTCTTTTGCAATAAGTTTATGATTTTAATTTATTTCAAAGAAATATGAACAAACTTATGCACTGACTTGACGAGAAGCACACATTGCTGAGCTTCTGAAGCAGAATAAATTTATCATTTTGTTTCCAAAGGAAAGTAATTCTCTGACAATTAAAATCCAAATTGACATCCGCTTCTGCTTACCCCCCCCCCCCCCCCCAACAACAAACCTAAAACACTGAATTTACACTGAAATGCAAACCGCGTCCTTAGTCTTTAAACAGTAACAGCAGAGTGACAAGGCTGAATATTATGACTTCATGTGTACTGTAAGGGACTGACCATTTAATATATGGGGTTTATATGTTGTTTTGTTTTTTTCGACCGGGATATTTTTTGTTCTTCAATCACAATATTTATTTATTTTAAGTGAAATATGGAACGGATTAACGTCTACTACAAAAATCAGAGAAAGACAATTGTTTTCATGCATTTACCCCCCCCCCCCTGGAAAATTCAATTGTCTCCCCCTAATAAAGACTTGACTTCAGCGGATGTTCTACAGAAATCAAGGCAGTGACCATTGTGAACACTGTTGTAAAATATTAACAAGGGTTTGCATCAAAGGATGATGTAAGTTTCAGCTTGGGAACAGTGTTTTTATCACACGAAGCCATCTGACTTAACGCGCATTGTACTTTACAGCCGCAATTATGGTCTGGTCCTGCCATTAACAACGGAAGTTTGATAATTGTTATAATTAATCTGAACTCGGCTTATTACCGAAATGAAAAATAATATGGAAATTTCTAAACTCTGAGATGTTCTGAGATTTTAATTTCCAACAAGTTTAGAGCATTTTGCATGGATGTATTGTCTTCACGTGTATCCTATTATTTGCTCATTTTTCTACGGCGAAAATATAAAAAATAAAATATACTCTTTTAATTAATTTTACGCAGATATTAAAGAATGCAGTTTCCTGTTTGTGACTGTTAGAGCCTTTGGTTATTGAGTGTGTTTCTGTGCCTCGTCCCGCCCTGATTTAAAAAAAATAATAAATATATCCCTTTTACTTCGGACCCCCCCCCCCCCCCCCCCCCCCCCCCCCCCCCCCCCGAAAATTCCTGCAGATGCCCATGAACACACACACGACTTTAGAGCACGTGCTCGAGAGTTCCTGTGCAGTGGTGGGAAAATTTCTTTCTCTTTTGCTCCATAACGCTATAGTGTCTAGCACGTTATTACTTTTTTACCACTACTGAACGTTTCCAGATTTCAGTTTGTGTACGTTGAGATTTATAATCAGTCAGATTTTAATATTTTAATTCTGGCGAGTGACTAAAAATGTCGACATGTCAAGCAGCGAAAAAGAAAAATTTTTGTTAACATTAATAAGCATTTTAGCGTTTTTTTTGAAACTCACATTAGTGAAAAACTCTTCAAAACATAAGCAGAATCACGAAAAACTTTAATGGCAGGAACATCTTTTTGGCTTAGTGTGAATGAGGCGGCCGCAAATTGAAGAAAGCTAGCCAATCATGGAATACTTAAACTCTTACTGAAGCATGTACAACTCCCCACCCCCCCACCCCCCCCCCAAAAAAAAACAAAAGAAAAAACAAACGGTTTTTAATAGTAATAGATTACAAAGACTTGCGCATTGGTGCTTTGGATTCCATATTTTATGAGAGAGAGAGAGAGAGAGAGAGGGAGGGGAACTTTACTAAGAAGAGTTAATGATCTAAAATTATTCATCTTATTTTTCTGTATTATGCAATAGGAAAACGAACAGAAAAGAAAAAGTTAAACATTAATTTCATCTGATGCGGAAGTTTGTCAGATCAATGGCAAAGAAAACAAACCCGCAGAAGCACTGCTGTTGTACTTTTAGGTTTACAGTTAGCACATGAAATTAACATGTCAATATCAGCAGTTCTGATGGCTTCTCTTGTGCTAGGTTACTTGCACGTGTCAACTACATGTATCTAGGATGACCTTTTGCGGCCATTTGTGATTTTAAAAAAACCTGCTACTTTGGTAATTAATGCAGATTAGTACAGTTTAAAATAAAATAACGATGTGAAATCTTAATAATGCTTTATTTAAGCGATTGGATGTCAGAAAAAATCGTACAATATGTGAATGAGTACTCATGCATGGAGTAACCATCGGAACTTGAGCGATTTTGTTTCACTTCAGTCAGGTATGACTGCAGCTTTGTTATTAATTTGTTCGATGTTTATCGTTCTTTTCATTGCAGGTAGTACAATATCACTGACTTTCATATGATCATTAAAATTTTGTATTGAGTTTACTGAAAAAGAAATAAGGATATGAATGCATGTTTAGATTCCGATAACACAGTATTAAAGAGAAAAAAAATAGATTCATTGCGCAAAATGTAGTATTAATACAGTTTGCGAGGCATTGTCATTACGTTATTATCATCATCTAAAATATGATTTGGCACTATGTATCATATATTATCTTCGTTAGAACAAGGAAATATTTATAATTAACTGAATTACTACGTTTTTTCAGTATCAAAAAGTTAGCAAATTGCTCCCCAGAGGGATAACGATGTAGATAAATCGGTGCCCCCCCCCCCCCACCTCTCGTCTCTCTCTCAACCTCTGCTTGCATGTGTGATAAACAGTAAACCACGCCCATATTATCGAGACCACGTCCGCTCCGCGGTGGTGATCGGATGCGACTCCGCGAGAAAGCGTGGTGTGCAGGGCTATTCTCCGCGACAACTCCATCAGGATGCGTGGAGTGATGGTGGAGGGGTTTTTCTTAATCCTCTCCACTCACTCTCCACCCCCACCGCGATGCTTGGGGTTCCGAAAAATCACGTGAGCTGTACTGTAGATCATTCTGACCTAATTTTCACACTTTGAGTGACTTGATTATTTTAGCTATTCATTTGTTACACCCTCAATATCTTGAATGCCATTTCACCTCACTCATGAAAATGTGTATGTGGATACATCTGAGAAAGAGTAACTCAATGTTACTAAAAGTAGGTCACTATGACCAAATTTTCATTCTTGAGTGGCTTTTGTATTTCAACTATCCATTTCTTGTATCCTCAATTATTTTGAACCCTATTTCACCAACACTTATGAAAATTAGCATGTGGACACATCTCGATGAGTAGGGTAGTCATACTAAAACTAGGTCACAGTGGCCTAAATTTTGTATTTGAATTTTCAGATGTTTGTTCATTACTACTTCAATATCTTGGACCCTTTTTTACCTGCACATAAAAAGGTATATGTGGTTGCATTTCATGGAGAGTTATTCAACTATATCAAACTAAGTCATTGTGAACTAATTTTTATGCTTCAGTGATGTTTGTAATTTCAGCCATTTGTTTCAACCCTATTCTGATGAAACTTTATATGTTGATGCATCTTAATGAGTAGTATATTTGCAATAACATTTTGTCCTCCAAATGGTGGCTTAGTCATTAGCTTAGATTTACAACAGGGTTAAATCCTGTCCAGGCTAGTCTATAGGGAGCCATGGTAACTCGGTTGGTAGAGCGTTAGACTCGTCCAATAATCACAGGTTCGATACCAGCCAAGGCCAGCTGGGTTGGTTGCCTTGGTGTGTCCTTATGAAAGGCATTTAGCTTCCATTTCTTCAGCATGCCAATAGTGTTTTGAAAATGCAATTAAAAACCAACCAATTAGGCCAGTTTAAATCAGTTGTAATGGTATATTTCTTTGTAAGGCTTTTAACTCCCATTGCTTCAGCATCAGTCCTTCTTTGGATCAGCATTGGGCATGGAATATCATATAACTCTGTGTTTGAAGATCTATACAGACTACTGTTTTAAATTGTACTGTGCAGTACACTAGAATTTAATGTTTGCAATGTAAAGTGTACTTTATGACTCACTTGAATCAGATTATTATTAGAGATTTTTGTTTTAAAGATTATTTACTGCGTATGTATGTGTTTTTGGTCCTCATAACACAATTCATAGCTTGTACTGGTAAATAATTAGAAATGGGTTATGTTAGTATGATCTCATAAACTTTGATACATAAACAGTTGCAATTGCAAGATTTCATTCTTTGTAATACAGTTTTCTAAATAGTACAAAAATACATGCTCTTTTTTATCTTTATGTATTATTGATATTATAGAATATCAGCATCCTACTTAATTTTTCCTCTTCTTGTTTTGTTTATAGATTGAAATAGAAGCCATATATTCTTTGAACCCAGACTTGGCACCCAAGGAAAATGTCCCACCCCAGAGAGAGTCCCATTCAGCTAGGGTAAGTATCCATGGTTTACACCAAAGGGTGTGTTAGATTTATTAGTTCTACAATTTTCAAGATGGGCAAAAGTAAAAACACTTTATTGTGTGAATTCATGAATCATTAGTTTTTATAGCTGCTTTTGGTTAAAAGCGGGTATGTTAGTTTCATTCTTTTTTTGTGTGTGTGTTATTTTCTTAAATTTATGTTACTTCAGCTGTAGTTCGACAGTGTTGGGTCAGTTCATAGGCCAGGCTAACATGTACAGTCTCTTAATTCGCATTAAATTTTTCAATAGATTTGGGGGGAAAAATATGAAAGATCCACAAATACATTAAGACTGTGACAGCTATAGATTGAAATTTTTTTATAATTCTTGATGATTCATGTTATGAGAGCAATAAATGTAATTCAGTGCTTCCATACGATATTTGAGACTTGCGTTCACAGATATTGGTGGAAAGAGATGTGTTAAATAATATGATATATAAATCCATAAGCCTTACGGTATATAGAGGAGGCAAGTTGTTAATTATTCTTGAATTAATTATTCAAGAATGGAGCTGGAAGGTGTGTGAAAGTATCCAGACAAGATGTGTTGGTGTTTATAGATTTTCATTATGTTCATGACGTATGGTTCAAGGTCAAAGGTCGTAAGTCTTCAGAATAATTGTTGCTTACCAAGTGAGAGTATTACCAGTATAATGTATTGTGTAAGTCTGAATTAAATGTTGCAGAGATTTTTCATAGAATGTTTAGGCTGTATGTCCTTGACCTCCACTTAGAAAAGGGGTTGGGGTCGAACCAAAAGAATTTACACTGCAAAACATATGTTGATAAGTAAAAAAAATAACAAATCAGTTGTCACAGAACAAACAGTTGAAGGTTTAGGAAGAAATTGTTTCCAATTTGGAGGTTCTGGAAACATTAAATCGTAACCACAGAGAACTGGTTCTCAACATCTCTATAAGTTCTAAAGTAGCAGGTCATGACTTAGTAGCATTTCAAATCCTACTATCGTATTTTGTGCATGTTAAATTGTCACACATTGCTTTTTTTTCTTCATATCACTTGACTAGTGACATATGGATATTTTTTATGTCACTCACTCATGTCTATACATTTGTATGTGACATATCAGGGTTTTCCCCAGGCCAGAAAGGAATGATGGCACCAACTTATATCAGTTTGAAAGGTTCAAAAGATTTTTAGAATACGGTATTGTTAATTTGATACTTGGCAATATTTCTCTGTTATAGTGCAGTTTGAATGACTTCCAACACCAATTAATGTATCACTATATGCAGAGATGCTGCCAAGGCATGCAAGTGTGTAAATCGCACAAAATGTTATGAGAACTCCAACAAATTTAGTTCAAAGTCACACATATAATAACTGCACTCTGCACAGCATAGAATTTTCATTTAACTGTTAATATAAAGTGAATAAACAAGAATCTTTAAAAAAAAATTCAAAGTAAGGATACTTATTTGATCAAAATACTTTTGTCCATTCCAAAGTACGTAGATGTAGGTTAATACAAAAAGATGCTTGGAAATCGTGCTAATTATTTATAACAGAAACATGTGTCCTTGAGGGGGTCTGCAGTTGATGGCCTTTTCTCTCATATGTACATTTGTGAACTTTGATCCAATTCCTAAAGGTGAGATAGTAAATTATAGTTGAGCGTGGTTGGGTGGAAAATTACTGATTATTTTCAACTTCAAGTCAGTGGTAACGTGAATGTGCAAAGTGAATGATAGAATGAAGAAAGTAAAGGATTAGTGGAGTTTCTAGCAAAAGTAAAGAAGATAATTCTAAAACGATGTCAGATGGCAGGTTAGATGAATTACCAAAGATGGCATACTCTGAAAGGGGGTTCTCAGCACAGAACACAATTCATACACAGATAAAAAAAAACACCGATTAAGCTCAGAAACAGACACCAGATTAATGCTTATGCAACTATGGGGGGGGGGTCTTATCAGGATTTTGATTTCAGTAGAGCCTTAACAGAGTGGAGTAGGAAGAAAAGAGACAGATATTTAAGTCTTATGGGTAAATAATGAACTGTGGCGATTTCCTCTCTCCATCTCTGCCCCCCCTCCCCCCCCCATTTTTTTTCCCCACTCTCCGCTTGTTTTAGTGACAAGGGGTGAGATCCCCCCTTTAGATTTAACCCTGGCAGCATCTCTGCATATGTCAGTCAAACCTAAACAAGTGCCAATACATATTGACTGCCAACTAATACTAATTGCTGGTAAATGTGTGGGGCATAATGTGATTTACAGGTGCACTGGAAGTTCATCAGGCATTCAGACAACCAACTGCCACTATATATCATTTACAAATTCAGATCACCATAACTTGAAAATTGTTTAACCATATTTCATGAAATTTAAATTATCCACTAAATAATTAACACAAAATCGCATGGGGTAAGTGTCAACATAAAATACTCTGATTTTATATTATGTGCTTTGCTAACGAGTTGGTGTGTTCATCTCTGGCGATAGGTCAGTTTATCCCCCAATTTGTACCAAAAACTGATTTTGAATTGGAAAACAACTTGTGGGAAAATTACTATGAACAGAGAAAACTTCTGTTAACCCAATCCATCTATACAGAAGATCTCTAGTGCCACTGTCTGACCATGCCTGGGATTTTTCCTGTGGAAAACCTTGCCTATTATCAATTAAAATATAATGCCTTGACTCCCATTTAAAGATTGATGTCAATCTCTATCCAGATTGCAGAGTGTGTTATTGGTGTATCCAAAAATATCCTCTTTTTACAAGCTCAGTCTTGCTACTAAAAAAATTTGGAATCCAATGAAATAATTTCTGTTATCTGATATTGAACACTGTTTATTTTGGAAATGGAGTATCCTTCTTTATGCATAAGTCCCTGAGGTGTTACTTTATTTTCACTTGAAATTCCCTTTTGGTCTCACCTACATATTATTTGCCGCATGTATAGCAGATGAATAAATAAACAATGTTATGCTTGGTACAATGACCTCTTGATATTATATGTATTTGAGTTTTGTTTAAGTGTTTTTAAAGATTTTGGATTTTTCTATTTTACTGCAAATAGTGCAACTTATATTGCAATTCAGTACTTTATTTGCGAGTGATTTACCCATGAAACTTTGAGTTTTTCTGGCCTTTTCAAAGGCTGTTTCATGCTCATCTGCTCTGTTGAGTGAGTGGGTAAAAGGTCAGATGGGTTAGTTCATTTGAGGTTGCACTTAAGATCTTGTTCCATGAGGGCTCAAAATCTGGGCAAGTTTTTAAACCTTGTGTGTGTATTGATCTCAAGACCTCTCACTATTTTGCCTTTAAGGCTGCCCTGTTCGAGGTAGTCAGTTATATTTTGTAATTTGACACACTTGGATAGGATTTCAGTGTTGCACTTTAAGTGTGCAGGCCTGCGAGTTTCCCACATTTTTTTGCCCCATGTCCCCCAAAGCTTGATCCTGTGCGTGCTTTTTCGTCAGAAAAAAATAAAAATAAAAAAAATGAGCCTACAGCTTTTCATTAATAGATGTTCATTCATGTCTCTGTTGGCGCTAACAATGGCCAAAGTCGAAACAAAAGGTGATAAAAACTGTAAGATGGCAATGAAAAACTATATTAAAACAACGTATCTGGCAGTGAAAACATTAAAGGTTTATGGTAGTCGGCTGTGTTGCAATGTAAATTGTTTGATGGCCAATAGTGTAACGTATTTTCAATGTTAAAGTCACCCCTACGATGAGGAAGATTTAATTTATTTGGAAGTTGAAATAAGAGACTAAATTTATGCAGATTCACAATTTTTCATTTATTTAATGATTTGTTAGTTTGGAAAGAAAAGTAATTCAGAAAACAGGTATTTATTATAATAAATGCTGCTGGATGATGAGTCTACACTAAAGTTAAATGAGAGCTAGATCTGGAATGGAAAATTCCATGATGCAGCTCATTTCAGGTAAACCAGATATTCAAACATGTTAATGTTTTTATGAGTTACTTGAGCACATGATAAAACTTTTATTGCAATAATGTAAGTGTCCAAGGAAAGTATGATATTACAGTACAGACAACAGAGTTAGGTTAGAACACTGTCAAAGCAAATAAGATTATTTCATTTTTATAGCACTATTAGTGCATTATGTACAATGTTTTCCTTTGTCCCTCTAAAATGTTGTGTCCCCCAAATTTGTAGGGTGGGGGACACAGTCTCCCCTGCCTTTTGGATCCTATGTGCAACACTGGGATTTTCTTAGCAGCAGATGGGAGGAAACGCTGCCACATTCCTTCAGGCAGTACCTTCTCCCTGACTATTATCGTCAAGTATATGATTCTGTTATCACCCTATTTTAGGCAGTTGCGCATTGGTAGCCTCAATAGAAACATTATGATGTCACAATATGTGTTGATGTTCCAAAAGTCAGAGTTTTATGAATGAATACACTGCCATGAATGTTGACATTTTACAGTTTGAATGTGTATGCATTAAATTTGCATTTGTGTTGGAATTTAAGCATAAAACTATAAGGGATGTGTTCTTGATTTTGCTACATTTGAGCACAGATTAAGTCCAATATGTACAAGATATTCATGATTTTACTTACTAATTTACCCTAGGTTTTGGTAGTTGTATAATAAAACAACATTCACCTCATAGAGGATGGCTTCTGTTATGGGATGGCTGGATTTAATGTAGGTCCAACTTTCGGTCTATGACTGCAAAATTAGCACTTATGGCAGTCCCAGTAACAGCTGGGTTTTGTGTTTGTACACCAAAAAATCAAGTCTTGCCACAAAGTGTCAACATCTGGCCCACATATTCACAACATCAGGCCCCATATTCACAACATCAGGCCCCATATTCACAACAACTGGCCCCGTATTCACAACATATGGCCCCATATTCACAACGTTGGCTCCATATTCACAACATCTGGTCCCATATTCACAACATTTAGCCCCATATTCACAACATCAGGCCCCATTTTCACAACATCAGGCCCCATTTTCACAACATCTTGCCCCATATTCACAACATCTGACCCAATATTCACAACATCAGGCCCCATATTCACAACATCAGACCCCATATTCTCAACATCAGGACCCATATTCAAAACATCTTATCAGGCCCCATATTCACAACATCTGACCCGATATTCACAACATCAGGCCCCATATTCACAACATCAGACCCCATATTCTCAACATCAGGACCCATATTCAAAACATCTTATCAGGCCCCATATTCACAACATCTGATCCCATATTCACAACATCTGGCCCCATATTCACAACATCAGGCCCCATATTCACAACATCTGACCCGATATTCACAACATCAGGCCCCGTATTCACAACTTCTGGCCCCACATTCATGAAACTCTTCTACTTGACAGCAAACGCCAAATTTTTAAAATTTATTTTATTCCATCATACTTCTTTATTTTCTTAAATTTACTCTCCATATTTAGGAAAATTCTTCAGCTGAGTAAATATGGTAAAATACAATGTTCAGGTCTCTAGTTTGTTAACTATTGAATATCAAAAACATGATTCAAGTATGCACTCAAGTGGATGACTTTCATGAATACGGAACCTGAGTCCAGTTTCACTAAACATCTCAAATTTTCTTCCTCAGATTGAGATTTTTAAATATCTTTGTTATTGCTTGGTTTGGATTTACAAGTTTTTTTCCCTGAATATTACGCATGCATTGAGTATTATAATACAGTCATAATATCCATTTTCCTGAATTTCTCAACTTGTTTTTCAAGAATGAAAGGACTTTCAAGTGTACAATTTTAGAACTTGTTTTTCATCCTTTGTACTGTATCTGCTTCATAAAAATCCCAATATTGTCAGAAACATCATAAGCAAAATAATGCTAAATCTCCATTTGAGTGAAAGTCTTTAGAATTTTAGTGAAACTGGGGCCTGGTCAAGAAGTTTTGTCTCGCCTGTGACAGCATGGGGAGACATTAGGTATCATATTTTTGGCTGCATCACTGTTAAGGTTTCTTGGTTAAAGGTTTGCATTACAGCAGGGCTCAAATTAGCAGTAGTCCGCTAGCCTGAGGTTAATAAATTTCCAGTCAGACCTGTAGTTTTCATGATTTCAATAGTCTGATGGCTAGTAAAGTTTCAGTTGTCGCCAGTCAGCATTTTGTAGGAAGGACTAATGAAGATTCAAGAGGTGTGGTTTGGTGCTTTACGGCACAGTAACACAAGTAGGTTATTTAGTCTCGAGGCAATTGGAGTAAAATGCCTTGCCCAAGGACACACCACTGTAGCTGACCCAGGCTGGTCCAATGGTAGGATTCAAACCCGCACCCTTTTGGTCAGCAGAACTAGTACATTTCTCAATCTACTAGTCCTTCTGACTACAAAGAAATTTGTTAAATTCTAGGCCTGCTACAGCTTCTGCAAGTCAGATACAGCGGGGTTACATCGTTGCACAAGTCAAAAGTGTTATACTGAGTTCTGCAGAACCCTTGCTTCAGTGATATTATCGTATAAGTCTGCCATTTGATTATTACTTATACCACAATGGTAGAAAGTAGCACAAGGTAATCATTCCTGATTCATTTCATAAGAACAGCAAGCAACCCTTTCACAATGTGATATTGATCATCAGAACGGAATGTCATAGCTATTACCACTTAAATAACTTTCATTATACAGAGATTTACAAATCCACTTGCCCGACTCCCAAGACAAGCTCAAATTCGGCTCGGACAAGTTCAGGTTTCCAAGAAAACTGCCCGTGGACAAGCTCAAAAAAGAAAGAGAGATTGAGGGAGAAAGTGGTTGTGTTTTTATTCGTAATGCTTTATGTTCTGCAAGTTTTATACCCTGCAATCTTCCCACAGGACATATATCAGCACTTTATTTAGTGTTTATATGTACCGCAATCTTCTATTACATACATGATAATGTGAATATTTACTATTTAAAGCAAGTTTTGACAAGTAAGTAAAAAATACTTATATTTTATCTTATCAGTTACATTTTAATCATAATATTTGTACATACGCGGGATTCACCGACTTATAGGTCCTAACCTTGCCTACAAACAGTCTAGCTTTCATAGTTGATGAGATGAGTCTGCTATCATATCTAGGCATAAAAAGGAAACTTAATGAAGTTTCTAGCTCTAATGAACTTGTTTTATAGATAAATAACCAATATAATGTAATGAAACGTGCAAGAAAGTTCCAATCATCATGGATTAATGAATATCCCTGGTAAGAATATTGTTAGTTTTTGTTTAATTTTTCAGTTCAAGGTCTTTTACCTAAACATATCTCTATCACTTAAAAAACTACCTATTTCCAATCCTTTTCTACCTATCCATTTATCTGTCTATATACATGTACATGTGCATGTCTGTTTTTGCTCTTCTAACTATATCTGTATTCTAATCCTTTCTCATCTGCATATCTATCTACATGTATTATTTACAGATATATATTTGTTATAACTTTAATTATCAGCTTATGATTTTAATGTGCCAGCAAAGATCAAAAGAAAACAAAAGTTCAAACAAATATAATGCTGTTTCTTTAAAATAGCCCAAATTTTATTTTATCTTATTTGTTGTACACCATGGAACATGCAGCTGTACACAGCCAGCCTCTAATTAACCTGAGGTCTGGCAAAGCAGAATGTAGAGTGCATGCTCTCACCATCCATGTGTGGATGTAAGATGATTTGTGCCCTACATATAACCTGGTGTGCCTGTAAAAATGTAACAGGCCCAGTAAAAAATAAAGACAATCATTTCTGGGAAAGGGAGTCTTTTTTATCAAAACTCCCACATCATCGAGTGTAAATAATGCTATTTTTAATCTACAACACTAGGGTTTCTCGAAGAGTAAACTTGACAATCTGGGTGGATTTTGATTGTAAGACCGTCATTTTACATTGTTGCAAAGAGCAGGCTCTTAATATTAGTTAAAAAGCAGTTTTAAGTGTCCTAAGTAATTAATTTTCTTTGTGATGAACTAGACAATGAAATGACTCAAACTACACTATCAAATTTTTTTCATCATAGTAAAAAAGATGGCACAAATTTAGAGGCGTAATTTGTATTTGTAAACAGAAGCTATGTGCCTAAAGGTGCATGGACAATATAATGGAATAGTGATTTTCTTCCAGGAAGGGTCTGTTGATCTGACAGAAATGGGGGTGCTCATTTTTCAACACCAAATATTGTTGACATATAACTGCATGTCAGTTGTTGTGGGTAAATAGTTGAAAGGCTTATATTTAAAATGGTATATTGGATCTGGGAAGGCTAATATTAATTAATTTTCCACCCCAGCAAATTTATGACGAATTTCATTAATATGTAAAGTGTATGGTTTGAAAATATTATGCACTATTTTTCATTAATTTAGCGGATTTTTCGCCTCAAGTTTTTGGAAGTTAGCGTGAATTTGCAATCACTCATCCTAGAATAGACTGTGTAGTCCATGTACTGCCAAAACGTGCATGCACTATGCATTGTTTTCCATTTTCATGGTTGGGAACAAAAATCACTTTACTATCTTCAACATTCTGTGACAGGTTATTGCTTTGAAAATTCATTAGCAAACAGCAAAGAACTAAGATCGATCACTTTGAAACTGAAAATAATGTGAAATTAGGCATTAGGGCAAGGCTTTGTATAGTAAGGTAACATAAATAATGTCCGTATCCTGTTTTCTGCATTATTAAGTTGTGATGAAATTCGTGACATATATAATTTTAATCCATATTTAGTACAACATAAAATGTCATTTGGTTCAGTCTAGGATTTTTCCCTTGTACTATTTAAGCAATGATATGCCCCATGCAAGAGTAGCATTAAATGTTTTTCATCTTGATGGAGGATAAACTATATGTATTGATGTTTGATATTACTAAAAGTCTTATTTCTCATCAACATTGGCATTTGACTCTCTTCTGATCAGACCACAAGTTCCTTTTGGGAGTATTGTAGAGAAATTATCTGTGTACACAGGTATGCTTCATAGTTTCAGAAGAGAGATTAGTGAGGAAATCCTTGATTGCAAGTACAGTCAAACCTGTGTTCAGCGGTCACCCATGAGAAAGGGCCAAAGTGACCTCTGAAGATGGGTGACCTCTGAAGGCAGGTTCAGCTCTCAAACTTGGTTCATGACAAATACATGTACATGTACCTGTACTATGCACCAAATAGCATTAGCATTATTTGTAGTAGTAGTATGCTATCAAGATACATATATTTAGTTAAGCTAATTGGCAAAAAGAAAAATAACAAAATAATAAAATAAAAAGTTCCACTTTAATCCATCATGTACATTAAATCATCACTTATCAATAGAAACGGTGTCTAAATAAAATTGCTAATTGATAGCTTACCTGTGATTGTCAAACACAAAACTGACCTTTTGTTAGACCAGCTGGTATAATTAGGCATGAAAACAGATGTTCACACTTCAAACAATTGATGGATTTAGCAGTTGCTCAAACTCACCGAGATCAAAAGACGGTCGGCTTTTGTGCGAGATCTTTGATGATTAGGGAATGAAAAGAAGCTTCCTGCAGCTATTGTTTGTAGCATATAAACCATAAGGGATATCACAAGTGCAGTGTACATGTATCTCTACTCATTTGGTGTGATTGTACGTAATCTCTTAGACTCAGGATTAAGGTTGTTCTCAAAATCAGCCATAATATCTCACATGATATACCTTTATCTAAACAATGCCTTGCTCATCAAACAAAAGAAGTGTTTGATTTGCATACTTGGAGCTGTCACTGCTGATACGCCGGAGTGACCGATTAAGGTAGGGTGAAACCATGGTTTGGTTAAGAAACACCTGGCTGCTGACTGCTGAAAGCAAGTGACCGTTAAATACAGGGCATTTATATAGGAAATTTGCCCGGGGAAATTAGAATGACCGCTGAACACAGGTGACCACTAGGACAGGTTTGACTGTAATTAAATAATTATATATGTTCAGTTTTAATAAACACATTTTCATATGGCATCTCATTAGGGAACTGACAAAATCTAACTGTAAAATGAACCTTGTACCTTAAATTCAGTGGCAATCAAGTACAGTCATAATCTGTTAATGTTTTTGGACAAATTTTTTTGTAGATATCAGGGTGAAATGTAAATCTCTTTCCTGATAATTCAGAGCAAAATTTCACACCTCAAGGTGATTTTTTGCACCCTAGTCACCCCCTAAGACAGTTGACTCCCTGAGTTGTTTGTCTCACATGTCTGGGAATTGACATCTGTGATCAGTGTACATATACAACTGATATTTGTCTCTGAGGCAGTCCTGTAACTGTCAGGGACACACCCAACTGATATTTGACACTGAGGCAGTCCTGTAACTGTAAGGGACATACCCAAATGATATTTGTCTCTGAGGCAGTCCTGTAACCGTCAGGGACACACCCAACTGATATTTGACTCTGAGGCAGTCCTGTAACTGTCAGGGACACACCCAAATGATATTTGTCTCTGAGGCAGTCCTCTAACCGTAAGGGACACACCCAACTGATATTTGACTCTGAGGCAGTCCTGTAACTGTCAGGGACATACCCAACTGATATTTGACTCTGAGGCAGTCCCGTAACTGTCAGGGACATACCCAAATGATATTTGACTCTGAGGCAGTCCTGTAACTGTCAGGGACATACCCAACTGATATTTGTATCTGTGGCAGTCCTGTAACTGTAAGGGACATACCTAACTGATATTTGTCTCTGAGGCAGTCCTGTAATTGTCAAGGACACACCCAACTGATATTTGTCTCTGAGGCAGTCCTGTAACTGTCAGGGACATACCCAACTGATATTTGACTCTGAGGCAGTCCTTACCGTCATGGATGTACCCAAAGAGACTAAAACTTCTGGGAGGAGGTCAGAACAGGGAAGTGCAGGGAGATGTGTTTTACAAACACTAAATTTTACCTTAAATGTTTTTAGTTTTACATTCCTGTATATACACAAATAAATACAAAGCACTGATGATCTTCAAATCTTCTGTCTATCTATCTATCTATCTATATATCTGTCTGTCTATCTGTGGGTATGTACCTATTTATCTGTCGATGGAATAATCAGTGGAGACTTCATGAGACAAACCATGGAATTTGTTTGTTTGCAACCCAGTTTCAGTTTTTGAAAATTAATGAAAGTCCTGTTATCGTCTTAAGATTAAAACCATCAAGGAAAGAATTCTGAACATTTACACAGGACATTTAGTCACAATTTTAATATTCGAAGTGGGAAATATGTGGCAGAGAATTATAGCATTTGGTTACCAAAAGAGTATCTTTTTAGAAGGAAAATTTTTTTTTTAAGGTTACTTGTAGATTTAGGCCCATTTTAAAATTCTTAGTCGTGTATAGAAACTTAATAGATATACTGTTGTTTGTTTACTTGCTCACAAATGGAAGGAGAGTGATGAAGAGTTTGACGAAATCACTAGTGGCAGTATTAGCCCAACAGATCATGGTGGACCAGGGCGTGCTGCCTACCCACGAGGCAAAAAACAGGTCTCCATTTTTCTCGTTTCCACATTCAACCCTGTGTACCAATTTCTCAATGACTAATATATCCTGCATGCCTAGCTCTGTATATCAGTGGGACAACAATTCCCTAGCCCAACTAGCCTGGACAACTGTAAAATCATTGCTGGGCAAGTGAAATATCCTGTAAGTATAAATCTTTTTCACATAGAGATAATAAAAAGCAAAAAAAAAAATTCATTTTTTTTTTACCTTTATATCTGCATCATCCTTGCCAGGCTAATTGATAAAAACTGGAATTGTTGCCCCCAGTGTGTGTGTGTGTGTATGTATATACTGTAAAGATTGTTTATAACGTTTCATGGGGGACTTGGGTTTTTGGAACATTGTAACCAAGAAACGTTATATCCAAATTCATCGTTTTTTAAATGTTTTTTTCTTTCAGAATGTTTATGTACTTGTCGATGTTGATGACGTTGGACACACATGTAGTAAACAATTTATACTGGTATGATCGGTGTCGGAACATGTATGTAATAGTAATACAATTTTCAAACAACTTACATTTATATAAATACATGTTATTATGAAGAAACAAACATGATAAACCAATATGTTTTACCATCGGATGAAAGTTTCAACATACATGTACATGTAAAAGATGGTGAATCATAAAAATAATTTTTATGTGAAACCGTCTTTGTTCAATAACTTGGTTGCTTCCTGGTGATCATTACTTTCACAAACAATATCCTCATGGTACAACAAATTACTTTTCAATTGCTGGTATCACAAGATATTCAGCAATCCTCGTTACCAGATCAAAGTAAGCGTCATGCACCATAGCAAGGGGAACAGCATCACTATCACTGGTAATGACGTCTGTTTGCTTTCTAAACCCTGCCTTAACAAAATAGTTTTAAACACAATCTGTAGAAACATCACACAGTACATGATAAATCACATTGATTGCGGACAGTACATTTATTTCACCCTCAATTTTTTTTCAAGGCTTATGAGGTATATTTGGATTAGAGCACGCTGGTACTTTGACTTCTATTCCTGATATTTTTATTTGTAGCTTTCTTTCTAAAGAGACATTTTTATCTTTTTTTCTGATCGTCGAATTTTCAGTCATTTTCACATGTCAGAATTCAGAAAGAACATGAGATTTACTTCAAGCTGCATCCAATTAGTCAACATACAGGTATAGAACGATAGCTAAAGGATATTTATAAATTATTTAGTCAAAAAAAGTACAAAAGATAAACTTTTTTTTGTTTGTTAATGCTTTAATTGCATTGAACCAGCAACTCGTGATTCTAAAGTACCAATTATGAATGAGGTCTGGTTATCACACCTTTGTTACCTGGCATCTTTGCAAGGCCTTTGTTATTTACTGAATATGAATGTCATGTGATTATCACACTTTTGTTACCTGGCACCTTTGTTATTTAAATGACCACGATTGTTTATCTGGAATCGGCACGTCAGGTGATAAAAATGTTATAATTGAGCTAATTTTCTTAGGTGGACCATACAAATCAAATGCTATAACCAACTAAATGTTTTTACAAAGGAGCGTTATATGAAAGACTTTGGAATATATAGTAATTAGGAATTTGGCTGGGGAAATGAAAGTAAAACATTCTAGCAGAAAAAATATGTATCCAAATAACATAATAAACAATCTTTATATGTGTGTGTGTATATATATATATATATATATATATATATATATATATATATATATATATATATATATATATATATATATATATATATACATGTAAGCTGCAGTGCGAGAAATGTCACTTTGGACAATATGATGTCATCGTAGAAAATTTAAGCCATATAAAGGAATCTGTAACATCATAACATTCTGTCTGTTGCTCAATTACTACTTGTTATATTTGTGTGAAATTAAGTGCATTATATCCAGGAAAGATTGTTCTTTTGAAATATGCAAAATTGCAACATTTCCTGAATATGTGTTTTCTTGCATCGTGGCCAGCCTATATATATATATATACATTCCATGGTGTTGTGTTCTGCCAGCAATTCATTGTTGTTTCACCTGTATTGGAAGTCAACGATACATTCTAGCTATTACAGTTATGGCACATGATATTTGGTATCTTCAAGATCAAGGGCAAGGTAAACTTTATGACAAGAGGGTGTGTATAATACCACAGTGTGAAGGTCCAGTCTTCATGGTCTAGGTTAAAAAACAGGATCGGTCTCATTTTCTCTACTCTCAGATTGTCTACTGTGCCAATTCATATTTTCCAAACTTGTCTGCTGTGTCAGTTGCCTACTCCAGCTTTTCTGCAGGACTGTGTCAGATTGCCTACTCACAGCTTTTCTACAGTACTGTGTCAGTTTGCCTACCCACAGCTTTTCTACAGGACTATGATTTCTTTAAAAATGGCCACAATGACACTACGTTTTTTGTTTCAAAAAAGGTCTAATCTCTTCTTTCACAGTTATTTATCCATGCATGTCAAATCATCATCTTGAAATAAAATCTTTAATCTATATTGGCAAAATTTGCACTTGTCTCATTGTCCAAATATATAGCCTTCACCTTTAAACAGTCTGCCAAGTTCATATTTCCATTACAGAATACCATCTATACTCACTTATAAGTAGAGTCAAACTGCAAACTGCATAGACCCAGATCTGCCTTCGCATAATGCAACGGCAGATCTAAGTAGATGTCGCTTGCAGTTGGGCTCTACTTATAAGTGAGTACCGGTATATATGATATCCCTAACAATTATCTTGTAATCAGTGTAGCCCTGTATAGATTTGAATTTTGTTCAGTGTGTACTTGCAACCACCAAAGATGCAAGCATCATCCTCTGTGTTTTCTCATACTGTATGATTATTCCTGTGCTTTCAAATTAGTTCAGGGATATTGCGATACAGTATGTACATACTTACCATCTATACTCCCAAATAATCCGGGTCCAAAAGCAAACAACACAGACCCTGATTTGCTGTCGCATAATGCACCAGCAGATCAGGATCTATGTTGTTTGTTCTACTGATTAGTCCTTACAAACTGCATAGACCCAGATCTGTCTGCACATTATGCAACTGCAGATATGGGTCTATGCAGTTTGCAGTTGGTATTGGCTTATACATGAGTATATACGGTATGTACAGTTGGGCATATGTACATATATATGTGTGCAGTGTCCATGAACTCTTCCTACACCGTTAAAGCTTGACACAAACTATGGGTCAGAGATGTTCCTATGGGTGTAGATTGTGCCAACACTTTATGATTTTGATCTTGCCCTTGGAATGGATTGATTGATTTAATATACCTTTCAATTAACCCCAGAGTTGTTTCTCTCTCATGTCGGAGAATTGGTTTGTGTGATCATTGAGCCAAGTGTTTAAACCTGTCAGACTAGGGACCTCAGGGTCAGTAACTTGGAAACTATAAAATCCCCACCCCTACAATCATATATACACTTAATTAGGCATGGAAAGACAAATGTACATGTATACATGCAACTGTGCCTGGGGTCCATTTTTACCCAAGGGACTAGGGGTGAAACGATTAATCGATGTTTCGATACTTTTTCTATATCGATACCCATATCAATATAAGAGGGGAAGAATCAATACAAAACGATACTTACTCTATGCAAGTTACCTTATTCTTCAGCAGTCGTGAATAATTATTAGTCATTTGCCTTTTCTTTCTTTAAATTAAGAATCCATCTGAGACAGCCGTAGCAAGTAGGTACATGCACTCATTTCTGTCAGTTAAAAATAAAAGAAATTGACAACACCCACTCGCCTTCTACAAATTAACACAAGGTGACTAACTCTTGTGGTTCGAAATCTGCCGCCTTCTCCCGCCCCAATTCCATGCTAATTAGTTTATCTCGTCTGCATCTTCAGCCACTGATAACATATATCAACGGAAAGAAGACATTGCAGATTTCTTCTCTATGTATGATTTAAGCACTTTACTGATCATTTAATAACCACTTTTACACGAAATTTATCAGTTGCATCGCATCTTGTCTACTTGGATCGAATTGAAGGCTACACATCCGGTGTGTCACACAGTGTTACATGCAATTCTGATTAGTGGTTATTGTTTGTTCAAGTCCAGGGTAAAACAATAACCACAAATCATAACTAACTGTAGCGTGTTCACTGCGTGACATACCAGAAATATTGGCATCCCAAACTCTATCCATATAGATACAAAGCAACATAGAAACTTCACACAAAAGTGACTATTAAATGATATGTGTAAAGTACTTAAATCGTACATGGGGAATAAGTTTGGAATATCTCCTTTTACGTTGATATATGTAATCAGCGACCGAACCTGCCAATGGGATAAAGAAAAAAAAAAGAAAAAAAAGCGCAGAATCGGCAAGGGGGCAGATTCCAAACCGCATGAGTTATAGCCACCTCGTCAATTTGTAGAAAGGGAGTGGGTGTTGTCAATAATTTCCTTTTCCAATGACAGAAACAAATGTCTGTGGCCGTGGCAGTTGATTTGCATCTGCATGAAGTACAATGTGAAGAATTTGGCTATTAGTAATCTCCGCTCCCACACTCGGACTTGTTCTAGATAAGAATTTACTTGCACAAGGAAATTGCACTGATTCTTCTGTTTTGAAGATAACACCGTAATCTCTTCAAAATTTAAGTGAAGACATGAAACTGGCAATAAGATGTTTTTAAAAACATTCATTCAATGTAAAACAAAGGGCGTGGTGACCAGGATGAGTAATGCATATGATCGAATGGAGCAGCCTGAAATGGCCTAAAAGGGTGAATAAAAATCACTAACAGCTAGTCTGTTTAGAAGTATTTTTTTTTTTTAATCTTGTCAAGGATGAGAATGGCATATGAACAGATGATAAGTCTATGTTTGTAATCTTCATACTGGAAATACACCTAATATGTCAACACATAAAAAATGGCACCACCCTACCATAGACAGACATTCTAAAGATCAAAAGACCATTAAGTTGATATGTGTATCGATAATGTATCGTATTGTAGGCTGTATATCGAGAATCATATCGATGCGTGGCAAAGGTGTATTGTTTCACCCCTACAAGGGACTAAGCCTGTGGATAATAACTTTGAAACTATTGAGATCATGGGATGAAAAATGAAAAATGTATACATGCAACTGGCATTGATCCTGGGATCTATCACTACCCCCCAGGGACATAACCCATGGGTCATAACTTTCAATCTATCGTGTGTGTACTCTTACTGGGCATGAAAAGACAGATTTAAATGCAACTGGCATTGGCCTCAGGTTCCATTTTTACCCTGAAAAGGACAAAGTCATAACTTGGAACTATTGAGATCCTACCATACAGCCATGTATACCGGTATACTTATTAGATGACATGACAAATGCACACACCCAACTGATACTTGCTCTTGGAGCAGTTCTTACCCTCAGGGACCTACCCAAGAGGCTCAGACATCGGGGGAAAAATGGGACACGTGTTTTTCAAACGCACAATTCTGGCTCTCAGTGTGTATAACTTATCAATCTGTAGTTTGTTTTGGAATAATAAAAATCAAAACTTTAAAGTAGTTATATGTATATAAGAGAAATCATGGTAAAGTAGACAAGTTGGGAGTAGTCAAGTTGACAGAGTAGACAGGTTGGGAGTAGATGCAATGGCACATTAAACAAATTTATACTTAACAAGTTTGGAGTAGACAATATGAGATTCACCCAAGAGTAGCCACATTTATTAATATTCAAATTAGGCAGTTAACATTCCACTTCTATCCTTTTGGTCATGGACACTATATCATTTGTCCTCAAATAATTGTATTTGTAGCCTGACCATGTGATGAATTAAATGAATAAGGTACATGTATTAGTAAAACTGAACTCAAAGAAGCCCCACCACTTTGTGAAATGGTACCGTAGTTTTTCTTTCCATGCTCTGCCAGCTTGTCATGTGTGCACTAGTCTATGTGACTTAAACATGCACACTTTAGTTACACATTACACTGTGATTAGAAGCAACATTTGTTTTCCACACGAGACAAAGAAATTGCCCTGAATATATGCAATATGATCTCCCCTTTCTCTGTTAATCCATCTGTCCATCCAGCGCAACCATCTGCCAATCACATTTTCTTCACTTTAGTCCCATTCATATTTGATGAATGGCTAAAGCTAAGATAACTATGCGAACAAAAGTATAAGTTTCTTCACAATTTAAGTTAATTCAGTCCCTCCAGCAGCATTACTTTTTCCTAATTGTCCTGCTTTTTCCTCATTTTTTTATGACCCTCTTTTCTAATACTTTCTGTGAGAAAAGCCCTTCTACCACTACTTTTAAAAAACAATTTTAGCTCATCTGGCTGTAAGGCCTAGTGAGCTTATGATATGGCAATGTGTCCATCCTCCATTGTCTGTCCATCAACATTTGTTTGTTACCACTCTGGAAGCCATGTTTTTGATCCGATTTTGATCAGCTTGCATTTAATTGGCTAAGCTTGTTACCACTCTGGAGCCAATACTGTATTTATGATCCCATTTTGATCAAACCTGGATCTGTGGCAGGTTTGATAATGTGCAAGATCCACACATGTTAATGAGGTTATCTTGCATCTGATCGACTGACCTTGTTACCATTCTGGGGTTGTATTTCTGTTCCGATTTTGATCAAACCTGGAATACAGTTATTTCATCAAGATCTCAGACAAGTTTGATAATGAGCAAGATGCACACATATTAATGAGGTGATCTTGCATCTGATCGAGCTTGTCACCTTTCTGGAAACCATATTTCTGATCCAATTTTGATCAGACATGGAATATAGTCTTATATCATCAAGCTCTTGGTTGAGTTCAGTAATGAACGAGATCAATGCATATTAACGAGGTGATCTTGCATCTGATTAGCCAAGCTTGTTACCACTCTGGAGGTAATATTTCTGATCAGATTTTGATAAAACTTAGAATATAGGCTTATATGAACAAGATTTCACACAAGTTTGACATTGAGTGAGATCTATGCATAGTAATGAGGTGATCTTGTATCTAATGGGTTGAACTTCTTACCACTCTAGAGACTATCTTTGATCTGATATTGAGTAAACTTGGTAAATAGATATAAATCATCAAAAATGTCAGATGAGTTTTATTATGAGGAAGATCTGTGCATATTAATGAAATTCAGTGCAGTAAGAAATAGTTCTCAAATTGTGTACAATTTTTAAACAATATTTTTTTTTAGAATAAAATTAAAACAAAGAAAGCAACCTATGATGGACTTTTGAGAATCACAAGTTTGTGGTTACGGAATTCTTCCCCTTTTAAAATTATGACAACAAGATATAAAAAAAAAATACTTTACAAGAACGGATATATCAGGGATTAAAAATTTCCTGTGGTCAAGTGAATTTCCAATCACTCACCCAGGCCAGTGCTGATTCAGGGCTGACCAGTGCTTCTCGTGAATGAAAAGGATGTCCTTTTTGAAAGTCCATATTTTCTTCCCAAAAAAACAACAAGAAGAAAATTACATTAAACTTAGTCTTTATTTCCTTTTTAAAGAATATTATTTGACAAAATTAAATGCACAAATACCAGGAAGTGAAAACATATTACTATATGTTTAACTGGAGTTTTGTTTATCCACACACACACACACGTACATGCATTCATCAAAGTTTTTGTCTTCTTACTATACATACCATGGTTGGCAGTTATTCACTCAAACTACTGTGTAATAATGAAGGAAAGCTGTATGTACTTACAACTGGGGTTGGAAGTATCACAAAATTAGGTCTGGAAAACAACGTTTTTATGCAATTATATTTACATCATTAACATTGTAAATGTTTATATTTCTATAATAGCTGGTTGAGTGAGTTTATTCTGGGCAAATCAAAAATCTTGGCACTTGCCTAACTGGACTTGCCATGGCAAATCCTGATGCTTTTTATAACATGTCTTCCCCTTCCACCAGCCCTCCTTTTCCGCCTTGACCCTGGGGCCATTATTCAGCATCAGTTGTACATATCTTATTTGTCCTCCTAGAAATTCTTGCATAAAGTTCGGGGGAAATAAATATTTAAAATCGTCACTGTAATTGCAATTTTTGAATATTGACCTTTTATTTTCTCCCTGGGAAGGGGGCCAGAAAATTGTACCTACATGTATCTCACAGACGGTTACAACATAGGTAACCTATGTACCAAATTTGGTGAATTTCCACTCAGCAATTAAGAATGAGATGGGAGTTATGGACAGACAGATGAAGAGGCAGAGGGTTATCACAATACACCCATCCCTGCTGAAGTGTGGGAATAATGAATGATTGACTGGCAGCTTGTGGAAGATACATGAAGTTTTGAGAATTCATTAATTGTGCCCTGAATTTCACCAAACTTTGTAATTTACTTATCTGTGTAGTGACAAGTTGCAAGAGTGATAGCTTTATTTTTTACAAAAGGGATTGGGGACATCAAACTTTTATTCATATTTCGTTGGCAATGACAGAAAAATGTGTGAATTTGCTTGTTGTGTGTTGTCATGAAAAGATGTTGGCCCGTATGAATTTTATTGTATTGTCCAAATGCACAATTGAAAGTGAAGGAATTTTCAATTGTACATTGTCAGAGTCATTCAACTATTGAATATTTTAATATGGCACATTTACTTGTGGAGGTCTTGTGTTTCAGAAGTAGTAGGTATTTTGTTATTTTCTTTGAAATTCAAACCATGGGCGTACCAAGTCTCACTAAACAAAATGAAAGCCAGCTGGAATTGGAACAGTAGTGGGCCAAATGCTACTGTTGAACATAGCAGGTTCAACTGCGTTCATTCTGTGCTTCAACTGTTTTTACAGTTCACTGCAGGGACCATTTAAGTGTTAAATAGTGATTTATGAATAATGTATTTTTACACCAGCATTATTGGCAAAGATAAAAGAGAGTCTTCATGCTATGATTCTGTATACATCAATCTATTGTTATCCAGTCATAATGACCATTATTCACAATGGCTTGTTGTGTACCAAAGCTACTGTAGTAGAATTCCTGCTACTAACCATAGGGTTGTAAGATTAAAATTTCTGTCTAAAGTGGTCATTTATAATAATCCTTATAAAAGTTCTTCATTGCCTAAAGCAAAGTAGATTCAATTTAGGCCAGTAAAGACCTTGAATTAAAGGGTCCATTGAAAATAAAAACTATGTCCCATGTACCATATCAAATTTCTTTTGCTCCTTTTTCAAAACCACAATTCAAGAAATAGATTTCTCTACCTGTTAATTGTACAAAACAGATTGCTTATACCGGATTCCTTCTAATAGTTTATCACATCAGAACAGTATGTATACAGATGGTGTGTGTTTCACCTCCGTGAGCATGGTGGGATATAGTAATAACTTTTCTGACAGCAATGGTGGGCATCATTGTCAACAATTTTTTAAGTTTTGTGTTAAAGTTTTGAAAGTCAAGTATCTTCTACATTGGTTGCTGCATTCAAGTAAAACTTGGATAATATAACTATAGGTCTAAAGTTTATGCCATGGTATACTAGGAGTTCCTGTCATGTCTGTCTCACCTGCTTAAGCATCATGGTAAATAATGTTAAAGTTGTGTTAAAAGCTGTTAAAAGTTACATTTATTGCTGTATTTAACTTTAACTTTGGTATTGCAGTAATATAATGCTAGGTGTACCTACCGTATATACTCGCGTATAAGCTCATACCAACTGCAAACTGCATAGACCCAGATCTGCCATCGCATAATGAAAGCACAGGAATAACCCTACAGTATGAGAAAACACAGAGGATGATGCTTGCATCCTTGGTGGTTTAAAGTACACACTGGACAAAATTCAAATCTTTGGTGGTTTCAAGTACACACTGAACAAAATTCAAATCTGAACAGGGCTACACTGATTACAAGGTTATTGTTAGAGATATCATATATACTCACTTATAAGTAGAGCCCAACTGCAAGCGACATAGACTTAGATCTGCCATTGCATTATGCGAAGGCAGATCTGGGTCTATGCAGTTTGCAGTTGGACTCAACTTATAAGCGAGTATAGACGGTATTCTGAATATGAACATGGCAGACTGTTTCAAGGTGGAGGCAATGTTATTTGGACAATGAGATACTGTCTATACTCGCGTATAAGCTAATACCAACTGCATAGACCCAGATCTGCTGTTGCATAATGCGCCGGCAGATCAGTGTCTATGCAGTTTGCAAGGACTAATAAGTAGAACAAACAACATAGACCCTGATCTGCTGGCGCATTATGCGACAGCAGATCAGGGTCTGTGTTGTTTGCATTTAGACCCGGATTATACGTTAGTATATACTGTATCTTGCCTGTCTCACTGGCTTAAGTAGAAAGCATGTTTCATCATTGGTATTGCAGTGATGTAATACTTGAGTACCAATCTTGCCTGTCTTGCTGGCTTATGTAGAAAGAATGTTTCATCATTGGTATTGCAGTGATGTAATACTTGGAGTACTAATCTTGCCTGTCTTGCTGGCTTAAGTAGAAAGAATGTTTCATCATTGGTATTGCAGTGATGTAATACTTGGAGTACCAATCTTGCCTGTCTTGCTGGCTTAACTCATTAACCCCTGGAGATTCTTTTCATTTTCGCCTGAAATGGGGGTAGGAAACGCATTTTTGGGGTTACTTCTGAATGCAGCAAAACACATCTGCTTAAGAAAGTTTTTTGTTTAGTCGGATGCTTAGGTGTATCAGAAAGATTGTTTTTGATTGGCTATTACGCTCGCGCATGTGCAGAGGGGTAAAAGTTGGACTTCTTTTTCTTTCTTTTTCTTTTTTTTTTTCGTATTTGGATCCCTGATTTTTGTGTCCTGGCCCCTTTTTACTCCAAATCTCAAACTTATCATACTTTTTGCAAAGGTTCATCTGTCTGTGTGCAGTTCGGACCGGTCTGCTTTAGATCTAAGGCCAAAAAGTATAAAATCTGGACACAAACTCCGGTTCCGGAACTGGCAATTTTTGACCTAAAAAAAATCGGGTCTCAAAAACTGCATTTTTTTCGCTGTATTTTTAATGCGAGTAGAAAGTCGACATTATTTGGTATCATTGTAGAGCTACATCTGTCTACTTTCCTGAAATACCATCCACTTTAGTGTATCCTAAATGATGTTCATGTTACAGAGCTCAGAAGTCGGGTACAACCTCATGACGCGTAAACGTGGTGCCACTGGTTAATGAGTTAAAGAGAAAGAATGTTTCATCATTGGTATTGCAGTGATGTAATACTTGGAGTACCAATTTTGCCTGTCTAGCTGGCTTAAGTAGAAAGAATGTTTCATCACTGTAAACAATGTTAAGATATGTGCTGATATTTTTGAAAGTCACATATATCTTGAATCAGTTGCTTTACTCAAATGAAGATTTAGGATAATATTACCATTGGTCTAAAGTTTGTATACTGATATGAGCAGTTCCTCTCTTGCCTACACAAGTATTATGGTCCACAATGTTTAAGTTTTGTGTGAGACTTTATTTCAGTCAGACACAGGGTTATACTGATAGCATACAAATGCAGGTGAGGCACCGGATTTTTGTGGAACACTTGTTTTCATTTGTTATGCTTTTGTTAAATTCTCTTAGAATTTGACTTGAATAATGATATTTTGTATGAAAGTGCCCGGGATTTAAAACTGGACACATCAGATGTAATTCAGACTTATTCTATTAATAATTTTTTTTTATCCTGTGTGGTCAGTTTTAAATATACAGTCAAACCTGTCAACAGCGGCCACCTATGGGAAAAGGCAAAACTGGCCATCGTACACAGTTGACCTCTGAACACAGGTTCACCTTTTAAATTTGTTTTTGAACAGATACCATGCACTGAATATCATTATCGTTAATACTATTATTATTATTATCATTATTATTATTATTATTATTATTATTATTATTATTACCTTATCAGTATATTTTGTGTGCACTATTCAACAAAGTCATAAAATACACATATATGTTGTTCTCTCCCAAATTTATGTTCGACACGAGATTACTGTATCCTGTTCACTTTATTCCATCCTATAAATTAAATCAACATTGACTTGAAATAATCACTGTTCTTGGTTTCTTTTGTGTACCATGATGAAACAATAATTTCACTACTGACTTACAGCTTACCTATGACAGTAATACAGAGGAATGACTCGTTTGTCTGCCAGCTTGTGTAAGTTTCACTTAGAAACAGCTGTTCACACTTTAAAAATAATATCTAGATAAAGCCAGTTGCTCAACTCACCGAGATCAAAAGACAGTCGGCTTATTTAGAAGCCTGTGATGAATAGGAAATCCAAAGAAGCCGTATATGGCTATTCTTTATGACCCATGAACCGAAACTTCGCCCAAGTTTACAGACAAGGTTTAAATATTGAATGATCCCTGACCCGAGGTAACTCATATCTCTTCTCAAAGACAAACTTTTGCATTAGAGATAGCTTTGATTCACAGGCAGATAGATGAAGATATCAAACTATACCTGTCACACTTGCACATTTCTGCTGTGATAGCACTTCTATTTTCCTCACTGTCCAGCAAACGAATTGCTTTGAATCTCAACCCTAATGATATTAACTGCCTCTCATTCGAATTTGACATATTGACACCTTTGAGTTACATTGTCAGCATGACTGGATTTACGAGTACAAGCGAGATAAGAAATGTTTGCACATCGATTCACATGATATTCCTTTATCAAAACAATACCTTCCTCATGAAGATAAAGTTCAGTTTGCATAGACTGTGCGGTCACTATAGATGCGTTCCAGTGACCAGTTAATGCAGTTAGAAACCATTGTTTGGTTAGGAAACACCTGGCTGTTACATACAGGACATTATTATGGGAAATTTGCTGGGGGGAAATTAGAATGGCCGTTGTGAACAGATGACTGATGAGTACAGGTGACCGTTAGGACAGGTTTGACTGTATATTCTTTACACATTTACATTCAATAAATTGGTGCATGTCAGTGTTATTAATGTAGTAGAATTATACTTTCAGTATAAGTAATCTTTGTTTGTGTACTTGAAATTGTATTATAGGTCAGCTTAGATAAATTTGCAGTGTGTTCAGGCTCAAAAGAATTTTTTTTTTTTTCTGATTTCATGACTGTCCCTGTTTTTGCCTACTGACCCCAGAGATTTTTCCAACTGTTAAATAAATAATGAAAAAACAAATTGAATTTCAGATTTTCTTCATGTTGTGACTAAGGCAGCAATGTTTTAAAAAAATTCTAAACATGTGCATGGTTTGCAAGAATCAAAAGGATACCATTTAATCGAAACAATTAAAAACTCAACCTTTCCCCTTAAATACATGCACAGATTAGGCTTGCCAAACAACTGACAGCTATTATAATGGGAATGCCATACATCCATCAACTTGCGATTCACATCTTTTACCTCTTATTCTGACAGGATTAAGTTTTTAAGACATGTCTATGTTGAATATATCTGATAATTTAATTAAAACATCCCCAGGTCATCGTGATATTGCTACTTGTATGTAAATGATGAGAAAGATTCAATAATGCATCCAGGTGTAATGTTCGTAGAATGCTCTTGTAGGATCTACAATGACTAAGAATCTAAGCAGTGGCTTACAAACTTGAAACAGGATTACTTTAAATTAAGATGCTAGGTTATGTAACGTGTTTCAAAGGTAAAAAATGTAGTTTAATTTTTTTGTGTGCAACATTATCAGTAAATCAACCAGATGTGTAATATTGTGTAATGTGCACTACAACCAATTCTCATCAACTACTTTTTTTAGCAATGTGGAATCATACATACTTTAAGAAAACAATGAGCAGAAAATCCCACTAAACAATCCTTTTAAGCAGAAATGTGGAAATATATCATTTAATTGGAACTGGTAATTCCTGCATCACTGACAGCTGCATGCATGGTTTGTTTACATGTTTATGATTTTGTAAACATTTACAGGCAATAAACTAAACTTAGCCATTTTACACGTGTAAACATTGCAGCCTGAGTTGTGACCAGTCCAGATTTCATTTCATTTCTAGGTAACAGTACAAGACATCATGCTCATTTAGAAGCTTACCACAGTACAAGACATCATGCTCATATAGATGCTTACCAGGGTTCAGGAATAGCACTCATCCTCTCATCCTGACTGGGTAAAAATTGCCTGTGCTAAGAAAGACTTCACTACCTACTCATCCCTGGGCTGCATAGATGCAGATTTTGCACCAGCATGCATCAATTATTGATTACTTTTGCCTATTTTGCCTCCTTTTTATCAATGCAGAACATTCTGCAAAGGAGGCCAACTTTGTTTTTACACATGCGCCTGACACAAACTTGATACTAAAATAGGTTCAGATCATGAAAATATTTGTTCAGAGTGAAGACACTGAGTTTAAAACTCTTCCAATACATGGCAGACAATATATTTCATATATTTCGTCAAGGTAAAACCCTGGTAAGAACCACCAACCCATGGGAAAGCTACTAGGAAGCTTTCTCACGTATCCATGTTGGTCGAGCTGAGACCCAAACTCATGTAGGCAGAGGTGAGATGTGTGAGTGATCTGTAAAGGTGAGCGCCTTAGACCACTCGGCCATCTGGGACCCCACATAAATATGTAATAAGAGACAAGGTTTGTATACTGAATCGAGAAATCGCTGTTTAACACCTACCCCCTTGATTTCATGATGGTATTTGCATTTACAGTGACACTTCTTGGTAATCAGGGAATCATTCTATATCTTAACAAAAATTCTTTCTTAAGCATATTTATTTTTTATTTTGGTTTGAAGACAAATGGAGTATATATCCAGTAACAACAACATCGGTAAAATGTAACAAGGGGTTGTAATAAAATTGAAATAGAACATACTGTAGAACAGGTGTCTCCAAACTTTATAAGACAAGGGCCATGTTAGATTTTTGAAGGGGGTTTGCGGGCCGAAGCGACTGTGAAAAATTTAAATATATGCAAAATCGTTTTAAAAAAGTACAACACTTTGCGAGCCGGACAAATCGAAGCCGCAGGCTTTAGTTTGGAGATCCCTGCTGTAGAATGTTGAGAAACTATGCATCTTTCCACTACTTTTTGGTATTAGATATAAATAAGGATAGCTATTCTCACAGTTTGAAAGTTTATGCCAGAATAGCTTTGTTTTATTTATTAAGTATCATTATACGTTGTTAGTGTAGGGGAGATAATAAAATAAAGGGAGGAAATATGCACCATTGTTATAAAAGCTTGAAAACTATAACAACAGCAACAAAAACTACCACACAGCAACTAAAACAAAACACCAACAAAAATAAACTAAAACAATTATAATGATTATCACGATCATAATGATCATCAGATTAGAATCTTTTCTTTCATTTTTAGTGATTTGTTGCATTTTAATCTACATGTACTTCTCGTCTTAATTTTTTCATAATATTGGACAAATTATTGTTCTTGTAACATTGGCTTCTGTATGCACATGTACGAGTCCCTGCTTATAGGCATCATGGCAAATCATATAAACCTCTACTTTGGCAGATTATTGAAAAGAAATGATGTTTTAAAATGTCAAGAAAGCATTATTAGAATTAGTGTTAGTTGTATAATAAAAACTTTATTATACAGTGATCTGTACAGTACGAAGTTTTGTTTTTTTAACTTGTCCAATACAGATTTTCAGCACAACATAGACTTGTACAATAAAAATATACAGATCACTTTAAAATACCATATGTACTTTTGTAAAAGTTAATATCAACTGCAAACTGCATAGAGCGAGATCTGCCATCGCATAATGCGCTGGCAGATCTGGGTTTATGCAGTTTGTAAGGGCTAATCAGTAGAACAAACAACATAGACCCTGATCTGCCAGCGCATTATGCGACAGCAGATCTCGGTCTATGCAGTTTGCAGTCGATATTAACTTATACAAAAGTACATAAGTATTTTAAAGTATGTTGTTTACATGTGGATATGGATTATACATGAGTATATATGTTAAACTCTTTGTATAGCACTTAGTCTTGGAAGTCATTTTGTTTAACTTGTTGATTACACATTTCTGGTAGCTGTTTTATACATGAATTTATATGCCTCTGTCCTAAGTTATGTTTTTCAACAGAAATTACCACCTGTGTCAGATTCTAATAAAATCATTTACTCTACATGAATTACTGCTATTTGCAATTTCTATGCTTTAGGCATGTAAATGTCAACTATATCTGTGTCTTATCTTGTGTTGGGTAAAAGTGATTTGTGTGAAGTTTGTGTGCCCTTTGAGGTTTTATAATCACTTTTATCATCTCTAGTGAGCTGGCGAAGACTGATTGGATGTCTCAGATTTATGCATTATTAATTATGTTTATATTCAATGTTGGCATTTTGTGACCCTACAATTTATGCTCCATATTTACTAGTAAGGTGAAAGCATTCTGACTTTTGTACTTTATAACTACCAGATAGTATACTCTATTTACCACTTGCTGTTTAATACATTTTAGAAAATTCTGCTCATTGGGTTGTAGTACAAATATTTATTTAAAATACTTCTTTATGCTCAGCAGAATTAATCTGAGTTTAATTCATCCTGCTTGAGTGAAATGTATGAGCAAAGACAATGCTTGCTCAAGTATACATGTGCATATTTTCCTGCATGCATATACAGTTTACACACATTCACATGCACAAATATATAGCTATTAGTCCACCATGCCCATCAGTCTCTACATCTGTGTGTCCAGCTTTTAGTCTGTTTTCCTTTTAACCTGGACTCAATCTAACACTGTTCTGACAGGCCATATCAAGGCATGGAGTATCTTAATTTTGGAACATACATGTATGTCAACTATTTTCAGGTATGTGTACGTAATTACGTCCACATAAAAAAAGACACCTGTTTGTCCGAAGTGACAAACTGATATATCGGTGCAGAACTAAATTATTGTTTCATGTTGGTGTAGGTGGGGCATGCTTTTTTTTTTCATACATCAGTTTCAGTTGTCGAAAACGGTATCAATCGCTGAATGGTACAGAATCAAATTGTTACATATTTATTTTTGTACACACCAATAAGCCTGGCATGCATATTTACAAGACCATCTGGTATCAATCTATGTTGCAATTGGTGATTTGAAAAGTCTTATCTATCATGGTTCTCATTGCTTCTGCATCAGAAGATTGGCAATAATTGTAATCCCTATGTAATAGGCATGCAACGTTCAAAAGATGCAAATAACTGATGCACATCATTCTGATGATATATGTATATGTAGCAATAATAAACATGTACCAATTTGGAAATATAAAGTTCATATATTGGTAGCCAGACAAATTCTTTATGTTGTGGGCAAATACTCGGAAATGCTAAAGTTGGGCCTGTCTCATTCTTTATGTTGTGGGCATATACTCTGGAATGCTAAAGTTGGGCCTGTCTTATTCTTTATGTTGTGGGCAAATATTCAGGAATGCTCAAGTTCTGCCAGTCTCATTCTTTATGTTGTGGGCATATACTCATGAATGCTAAAGTTGGGCCTGACTCATTCTTTATGATGTGGACATATACTCATGAATGCTAAAGTTGTGCCTGTCTCATTCTTTATGATGTGGACATATACTCATGAATGCTAAAGCTGGGGCTGTCTCATTCTTTATGATGTGGACATATACTCATGAATGCTAAAGTTGGGCCTGACTCATTCTTTATGATGTGGACATATACTCATGAATGCTAAAGCTGGGCCTGTCTCATTCTTTATGATGTGGACATATACTCATGAATGCTAAAGCTGGGCCTGTCTCATTCTTTATGATGTGGACATATACTCATGAATGCTAAAGTTGGGCCTGACTCATTCTTTATATTGTGGGCATATACTCATGAATGCTAAAGCATAGGTGGCCATGATAAAAAAGATAGTCTCTCATATCACTGAATCATTATGTATACATTTAGAGTTGTTGAGCAAATGTGTATTGAATGTGCAACTCAAAAAGCATGTTGCTAATTCTATTTGGTAAATTTCAACTCAGTACTGTACCTTGGCTTAGTAGTACATGTACGTAAAAAAGAGCAAATTCATTCATACTCAGATATCTGTTATGGCTACAGATAGGAGAGATGTGTATCAATTTATACTGAACCTGTGTCTTTACATTGTACATTGAATTTCTCATCCTAAGCACTTTTACCCTTGACGAGATGAAGCAACTGCTATAAATATTCAAAACATACGCATGAAATAGCAAATTTGTCAAACTATAATTACATGGAGTTTATCACTCAAAATGATGTATGCAGCTTTTGCAGTAGTATTATTATTTAACTTCAAGATATCCTGGTACACCCAGCCTTAAATGATTAAACTTTCACAATTTAAGACATTATTTACCAGTAATCAGCCCCCCACCCCACCCCCTCCAAGCATGCAGGCTGCAATTATTCTGAAGATTTTTTTGTGTTTTTGTTGTGAATTTCTTCCTTACTGTTAGTCATTTGAAACCATATAAGACACTATTTACCAGTTATCAGGCCCCACCCTCCACCCCCAAAAGCAGGCTGATATTTTTCCAAAGATTTCTGTGTGTTTCTGTTGTGAATTTCTTACTTGTTAGCGAATTAAAACTGACTAGATATTAGGGTATAAATATGAGTCCAGTATGATATCCTGTTAGCCATAGACACAAAGTACACAAAGAAAGTAAGAACACATTAACCTTGAAAAGTTGGCCTTGAAAATGTAATTACTGGTAATTTGTTGGTTAAAAAAGTTGGTAATAATTATAAAATTAGAATCTAAGACTGACCTGAACTTTGGCACACTGCAGCTAACATTATAGTCTGCGGGCCATTTTAAAAACACTTCAGAGTTTTATTATCCCAATGATTTTAGAAGAAAATGCAGGCATTATGCTATCCTGTCAATCTAGACATGCATGCATACATGAGTAATGTTGGCCAACTACTCCTACCCTGTTTGAGATAGAGGCTTCAGACTTGATTGGCGTGGTCTACACATGTGTTCAGTGACTTTGAAATATTGGATACATTGCCATGTTGCTGAGCTTAGGGTGGGTGGGAACATATATATATATATATATATATATATATATATATATATATATGTGTGTGTGTAAAGGGGAGATAGTGATAACTGAGAAGAGCACACAGATAATGCTGCTTTACTGCAGACTTCTAGATAAAACTTGTCATGATTTCTCAAAACATCAAGAAATGAACCTCCCAGCCATCTCTGTATTTTATGTAACTCCCTATAAATTTCCCCAAATCCCATAAATACATGTATTCCTGTATTTTTGTGGGAAAAGAACATGCCAATTTTGTTTCACCAGTCTTTTTTTTCAGGTAAAGAATAAAAAAGACAAAATGATACATCATGATGGATGTACTATGTGTAATAGAGAAAAGAAGTGGCAGTAATAGATTACATATATTTAAATTGTTATTTCAGTGGTTTCTGTTATTAATATTGGCTTATTTGTGTCTTCAGTTACTTAAAAATGTTGTATTCAGTTGGTAATGTTAGCACATTATTCATTTTATCCCTATTATTCTTGTATTATTATTATATCACTAGAAAATCCCTATAATTTTGAAAAATATAGCTGGGAGACTGGCAGGAAACTAACTGTCACAAGTTACCTTTGTGATAAGAAATTCCAAACCATTTTTGCAGCATTTTTATTTGCATGAGGGAAGATTGTTTTGACAGCATATGAAATATGTGAACAATATTGCTACAGTTTGCCTTGACTTGCCACAAATTTAGATGTGACGTGCATGTAATATTTCTGGCGGGATTGCAAAGCAAGACAAGTCCATCCATCTGTCCATTTGTCTGGCATCAACACTTTGGTTACAGTTTGCATTTAGGTCATTTTATCAGACACTTGCTCATAGAGTCATATAAGCTGGAATTCAGATGTGTCATATAGAGTACAATACCATTCATTGAAAATTAGGTCACTATCACCTATATTGAATGGCCCGTTGATTTTGAGTAACCTTTGCATTTAACTCATTTTCTCAGGCACTGCTACATAGAGTCCTAAATTGGTATGTAACTGTGTTATGAGGAGTACTATAGCCATCAGTGAAAACTAGGTCACTGGTTTATGCTTATCTTTGTGTTGAGCTTAGTTTCTCATGGTTAGGATTTGCATAAATTTAGATCAGATACTTGCTCATAGAGTCACATAAGTTGGTATTTAGATTTGTTAAAAAGTCTACAAAGATAGTTCCCCATAATAAAAAATGAATTTACAGTATTCATGCTTTGCATTTCAGCCATACCGCCATGGGTGGTTTTCTTGTCTTGGTTTACAGTGCACATGGTCACGAGATGAAGTTCACATAGAACATTCAGCATGCGACTAGAAGTTATGATTTAGATTTATAATCACTTGACAATCCTTTTGCATCATGTTATTTTTTTCAATCCAGTATTTTTCTTCTTGTTAGACTAACAGACAAGCTGAGAGCAATGGAGCTGGTGACAATACACCAAGACCCGTCAGAGGTAAAACTTCTTCTTTTTTTGTACGGGTCACTGAATATTAAGTGTACAAATTGCAACTGATTTGTGAACATTCATGTACATTACTTTAAATTACATTTGAAAACCTTGCTCCAAGTTATAAAATCACTCAACTAAAAATTTTAACATCTGATTGGTCCAGACACATAAATCAGATATTCAAACTGAGTCTGATTTTAAGCATATTTTATTAAACCTCTAGGCCACATTTTGTAAGAAAGAATTTATAAGAAAGTGGGCAGTTGATAAAGGTATAGGAGTCATTCATCCCTGATGCATACTGTATTTTCCTTTTCTTTATGACTTGATAAGTTGTGTGAAATTTCCCCATTGTCACCGTTTTATGCCTGTGGCAGATCCTCCTCTATTTACACTGGAATAATCAATGGCTTCCTTGATTTAAATTGTAGCTTTTTAAAGTTTATTGAATGCAGAATACTGGTTAAAATTAAGGTCAATTACCTATCTATCTGTTTGCAACAGTTGAATGTTGTACAGTTAAACAAAAGCCTGTTTAGCTCTACTGGTTACAGACCAGAAGAGCTTATGGGATGGCCTATTTGTCCATCATCCGATGTCCATAAATCCATCAGAACAAGCTTGTTATCACTACTCCTCCTAAACTACTTGGAGGATTGCCAAGAAACTTCACACACACATTCATCCCAAGGTCTAGTTGGTCCTGAATGAAAATGGTGCTGCTCAGACATTCAATATGGTACCACAGCATCCATCTTGAAAATCTTACCTCGACTGCTCCTGAATGGATGGTCACGTCAGTATTGGGTTTTCACTAAAAGACATTATGTCTTGTTAGAGCTAACTGAAAATGGTGCCGATCTGACACCACAGCAAAAATCTTGAAAATCTTGTTGTTGCTACACCTGAACGGAAAGTAATATTGACATGCCGTTTTCACCAGAAGACTTCTTATGATGTCTAGTTGGTCCTAAATGAAAATGGTTCTGCTTGGGCATCCAATATGGCCACCACAGTGGCCATCTTGAAACTTGTTATTGCAACTCCTGAAAGGATGGTCATATTAACTTGAGAGTTTTCACTAAAAGATTTTTTTATGATGTCTTGTTGGTTCTAAATGGAAATGGTGCCAATCTGACATCCAGTATTGTCACCACAGCAGCCATCTTGAAAATCTAATTGTTGCTGCTCTTCCAGAATGGAAGGTCATATCAGCATTGGGTTTTCACCAGAAGTCTTCTTATTGTATCTAGTTGGTCTACATAAAAATTGTGCCGATCTGATATCCATTATGGCCACCACATTGTTCATCTTGAAAATCTTATAGCTATTCCTCCTAGATGGAAAGTCATATGGATATTTGGTTTTCACCATAAGACTTCTTATGATGTCTAGTTGGTGCTAGATGAAAATGGTGCCTATCTGATATCCAGTATAGCCACCATGGCAGCCATCTTGAAAATCTTGTTATTAGTACTCCTAATAAATGAAAAGTCATTTCAACATGGGTTTTCACCTGAATACTAATTATGTTATCTAGTTGGTCCTGAATGAAAATGGTGTCAATCTAACCTTAAATATGGCTGCCACAATGAACATATTCAGAGATGCTGTCAGGGCGCGAATCTTGCAAAATTGGTACGAATTCGCGCACTTGGAAAGCAGTGATGTGTGAGAACTCCCGCAAATTAGTTTAAAGTCGAACATATAAAAATGTATTATGCACAGTTTACAATTTTTATTTAACTGTTAACCCTTAAAGTGCTTGTCAGGGCATAAGTTGCGCCGCCAGTAGAAGTCTCGTTGCGCTTGTCTCATTATCGGTCTTATTGGCAACTGTTTACACATCGTTCAGCTTGATATGAACAGTTGTTAAACTAAATTTGATTGGCAAATTGGGCCCTGGAACAAGCATTGTTGAGTTTTAACCTTGTATTCATGAAGGAAGTTTTAAAATTTTTCATTTCAATTAAAGACCCCTAGAAAATTCAAAATGGCTGACTCGCAACATGGTTCATCTTCAGATGGCCGATGATAGCAATGATGACAATGATTTTTAAAGTTTTGAAGTATATGAGATTATTGGAGCCCGGAAAGTGTTACTGGAAATACCAGTGAGTAATTTTGAACCAGAAAATGATGTTGAATACGAGTCCGATGTACATGCTGGATGGAAAAAAACAGACAGTATGCCAGTCAACCCCCTATTAAGCGGTCCTTCGATATTAAATGTCAAAATGGGAGAATACTAAGCCTAATCAAAGTACAGGCAATTTAAAAGTAGAGTGCAATTTTTCATTTCTTTTCTGAAACAATTCTGCCTTGAGGGATCTTGTGGTACAAAACTATATAGCACACTAAGGGTTAAGATAAATTGTATAAATAAACATCTAACAAGAAATTAAAAAGTAAGGATATTTATTTTTAATCAGAACAACTCTGTCTGAACAAGCTGACTATGGCATTGATGGACTTAAAATCCTAATACAAAATTGTGGAACAGATAAGAAATTTGGCCTACATGTAGTAGTCAGCAAAGCACTGATTCAAGAAAGTGAAACTTTGGCAGAGGTCTTGTTAGTGAAAAATATTATTTTGGAGCAGAGATATCCAAGAGACAATACCTATGAGCTGCTGAAAATTGTACATAACAACCATAAAGAACATTTTTCCAACTTGTTTATTAAGCTGGCTTAGCTAGCTATGCATATGTGAAAGGAAATTCTCAGCACAGAACAATATTCATACACAGATAAGGCACATATTAAGCTCAGAAATGATCAACAGATTAATGCTTATACAACTAGAGGAGACATCTTTTGAGGATTTTGATTTAAATAGAGCAGGAAGAAAGAAAGAGATGGATAATTATGTGTTAGGTAAATACTGAACTATGGCCATTTCCACCTCTTTTGGTGACAAGGGGGGAGCTCCCCCCTTTTAGATAAAATCCTGGCAGCATCTATACATATTGAAAATCTTGTCACTAATTCTTCTGAATGGATAGTTATATCAACATGGGGCCTTCACCTAAAGTCTTGTAATGGTGTCTAGTTTGTTGTAAATGAAGATGGTACCAGTGTTGTATCCAGTATGGTTGCCGCAGTGGCAAATGTGAAAAACTTATCGCTTAAGAATGTGAAAGATGGTTTCAACACTCAGCAGTTAAGAAGAAGAATTGGTGTTTTTGTTGAATTGCTGAAAATTCTTTTTGGACATTAGAGCATCAGTCCATTCGAGGGACTCGTTTTATTTATTTTGATGTTTCTGGCCTGCAGTGGGGACATGTTTTACAAACAAATTTTTTTTTTCTCACGTGTTCTGAAAAACATTTTAGTATACACGTGTAGCTAATTTTGATCCATGCTTCAGTGCTCGAGAACAGTTTTTTCTCACGCTTTGCTAATTGCCCTAAAACATTTATTGTCCAAAAATCAACGAACCACTTGGGCAAGTATCTCAATGAGAAAGAGGGGCCGATGTAAGATTTACATAGGTTCTGTGGATAAGGCTGCAACATTTACCAAAATGTCTAAACATTTACATGGTTTACATTAACCAAAATAATGTCATCTAATCAAAACGATTTGTAAATCAATTGTTCCCCCCTATCTACCGGTATCCACTAGGCTTACTGAACAGCTGACAGTTATTATAATGTGTAATCCATACCTTACTCAGCTTGCTTGTTTCATTTGATGCATAACCTTTGCCTCTGAGATTTCGGTTTGTAAGACATCTTTGTTGAATATATCTGTTAGTTTAGTAAAACATCCATACTGATATTGTTTCCTACTGTTACATACCGTATATACTCACGTATAAGCTAATACCAACTGCAAACTGCATAGACCCAGATCTGCCGTTGCATAATGTGCTGGCAGAACTGGGTCTATGTAGTTTGTAAGGACTAATCAGTAGAACAAACGACATAGACCCTGATCTGCCAGAACATTATTCGATGGCAGATCAGGGTCTGTGTTCTTTGCATTTGGACTCGGTCTATACACGAGTATATACGGTATATGTACATGATGAAAAACTCAATAATGGAACCAGACATACTGCCTGGACATGTGCGTGGGATGCTTTTTTAGGATCTGCAATGACTGAGATGCTATGTATTGGCTTACACACTTAAAACGGTGTTTCTTTACAATAAAATGTTACTAATCAAAACTTCTGTTAATAAACATGTTGTTTAAAGGTAAATACTGTAGTTTAAATTTTTTTTATCAGCATTATCAGTAAATCAACATCGTGTAATGTGTGCGCTAACCAATTCCCGTCAACTTCAGCTTTTTTTCCTAGCAATGCCACATTCGGTGAAAATCATACAGACATACTTTAATACAAGAATTAACATAAAAATCTAAAAAGACCTCATAAGCAGGGATGTGGAAATATATAATTTAATTGGAATTGGTAGTTCCTGCGTCAATGACAGCCACATGCTTGTTTGTTTACACATTTACCGATTTTGTAAATGTTTACAGGCAGTGAACTAAACTAAGCAGTTTACATGTGTAAATGTTGCAGCCTTACCTGTGGATAGGACTGTCCTATGTTTCGAGCATTGCCCACATAAGCTCTGTTTTGGCATGACCCTGAACAAGTGTGGGTATGACAAAAATTATATGGAAATACTTCGTCACAAGCCATGTGCAAAAATCCCCTATGCTCCCTTTTCACCTGTGGCTGCCTGTGATAAGATTTTCTCATTTCTAATGAATATGCATAATTCTGCTTAACCAATCATTGCAAGCTCACTACATTTTTCTTGGAAAGTTAACCCAACATGACCTTCCATGCTGTTGGAATGAGCTAATCAGTTTTTCTCCTCCAAACAAAGTCACGTATTGAAGTGTAATAGCTGTTGTTGATGGCATATTTTTTAAAAAACATATTCATGAAAAATGAGAAATCTCGTCACAGGCAGCCACAGGTGAAAAAGGCAGTTTTTTGCCCATGGTTTGCAACGATGGTGAAAATATAGTTTTAAAAAAATATATGTACAAATTACACGGACATTCTGATGTTTGATACCAGACGATGTCACAAAATTACAAACAGGCTGAATACAAGATGAAGAATATTTTGATTTTAAAGTTGACAGTTTAAGTTATAATTGTAATATTTTATCTTAGTTGGCTCTGCAAGGTCCCGACAGAGTTACGCAACAAACCGTCCTCCTATACAGCAGAATGGAAAAGTTGGAAATGTTGAACCCTCAGCTCCAGGAAAAGTTGATCTTGCAGCTGCAGGTATGTAATGCATGTAGCTTTATATCATACTTATCATTATATACATTGTAAGTACACATGTAGTTTATTGTATTGCCACAGAGTAAGCAAGAAAAGGCATCTCACTGTCAATTCATCTATTTGTCAGTTGGATAAGAAAGCATTTGATTTTGATTTACGTGTATTTAGCTTACCTGTGTGTAAGTTCAAGTGAATTTATGGTATGGTCAGTCATGCATTGTCTGATCACTCTTGTTATTTACAATTTCTGGCATCAAGGCCCTTTAACTTCTCCAAAAAAACTGCTCAACAGAATTTGACCAAATTTGACAGAAAGCATTCTGGCATGAAGTTCAGATTGTTCAGATTATGCTGATCCATCATAAAATCTTTAAAATCACTTTTTCTCAAATATCGCTCCGTAGAACTTGACCAGATTTAACAGAAAGCATTCTAGTATGAAGGCCTTTCAGTTTTTCTTAGCTCTACTGGCTTTAGACAAGAAGAGCTTATGAAATGGCCTGTCATCCATCTTTTCTGTCTCTTGTCTGTCCGTTAGCACAAGTTTGTTACTGCTAATCCTCCTAAACTACTGGGAGGATTGCCATGAAACTTACCAAGGTCTAGTTTGTCCTAAATGAAAATTGTGTCGCTCAGACATACAATATGGCCACCATGACAGATACCATAGGCACAGTGGCCATCTTGAAAATCTGTTATCGCTACTCCTCCCAAATGGATGGTCTTGTCGACATGGGGTTTTCACTAAGAGACTTCTTATGATGTCTACTTGGTCCTAAATGAAAATGGTTCCTTTAAGACATCTGTCTTTAAAATTTTGTTTTTAATAGCAAAAATACATTACCTCCTACTATTGCATCACTTACCTTTTTGAGGATGCCATGTCCCCAGTCCAAGCTAAATATGCCCACCTCCAATTAGTAATTGAAGGCCCAGAATTGAAAAGAACATGATCCCAGTCTGATTCTTTAGTCACAGCCAACATATGGAATACCTTCCTATTTTTTCCTTGAACTTCGTGTGAGTACACATGTGACAATATTGCTGATCAAAATTCGCCCTTTTAATCATTTTAAACATCTTTTTGGCCAATCTTTTACCTTTTTGTGTCAACTAAGTGGGTTTTTTTCATCAGTCCTTACATTATTTTAGTGTTTTTTTGTTCTTTTTGCTAATTTAGAAGGGTTTTTGCATGTATTTGACATAAGTGTCATTGCCAACTGTAACAAAGGCAAAAATAAATTCTTTAGCCCAATCAGTAAGAGGAACCTGCCCGTAACCGTTCAGGAGATCCAGTTTGCTTACACATTCAGTGCTCAAAGAAAATTATTTTCAGACACAGTCCCAGGGCATACATTTGTACTATTATTGTGACACAATGTTAAAAGTGCTATAATTTAAATAACAAGACATAAAAATGCTTTAAATTGACTCATGTGATTCAGAAATAGATTGTGTGTGACCTTCTCTTAAAAAAGTTTGTTTTGATTTGATTCCATTTAAAGCAGTGTTTTATCCAGGTCCTGGAGTAAACCAGAATTCTGTACCAAAATAGTTTATTCTTTATAGTGTTTTCAGACAACATGTATGTATGACTTTGTTCACTCAAAATTTTATTCTGTTTTACTTAAAGCAATGTTTTCATCCTGGTTCTGGTGTCAACCAACATCACAAGCCAAGGACGAAAATCTGCTACGCTCCTGTTTCACCAGTGGCTGCAAGTGATACGATTTGCTCATTTCTAATGAATATGCATAAACCTGCTTAACCAATCATTGCAAGCCCGAGTAAAATTTCTTGGGAAGTTGACCCAACATGACCTTTCATGCATTCAAAGTTTCTCTTCCACAGCCACTTGTCAATCGATAAAAGGTCACCTTCGTTGATGTGTGACAGCTTGTTTCATTTGTTTTTGATGTATTTTTCTTTATGCATATTCACTAGAAATGAGGAAATTTTGTCGCAGGCAGCCACAGGTGAAAAAAGTGAATGGTGGATTTTCACCCACAGCTTAAGACAATGGCTGTCAACCAGTGTCCCGTTGCTTTTTCAGTGTGACATGGTTGCATCTAGGACATGATTGTGAAAATCCTGCTAAAATTGAAAATTGTATGCAAAATATTTGAATATGTGTAGGCATAATCATGGAAAAAATAAGAATTGGGTGCAAATTGTCCTGAATCATGTGCAAAATCATGTGCAATTTATGTCCAAGAAATGTAGAAATTACCTGTTTCACTCCTGTATCGTGATGCTGTTGTGGACCACCATTTCAGTTGGTTGAGGAGCAATGGTAGCTGAGGAATGCAAAATTTGGTTGAACTACCAGTTAAGTTTCTTTAACTCATTAACCCCTGGCGCCCTGTTTACGCGTCATGAGGTTGTACCCTACTTCCGAGCTCTGTAACGTGAACATCATTTAGGATACACTAAAGTGGATGGTATTTCAGGAAAGTAGACAGATGTAGCTCTACAATGATACCAAATAATGTCGACTTTCTACTCGCATTAAAAAATATAGCGAAAAAAATGCAGTTTTTGAGACCCCGATTGTTTTTAGGTCAAAAATTGCCAGTTCCGGAACCGGAGTTTGTGTCAGGATTTTAGACTTTTTGGCCTTTGATCTAAAGCAGACCAGTCTGAACTGCACACAGACAGATGAACCTTTGCAAAAGTAGGATAAGTTTGAGATTTGGAGTAAAAAGGGGCCAGGACACAAAAATCGGGGATCCAATACGAAAAAAAAAAAAAAAAAAAAAAAAAGAAGTCTAACTTTTACCCTTCTGCACATGCGCGAGCGTAATAGCCAATCAAAAACAATGTTTCTGATACACTTAAGCATCCGGCTAAACGAAAAACTTTCTTAAGCAGATGTGTTTTGCTGCATTCAGAAGTAACCCCAAAAATGTGTTTCCTACCCCCATTTCAGGTGAAAATGAAAAGAATCTCCAGGGGTTAATGAGTTAAAGAAATGAATATGTCTAGTCACAATTGCTGAATATAATTACACATATTTGTTTTGTTCAAGAAATTGCACCCTTAGTTAACCGACTTTTGCATTCCTCTGGTACCATTGCTTTTCAAAGAACTGAAATGGCAATCAGCAGTGTTTGAAAATACAACTACTTGATTGTGCCTGGATCTATTTGATAAGGAAAAAGGCATCAGAGTAAATATAGAATGAAATAAAGCAATTAGACTCTAAGCTGTGCAACAGTGTAAGTATGGGCTGCCAACTATATGAGATATTCTTGAAAATTTGACCTCCAGTTTTCCTATCAGCACTGTCGGAACAGAGCTTCACAATACCAATTGTTGTAGCAGTAAGACATTGACTAGTGCTTAAACAAATGTCCGATTTTACTATTCAAATATTTGTGGCCTGTATTCAATTTGTATTGAATAACTGTTGTGATGTCAACTTAAAATATTTAAAGTTGTCACCGTCGACTTCGGTTAAATCAGAAACCATGAAGCCAGAATTTTTAACAAATTCTGTAAACAATTGCGACCCATCTGACTTGTGTACAGACTTGTTTTCCATGTTGCTGAATTACTAAGCAACATAATCTTTCTACAATAAGAAAAGTGGATGACATTAAAAAAAAACAAAAAAAAACAAAACAAGAAAAATAAAACATTTCTTTTGCTGAAATATGGACCTATTCATTTCCATGGAAGCAGCCATTGTTGTATCTGCATAATTAGCAACAGCCAGTGAAAACAGAGAATGCATGACATAAGTATTTGAGGGGTAGTCTCAAAACTCTTTTCCTACATTTGTGAAATATATGTAGCCTGTCGAAGCCTGGTCCTGCTTTCACAAAACATTACAATTTGAGTACGCATTCATCTGCTCGACTCACATTTTGTATCTGCATGAAAGTTTATGACCAGCAAATTCATGGACAATTGTTTTGAAAACTAGGCTATTCGCAGTATTTTTGTTGTCATTTCCAAATGACATCTGATCAAAAATTGAGTCTTGTACATACTCAAGGTGAAGTTTGGTGAAAGCTGGGTCTGATTTCGTGAGCTTTTCTGAGTCTGCACTGCTCTTAAAATTCATAAGGTTTGTTTAACTATTACAGTCTTGATTGTTTAGAATTGGTATTAATTCTAAAGTAGTTAAAACCAGTCATAAATGTCTGAATACAATTTTTTAGTTACTTCAGTCTTCATGGTAATTAAGAATAAAAACAACAACCTCAAAAACAAACACCAAGAAGACTAAATCTGGATTTGCAGCATTTATTTACAAAAACCAAGTAAAAAGTTTAGAACTTCCACTTATTTTCTTATGATCACTAAAGAAATAGTATGGAAAAGAAACAAAACCAGAACAGTAAATTCTTTGAGAACAGAAGTTAATGAACGACTTTAAACTTTCAGTGTTTCAAACAACAAATTAAATTCTGATTCTGTTCCAAGATGTTAGTACTGGCAATGGCTGTAATATCTCAGTAGCAGTTATCCCAAAGTCATAATGCACCGGCAGATCAGGGTCTTTGTTGTTTGTTCTGGTGATTATTCTTAACATACTGCTTACATCTAGAATCTGCTGTCACATAATGCAGTGTACATACTGTATAAGTTAGAGCTACGAGGTCTGCCTCATTTTTGCATATTTCAACCAATGAGTTTGATGCTAGCTAATATATTAGGCTGGTGCCACCCTTTAATGAAGATTATGACTTTGTTAAGGACACAATTTTTGAAAGCATATATGAGCTAGTACCTGAGGAAGATAGGTTAAAATTCAAACATAGTTGAAAATTGATCGGCAAACACGTGGAGTTTGCCAGGGAATTTTTTCCGAGAAAAGGAAGATTTGTTTAATAAGCGGTTTAGCATCACTGGTAAATTCAACGTATTTCAACACTGATTCTGGTAAAAGTACTGGTTGTATTAAACAACCTTTTTCTTAAGTTCTGTTTTTCTCATACTTTTTGAACTGAGTTTATAGGAGTGTGCTGCCTGATATAACTCCGATTTTCAAGCTCTCGTCTTCCTCCTAGGTTGGCAGTTGAACAGATTTTTTAGTTTCCAATACCATTGTGACCACTTGTTGGTTTCAACATCAAGCACTAGCAAACTTTTAAAGAAATTTGGCTCAAAAGAAGTATGCAAACATAATTCATATTCATGGTAAGAAATGATTCCAAAACTTTCGCACAAGCCTCCAAATTCTGTTAAACGATCCCAAATACAACAGCGACTCCTGGGCATCGAAGGAGTGAAATCAGCTGACAGACTGAAGTCATATGTGTAAAACTATACAGTAAATAAACTAAACTAATAAAACACAGAATGTTCTTACAAAGCATATTTGCTTGACATAAAATACTGCCAGCAGAGAGAGAGATATATTAAAACTTGACCTAATTACACAAATTACTGTCAAGATTTAAATTCATGCAAAATGCAGGTAATGGAAAGAAATGGGAAGAGGTGTGAGAGCAGTGTCTTAAACAGAAGTCACACGGAACTTGTCCATCACAAATTCAGTGCTGTGAATAAAATGCAGTACAGTTTGATGTAAGCGTTAATATGCTTGGTTTCAGTTTGTGAGTGCACTTGCAAAGAAGTATTTGGTAAATTCATGGCTTCCACACTATGTGTGGCTTCAAGAGACACCATGCCATTTTGTTCTTGAAAGTTCCAAAAGCTGTAGCAGTATTAACATAAGAAATAAAGGAATTATTGGACACTGTCTAACACTTATTATGTACAAGAAGTGTTAACTGTTCAGCAGCTCTATTCTGAAGACTGAGATTTATGTCATTTCAGGTCGCAGGAAGTCTAACTGTGTGAAGGAGGTGGAGAAAATAGAACTGCGACGCAAGGAAAGACGGGCAGCACAGCTGGCCATTAAGGAACATGTGGAGCAGGAGTATGACACATCTGAACCCAACTGGGAGTTCCTTGCTATGATTAAGTAAGACACATTAAAACTGTCCAAGGAGAGACAGAATTCTGTTTACTTGCCTGCTTCAGCATCTACCCATGACATTGCAGTTGTCAGTGTTGTCCTTCACATTAACAAATGTCCACATTTTATGTTTTCGGCAGTGTTTCAGACATCATTGCATGTGCAATCATGAAACTTATAAGTGTCACTGTGACCTCATCTACCACCTGGCTTGCCATCATCATCATGTCTGCCTTAATCATTATGGGCATTTACAGATAACAAAAAGCTGATGTCTGAATTAAATATGCAGGTGAGCTTTGCTTTCTTCTGACCACCCCCTCCCCGTTTTTTTTTCTTAATCACCCACAACCGTAATTCTTATTTTGATTATGTCCAAGAAAAGAAAAATATTGAAAAGGATGCAGAACCAGTGTATGGTTAAAATAGTTACAACTCTTGACAGCAGAATGGTAATAATGTCAGCAAACAGCAATATATCTTTTCTAAATTACCATATATACTCGTGTAATGGCCGATACCAACTGCAAACTGCATAGACCCAGATCTGCCAGCGCATTATGCAATGGCAGATCAGGGTCTATGTTGTTTGCATTTGGACCCGGCTTATACGCGAGTATAGACGGCAAAATATATCATGACAATCTATGCTAAAAATGATAATCAGTGTCATTCTGATACTTGACTGCATGACAGTGATTTGAACCAAATGCTTATAGATGTGTTCTTATTTTTTGGATACATTGTCCCACTATTTTTCCACCACATTTTAAATAACCTATTTGGTACACAATCATTTTCCTGTACTTAACCAGGAAACATCAGGAATATTAAGCTACCTAAATATTTAACCTTTTTTCTGTCATCTGTACCTCAATCCATTATGCCATATCTTTCACAGTAGAGCTGAAGGACACAAAATCTGGAAAACTGCAGCAAATCACTTTAAATTCATGGATATCAAATTTCATGGTTTAGATTTTAAAACTACATAATTGCTAATTATTGGTACTTAATTTTGTGTATTTATCATTTTTTAAAAAAACACCATGATAAAATATTGAGTGACAGTGTATATATATCTTATTAAAGATTAAACCAACTCGTTCCACACATTTTCAAGCAAGCTGCAGTAATTACCATATATACTCGTGTATAAGCTGATACCAACTGCAAACTGCATAGACCCAAATCTGCTGTCGCATAATGCACCGGTAGATCAGGGTCTATATTGTTTGCATTTGGACCTGGATTATACGCGAGTATATACGGTAGGTTGATTAGGTAAGTTATTCATTGTTAACACCTAGTATAAATGCAGAGATCTTACAGAAGATCCAGACATCCTTTTGCATGCATGTATAAGCAGACAAGCTTAATTCCACTGCTGTAATTAGTATTAGGATTTTAGCTCACCTGACTGTAAGGACAAGGGAGTTTTTCATATGGCCCTCCATCCGTTGTGCATACATCAACAACTGATTTTTTTAACTTGTTCTAAAAAACTACCAGACCAATTTTGACCAAATTTGGCACAGAGCATCCTGGCATTAAGAACTTTAAAATTTATAAAAAAAATAATGCTGATCCTCAGTCAAATACGGACACTATTACTAAAAACTGTAAAAAAAAACTTTAAATGGTGTCTTATCAAATTCTGGCAGGAAGACCTCTTTCATGTTTGTACAAATGATGCTAATCACCCTTAAAATTGTGGCCACCATTGCTAAAAAAAAGAAATCTGCTGTCACAAACAAATACAAAAACTTTTAAACAGCTTCTTATTCAAAACCATTGAATAGTATTTAACCAAACTTGTTGCTTAGACTTTTCAGATTTGAATAAATGATGCCAATCCACCATCATATATGGCCACCATTACTAAAAACAGAAAAACCTTTTAAAGACCCCTTTAAAACTGCTGAATAGAATTTGACCAAACATGACAGAAAGCATCCTAGTATGAAGACCTTTCATGTTTGTACAGATGATGCCACTCCACCATCAAATATGGTGGCCATTACTAAAAATAGAAAAACATTTAAATGACATCTTGAAAACTGTTCAATAGAATTTAACAAAACTTGACAGAAATCATCATGGCATGAATACCTTTCAAATTTATGCAAATGCTGCCAGTCCACCATCAAAAATGGTTACCATTACTAAAATTAGAAAAACCTTTCCACAACTTCTCCAGAACCACTGAATAGAATTTGACCAAACTTGATGGAAAGTTATGCAAATGATGCCAGTCCACCATCAAATATGCCAGCAATTACTAAAAGTAGATAAACCTCAAAACAACTTCTTCTCAACTACTGCTAAATAGTTTGATGAAACTTGATAGAAAGCATTCTGACTTGAAGGCCTTTTAAATTTATACAAAAGATGCCGATCTGCCATCATGTATAGCCACGGTTACTAAAAATAGGAAACCTTTACGTGCCTTCAAAAAAACTGCTGAACAGCATTCTGGCTTGAAGATTTTTCAGATTTGTACAAATTATGCCAATCTGCCTTCAGATATGGCCACCATTACTAAAAATAGGAAAATCTTGAAACGATTTTTCCAAAACCATTGAATTGAATTTGACCAAACTTCACATAAAGCATTCTGGCATGAAGATGTTTTAGGTTTGTACAAATAATGCTGATCCACCATCAAATATGGCTGCCATTACTAAACATATGAAAACCTTTAAACAGCTTCTTCTCCAAAACTGCTGAATTGAATTTGACTAAACTTGATAGTAAGTATCCTGGCATGAAGACCTTTCAGATTTATACAAAAGATGCTGAACAGCCATCAAGTATGGCTGCCATTACTAAAATAAATAAAATAAACTTTCAACAACTTCTTCACAAAAGCTGCTTGATAGAACTTCACCAAATTTGGCACAGTGTCCTGACATAGATCACTTTCAATTTTTGTACAAATGATGCCAATGCACCATCAGATAAGGCCACAATTGCTAAAAATAGAAAAACCTTGAAATGACATCTTCTCCAAAAACATTTAATAGAATTTGACCAAACTAGACAGAAAGCATCATGGCATGAAGACATTTCAAGTTTATACAAATGATGTTGATAAACCATCAAATAGGCTGCCATTACTAAAAATCAAAAACCTTTAAACAGCTTCTCCAAAACTGCTGAATAGAATTTGACCAAACTTTACAGAAAGCATCCTGCCATAGCGGGTTTTAAATTTTATACAAATGATACCAATCCACCTTCAGATATGATCACTGTTGCTAAAAATAGGAACAGATTTAAATGACTTTTTCTGAAAAACTGTTCAACAGAATATGACCAAACTTGACAGAATGCATCCATGCATGCAGGCCTTTCAGTATTGGATAAATAATGCTGATGCGCCATCAGATATGGATAAAGATACAAAAACTAGATAAACCATGAAATCATTTGTTTTCATAACATATGTAATCAGCAGCATTGGAAAAAATTTCAGCAGAAAACATCCTGTTGACCTTAATTTCTTGGTCAACTCCTCTTGCATTGGCTATTAGGCAGATGTCAGCTAGGTGAGTGATCTCAGGCCCACTTTCAGTCTCTTGTTCAGTATGCTGAAAGACGACAATGAAAACATAAAGCTCTTGACAGTTGGGGATTAGGTGCTAAAACAAAGTCAATGACAGCAAACCAAGCCTTTTGAGAGAAAAAACCCATCTTTTCAAACAGTTTTGTCAAAATTGAGTTTCACGCTCTCAGGTACACTGTGGTTAAAGAGCGTGAAACTTGAAGTAAAATCAACCATTGTGGGTCTGCCTGATCATAAGAAATCCTCTATTTGTTGACATGATTCTGACACCATGTGAACTCTGTACACATTCACTGCCCCTTAATGTGGTCAGAAGGCAGTAGTGCTCTTTGATCTTTTCAAAGCACATCTCAGGGAGAGACTGCTTATATGGCAGCATACCACGGTTTGTGCCAGTCACATGCACAGAGAAGTTGCAACACCCAGATGTATTTGGCCCAGGTGATTACTTAATTATATGAACAGGATGCCAGTGGAGATGTATTTTTTGACATGGTCTCGATCAACCTGAAAACACCTACCCTTAAGTCAATTCACACAAAGTGGATTATCTCCACACATGACAAATTGTCACTTAGGACGGACCTGATTAAAATGGGCTTCAGGAAAGTGGAATGGATCCGCTGATTGTTCATTTAACAAATTGATATATGTGTGAAATGTATTTAGTTATAACAATGTGCCCTGGTGTTTTGTCTGCTCATTGGAATAGTTAACAGTGCTTGTGATCAACAGAATCAGAAGTGCAGTGGAAACTTGTTTATAGAGTGTCGGACTCATAATCCAAGGTTCAATACCCGCCCAGGCCAGCCTTGGTCAGCTGCCTTGGTGTGTCGTTGGGAAAGGAACTTAGCTTCCATTTTTTCAGCATGATATAGCCAATAATAATGTTAAAACATCCCCCTCTCTCTGACAAAAAAATATTTTTGTTTACAAATATTCAATATTTTTCAATATTTTCACCACAGATGTCACCAATTTTCATACATGCAAACATGAATACAAATGCATAAAATAAATGATTTGAGGATACCTTTCCTCCTTCATGGACCTTGATTGGCAAAAAATCCAGAACATTTTTACAAATCCACACGTTATATCTCAGATGAAAGGTTACTGTAAATGACATTCAGATTTTGTCCTGAGTACCATATGTACTCGCATATAAGCTTATACCACCTGCAAACTGCATAGACCCAGATCTGCCATCGCATAATGCACTGGCAGATTTGGGTTTATGCAGTTTGTAATGACTAATCAGTAGGACAAACAACATAGACCCTGATCTGCCGGCGCACTATGCGACACCAGATCAGGGTCTATGTTGTTTGCATTTGTACCCTTGTTATACGCGAGTATATACGGCAACCACTTGTGTTCATGTGCAATGTTGGGGCAAATGTCATAGTGTGCAAATGATATTGCTTTAGTCATGCAGCTTTGAGTGAATTTCATGGCTTTGTTAAACAATTTTGGAGATCTGTATAATAAAATATAAGATTCCATGAATAGTCTAGAGCAGCTAGATTAACTATAAGAAAATGCAAATGATCATTTGTTATTAAAGCATTCATAAAATCTCTATTTTGTAAAGAGAAGTAATTCCTATAGGAAGGAGCAGTCACTACTGTAGTATTTTTCAAAGCATAATTGTATGGATTCGTTAAAATACATTTTTGATGTAATTTATTTATTTACTTACTATTTACATCTACTTACTTGTTTATTATCAGAGAGTACAGAGCACAACTTGATTTTCGTCCTTTGACATCATCAGACCCAATTGTTAATCATCAGATCTGCGTATGTGTTCGGAAGAGACCATTAAATAGAAAAGGTAATAATAAGCTCACAAAGTTAAAGCTTTGGAGGGGGAAAAAAAGTTAATAAACTAGACAGACTGAAACAACTTAATCTTAGTCATTAATAATTTTTAATCTTTACAATGTTATAAAACTTTTTCAAATGTAGAGTTTTAAGGAAGATATAAATAATATATGATTATACATTTACTGTATTGTATTATTTTTTTTGTTATCAGATTTTCATGAAAAATGTTAAAGGTTAAAGATTTTATCAATTCTTCATACTTAATCATTGTTTCAAATTATTTGAGATGTATGTGCTGTTTTGCTTTGCGTCACACTGGTTATGGAATGATCATAATGCATTCTTCAGAATGTATCTATTTATTATAATCTCTTTCCCTCATTAGTTAAAATGGAATATAATTATGCATTGTGTCATTTTTGGTATTTTCAGAATTATCTAAACGAGATGTAGATGTGGTAACTGTCCCAAACAAAGAAAATGTGATAGTCCACGAGCCAAAACTAAAGGTGGACCTAACCAAATATCTAGAAAACCAGAACTTTAGATTTGACTATGCATTTGATGAGAACTCAACAAATGAAATGGTATACAGGTAATTAATGTCTTGACATTTACATGACCCAAGTTTCATAAAGAGCTTTCACTTCTCAGCCTTTTAATCTAACCTTTGCAAATTTTTGTTTTAAAGCATTTGATATTTGTCATAATTTCTTAAAAACCAATTTTCAAAGAAAATGCATATGGTTTTAATTTATATATAGTAAATGCATATGAGCAAAATAAACAAAATATTAATTTTAATGAAAATGATTACATTATATAATAAAGTTTTCTAAATTATTATATACTATAAGATAATATATGAATGTAAGAAATTAGTATTGTTAATAAATGATATATTTTAAAAAAAGACAGTGGCACTTGTCCTATGAGATTATAATTTTTCCCTTTCCATGCATGTTGAAATCTGAAAGCATTCCTGTGTTATAAAGGGAACACCATGTGTGCTTATTATGGTGTGTCCCCACCATATCATGTTCATGGTTGATATAGTACTCTGTACTTCATATATTGGGGAAACACCATGTGCGTTTATTATAGCATGTCCCCTCCATTTCGTGTATGTGGTTCATATAGTACTCATTGTACATTATACTGCATATATCAAGGGAACACCATGTGTGCTTATAGTATGTCCCCTCCATTTCATGTATGTGGTTCATATAGTACTCATTGTACATTATACTGCATATATCAAGGGAACACCATGTGTGCTTATAGTATGTCCCCTCCATTTCATGTATGTGGTTCATATAGTACTCATTGTACATTATACTGCATATATCAAGGGAACACCATGTGTGCTTATAGTATGTCCCCTCCATTTTGTGTATGTGGTTCATATAGTACTCATTGTACATTATACTGCATATATCAAGGGAACACCATGTGTGCTTATAGTATGTCCCCTCCATTTTGTGTATGTGTTTCATATAGTACTCATATATTATACTGCATATATGAAGGGAACACCATGTGTGCTTATAGTATGTCCCCTCCATTTCATGTATGTAGTTCATATAGTACTCATTGTACATTATACTGTATATATCAAGGGAACACCATGTGTGCTTATAGTATATCCCCTCCATATACTGTATGTAGTTCATATAGTACTCATTGTACACTATACTGGTTAGATTGGTGAACACCAAGTGTGCTTATTATAGTATATCCCCTCCATATCATGTATATTGTTCATATAGTACTCATTGTACACTGTACTGCATATATTGTATATTGCCTGTCAAGTTTCATGCATTTTTCAACATTTGCGGTTTAAAATTGTTATGATAAAAATTATGCCAGCCTGTCATTCAGTATGGTGGCAATTGTTGAAAAAGAGGGGACATTTTTTAAATCAATTCTCAGGAATTTTTGGCCTATTTGGATCTAATTTCACATGGAGAGTTTTTGTTTGTAGGCTAATGATGCATGCTTTCAATCTAATATCTTGAGTCAAATAAGACTGCATTATATAAAAGATATTCAGACTGCTTGTAGTTCTTTGTCAAAACAGTGTGACTTAATTTAGCCAAATTGCACATTGGTAAAATTAAATGTACACACATGTAATGCAAAATTGAGCTCTCCCACTCCACCCCACCCCACCACACCCCACCCTACACCACCTTGTCATGCATTGTCCATAGTCCAGTGTCTGTCCATCTGTTAGCAATAGATTGTTATTGCTACTACTACTAAACTGCTTGGAGGATTGCCATGACACTTTACACACATTCATCCCATGGTCTAGTTGGTCCTAAATGAAAATGGTGCTGTTCAGATATCCAGTATGGCTGCCACAGCAGTCATCTTGAAAATCTTATCACTACTCCACCTAAATGGATGGTCATATGAACATGGTGTTTTCACTAAAAGACTTCTTATGATGTCTTGTTGGTCCTAAATGAAAATGTTGCCGATCTGACATCCAATATGGCCACCATGGCAGCCATCTTGAAAATCTTGTTCTTGCTACTCCTAAACAGAAAGTCATTTCGAAATGGAACTCCTGGGACATCCAGTATGGCTGCAAGAGTGGTCATCTTGAAAATCTAGTTAGCACTACTTCTCCTGAATGAATGATAATATCATCATGGGGGTTTCACTAAAAGACTTATTATGAGATGTCTAGTTGGTCTTAAATGAAAATGTTGTCAATCTGATATCCATGGCAGCCATCTTGAAAATCTTATCACTTCTCCTAAACGGAAAGTCAAATCGACATGGGGTTTTCACCAGAAGACTTCTTATGACGTCTAATTGCTTCTAAATGATAGTGATTACGCTTGGACATCCAATATGCCACCACAGTGGCCATTTTGACAATCTTGTTAGCGCTACTCCTTCTGAATGGATGGTCATATCAACATGGGGTTTTCACTTAAAGATTTATTATGATGTCTAGTTGATTCTAAATGAAAATGGTGCCAATCTTACATCAAATATGGCCACAACAGTGGCCTTCTTGAAAATCTTATCACTACTTGTCCTGAACAAAAAGTAATATCAGCAAGGGGTTTTCACCGGAAGACTTCTTATGATGTTTAGTTGGTCTTAAATAAAAGTTGTGCCAATCTGATATCTAATATGGCTACCGTAGCAGCCATCTTGAAAATCTTATTGCTACTCCTCCTAGATGAAAAGTCGTATCAACATTGGGTTTTCACCGGAACACTTCTTATGACGTCTAGTTTGTACTAAATGAAAATGGTGCCAGTCTTACATCCAGTATGGCAAACATGGCAGCCATCTTGAAAATCTTTTTATTGCTACTCCTAAATGGAAAGTTATATCAACATGGGGTTTTCACCAGAAGACTAATTGTGATATCTGGTTGATCCTCAAAGAAAATGGTGCCGATCTGACCTCAAATATGGCTGCCACAAAGAACATATTGAAAATCTTGTCACTAATTCTCCTGAATGGATGGTCATATCAACATGGCGTTTTCATCAAAAGTATTGTAATGATGTCTAGTTTGTCCTAAATGAAAATGGTACTGATCTTACATACAGTATGGCTGCCACAGTGACTAATTTGAAAATCTTGTCACTCAAGAATATGAGAGATGGTTTCAGCACTCAGCAGTTTAAAAGAAGAAATGGTCTTACCTTGAATTTCTGGAAATTCTTTTCGGACAGTGGAACGTCAGTCTTGTTTTTAGCCAGGTCTGGATTTCACCAACATAACTTGAACTTGTACTTAAACTCAAGTTTGGAATCCAGTTATCTGTTTGGCTGAAGTTTGACATAAAATTGACCAATCAGATATCCCAAGAGTGTACATAACTTTTTGACCTGTTGGCGAAATTGGGGCCTGGTTAGTTATTAAGCTCATTTTGGCTTCTTCTTGTCTCTTTTTAGGAGAAAAGTAAATTTGTTTTTAGACTGTGAAAATGAAAATTTATGAGGAAAATATGTTCATGTGAACTTTTTCTTTCTTAGGTATACAGCGAAACCTTTGGTGGAATGTTTATTTGACGGTGGAATGGCCACATGTTTTGCTTATGGACAGACAGGATCAGGAAAAACACATGTAGGTAGTGCTTACAAAATCCTATTGCCTGAGTGGTTACTCAGAGAATTAGAAACACAGTTGTTTCATCTTTGCAAAATATTTTTAAAAGCAAACTCATTTACCATAAAATAAAATTGTTCTAGCTGTCAGTTTTAGCTCAAACCATTTGAGCTTATGGTATGGTCCTTTGTCATCTGTCATATATCATCTATTCAGAATTGCTATTTACATCTTCTCAAACACTTGTCAACAGAACTTGACCAAATTTGAAAAAAAAAGCATTCTGCCATGAAGCTCTTTAAAATTTGTTCAAATGATTCCAATCTGCCATCAGATATGGCTGCCATTACTAAAAATAGAAAAACCATAAAACAACTTCTCAAAAACCACAAAACAAAATTTGACCAAATTTGACACAAAGCATATTGGCATGAAGCTCTTCCAAATTTGTCCTAATGATGCCAATCAACTATCAAATATGGCTGCCATTACTAAAAATAGAAAGAAAAAAAACTTTAAACAACTTCTCAAGAACCGCTCAACAGAAATTAACAAAATGTGACAGAAAGCATTCTGGCATGAAGCTGTTTAAAAATTGGTCAAATGATGCCAATCTGCCATTAAAAAAATGGCCACTGTTACTAAAAATAGGAAAACCTTTGAATGACTTCTTCTCAAGAACTGCTCAATAGAATTTGTACAAATTTGACAGAAAGCATCCTGACATGAAGATCTTTAAGATTTTTTTTCAAATGATGCCTGTCCTCCATCAAATATGGTCACCTTTACTAAAAATAGAACAAACTTTAAATTACTTTTTCTCAAGAACTGCTAAACAGAACTTGAGCAAATTTGACAGAAAGCATTCTGGCAAGAAACTCTTTCAAATTTCTTCAAATGATGCCAATGTGCCATCAAATATGGCTGCCATTACTAAAAATAGATAAACTGTTAAACAACTTCTTAAGAAATACTTAACAGAATTTGACCAGTTTGGCAGAAAGCATACTGGCATAGATGGCTTTCAGTTGTATATAAATTATCAAATACGGCTGCTGTTACTAAAAATAGAAAAACCTAAAAATGACTTCTTCTTAAAAAAAACACTCAATAGAAATGGACCAAATTAAAGAGAAAGCATCCTGGCATTTGTTAAAATGATGGTGATCCACCATCAGATATGGCTAACATTTTACTGTAACTCAAAATAAAAACTTTACATGACCTCTTCTCAGAAACTGCTCATCAGAATTTGAGCATATTTGATAAAAAAAACCATTCTGGCATGAAGGGTTTTGAAATTGATACAAATGATGCTGATTCACCATTAAATATGGCAACCATTACGAAAAACAGACCATTAAATGGCTTCTGAAGAACCACTCAACATAATTTGACCAATTTGTCAAAAAGCATCATGGCATGAAGTTCTTCCAAAATTGATTCAAATGATGCAGATCTGCTATCAAATGTACTTGCTGTTACTAAAAATTTTTTTTTACAAATTTGAGTGACTTCTTCTCAAGACCTGCTAAACAGAATTTAACCAAATTTGACAGTATTCTGGCATGACGCTATTTAATATTTTTTTAAAATTATGCCGATCCACCATTAAATATGTCTACCGTTACTAAAAATAGAACAAACTTTAAATCACTTTTTCTCAGGAACTGCTTAACAGAATTTCACCAAATTTTACAGAAAGCATCCTGGCATGAAGCTCTTTAAGATTTTTATCAAATGATGCCAATCCACCATCAAATATGGTTACCATTACTAAAATTAGAAAAATCTTTAAATGACTTATTCTAACCACTCAACAGAATTTGACCAAATTTGACAGAAAGCATCCTGGCATGAGATGGGTTTTCAGTTTTGCAAATATAATGCCAATCTGCAATCAAATATGGGTGCTGTTACTAAAAAGAGAAAAACCTAAAAACTACAACTTCTCAAAAATGGCTCTCCAGAATTTGACAAAAATGAAGCTAAAGTATCCTGGCGTGAAGGTCTGTCAAATTTTTTCAAATGATGCTGATCCCAGACCCGCCAGCCCTTATGATTTGAGTGTAAGTCTTCCTGAAGTTACCCTAAAATTACCGACTTATGGAATAATAGCAAAACTTATGAAAATATGATTGTTGCAGTCAAGTTCGTGTACATGATTGTTGCGGTCAAGTCTGTTTACTGGTTTTGATCCAGATCCGGGTTTCATATTAGATTCAGTAGAGTTGGTCAGGGAACTAGTTTAAATTACAGGAGTACATCATATTCTTTAAATTGCCCATATTTTTCATGCAAAATGCCGGTATGATGAAGCTGTTGCTTATAGCATTTTCTAGAAATGGTGTCCAAAAAACAAAAACACTTGGAAGATGAAAGGGACAATAAGCCTTTTAAACGGTTTAAACAATCAGTGTAGAAGTATAAAACGTAATATTCAGATTCTTGGAAAAAAGCTGGAAAGGCAACAGTTACATTTATTGTGTTGATTTGAGTATGTCTCATGGCAGGGGAGATGACTGCTGTCATCACTTAGAATTGGAAAAGAAAAAACAAAGATTACGTCAGGTTGAGAGCTCTAGCAAGAAGCCTTTGAGCTCCATGGGGTTTGGAACTGCATTTTCTGAAACTGTACTGGAGGTAATTAAAGTCTAAGTGTACTTTACAAACTTTTTAGTTGAACATAATGATTGCCTTCACTCCATCAGTCTCAGATAACACTTCTGGACTTTTTAAAGGCATGTTTCCAAGTTGACAGTAGCAGTACACGATATTTCGTTACACCTGACTGAAAAATAGTCTAACTTTACTGAAAAATGTCATCTGCCTTACTGAGAAGGTCTTGTTATGGCTGGCATGTCTGCAATCCAACACCAGATATAGTCAGCATTACTAAAAATAAAAATAAAAACTTTACATGACTTTCTCAGAAACTGCTCATAAGAATTTCACCATATTTGACAAATAACATTCTCGCATGAAGGGCTTTAAAATTATACAAATGATGCGAATTTGCCATTTAAAATTAGGCCACCATTACTAAAAGTAGAAAATACTCTAATGACTTCTCAAAAACCACTCAAACAGACTTGAACCAAATTTGACAAAGCATCTTGGCATGAATGACTTTTAAGTTTGTAACATGTATGCTAGCCTGCAATTAAATATGGCTGCTGCTATAAAATTGAAGAAGTTTTTATAATGTCTAAAAAGCTGCTAAACAGAAATTGATCAAATTTGACCAAAAGTGTCCTAGCTCAAAGACTTTACACATTTATAGAAATTATGCTAATCCCTCATTAAATATGTTTTACCATTACTAAAAATAGAAAAGCATTTGAATGACTTCTCCAAAACCGTTGAATAGAATTCGACCAAACTGGACAGAAAGCATCCTGGCATGAAGACCTTTATATAAATGATGGTGATCCACCATCAGATATGATGGTCATTGCTAAAATTAGAAAAAACATATACACAACTTTATCTAAAAAATTGCATAACAGAATTTTATGAACTCTAAGAGGAAGCATACAGGCATAGAGGCCTTTCAGTATTTTACTAATGATGTTGATGTGCCATGAAATATGGATGAATGTATGAAAAAACGAGAGAAACTTGGAAACAATTGTTTTCATAACATGCAATTGACAGAATTGTAAGAAATTTCTACATAAAGCACCTTACTGAGATCCACATTTTTTGGCCAATTGCTTTTGCATCTGGCTGTTGAGCAGATGCTGGTCAGGTGAGTGATTTCAGGCCCACTTGGGCCTCCTGTTAAAAACCCTCAGCAAGGATATATTGGCTGTAAATGATAGTGCATTATTTTCATTGATCAAATATCACATGATTTTAGAACTGCTTAAATTAAGCATGTGTCTAAAATAATATTAATTTTCCAATGAAACACCAGCACAAGGAGATTGAGAATAAAATGCAACATTGAAAACCGGTATTTATTTTTTAAAATAAATATCTTTTTTTGAATCATTATTTCAGTTCTGACATGAAAAATAAAAAATCAGCTTCTGTATGACTTGTTCTAGAACATGTGAGAGTCTCACTTAACAATTGCATGTGCACTCTCATGATGACATCGCACTGTTGTGTCACACTGAGCATTACTGTTGTTGACACGTGCCTCCAAATGAAGTATCTATTGTGCAAGATACTGTTCATACCTCTTTCCATGTGTAATAAAGAGAGACAAAATGGGTTCGTGTTAGATTATGTAAAGTCTTACTCCTTTGCAAGCAATAGTACTGGTCAGTGATCTATAGATACAGTACAGCTCTTGTGATTTTTTGTTTATCCATCCATCAAGATGTGGAGAAGTTAATCCCCTCCACACTCACTCCACGTTGAAGCTCCATGGTGGAAGGGTAAGTACAATAGCAAATCACCACCACAGCTCAACAGGCACATGTTGTGCACCTCCACCATGGAGGTGGCTGGTAGAAATTATTGATTGACATTGGAATAGCCAATGCATGAAGACCACCCATGGAAAGACTGACATGTCAGAATGATTTACAATCAGATACCAAATGAAGAATGAATTATCTTTACAAAAATTATATATTTGGACAATAAGAAATCATTCAATATATTCTTTGTGTATATTTATATTCAATACAATTTGTGTTTCTATGCATGACTTCTATTTGTTGTTATTGCTAATGTCAGAATTTATGTGCGTTCCTAATTCATTTTAAACAATTTAGCCTAACAATTTTACATCATGATTAGTGGGAAGTTGATATTGCCGACACAAAGAAATCTGAATTTACTTGCTCCTTGACTTGATGAGGGGCACATTTTTTGGCTTCTTTGGAATGGTAGCCAGAGCGAGCATCAAAAGAGGATGTCAATTTCATATCTCGGGTTGGCTTGGGAAAGGTGTCATTTATATTACATGAAGCCATCTGACATGGAACATCGTATCTAACAATCCCAATTATAGCCCAGCAATTGACAGCAGAAGTTTTATAATTGTCTGTAATTAAATTGAATTCAATTTATTGCTGAAATGAAAGGGTCCCCAAGAGGATGAGTGGTCAAAGGCACTTTACAGATTACTCACACATCTCACCTCTGTCTGCGTGAGTTCGAGTCTCGGCTCGACCTACATGAGTGTGTGAGAAATCTTGCCAGTAGCTTTCAGTGGGTCGGTGGTTCTTCCCGGGTTCTTCCCCCACCAAATATACTGGCCGCCATGTATAGCCTATAATGTGCTGAAAAATGGCGTTAAACTCCACAAAACCAAATCAAACCTGAAATGAAAAATAATGTGGGAAAATTGTGATGAATATCAAACTTATCTCTCTCTCTCTCTCTCATAATTAAGATCTCAGATGTCAAGAGATTTTATTTTCCAACAAAGGAGAAACACCTTGCACGATCAATTGTAGCTTGCTCACTTGCATTTTGCACCAGATACACCTCAGTATCCAAAATCAGAGTCAGTTAATCTCTCTCTCTCTCTCTCTCTCTCTCTCTCTCTCTCTCTCTCTCTCTCATTAGTGTTATGTCAGTATCTGGTTTATTTAGTTTATTTATTTATAGGAAAGATGTGTAGCTATATAAGTTACTGTACTGTTGGTCATTGTTGACACAAAAATGTTAATTTATGTTTTTTACAAAAGAAATATGTAAAGTGCCTCATTAGTGTTATGTCAGTATCTGGTTTATTTAGTTTATTTATTTATAGGAAAGATGTGTAGCTATATAAGTTACTGTACTGTTGGTCATTGTTGACACAAAAATGTTAATTTATGTTTTTTACAAAAGAAATATGTAAAGTGCCTCATGCAGGGATATACCATGGTGTTGACACTGCCAACTATATCCAGTTGCCATGGCACTAAATAACCCTGAAAGTCAGACTGGCACACCAGGATACCAAGAGATTTTACCAAGGGTTGTTGCGCCCCCAAGACCTGAAATTGTCGGTGATTTCAAAGGGAGTGGTGGTAAGGGCTAGATTGCCAGTCTGACCCTGTCTTGAATTCATGTGTTGCTCTGCCATAAAACACCAAACCAAAAAACTTATCCCAAATTGTTTTATGTACCTTTTATCTTAAATGTATCCCAAATAGTTTTATGTACCTTTTATCCAAAATTTTAGTGAAAAAAATAGTCACATAGACGTCTGTCTTCAGCAATTCAGGTCTTTATCTCTCAAAGGATTCGGTAAATTATATTTTCATTTAACCTTTAGCTCATAATGTAATCGATAGTTTTTAATATTTTATTTTCATAATCTTTTGACTGCACATACCCACTTGTTTAGTCCCTGATTTTAACCTTTCTCTTTCGTTATTTGTTCCCTTCTCTCAGTTATTCTCACAGTTTGATTTTATAACTCATAATCATGGTTAATTTCAAATTATGAAATTCACTTTTAGCTGTAATTTGAGATTTTGCAGCACATTTTTCAGCAACTGCTCACAACCTACTCTCTCTCTCTCTCTCTCAGTCCATGTTATGAACTGAACCCATGGTTTACTTTTTAAAAATAATATCTGTAAATGTATTAATGTACATGTAGCTAAGAACATCTTCGCCAACAGAGGGACTTGTTGTTGATGCAACTGCTCCAGAGTCGTACTTGTGAAGAGATCCATGTTTTACCAAAACATGCTTATGAACAGAACCACATTATACTAAAAGAATTTGATCACACATTATTTTTTAAATAGTGGCTGCTAACTTCCTTATCCAATATACGTTAATGTTTATATAGTTTTTTGGGAGGGGAAAAAAATGCATGTATTGTGAAAATATGAGAACAGATGTACATGTCTTCAGCAGTCGAGAGCACATTACCGCTCTCTCTCAACAGAATTTGATACATTGCATTTTCATTTGACATTTAGCTGATAATGAAATTGCATGTTCAGGATATTTCTATTTTTCGTGATGTTGAAACAGTCTGGGCATACTTGTTTAGCCCCTGATCTTCATTTTCTGTTGATGTTATTTCTGTTACTTTTCGTGGTTTAATTTTTAAAACAACGTTTTATTTCAATCTTGTTTAAGAGAAAATAATGAACATTCACTTTTAGCTGTAACTTAGTGTCCTACAGTACAGTTTTTGGCAACCACTCACAGCCAACCATTCCCACCCTTCTCTCTCTATCCCTCTCTCTCTTGCATAGTAATTATATTCATTACCAAATTACTTTTTATACAGGTAAGTATACTTCCATCAGGCTTCTCTTGTTCTGCATTTAAGTTTTTCCTATGACTAGCAAGCTTGAGTTTCGACAGCTTTTGCATGTGAAGATTTTAGTGACTTTTATTCAAAATATATCACATTTTAAACCAAACCCATTTTATTGACACTACCTCAACTCCATGGTGATCGGCAGGTGTGACTTTGGGAAAAAAATCATTGTATGAAGAGCTATTCTCCACATGAAGTCACAGCAGCTCCATCGGAAAACATGGAGAGATGGTGAAGGGACTGTCTCCTTATCCTCTCCATGCACTCTTCACTACCACTGTGATGTGTGGAGAAACAAAAAATCCCGTGAACTGTACCTTATCAGGAAATGCTAGAATCTGACTGATACATGGCAATAGGTTAATTGCACTGAGATCATTTGCAATCGTAATAAGTTATTAAATGTAACATTTAAATATATATATATATGTATGTATGTATGTATGTATGTATAGAATTTAAGAGCACATCAGCACAATCCCGGCTGTATAGTGTGGAGTAATGTAGTAAAATGTTTGAGGTAAAAACCTTGCTAAAATGTTCAGGAAGATAAAGCTTTCTGACTAAAAGTGAATAAGTAAATGGTAAAGAGGTAAAACAGTAGAATCTTTAAAATTCAAAATAAAAAATCATGTGCCATTGTTATAGGCATTTTCATACTTAGAACTTTCTGTATTCAGTATTTTCTATGTTAGAGTGGAAACAAAGTGTAGCATAAGTATATATGTTGACAAGGATAGAGCATAGAATAATAGCACAAGTAGTAAAAAAATTGTGAGTGTTGGACCATAGGATGCTTTCAGTAGGGTTACCAGGAGAATATGTCACCTCTAGATGACACTTGTTCAAAAGATACTAATAGGCACAAGCAAACTTGTAATAAATATTAATGCCGACCTGAATTTGAGGTGGGGTGTCCCTAATTGCTGATTGAATCCATTGTCATAAAAATTAACTTGCATAATGCTGTATGTGACAATATTAGTTGGGGGGGGGGGGGTAATAAACCAGTACACATGTAATACTTTGTACCTAATTTAAGTAGTCATTCTTATACCTTCAGCAAGAAGCAGACAATGATTTTTTGAACTGCTGTCATATCCAATGTTGGTCACAACAGTAGTCAGAAAAACATTTTTTTTTAAAAATACATCTCAAACAATAATATTTATAAATGATCTGAATGTATTTTTTTTTTTTTCTTTTAGACTATGGGAGGTGATTTTTCAGGAAAAGGCCAGCAGGATTGTGCCAAGGGCATTTACTGTCTTGCAGGTATGTTTTAACACAATAAACAATCTCTTTTGTGCCATTTCTTGAAAAGAAAATTGCCGATTGTCATTGGTTAGCTTTTTATACACCTGTCTTAAGCCTGGTGTGTTATGTTATGGCAATTTTGATCAATCTGTTAACATTTCTTTTGTCTGACCCATAACTTTTGTAATGGTTGGAGATATTTTCATGAAACTTTGTCCAAATATGTATCATAACTAGATGGTGTGTTACATGCCCCCTACCTCAAGATCGAGATCACAGTAAGGGAAAATGTAACTATCTGACTTGTATCTTTGTCCAGAGTATAATTTATATACCAACGGAGATATTTTAATGAAACTTTAGTCTGTTACATATATTGACTTGACACTGTCTTGCAAATACACACAGTCATACCCCTTGCCTCAAGGTCAAGGTCACAACAAGGGCCTGTTTCCTTATCACGCCATAACTTTTTTTTTAACCCTTGCAGATATTTTAATGAAACTTTACCCATGTCCTCTCCATATCATACAATATAGTCAATTCCATAGCTCTGAGGTAGACACAAGTAGAGAAAAGGTCACAAGATAGGCATATCATGTGCCATTTGCATTCTTGTTTTTACATGCACATGATAAATTTGTCAGACTTTTGGAATTTTGCCACAATAAGGAGGTATGTTTTGGATTCATTTAGTTGTCATTGAGCCTGCATGTCTGTCTGTACGTGTGTCCACATCCTATATTAAGATCAATTTTAACATTTTTAGCTCACCTGGTCATAAGGCCATGTGAGCTTATGGTATGGTCCTTCGCCTCTTGTGTGTTGTCCATTCACGATTGCTATTTACAACTTCTCAAAAGCTGCTTGGACAATTTGCACATGATTTTTCAGGGAGCATTCTGGCATCAAGTCCTTTCAGATTTGTTCAGTGGATACTTATCTATTATCCAGTATGGCCACCTTTACTAAAAACAGAAAAACCTTTAAACGACTTCTTCTTAAAAAACCCTTGACAGAATTTGACTAAATTTAACAGCATACTGGCATAACGGTCTTTAAAATTTGTTCATATGATGCCGATCTGCCATCAGTTATGGTCATCATTACTAAAAATAGTAGTGCCTTAAAATGACTTATCAGAAACTGCTCAGCAGACTTTGACTAACTTGGACAGGGCTTTCAAATTTGTACAAAATTATGCTGATTAGCCATCAAATATAGCCACCATTACCAAAAAATTGAACTCCTTTAAATGACTTCTCAAAAACCACCTAACTGAATTTGACCAAATTTAACAGAAAGCGTCATGGCATAAAGAGCTTTTATGTTTGTACAAATGATGCCAGACTGCCATCAAATATGGCTGCTGCTACTCAATATAGAAAAACTTGTAATTTCTTCTGAAAAGCTTTTTAACAGAATCAGGCCAAATTGGACAAAGTGTCCTAGCTTGAAGGTCTGTAGAAATTATGCCAATCCACCATCAAATGTGGCCACAAATGCGAAAAGTATAAAAACATTTACACAGTTTTATCTAAAAAAAAAGATTGCTTATTAGAATTTCACCAACTTCAGTGGAAATCATGGCATAGAGACCTTTCATTATTGGACAAATGATGCTGATGTACCATCAGATATGGGTGAAGATATAAAAACTGGAGAACCCTTGAAACATTTTTTTGTCAAAACATATGCAATCAACGGCAATGGAAGAAATTTCTCGAGAAAGCTACCTATTGACCCAGATTTCTTGGCCAACTGCTTTTGTATTTGGCTGATAGGCTAATGTCAGGTGAGCAATATCATGCCCACTTGGGCCTCTTGTTTACATTAAGTTCAACATGAAAATTTTTTCCTTTCTAGGTAAATGAAAGGTAGGTTTGACAAACAGGGGGTCTCAAGTAGTTATAAATTTATTCCCAGGGATAGAACAATTCTTATTTCAACTGGTCATAGACCAGAAGAGCTTATGGAATGGTCTTTCGTCCATTGTTTGTCCATTCATCCATTAGCACAAGCTTGTTATTGCTACTCCTCCTAAACTACTTAACTACTTGGATGATTGCCATGAAACTTTACACACACATTCATCCCATGGTCTAGTTGGTCCTAAATGAAATTGGTGCTGCTCAGACGTCCAGTATGGCCACCACAGCAGCCATCTTGAAAATCTTATCGCTACTCCTCCTGCATGGAAAGTCATATTGACATGGGGTTTTCACCAAAAGACTTCTTATGATGTCTAATTGGTCCTAAATGAAAATGGTGGCAATCTGACGTCCAACATGGTCACCATGGCAGCCATCTTGAAAATCTTGGTATAGCTACTCTTCCTGAACAGAAAGTTATATTGACATGGGGTTTTCACAAGAAGACTTCTTATGATGTCTATTTGGTTCTAGTTGAAAATGGTGCCGAACTGATATCTAATATGGCTGTCATAGCAGCCATCTTGAAAGTCTTGTTATAGCTTCTCTCCTGAACAAAAGTCATATTGACTTGAGGTTTTCACCAGAAAAGTTCTTATGGTGTCTAATTGGTTCTAAATGAAAATGGTGCAGCTTGCACATCCAATAAGACTGCCACTGCTGCCATTTAGAGAATCTTGTTATTGCTACTCCTTCTGATGAGATTGTCATAATAACATGGAGTTTTCATTCAAAGACTTCTTATGATGTCTTGTTGTTCCTAAATGAAAATGGTTCTTATCTGACATCCAATATGGCTGCTACGGTGGCCATTTTGAGAATCTTGTTATTGTTAGTCCTCCTGAACAGATAGACATATCAACATAGGGTTGGATACCCGCTGAGGCTAGCCCAGGTCGGCTGCCTCATTGTGTCCTTGGGAGGGGCACTTAGCTCCCATTTCCTTTGTATGATATAGCCAATAATGTGTTAAAAGTGCCGTTAAAACCAACAAAACCAAAACTAAACATAAATGAAAATAGTGCCAATCTGACATCTATCATTGCCACCATGGTAGCCATCTTGTTACCTCTACTCTTCCTGAGCAGATGGTCATATAGAGAAGGGGTTTTCACTCGGAGACTTACCATGATGTCTAGTTGGTCCTAAATGAAATTGTTGGCAATCTGACAGCCAATATGGCCACCATGATGGCCATCTTGAAAATCTTATTATAGTTGCTCTTGAGTAGTCATATGGAATTTTGGTATGTTGGAGTTTCTCAAGAATATAGAAGAAGGTTTCAATGCTCAGCAGTTGAAAAGAATAAAGGGACTGAAGAAATGGACTTACGGATTTCTGGAAAATTTTTGGTCAGTAGAGTACAAGGTCCTTGAAGGGACTATTGTTTAAGCTTTCAAAGAAATTGTTCAACTGCCATAGCATTTTTCCACCAGGTGCTAGGTACATTTTCTTTTCCTAGGTGTAATTTTCCTTTTTCCAATGCGTTACCCACTTCTCTGTGTTACTGTTTATACCTGGTAGAAATTAATCGGTTATCTGGGTGCTAGACTACTGGGTGGTGGAGGGATGGAGCAGAGTGGTCAACATAACAACAATTTTGTTCTACAACAGAATTTTTAATTGCATTTTTCTTTCCCCATTGCAGCGCGAGACGTATTTAAGTTATTACACAGCAAGTATAAAAAGACAGAACTGACTGTTGGAGCAAGTTTCTTTGAGATTTATAGTGGAAAGGTATGTTTTTAATATTCCAGGTTGTAAAGAAACATGGAAAGTTGATCTTTGTTTCATTGTAATGTAAAAAGTAAACGTTAATTGCATTCTCAGCAGCAAAATTATGGTTGTGCCAAAGTCATGTTAAAATGTTTTGTGTGGAAGCTTTTGATGCAGTACAGTATAAAATCATTGTCTACTGTTCGAATGAGGGGGTAATTAATTTAGGAAGTAAATCGGTCAATTTTGACAAGATTACTTTGTATTTGATGACTTTGAGTATGTAAAAAGTAGTCTTCTAATGTGTGTCAGTTACTACATGGAGATAGTAAGATGGTATTCCAACTTCCGATTTAACACTTCAGTTAATCATTGCATGTACTTCGATCTGCCCAAGTAGAAGAAGATGGAGAGTTCCAATCGATCTTTCTCACTCCTCTTTGCAGGTGTTTGATTTATTAAATAAAAAGTTAAAATTGAGAGTGCTAGAAGATCACAAACAGCAGGTCCAGGTTGTGGGGTTGAAGGAGGAGACCATTGAGAGTGCAGATGATGTATTGCGGCTCATTAGTCATGGCAACAATGTGAGGACATCAGGAACAACTTCAGCAAACCAGCACTCCTCTAGGTCCCATGCTGTTTTCCAAATCATTCTGAGAAAGAAGTAAGTTTACTTCTTTACAAAGCATAAAGCTAGTTTTTAAAAAAATCAACATCAAAATTCTTTAAATTTATTAACAATTTAAAAAATAAAAAGTCTTATTACGGACACTTTACCATTTCTTCACCAAGTTACAGTAACAATTAAATACTGTGCAGTAACATTCATATTCCAGAAAGATGCTAAGTATTTGTACAGTCAAATGACGATAAATCGATTTCAATATGCTGTTTGCATTTCATTATTTTGGAATGGAATAAACAGAAGAAGAAAAGAACTATTTCCAAAGACAATGAGATTTTCCTGAAATTCAATGCCTATTATTTTTGAAGATTTGGGAGATTACATGACTACAGTCATTCAGACTAGCATTGACCAATTTGCCATATGCCCAAAAGTAGGTCAGTAGGTTATTTAAGCTGAGTCTAGTGTAAAGCTGTCCTGATTTTGTGACAATTATGTTCAAGAAAGAGAAAATCTGGGCTGCTGTTGGAAAAAGAACTTTTCACCCATCTACAGTCAAACCTGTCCTAGCACAGTCACCTGTGTTCAGCAGTCATTCTAATTCTCCCCGCCCCCCCCCCCCAGCAAATTTCCTATATAAATGTCCTGTATTTAATGGTCACCTGCTTTCAGTGGTCAGTGGCCAGGTGTGTCTTTACCAAACCATGGTTTCACCCTGCCTTAAATGATCACTGCAACGTATCAGCAGTGACCACTCCAAGTATGCAAATTAAACACTTCTTTTGTTTGATGAGCAAGGCATTGTTTAGATAAAGGTATATCATGTGAATCACTGTTTAAGCATTTCATATCTGTATTGTACTTACCATACTCCAATCACATTGTCAGACAAACTCAAAGGTGTCAACATTTCTTCTTCGAAAGCAAAGTGGTTTTTGTCCTTACATATGAGAATCGAAGCAATTCATTTCTTGGAGAGTGAACAAAGTAGTCATGTAGTTGTAGCAGAAATGGAAGTTGGGTGAACTCAGATTCAAGGGATTATTAAGCGTAAGCGAGATATTATGGCCAATTTTGAGAACCATGTTAATCCGGAGTCTTAGAGATTATGTACAATCACACCAAATGAGTAGAGATACATGTACCATGCACTTTTGATATCCCTTATGGTTTATATGCTGCTAACAATAGCCGCAGGAAGCTTCTTTTCATTCCCTAATTATCAAAGATCTCACACAAAAGCTGACTCTTTTGATCTCGGTAAGTTTGAGCAACTGCTTAATCCATCAGTTGTTTGAAGTGTGAACATCTGTTTTCATGCCTAATTATACCAGCTGGTTTAAAAAAACGTTGGTCCTGTGTTTGACATTCACAGGTTAGCTGTTAATTAGTAATTTTTTTTAGATACCATTTCTACTGATAAGTGATGATTTAATGTACATAATGGATTAAAGTGGAACTTTTTATTTTATTATTTTGTTATTTTTCGTTTTGCTAATTAGCTAAACTAAATATATGTATCTTGATACCATACTACTACTACTACGAATAATGCTGATGCTCTTCAATGCATAGTACACGTATTTGTCTTGATCCAAGTTTGAGAGCTGAATCTGCCTTCAGAGGTCACTTGTCTTCAAAGGCCACTTTGGCCCTTTCCCATGGGTGACCGCTGAACACCGGTTTGACTGTATGTTGGAAGTATACATGTATATCTATTAAGACTCACAATTTGACAGATCTAACCACAAATTATATTGAATTATATCATCTAAGAGATGACACAGTTCCTACTCCATAATGAAATTGTAAACAAAATAAAAAGTTACAAATATGTTTCAGGATTTGGAGGTGTAAAATTGTGAGACTCTTTACATACTACACTTTTGTAGCTTTATTGTAATTTTGTATTCCTTTTTTAAAGATATATCTTGTTTTCATGGGTTTTCTCTATTTCTTGCCCATATATTTGATAGAATAGAGCAGAACAGGGCTAGATAAAGGATATTAGGAATAAACTGACCTCGTTAAAATTGATTTCCCAATTTTGAAGGGGGGAAAAAAAGTCGTTCTCTCCCATAAATTTGTTGTCCTCTATTTGGTACTTAAGTACCAGTGCTCTTGTGTGTATATTTGTGATGAGCGTGTAAAAATTGATGATAGATTATTTTTTCTCATAAAATACTTGTAGGAATCAAAGAAATACATTTTTCTTTTCAGGACCACAGGAAAATTGTATGGCAAGTTCTCACTCATTGATTTAGCAGGTAAAATTTTGGAATCTTTTTAATATGATTCAGCATGATAGAGATACATAAATATTAGTATTTTAAAAAAAGAAAAAGTAAAGAATAAAAATGCTGGAGAAGATAACTTAGTTCAGTATACATAATTATCTCTATTACCGTCTATACTCGCGTATAAGCTTATACCAACTGCAAACTGCATAGGCCCAGATCTGCCGTCACATAATGCACCAGCAGATCTGGGTCTATGCAGTTTGTAAGGACTGATCAGTAGAACAAACAACATAGGCCCTGATCTGCTGGCGCAAAATATGCGACGGCAGATCAGGGTCTATGTTGTTTGCATTTGGACCTGGATTATATGCGAGTATATACGGTATGTCTCCCGAGGAAACTGTTCTGTTGTGTGGTCCTGTGGAATATAGGGCCTAAGGTGAGGGCACTATACCCACCAGACAGCACTATAGAAGAACATTTCCCATGGGAGAAGGTAATAATTGATTTGGTACATCACATGACCCCACCAGATAAAACATTGTTCCAAGCCACAGGCGAAAATCTGCTACACTCCTTTTTCACCTTTGGCTGCCTGTAATAAGACTTCCTTATTTTTAATGAATATGCATAAACCTGCTAAACTAATTGTTGCAAGTCGGAGTAAAGTTTCTTGGAAAGTTCACTCAGCATGACATTTTATGCTGTTTGAATCGGCCATTCAAGTTTCTCTTCCAGACACAGTCATTTATTGATCATTAAGATGGGCACTTTTGTTGATGTGTAAGAGCTTGTTTTGTTTTGTTATTGATGTATTATTTTTGTCTTTTTAATATGATTCAGCATGATAGAGATACATAAATATTAGCCAATTACAACTCTAAAATTTACCATGTGATGTACTAAAAATGTATTCAGTCAGTGGCAAGATGTAGTGGTATGAAGATTAATCATGTGATGAACTAAATGTATCATATTAGGTCAGTGGCAAGATGTGGTGTAAAGATCAGTCATGTGATATACTGAATGTATCATATTAGGTCAGTGGCAAGATGTGGTGTAAAGATCAGTCATGTGATATACTGAATGTATCATATTAAGTCAGTGGCAAGATTTAGTGGTGTGATGATTAATCATGTGATATACAGAATGTATCCAGTTAGGTTAGTGGCAAGATGTAGTGGTGTGCAGATCAGTTATGTGATATACTGAATGTATCATATCAGGTCAGTGGCAGGATGTATTGGTGTGAAGATTAATCAGAATAATTAAAGATTGATTGAAAAAGTTCAATGATTAAGCATTAGATCATAATTTTCCATATTTGGACAAAATCTTCCAGGAAGAGTAAAATATGTGAACAGCCATCTCATTATCAACCAGCCGCCAGCTAATTATACCATCTACTTTTCCAGCTGAGCCGTCTACTTTTGCAACACTATAAGGTTTTTGTTATATTGTTGCATTGACTTGGCCTTTTACTTTTAATTTTGAGATGGCTACTACTGAAGATAATGAGAAGACTGTGTGTATAACAGCTTCCAGTTAATTTAGTTGTAAATTGTTTAGTACAACCCAAATGCCAACAATATGGCAGACAACAAATGTGCCAGTAAACTTTCAGTTTTATGGGATACAAACAATTTGACCACTACCAAGCATGTGAAATGACACTGTCCATGTAAAAATGTAGAAAATACAGTAAAACTAACAAGATGTTAAATCATATAAGGCTACAAGGACTGATGTTATTAATTCATAGAGGTTTAGAGAGCCACAGTGGCCCAGTGATTAGTGTGCTGGACTGAACAACCAATGGGTTGTGGAGTCAGATCCTGCCTAGACCAGCCTGAGTCAGCTGTGGTGATGTGTCTTGGGCAAGGCACTGTACTCACATGGCTCAGCTCTTAATGTGCTGTGAAACACTAATTAACCAACCTGATCTTGGAGGTTAAAAATTTTTGGAAAATGTGAATGTCAACATTTTATGTACAATTCTATAGTATGCACAGGATGGCTAAATACCGGTTGGTTTTTTTTCTTCAATTTTTATAGAAAACTAATTCCAGTTTGGAAACAAATTGTACAAACCTTAAATTTTAGTGTTTCTTGAATATAGACCACTGTAATAGTTCATATCCATAATTAAAATAAATCTATTCCACGTAATGATAGGGATGATTAGGGTATAAAAAGATTTTCCATGCGAATATGGCACCAAAATGGCAGCCAATTCAGAGAGTTGCAGGGGTTGTCCTAGGAGGTGTTGAGACCAAGAACACTTTGTTGTGTGTGTTGTACAACCAGAACACTCCTTGCAGTTCAACATGGATGTGATCTATCATCATTGTTTTTCTAGTAAACTTTACAAATGGTGTAGTCTTATCAAGCCTAGCATTTCGAATTCATTAATTTGCAAATAGATTGTAAAGCTAATGTTATTCAGGTATGTTGTGTTTATAACTAAAAAAAAAAGGTTGTATACATAATTACTGTGGAAAAATGCCAGTATTAGCGCATCTTGACTGTACTATAGTTATAAAGCTTCATACAAATGAGTTCTTGTTTATTTATGGTATATACTTGTTCATAAGGCAAGTCCAACTGCAAGCAACACGGACACTGATCTGCCATCACATAATGCGCTGGCAGATCAGGGTCTATGTTCGTTCCACTGATTACTCCAAACAAACTGCACAGACCCAGATCTGCCAGCGCATTATGCGATGGTAGATCTTTGTCTGTGCCGTTCGGTGGCCCGGGTGGTTAAGTGGTTTATGGTGCTTGCCTTTACAGATCACTGACATCTCATCTCAGTCTGCATGGGTCCAAGTCTCGACTCTGCTAACGTGGGTATGTGAGAAAGCTTACCAGTAGCTTCCTGTGGGTCAGTGGTTCTTCCCGGGGTTTTCCCGTGGGTCATTGGTTCTTCCCAGGGTTTTCCCGGTTTCTTCCTAAACCAAATATACTGGCCGCCATGTATAGCCTATCAAGTGCTGAAAAATGGCATTTAACGCATAAAACAAAAAGAAAAACACAAACTGTGCAGTTTGCAGTTCAACTCGACTTATAAGCAAGTAAATATAGTTAATAAAACATGATTCAACAAGAGAATTCATTAATGTTCAGTCCTATTGATCGGAAAAGATATGGATATGGTTTCTGTATACATGTTGACTCAGTTATATTCTGAATACAGTAGATATCACCATGAAATAAGATTCTTTCCCACAAAGCTGCTATGATGAAGACATGTTTCTCGTGTATTCTAAATACTTACGGTGGCATTTGTACCATGGAGTTCTGCTGTTAAGTTGAGCCCTGGCCTTTTTGCTCAGAAACACCTTTGGCTTTATTGGTAGGTAAGAACTCTACTATATACATGTATATGCCACATGGTGATTATTCAGCATTTCTGAGAACATATTACGTTAGTGGTTAAATATTGAAAATAGAGATTACTAACCTTGTCAAAATAATTTTTGGATCCTTTGTGCAGTGGTCAATTACTGAACCGCTGTTACGTTCAGCCATCACAGCACAATTATTAACAAGATATTATTGCGTATTTTAATGTATGCTTTTGTTGTGGTTCATGCTTTCATTAAGATATGTGTTCTGTTACATGCTCATGCTCTGTGACATAAACGCTATTGCACCTCCACGCTCATATCCAGTCATGCTGTTGCCAGGGGCCGACTACCATGTTGGTGTCAAAATTCATTGATTGGTTTACATTAGGAGTCATTCGTTTTAGATTTCATACAGTTTTAAAATTGATACAACTTTGAAACTCAAATGACGGCAATCCATAAACCAAAATGGGCTAGGATTCCAATACTTGCTGTCTAATAAGTAATGGATATTTTAATAAAAGCAAGAAAAAATATGTTGATCATAACTTATTGACCATTGACCATTACTTTAGCAATAGAGGTTAACAGGTTTGTCATACATCTTTTTGCCCTGTTGACATAATCATTCACTTTTTTTCTGTCAAACAGGGAATGAGAGAGGACAGGACACCATCAGCTCAGACAGACAGACACGCATGGAAGGGGCAGAAATAAATAAAAGTCTTCTTGCCTTGAAAGTATGTTGCCCCTTTGTTTACACATTTCTTCAGAATGAGCACCTCGTGCAATGAAAAGAAAAGTATTTCACATAGTGGATCTCTATGATGAAAATATACATTTTAAATGTAGCAGAACCTATTGGAGTTTCTTGTGACCTTCCCACTCAATGTTTATCTCGTGGCTAACATTTTTTTTTATGTCTTAAGTTGAAACAGCTGGAACGTTCTCAGACTTTTCCATCTTTACTTTATTTGTATCACGTGATTGTTTTTGACCACAGATGCCAAGGAAAATGTGACCTGTGAGATTTTTTAAATCTCATGATGAACAATGTGGAATGGACAGTTACCATATCATATTACAAATACTGTAATTAAGGCCCCATATCAACATGATAGAAAAATATAGTAACCACCTTTTCTGTCCATCTGTCTCTCTTTTGGTCCATCTGTCAATCCATTGACACTTCTTGTAACCAGCATAGCTCTGCAACCCTCACACATAATTGGATGGAGTTTGGTAGGTGAATTGCCTCTTACATGTAGATGTTCTTTTTAAAGGTTTTGTCATTTCAAGTTCAATTTTTATGGAGTTGTTGGCCGTTTACCATCAATATTATATTTCCACTAGAATACAGCCTTGTAACCAGCATAGCTCAGGAGCCATTCAACATATTATGATGCAATTTGGTGTGTACATTGTCTCATAGATATAATGTGCCTTTTAGGGATATTATGTTGTCAGCTCCATTTTGGATAGAGTTATTGCTCTTGACAAACTTTATATCTTCACACAGGATGTAGCATAACTCAGCAATCCTTACACATAATAGGATGTCATTCAGTGGATGAATTTTCTTTTATATTTAGGTGTAGCATTTAAAGATTTCATTTTTCCAGGTCCAGTTTTGATGGAATTGATGCCCTTTTTGCCCTAGATGTGCATTTTATTGTAGGGGTGAAACGATACACCTGTGCCACATATTGATATGATACACGATACACAGCCTACGATACGATACATTTTTCAATTCTCAGTTTAAAGAATAAGAAGGCAAATGACTAATAATTATTCATGACTGCTGAAGATTAAAGTAACTTGTATAGGGTAGATATCGTTTTGTATCGATTCTTGCATCGATACGGCAAAAGTATCGATATATCGATGAATCGTTTCACTCCTATTTTATTGGTTTTGTCTTTTCAACTCCATTTTGAATAGAGTTATGACCCTGGACAGTTAACTTCATATCTTTACATGGGATGTTAGGCTATCAATGAGTTGGATTTCCAGCATTACCATGTCATCATTTAGAAGAGGTATACCCTCTGAATGCACATCTTGTTCCAAATTTTGTTTTCCGACATTAAGTTCTTATGTTTAAGGCCCAGCAAAGCAAAATTGTAGAGAGCAGGGCCTTTTGCAGTGCACCCATTACTACTAGCTCTAGTTTTGGCTGGTATGTTTGCTTTTTGACAAATCATGTTTTAGTTGTCATATTTGAGAGTTTGAATTATCTGTTCATTAATTTCAAGCATTTAAGGCTTGATACTTGAATTATTAATTTTGCTAGCCCCTGTGTTTATCAGCTACCTATGTGCTGCCAATTGGCAGTCTGTTGTTTTGCCTTAACGTAATTTTTCCCAATATATGTCACGGGGTGTTTATATATGTGATCAGATGTGTAGCCTTCCTATTATAAAGTAACCACATAAAAGTAAATGGCCAGATAACTAATAATGTGACAACAGTTGTTACATTGTTGCAAAGTAGATGGGGGGGGGAGGAGTTTGGCTGTTGATTGATAATGAAAGAACTACCAACTCTTAATACCTTTCAAAAATCCATCTGGACTGGTAAAACTGGCAGCAGTTACAGTAAGATTTTTACCCACATAGTTGTAACTCTTAAAATTTCATGAGCATACAATATTTTCAAATTTTATGGGAAGACAAAATTCATTAGAAAGTGTACCTATTGTTTAGGAAACTGTCCAGTCATGTTTAGAAGATACATTTACTTAAGAAGAAAACCACCTCTGAAAGGAACATTGTTTCCAGTTAGTTCATGCCTTTCTCCAATGGGTTGTCCGCAGCTAGCATGACACTTCAAAAACAGCCAGAGTCGGTCACTCAGGGCACTTGCTCTGGTTATTGTTAGACAAGATGTCATGTTTCATTTCACCAACATATTGGGCATTACAAACTCCAAAACTCTATGAAACATCTGATTAGTAAAATAATGGATCTCTCTGGGTGGGTGGGTGTGGGTGTTAAAAAAGATGAAATTGCTTTTAAGATTTATTTAATGAAAGCTAGTAGTTAATTCTTACAATATTTTTGCTTTAATTAAACCAGAGTAAAAAACCACATGTGATGAAATATTGGTAACACTTGACAGGAATCAGTACAAATGGGGTGAGATGGGGCAGGGGGGTTGGTGGAGTTAACCTTCTCCAGTATGCATTCTCCACTGCCAAGGTCATGTTGCAGAATATTTTTTTTAAGATTCACAAGTCTTCAACTCTGCTTATAAATGTATTCATGGTGGAGCAGCTCAGAAACTCACTAATTTTTTTTTTTTTTTAAATCTATCTTTTGAACATGTGCAAACCATGGTTGCACAAGTATCTTTTAATTTTATGCTAAGTAGACTTAATGGCAATTTATGGCAATGTATCTACTGTTAAATTGGGAAATAATAATGTAAGGGGTTTTTCTTATCTTACTTCTGTCAGATGTGAATCAAATACACACACCATTATGGTGCACTTACCAGGAACATACATCTCAGTGCTGGAAAGATAATGATTAAGAAACCAAAAGACCTAAGAAGCTGATGGAACTTTGGTAAATAAACTTTAAATATCTTGTCCATATTTATTTTCTATCAGTAAAAGTTGTGTGCTGTTAGTGTTATACTGACACAAAAAACAAAAATTAGTTCATTGCTACTGTTACTGATGTTGGTATTTTGTAATTATTAATCATGATTGTGCAGTATTTTAAATATGAATACATTTGTTACTCATGTTTTTTAAAATCTACATGTTGAAAGAAAAATAAGAAAAACAATTCATTCATCGCCTCATATGAGATTAACACTCATTCACTTTCTTGGCATGTAAATCCACTGATGATTAAAAATAAATATCCAAGTGGAAAAAAGCCTTGAAAATGAACAATTTTCTGTTTTGCAGTAATTTCTCATGAAGTTCAAATGATGTACTTCTTTTTTTGATTGAGCCAATATTATGGCTGATGTAGTCAAATAAACATAGCCTCATGTTCCAGTAGTTATGTATGTAATACACAACTTTGAATCTGATGCAGTTCCAATCTGTGCCTGAGCAGATGATCTCAGTGTAACAGATATACTTGTACTATGTCCCTGTAATTTATCCTCTGTCTTATGACAGGCACTATTTCAAGCACAACTATATTCATCACAGATGTTGATATCTGCACTTAAAAACAAACAACAGAACTGCAGTGCTCAACCATACTATAAGTAATTTTGTCTGAAAATAAAATAAAAAGTTGATATGTGATTCTCATAAATAAATAATTTTCAAGTGTTCATTTCTCTCTCTCTCTCTCTCTCTCTCTCTTTCTCTCTCTCTCTCTCTCTCTCTCTCTCTCTCTCTCATATTTCAGATCCAATAGAAAAATTAAAATAAAAACATTGGAAGTGTATTTGTTTGCACATGTATAATTTAAATGTAGAGTAGAGTTTTCAGAGTTTATAATCCCAGTTTCATTGGCAGAGTGAAATGTGACATGTACCTGCTCTAACAATAACCAGAGTCGGCACTGAGTGACTCTTCCTGGCTGTTTGAAATTTCATGGTAGCTGAAGACAACCTGTTTGGGAAATGCACAAGCTATCTGGAGAAAAAAAAATCCTTTGAGAGGCAGTTTTTTTTTCTGAAGCGAGTGTAGCTGCTACAGGGCTGTTTGCACAACCAGGCAGCTATGCTAACAACAGGTGTATATAAAGCACAACGATTGAATAGTAATCGTTTGAAAAAATGTTGATTAACTTTAGACAATATTATGACACGAAAAGTTCTGTTTACAGTATTGATCTTGCTTTTCTGTTGTTACCTTCAGGAATGTATACGAGCCCTTGGGCGTAAACAGGGTGCCCATCTTCCATTCCGAGCCAGCAAACTGACACAAGTACTTAGAGATTCTTTTATTGGAGACAATTCCAGGACTTGCATGGTAAGTCTTATTGTAGAGATTCTTTTGTTGGGGACAATTCCAGGACTTGCATGGTAAGTCTTATTGTAGAGATTTTTTTTATTGGGCACAATTCCAGGACTTGCATGGTAAGTCTTATTGTAGAGATTCTTTTATTGGGGACAATTCCAGGACTTGCATGGTAAGTCTTATTGTAGAGATTCTTTTATTGGGGACAATTCCAGGACTTGCATGGTAAGTCTTATTGTAGACAAAGATAGGAGTGATTCTGTGTGTAAAATTAAGCTAACACTTAATGGCATAAGTACATGTCAAATTGTATCATGTATCAAAGGGGAGGGAGGGGTAGGTAAAGGTTGTTTAATTTAGATTGGTATCAGACCATATTTTTCAGTGCAGAAAATTGTTTTGAAAGCTTAAAGAGTTAGTTTTATCCCTGGTTTCCAATAAGGTTCATGTTATCATATATTTTTTTTTTTTTTTTAATGATAACCATTTACCCACATTTTGTTATCTTTTAAAGCAGGTTTGTCTTTAAATCATTCACAAGAGAGACAATTTTATCCTTGGTATATAGACTCATTTGAAGCATCTATGAAGTATGCATGTGCACAGATAAAGGCAGTTCTTGTGAGCACATTTGTGGGGACTGTCTAAACAATCTTGTCTCCCTTCATTGGCACCTTTGCTTCTGTGATAATATTCAAAAGTTGTAAATTTGGCTTTGTTCATATCTTGCATAACAGGTCCAAGTATTTCACTGGGGGTTTTGAATTGCAGTGGTTTGATTCTATATACTACTATTTCATGCTAAATAGATTTTAAAATTAAAATTATTTTAACTGTGTTTTGTGATATTTTTGTCTGCAGATTTCCATGATTTCTCCGGGGATGACCTGCTGTGAGCACACATTGAACACACTCCGATATGCCGACAGGTATCATAACTCATGATCTACGCTGTCCACATAGGTTTAAAATTGTCAACAATTTTGTACATAAAGAATTTAATTTTCCTTCTGAAACTGTATACCTCTCATAGTGTTTGTTTAACCCTGTATTGCAGAGAAGTTCAATTTTAATTCCTGAATTTCTGTTATATTGTACAGCCAGATTGGCACATGTGCTAATCAAGTGTTATTAGAAATAATATTTAGGTTAATTGCTTTATGTCCCACTGCTTGCAGCTGGTGCATCCTGATCTGGTCCTGTCCATCCATCTGAGAAACTCATTAGCATGATTGCGCAAGAAACAGTCAATAAAGCCAACTAAAATCTTTTCAGGCATATTTGTATGCATATGTAAATGACCTGATTGGATTTCTAGGTCAACACAGTGACGTTTCGATTTTGTACACATTTTAAAAAAAAACATTTTTGGACTTTTTAAAAAAAGAAAATTTTGTTAGGATGATTAAGCAGAAACCACTTGAGGTGGACTTGCAAATTTTTTAGACTTGTTTATATGTAAATGTACATGATCCGATTAGATTTACAGGTTATTACAGCAGTACCATCTATACTCACTTATAAGTCGAGTCCAACTGCAAACAACATAGACCTTGATCTGCCATTGCATAATGCACTGGCAGATCAAGGTCTATGTTGTTTGTTCTACTGATTTCTCCTAACAAACTGCATAGATCTAGATCTGCCGGCGCATTATGCGATGGCATATCTGGGTCTGTGAAGTTTGCAGTTGGGCTTGACTTACAAGTGAGTATGAGTGGTACTTCAATTTTTTTGTACTTTTTTTGTGTGTGGACTTTTTGGTCTGCAATGTATTTAACCAACACAAATCTAGTATCATATAATTGAAATGTTAATCTTAAAATTTTCAAACCGAAGTATTTGTTTCATATATCCATGTATAATGTATGTGGAAGCAATTTAGAGGATGGCATCCCTTATTTATAGAATTTAATAGAAGTTTAATGGTGGATTTACACTCTCAAATCAAGTTTAAATGGCAGTGCATCCATGGAGCCTAACAAAAATCCAGATGTTTGTTGCAGTAGAACCACCATTAAGCCTCTCAGATTCTCAAATACAAGACTGTTATCTGCATTCTGACACTTTTTATACAAACTTTGTTATGCAAAAATATAGTTCTTTGTTGCACCTAGTAAAATGGATCTTGTTGACCTCTGTTTTCACTGTTTGGAACCGTTTAGCATTTGCTTTACAGCCACAAATTTTGACATGCAACCAATCATATTGAGCATTACATTTACATGCAACTAATCATATTGAGCATTACATTCACATGCAAACAATCATATTGAGCATTACATTCACATATGCATTAGAATAATGCTTCTAATTTTGTATGTATAATATGACCATTAGGGTAAAGGAATTAGGACCTGGGGGCCCAGTGGAGGGAAAACCAGCAGAAGTTGCTTTGCCAGATAATTATAACATGGGAACCATGTCGCCACAAAACAGTGCTCTCCAGTTCATCAAGAATAAAAATGTAAGTTCTCCTTTACGCTCCCAGTTTTTTTAATATATATCTGAAAGGTTCTTTTTTTTTTCCGATGCATACAGCAAGAAAATGAATGAATGCATACCATGAATGTGTGTGTCTGTGAGAGACAGAGAGGACAGTGTTAGTGTCTACGAACTAGATTTATGACAGTATCAGAAAGTGAGAAAAAGACAAGATTGTGTTTCTTTTCAGGTTTTGTTGACCAGATTGCAAAGTAATGGTGGCATTTAAATTGGTGATATCTCTCCATTCATCAACCGCCGATCGGTCCATCTGTTTGGCATCAACACCTTGGTTGATGTTTGAATTTAGCCCAGTTTCTTAAACACTGCAGTATTTTTAGTTTAAATAAGGACATATTAAGGGTGCTAAACGATTAAAACAGATTTAGCTCTCATTGACTTTTATTTTTTGTCCACAGATTTGCATGAAGTTCTATATTTAGATTTGATTTTCAGACACCTTTAAAGTATTGTCTTCAAAGTCTTGTAGGTTAATATGTAGAACCATCATGAGTAGGGATTTAATATTCCAGTAAAACTATGCGTTATAATTGTCTATGCAGCCATTGATAGGTCGTGTCTTGCCTGCTTGAGCATTAGTGAAACAGTTATCATTCATATCATTTATAATTTTATCATTCATATCATTTATAATTCCTTGGAATTTAACATTTGATGTACCGTATATACTCGCATATAAGTTAAGACCAACTGCAAACAACATAGACCCTGATTTGCTGTTGCATAATGCACCTGCAGATCAGGGTAAGTGTTGTTTGTTCTGCTGATTACACCAAACAAACTGCATAGACCCAGATATCCTGGCACTTTATGCAACTTCAGATCTGGGTCTGTGCAGTTTGCAGTTGGACTCAACTTATAAGCGAGTACATATGGTAGTCTTGAAAAGTGGACATCTTTACAAAGACCACATGTGCCTCTGAAATCTCAAAACAGGGGATAACAATCAATCTGTACTTAATGGTATTATGTTTTCCATAATAGCAAGAGGAGGTTACAGATGAACTGATGACATTCCATGAGGTGGTCAATCACATGCAAGAGATGGAAGAAGAAATCATTGATGACCATAAACTGTTAATTGAGGTAAGTTTGGAATGTCTGTGTAGGGAACACCACTTTTTATAGGGGCACTACCAATAGTAGGGAATAGAATTTTTTTAAAAATTCAAATGATGGTTTATATCCAACCACTTGCAAACAAATTTTATTGTTTGTTTCCCCTGTATATGTCTTTGGAGGTTTAAATTTAAATGGTAAAGCTCACAATAGGTTGAGTTCTATTTGTAACATTATTTCCCTGTGTACTGTGAATGACTTTAAATTCATGGGGTACCAATTTTCGTGGATAAGCTAGGCCATGAATTTCAAGTCGCAACAAAATATGAACTGAGCTGATATTCAAATTTTTACTAAAAGACTTCTTATGATGTCTAGTTGGTCCTAGATGAAAAAGGTGCCACTCAGACATCCAATATGGCCATCACAGTGGCTATCTTGAAAATGTTATCACTACTTCTCCTGAATGAATGATCACATCAGCATGGGGCTTTCATTGAAAGATGTCGTATGATGTCTAGTTCGTCGTAAATGAAAATGGTGCCAATCTGACTTCCAATATAGCCACTACAATAGCCATCTACTTCTCCTAGATCGCTGGTCATATTGACTTTGTGCTTTCACCAAAAGACTTCTTATGATGCCTAGTTGGTCCCAAGTGGAAATGGTGTGCATATGATATCCATTATGGCCACCATGGCAGCCATCTTTAAAATCTTGTTATTGTTACTGCTCAGAAACAGAAAGTCATATCAACATGGGGTTTTCACCAGAGGACTTATTGTAATGTCTTGTTGGTCCTAAATTAAAATGTTGCTGATCTGATATCTAATATGGCCTCCATGGTGGCCATCTTGAAAATTTTGTTATTGCTACTCTTAAATGGAAGTCATTTTGACATGGGGTTTTCATCAGAAGAGTTCTTATGGTGTCTGGATGGTCCTAAATGAAAATGATGTAAATTGACCCTCAGTATGGCCATCATGGTGGCCATCTTGAAAATATTGCTATATCTACTTCTTCCAAATTGATGGCTATATCAACATGGGGTTTTCACCAATAGATATCTTATGATACCTAGTTGGTCCTAAATGAAAATGGTGTCAGTTGTACATCCAATATGGCTGCCATGATGGCTGTCTTGAAAATCTTGCTCTCACTACTCCCCTTGAATATATGGTCATATTGATATGGGGTTTTCACCAAAAGACTTCTAATGATGTCTACTTGGTCCTAACTGAAAATGGTGCCAATCTGACATCCAATATGTTCACCACAGCAGATAATTTGAAAATCTTGTTATGGCTGAAGAATATCAGAGATGGCATCAACACTCAGCAGTTAAAAGAAAGAAATGGTCTTATCTTGGATTCCTGGAAATTCTTTTTGCCCAGTAGAGCATCAATCCTTTAGAGGGAATCTTGTGTTTGTTGGTGGGGGGGGGGTTAGCTTGACTGGTAATAGAACAGAAGAGCTTATGGGATGGCTTGTTATCCATCGTCCGTCCATCTGTTAGCACAAGTTTGTTAAAACTCCACCTCCAAAACTACTTGGAGGATTGCCATGAAACTTTACACATTCATTCAGCCTATTTTCTAGTTGGTGTCAAATGAAAATGGTGCCCCTTAGATTTCCAATACAGCAGCTGTTTGGAAAATCTTGTTATTACTACTACCCCTGAATGGATGGTCATATCAACATGGGGTTTTCACTAAAAGGCTTCATATGATGTCTAGTTGGTCCTATATGAAATGGTGCTGATCTGACATCCAATATGGCTGCTGCAGCAATCATCTTGAAATCATTGTTATTGCTACACCACCTGAACAGAAAGTCATTGACATGAGGTTTTCACTAGTAGATTTTTTATTTCGTCTAGTTGGTCCTTAATGAAAATGGTGCCAATCTGGCCTCCAATATGGCTGCCATGGTCATCATTTTGAAAAGCTTGTTATCACTTCTCCTAGATGGATGGTCATATTCACATGGAGTTTTCACCAAAACACTTCTTATGATGTCTAGTTGGTCATAAATATGGCAGCCATAGAGGCCAGCTTGAAAATATTTGTATCGTTACTCCTGAATGGAAAGTCATGTCAACATAAAATTGAGTGATTTTGTCTAAAAAGAGGGTTTTTAACTGGCTTATTTTCCTTGCTTGACTTGTGAGATCAGTGTTAATTTAAGGTGATAATTGGTGTGGATAGGTCAGATAGGTACATAGAACATAAGGAGTAACATCATAAATTACCAATTGTGTACAAGTAAAACCTAGACCAGTGTTGACTAAGTTCACAAAGAAAAATGTAACATGTTTTTCAATGGGTTGGAGCACTAAGCAATGGTCTGATCAAATCAGCCTTAATAATAGCTTCTTCTTTTTTTTTGTATCCCAAAATTGCCCAATAGAACCAACTGTTGCATGTATTTGTGAAAATGGCACTAAAGGGTAGATTGTGTCTCATTGTGGATTAAGACTAGAGCTGTCAAAAGTACTTGACATTTAGGACGATCTTCAACCTAATTTTTTTTAAAAAGACTATACAGACTAAGTTTAGATAGGCTGGTTAAAGTGAGTAGTTACAGATGCTATAGTTCTGTTAAAGTCAGTTCCCTCAAAAAGTGAATATTCCGAAGAAAGTTTTCTACATTTTCTGCAATAATCTTGTTTATTACAGAGCAAGAGGTGCAGATATAAAAAAAAGTCTCTGTAAAAGCTGGATTTTAGACTTTAAAATTGTTAAAGTTCCTTTTTCAACTGTGGGCTTGGCATGCACATGTACAACCCACCCCCACTAAACTGTTCTTAATATTATTCCTGGCAGTTGATAGGCTGTGGCTGATTGAACTCTTCATTCACAGCATCATTATACTTAGACAAGGCACATGCATTAATATTATTCCTGGCAGTTGATAGGCTGTGGTGGCTTGAACTCTTCATTCACAGCATCATTATACTTAGACCAGGCAGTTGATAGACTGTGGTGGCTTGAACTCTTCATTCACAGCATCATTATACTTAGACCAGGCAGTTGATAGGCTGTGGTGGCTTGAACTCTTCATTCACAGCATCATTATACTTAGACCAGGCAGTTGATAAGCTGTGGCGGCTTGAACTCTTCATTCACAGCATCATTATACTTAGACCAGGCACATGCATTTATTATTCAAATTTTGTATCAGTACGAGAGATAAGGTGCCCTTGGAAGGAAGAAACATTTACTTTGGATACAATCTATAGTTATTGTTGAGTATGCTGAGACTAACACAGTCTTATTTGAGAAAATGGAGGATTCTTTCATCATATTTTATTTCAATGCTTCATGAAATAGTAATAAGTTTGGCCACATTTATACACCCCAGGATATCTGCCAGTCACACATATGGCCTGTTTAGAAGCTGCACTCACAGTTGGTTAAGTAAAATGTATATGTGCCTGGTGTAAGTATAACCTGAGAGTCTGCATTGAGTGACTGATTCTGGTGGTTTGAAGTGTGACGCTATCTGGGGACAGGTGGTCTTTACAGCATGCAAGCTAACTTCAAATTAATGTTAATTTCAGAGGTAGCTTTTAAACAGACTGTTTTTACAACCAGACAGCTATTGTGACAGATGTATTTCAATGGGTAATAAATTTTGTCTGGATATATATCTCCTCTGTTAAAATAACTGTTGATACGGTATTGGTAAAGAATTTTAGTACAGTTTCCTAAAGTAAATAAAAGATGTTTTCTGTGTGAAAAAAGATTTAAAATATTTGTAATGTAGGAACAGAATGAAAAAGTTCCTAATATTTGACAATACTACATTTTTTCAGCTGAAATAATACATTTCAATCAAAAGTTGTAGATAACTGGTTGTATAGTTGCTATCATGCAAGAGATTTGACTTGGGTCACAGAAAGAAGCTCTAGCAAATATCATAAAACAATGTAGAAAATAATACCCTCAAAACTCAGACCATATCCTCTTTCCGGATATTTAAGAAAGTTGATGTCTTGTTGTATTTGTCTGTAATAACTACTAGTCTGTAATAACATTTGCAAGTAGTAAAATACAGTGAATGATGTTCTAAACAAAATTTCACAAGATGGTGTCAAATTTTGATTCTCATGATGGTCACTATGTACATTTCTGTGTTAATTTCAAATAAGTTGATGTCAGTTTAAAGACCTCTTATAAGTTTTTTGTTGTTGTAATCAGCACAACTGTTCCATTTTCTTCCAGGACACACAGAAGTGGCTTGTAGAACACAAGAAGTTAGCAAAGCAGACAGATGAGGTGGATTATGACACAGAATGTAAGTGTTCGCATCTTTAACCATGATTCAGATATTCACCCAGTTCTTTTGCTCCCACTTGATATCATTTCATTTTTAATACCATACATACTCACTTGTAAGTTGAATCCAACTGCAAACAATATATACACTGATCTGCCAGCGCATTATGAGTCTATGCAATTTGTAGTTGGACTCGACTTATAAGCTAGTGTATACGGTAACAAATTTCCAGAAATTTTATTTCAGTCAAAAATAAAAAGTCAATTTTACATCAATCTGACATGATACACGTTATCAGAACTAGTATGCAGTTGATGGATGTGGATATTTTTTTCTTGTTTACCTGAATTGACACAAGTGTGAAACTAATTACGGCAGCAGTTTTTATTTTAAGTAGACATTCATTGAGTGAAAATTAAGTGATTTAGTAATCATATATAAAAAAAGAAGGTAGTCATGTGTAGCAATTTTGTCCTCAACTAATTTATCTGCCAGAAAATTATTTTAGTTTAGAAAAGTAAAGACAGAATTTAAAGTACATGTAATGACCAAAGATTAATGAACACCATCTAAGATTGATAGTGTTGGAAAATATTTTCATAGTTCTTGTGCCCATTTTAGAAACCATATGTATAGAGGGAAAAGTATTAGAAATGGTATAAAAGATTTTAGAAACCATATGTAGAGAGGGAAAAGTATTAGAAATGGTATAAAAGCTCTTTATTTTCTTTTATCTTTCCTACAGCCTATGCAAAGCAGCTGGACTCACTGTTAGTTAAGAAGATTCAGGAATTGACAGCACTGAGAGGTACAATTTCTACTTCTGCCTCATACCTACCTGCATGGTTCAGACAATCTTGAAAAGTGCTTGAATTTTAGTGGTTACTTTGAAAAGTCCTAGATTTTGAAAACAAACACGTTTCATTGATAAACATCAATTTACTGATATAAATATCAGGAGAGAAAAAAAATGATCCGTTAAAAACAAAACCAGAAACTCAAGCATACTGGAATTGTACTTCCACATTGGGCCACTTTTGTTTTCAGTAAGATTTCCAGTTGGGTTGCTTATGTGCTTTAGTACTCAGCCTCATTTTGGGATTATAACCATCTCATGATGTTTAAATGAATGAATACCATTTTGGCCTGTGTGGTAAACTGGACTATTTGGGCTGATAAATAATCTCAGTCATGCACTCTCTGATGGGAAGCACATTTTCAGACACGATTGCTATTAACTATTTTCAAACAAGATTGCTGTATAAGTGCTATATATGGATAAGGGGTCCAAGCAATAGACAAAGAGCTATGTGTTTGTTGGAAGGATATGGACATTAGATCAATGGTTGAAATTACCCAAGCCTTTCCATTTTAAAACTGTTTTCAACATCTTGAGTAATAAATGTTGCTCAAAATGTGCAAAATGCAGCCTTTTGATTGATCAGAATATATTCAAGCTTTAGAATCATGTAAGTTTATGACAGATGGGCCTGAAGTCCTGATACATTTTTCTGGAGTTGTGTCCCTTATTGTCAAAGTTGTTTACCCTATGTGACAATTCTTATGTGTGCAACTTGTCCCACAGCTTCCGATACATCCCCTGAAACTCTGTAGATATCATTGACATGAGATGCACATATGATTGTGTCTTCACACTGATGCATTTTTATAGAGTTGTGTCTAGGGGTGAAACAATTAATCAATATATCACTATATCGATAATTTTTCCATATCGATACCCATATTGATACAAAAGGTGAAGAATCGATACAAAATGATGCTTGCCTTATACAAGTTACTTTAAGCTTCAGCAGTCTTGAATAATTATTAGTTGTTTGACTTTTTATTCTTTCAATTGAGAATTCATCTAAGACATCTGTAACTTGCATGTGCTCTCATTTCTGTCAGTAAGAAAGAAAAACTATTGACAACACCCACTTGCCATCTACAAATTAACACAAGGTGACTAACTCGTGTTGTTTGAAATCTGCCCCCCATTCCATGCTAATTATTTTATCCCACCAGCATGTTCAGCCACTGATAACATATATCAATGTAAAGAAGACATTTCAGATTTGTTCCCCATATATTATTTAAGTACTTTACTGATCATTTAATAACCACTTTTACACAAAGTTTATCTGTTGCTTCATATCTTATCTACTTGGATCGAATTTGAAGGCTACACTTCCGGTGTGTCACGCAGTGAAATATGTTGCATGCAATTCTGATTGGTGGTTATTGTTTGTTCAAATCCATGGTAAAACAATAACCACCAATCAGAACTACCTGTAGCTTGTTCATTGCATGACACACCGGATGTATTGGCATCCAAACTCAATCCAAACAGATACAAAGCAACATAGAAACTTCGCACAATAGTGGCTTTAAAATGATCTTTAAAGTACTTAAATTGTACATGGAAACAATTTTGGAATGTCTCCTTTTATGCTGATATATTTAATCAGCGACTAAATATACTGACAGGATAAACAACAATCGGCACATAATTGGCAAATCTCACAAATACAAGTTATAGCCACCTTGTTAATTTGTAGAAGGGGAAGTGGGTGTTGTCAGTAATTTCCTTTTTCACTGACAGAAATGAGTGCCTGTGGCTGGGGCAGTTATTTTGCATCGGCAGGAAGTAGTATGAAGGATTTGTTTGTTATTTATCTCCACTCGCACATTCAGACTTGTTCTAGATATAGGAAATTGCACTATTTCTTGCGTTTTGAAGATAGCACCATAATGCCTTCCAGCTTTAAGTGAAGTCATGAAATTGGTAATAAGATGTTTTTAAAGTATTCATGCAGTGCAAAACAAAGGGCATAGTAACCAAGATGAGTCCTGCATCTGATCAAATGAAGCAGTCTGAAATGGCCTAAAAGGTTGAATTAAAATCACTGACAACAGATAGTCTGTTTGGAAGTTTTTTGTTTTGTTTTTTCTTGTCAAGGACGAGAATGGCATATGAACAGATGACGAGTCTTTGTCTGTAATCTGCATACTGGAAATACAACCAATATGTTGACTCATAAAACAGCTCCACCCTACCACTGACAGACCTTCTAAAGATGAAAAGACCATCAAGTTGATATTGTTTATCAATAATGTATTGTATCGTAGGCTGTGTATCGTGCATCATGTCGATATGTGGCAGAGGTGTATTGTTTGACCCCTAGTTGTGTCCCTTTTTGTAAAAGTTGTATACTAAGTATGACGATTCTTTTGTGTGCAACTAGTCCCACAGCTTCTGATACATTGCCCTGAACCTGTATATATCATTGACATGAGATGCATATATAGTTCTGTCCTCACACTTATGCATTTTTAGAGTTGTGTCCCTTTTTGTTAAAGTTGTATGCTATATATGACAATTCTTGTGTGTGCAACTAGTTCCACAGCTTCTGATATATTGCCCTGAAATTCTGCAGATATTATTGACATGAGATGCATATATTGTTTTCTCTCAATTTTTTGTTTCCTCACACAACACTGTTGGGTTTTTCCAGAGTTGTGTTCCTGTTTTGTTAAAGTTATAAAACTATATATGATAATTCTTGTGCATGCAACTAATCCCACAGTTTTTGATGAATTGCCCTGAAACTTGGCAGACATTACTGACATGAGGCGAACATATGCATATCATTCTGTCATCACACACCTTTTTTTTTTTCCTTCAGTTGTCTCTTTTTTGCTGTTGCAGTTATATATTTTGTATAATTCTTGTGAGCAAATTAGTCCCATAGCTTTGAAGTTTTCGATTGGGGGATGGTGGTGGTGGTGGACATATTTTGTCTGCAGTTGGGGGCATACATGTTTTACAAATACAAATCTAGTTTTTTCTTTCTGCCACTGCTTCAGAGGAAAGGTTCATCTGTCCATCTATGCACAGAAACTTTATATGCACAACTAATCATCAAACTTTCATATAAATAGAAATGTATTTCAAAAAAATGGATCCTTCTTTTAAATTAGTCTTTGATAATTACGTTTTGATGACATTTCAAGAACTATTAGCACAAAATATTGGCCAGGGCCCAATTTCATTAAACATCTCAAACTGAGATATTTCAGTATGTTTCTTATTGTTTTGGTTACAACAATGTATTTCTCACTAAACATTCAACAGGTATTAAGGGTTTAAAACAGCTATAATATCGTAATTCTCCCACAAATAGTCCTGTTTCATCTCTGGAAAATTTGAGGACTGACTTAAAATATTTTTCAAGGATAAAAAGATTCACAGAAGTGCAGTTTTGTAACCAAGAGTTAGTTTTCATCCTTTGTACTATTCTTACCTCGGACAAACGTCTAAAAGTTTTTAGAAGTATCATAAGCTTGATCATTTGAATTCTGAATTCAGAGAGAAATTTTGAGAAATTTGGTAAAACCAGGGCCAGGTGAGGGATATCAGGTCCACAAGGGCCTCTTGTTAAACAGTAAGATAATGAAATTTTAAAAAACAAACAAATTAAAAATTATGATGACAAATATTGTAATCTAAAACATTTTCATTTAAAATTGTTATGATTTCAGAAAAAGTGGCCCGATTCCACAAAGACATGCAGGATGAAGAAAACATCAGCAAAAACATCAAAATAAGGAAACCACCGAACAAATAGAGCTCTACACATTCACAAATAATAAATCTCCTTGGAAGTATTGGACTTCACTCTTCAAAAATGTGTTGTAGGAACAATTAAAGAATGATCACCATAAGCCACCTATTACCTGATGTAAAGTCTGACTGCCCTGCCCATGCAGTACTTCAGAAGACTTAATCCATTGTACAGCATGGCATCGATGTACATTTCTGTTTGCAAGGAACATGTCTCGGATGGAGAGAATATTCTTGTCCTGCTGTTGTCCCGATTTTTGCTTCTTTTGTCCATCACTCCACACCCTCTGACCTTTCAGCAATGCCAGCTGTTATTCATATGCACCAAGTGTTGTGATGTCTTGCTCTTGGTGATTGTTGGCAAGCTTAATTTGTTAGTTAGCGATCATGCTATATCAGTACCAAGGCAATACTTGTGATAACTACTGTATTACCTGCTATTGGACCATTGTCTGAATATTTCCATGATAAATCTGTGATATCAATGGTACAAGCTATGCCATGAGGAACTTATGGTTCAGATATGTACACCAGATGTAGCTGTCTGGATTTGTCCTTCATTTTGTATAAAGGGTCTGAAGTTATAATACGAGTAAACTTGCATAATCATGGCATTATAGAATTAATGTTACATTTTGACGATGATAGTGTTGTAATGTTGAAGTCAGTGCTGTTTGATATATTGCACATAGCTTGTACCTTTCGAGGTCTCCTTACCTTGCCCACAAAATTTTTTTATTTAGGGTTGAGGGGGGAGGTGAGACACAGTGTTCTTATGTCTGCCATTATCTGTCTTTTGTGTGCCATTTTGTTGAAAAAGTTTTTTTAAAGAACGATTCTACTATTGACCATTCTTGCCCATGGATTATCACCCAACTTGGCAGATAGGTTTGGGGCTATTCCAGTAAAACATACTTTGGACACTGGGAAGGCACTTTCAGTAGGGAATATTCACCAATAAATACAATTTATAATTTTGTATCATTTTTATATGAGCTCTTTGAGTAATCAGTGTACCCCTGGCATACACTTTTTTAAAAACTGCCTTCCTTTGGTACCATGCACATTTAAATGGAAAAGCCCTTGCCAAAGAATACAGAACACCTTAGGTGTTTACATTTTCTTTCTTACATGTTTACCAGGGGATGTTAAACAGTTTAGGTTTGCTTCAGTGACACTCCTTGTTAGTTTTTTGCCTTATGTAATAAGCATTTAATAGTAGAAATTTACATCAAGAAAAGACTGCCAGGTCACAAAGACTTAAAGCAGGTACTAGGCAGAAATCAAAGATAAAAAGGTGATATATATACCAAATTTTCTTCCTCAAATAAAGATTTTTGAATATCTATTATTGACTGATTTGTATCAATGAATTTAGCACAGAATGCTCAGCAGCCATCAAGGATTAAAATCAGTCATATTATCCTAATTCTTTTGAAAACATTTATTGTGCACAGTTTCAAAAATGCAAGAGTTACTTTTTGTCAAGCCCATGCTCATGCGAAGCAAGGCATAGCAGTTACTTTCAGGGTTCGACATTTACTATAGTCCAGTTGCCTATGGCTAGTAAAATAGTTAAAATATTTGGGGACTAGTGTAATTTTTTTGAAAGCTAGTCTGTCAGACTGGTAAAAACACAAACAAACAACAAAAGCAAAAAAATGAAGTGGATACAATCCAGTCTCTCCAGTTGCAACAAGAAACCAAAAATATTATAACAAGATTCCAACTAATCATCAGATATAACCATCTGTGTTCCAGATCATCAAGACATTTTACTTTTGCACTCGAACATGATGGTCAAATATCTTAATGACCATGACTAGATTACACAAGATCTGATACGCTGTTGACTATTGCAAATAGCCTCGCAAGATGCCATGTGTTTTGCATGTTGTGACTAATCACACGAATCTGACATTCTGGTTTTAATATCATCCTAAAATTAAAAATTATCATGATAAATGTCCAAACTCTTTGGCATTCATCCAGATAATTTTTAATTCTATACCCATTTTAAAGACAAAACATAAAATTCCTGTGCTGCAATGGAACATACCACAGATTTCACAGTACTAGCTTTTGGGGGACTACTAAAATCTCCAGCAGACTAGTAAATTTTTAACCTACACTAGTGTCCTGGGCTAGTAAACAAGTTAGCAGGCATTGATCCCTGACTTTTCTGGCCATCATCAATGGTTTGTTAAGGTTTTGGTTAAAGTTCTTCATTTGCATATATTTCCTCGCTCTTTAACCTTCAGGTCAACATCACAATCATAGAAAATTTGCATTAAGATTTCAGCTAAAGTGTTTTCGTTTGCCTATATAGTCAACTCTCTTTAGAATGACCAACTTGGTTGCAAGCAATTTCGTCATTACAGCAAGCTTGCTGTTTTATCGATTTAGGTATTTTTTGGCATGACTCACCTTTTATGTTAGGTTGTACACAGTATGTAATAATAAAACAAGAAGAGGGAAAAAGAAATATTATTTTTGTTATAACCAGTTTTCTCAGTTTATTAACAAATATTCATGACAGATTTCCATACAGACAAACTGAGTTCATCTCTGTTTTGATGGGGGTTCTGTCATGGTTGTAAACTTAGATGCAGTCACTTGTAAATGATCTATAAAAAAACATTTTTAGTATTTATTTAGGTAAATTTACTAAAATCATCATACCAAAACATGAAAGGTGTATATTTGTCCCAATTTTTTTTCCATTTATTTTGAACAGTAGATCTAAAAAAATACCACTAGTTTGTTATATACCATTAGGTGACGACGACACAGTCCCCCACCCAATTATGAACAAGATTACCCAACATGTTCTGCGCACTCGGCCACATCAGGGAGTTACAGGTAGATCAGAAATCCTGATAGATAATTAGTGTCTTTACAATAAGGATCTGGTCAGCAGATTTTAGGCCTCTGATGAGTTGTTGTCATGGTCAGTTTATATAGGTAATTTCCACTTCATTTATAAAAATCAGTGTTGATGTCGGAACATGAATGTTCTATTGTAACAGTCAAATTTAATAGTATGTACATTCATTCTGATCGATTTGTACCGTATATATTCGCGTATAAACCAGGTCAAAATGCAAACAACATGGACCCTGATCAGTCGTCACATAATGCGCCGTCAGATCAGGATCTATGTTGTTTGTTCTACTGATTAGTCCTTACAAACTGCATAGACCCAGATATGCCGGCGCATTATGCGACTGCAGTTTACAGTTGGTATCAGCTTATACGCGAGTATATACGGTAATCCTTAAGTGAATATTCCATGATAATGAATGTCATTGTAACAAGAGTTGACTGTATCTTCTAAATCCCTTGATGAATTTTGTTTATACTTGGGATGAACCTTATGATGCTAAGGCAATTCATACTGTGACATGCTTGCTTGCACCTTTGACCTTAGGGTCAAGGTCACAGTCATAGAACATTTGTGTTAAGATTTTGGTTAAAGTTTTTATATTTTTTATTCCTAAAGTTCTTGATAGGTTTTCTTCATTCTACTGTATCTGTATCTTCTAAATCCCTTGATGAATTTTGTTTATACTTGGGATGAACCTTATGATGCTAAGGCAATTCATACTGTGACATGCTTGCTTGCACCTTTGACCTTAGGGTCAAGGTCACAGTCATAGAACATTTGTGTTAAGGTTTTGTTTAAAGTTTTTATATTTTTTATTCCTAAAGTTCTTGATAGGTTTTCTTCATTCTACTGATGAATCAGTTGAAGCTTAGACAATTCATTCTGTAACATGCTCGCTCAACATTTTGACTTTGGGGTCGATGCCACTTATTTTACAATAGTGCTTCAATCATGGGCTCAATATGCAGACCCTTGCCTTCTGTTATCCTTTCTATAATCTCTACCTCTGATAAAACTCCCAGTATTATAAGAAATATCATAAGAAAGATAATCCTGAATCTCATTTTTAGGGAAAAAAAATTTGAATTTTAGTGAAACAAGCCAGGACCTACTTGCATAAAACATATGAAGTTTGAGAAATACCCAATGAAATGTCTAGGCCTTGTTATTTAGCTAATTGCACAGGATTATTGCATTACACCTGTGTATTCAGGCATGCATTTCATACTGAAATTTAGAATTCTTAAACTGCACATTGACCTGAATGAAAAAACTCTGTATGCTGGTACAAAATTTTCAGTTGAGTACATACCCAAGCTGACTAGCTTTATCCAAGCAGGCCCAGATCAACGAGTTCAGATAAATCAAGACTTTAGTGATGGTGACTAGGTGTCAGAATAGTTATCCTTTGATCACATTTCTTCGTAGGAGTCATTATCATAACAGGACATCATTTATTTTTTTAAATTAAAAAAAAAAAATGTTTATGCCCCCATTGCAATAGCATAAGGTGGCATATTATTTAGCTGCCGTATGTACACACACATCCACATATCTGTATGTCGATCTTTAATGAAACTTACCAGCTACAAAATTTTGCACATTTATCCTGGTCATAATTATTGACCTGATTAGACTTTCAGACCATTAAAGCAATTTTGTTTTTTTACACATTTTTAAAACTTTTTAGATTTAGACTTATTTGACAACAATAATGTTCTTAGCATGATTAAGCAAAAAGCAGTTGAGGTAAAGAAATGAAATTTGGTAGTCTGGCTTACTTGGATCATATGTTGATGATCTGATTAGATTTTCAGGCCATTATAGCACATTTCCAATTTTTTTTTTTTTTTTTTTTTTTTACACATTTTTGTGTTCGACTATATGGAATAAAATGGGATGTGGGTGTGTGTGTGATAAAAACCTTGTTAGCATCATTTAACAAACAACACTTGAGGTGGGCAGATGAAATTTGGCATACATGCTGGTAAACATTTAGATGCCCTGATTAGATTTTCATGCAATTATAGCAGTCATAGACCAGAAGAGCTTATGGGATGGCCTGTTTGTCATCCATCCATTGTCTGTTCCTCTGCAAGCACAAGCTTGTTATTGCTACTCCCTCTAAACTACTTGGAGGATTGCCATTACACTTTACACACACGTTCATCCCAAGGTCTAGTTGGTCCTAAATGACAATGGTGCTGCTTGACATCCAATAGGGTCACCTTACAAATCTTCTTATCGCTGCTCCTCTTGAATGGTTGTTTGTATGATCAAGGTTTTTTTTACTAAAATATTTCTTATTATGTTGTTGCTGCTGAATGAAAATGATGCCAATCTGACATCCAATACGGCTGACATGGCAGCAATCTTAAAAATCTTGTTATCACTATTCGTCCTGAATGGAAAGTTGTATCAAAATTGGGTTTTTTACCAGAAGATTTCTATGATGTCTGATTTGTCATAAATGAAAATGGTGCTGATCTGACCTCCACTATGGTGGCTGTCTTGAAATTTTTTGTATTGCTACTCCTACTAGAAGCATGGTCATATTAACATACATCTTTGCTAGCCAAGGGTCATTGATCCACTTTGTTCCACATCAGCCCTTGGCATATTTAGCCATCTGAAACAGTGTTTTGAACCAGTTCCCACTTGAGGATAAAAGATACCCTGCCCATAGGAAGTGAAATCAGTTAACTAGTTAAAGAGCACATTACGCGTGCTGTTAGGTATTCAATAAGGCGATTTATATGAAGTCCACAGTCATTGACTTGGAATTAAAAGTTCCTTAAAATGTTGAAATTAGAGAAATTTACATGCAACATATGTCTTTCTGTACAGTGGCCACTATGATTATTTGTAACAATCTTCCAACTTAATTATAACCAGGGATATGATTGGATCGGATTCTTTCACCTTCATCCATTCAGATAGCAGAGCAGTAGATGCCGTTTCAGCTAGCTTAATATGCCATTACATTTCACTTTTCTTGCACCTCTAGGTGCCTTATTAGTAATAAGGCATCATAGAAATTAAAGTTGAATTAATTAAAATGTAAAGATCTGTAGGAAGTCAAAATTAGATTTTAGTGTGAAATACTTTCATTGTCAATATAAGCACTGGAGATTTTTAAACTACATTCATGTAACATAAATATTACTAACAGTAGTTTTTACAGTCATCTAATTGCTATTTTGTATAGAGACAGTTTGCTCACTATCACATTGTATAAAATGTGCATACATTACTTATGACATAAAATATGTCCCTTCACAGTATTAACTTCCATTATTTCCACATTCTTACAGCTTCTTAAGATTTCACATTAGCAATGAATTAACAATTTGAGATAAGACTTTTTTCCTGCAGATATTTAATTTGAATCATTTGGCATTAGCAGAGTACTCTAAATATTTTCACTGGTGCATACATTTATATATTTTTATTTATTTATATATATATATATATATATAGAGAGAGAGAGAGTTTAACAGTACATCAGCACCAACTGGCTATACTGTTGTGCCAAGGAAAAGTTAGGCAGCAAAAATAGAAAATTAAAACACCTTTTCAAAACCCCCAAGTAGACAAACCATTCCAACCAAATTTAAATGTCCACCACGAGACAAAAGATAAAAGGTAAAAATGTTGCAAAAACTCGCACCAGAAAAGCATAGCAAACAAAGATAAAGGCAAAAAAAAATGGTAAAATCCTTAAAATAAAAAGTCCAACTTATTTTTGCAATCTTGAAAAAGTCCCAAATCTTCTCATTTGGAACATCATCACATGATCTGTCCCAAAGTGAGTGGATTGCCTCCATTAGTCACTTCTTAAGACATGCAAAAGGGCATATCAGGACTATTCTTCATCCCTGAACCAGCAGGGGGAGATAAAGTTATGTATTGCATGGTCTGTTCTAGGGGATTCACACTGATTTCTCAAAAATCAATCCAGTAAATCAGCCAAAGGAGCAAAACTCGCACATCATATTTGTAAGCCCTTCCTTACTTTACTTCGTGTTAGATGTCCCAATTTTTTGAAAATTCGCCTCTTTTTAGCCCAATTATGTAGAGACTAAAAGAGCTTATGCGGTGGCCTGTCATTTGACATCCAGCCTGTGTCCAGCCATTACCACAAGTTATCACTATTCCTTCTAAACTACCATGATGATTGCCTTGAGATTTTCTAAACACATTTGTCCTGATGTCTTGTTAGTCCAAAATGAAATTGTATCCCTCAGATATCCAGCATATGAAAATCTTGTTATTGCTGATTCTCCTGAATGGATGGTTGTATTAACACGGAGTTTTGATTAATACACCATAAAAAAAGGCAGCTTGTTCTGAATGAAAATGGTGCTCATCTGACCTCCAACATGGCACCATAGTGGCCATCTTAGTAATATTGTTATCACTATTTCTCTTGCAATGATGATGGCATTAACATTGGGTTTTGACTAAAATGCTTTCTCTGATTTGTCACTTGTTCTGAATGAAAATGGTGCAGATCAGACCGCTAATGTATCTGTATTTTTGTGAAGGAGTTTGAAAACAAGACCTAATTTACATTGGGGTCAAGTCAGAGGTCACGGCTTGCTTTTTTGTTCTTTATTAAGTTTATAAACACAGTGATTTGTACATATTTAAGTGAATTTTGACCAGACTATTTGTTTAGGTGCTTTATAATAAACAAGTTGATATTATACACTCTGAAAGTGATTTTAAGTTTAAAGTCTTGGTTCAGGATTTTAGTGGTACTGGTTTGTGAGCATGATTACATGAACAAGTATTAATGGATTTTTATCAAACTCTGTTTATTGATACATCTAATGAACACTACCAATTCAATAAATTGTGTGTGTGTGTATATATATATATATATATATATATATATATATATATATATATATATATATATATATATTAGATTTGGCCAACTTAACATGTGGGTATATCTTGAGACAAGTTCATTGATCTTCTATCCATGATATCAGGTTCAAGGTCAAAGGCCACAACAAAGAATTTTGTATTGCTCTTGCAGGTATCTTGTGAACATGTTAACTCAAACATATAAGAGGATATTTTTTTATACCAAATTTGGTATGTTGGAATTTTTCAGGAATATCTGAGATGGTTTCAGTACTCAAAAGTTAAAAAGAATAAAAGGACAGAAAAAATGGATTTTGTCGTGGATTCCTGGAAATTCTTTTCGACTAGTAGAATGTCTTAACATTTGAGGGACTTGTGTTTTTTCATAAATTCCCCCCCCCCCCCCCCCCCCCAAAAAAAATGTTTACTTCTAGAATAGATCCTGGTATTGTAGGTTTTCAAAAGATGAGAATGAAGTCCTTTAAAATGTCAAGTTATTGAACTTTACATTTACATTTTCTTTCCTTGTAAGGATATTTGAAAATGCAAGACATAGCAACAGGTCACATTGTCAATCCATGATATGTGCAGTATTATGATAATGAATACGTTTTTTTTTTTTTTGACCTACCGGTACTGTGGAATGGTCTTTTCCTGCAAAATTATATATAAGTGTGTTGGGTGGCATAAGTGACCCCCCATCTTCATGGACCAAAAGTTGCCAAGTAAACATTTATTAAAGTGGAAACAAAAAATTAGTATTGCTTCAATAACAAATATTTCGGTTACTGTTTATACAAGCACCATTTACCAATCTGATGAAGCTTTTGAGTGAGATACATGCATCTAAAACCGTTACAGTCAACTCTCATTACAATCACCTTGTTAGTTTCAACCCATTTTGTTGTAGTAACAAATCTGCTGTAAAGATCATGCCTTAGTCCAAGGAGTTACCTTTCTTGTTTAATCCTTGTAAAAACTTGCATGTATCAATGAGAAGAACAAGTCAGAAATATAAATATTGACTTATTATCTAATATAATGACAGTTATTTTTAAAATCTTGTACATGTTTTCCCAAAAGTTGAGACTGTTTTTTTTTTTTTTATTTTTTTTATTTCATGTTTATATTCTATCATTTTATATATATTCCTGATCAAAGTAAAATCCAAAGGAATGACAATTTTGTTGTGAAGAACAAGATTTAAAGGAAATATGCACATTTGTTGATACCATATTTACTTGCTTATAAGTTGGGTCCAACTGCATAAACCCAGATCTGCCATCGCATATTGCGCCTGCAGATCTGGGTCTGTGTAGTGTGTAAGGAGTAATCTGTAGAATAAACAGTGTAGACCCTGATCTGCCAGCGCATTATATGATGGCAGATCAAGGTCTATATTGTTTGCAGTTGGAACCAACTTATAAGTGAGTATAGACGGTAAATTACCATCATTGTAGGAGGCGCAATATTCCATTATAAAGATATGATTTACCATTGAATACATGTGTTCCTTCATTTTTCTGTCTGAACCTGAATATTCCATTGTTATGAATGTCATTGTAATGAGAGTTGACTTAGTATTATCAAATATGGTCAGATAGTATACATGTAGTTTATAAAAACCCAGTAAAACATGCTCATATTTTTAAAAACAAAAAAAATAATTCAAATATAGGTATTGTATTCAAAAAGTAGCAAGCTGGTCCCTGTTTCATGAAATGATGGAGGACAACAAATATTTTCATAAGCTTTTTTGTACAATTTTTATATTTGATGTTATAGTATTTTTCCCTGATGCGTAACATTTTTCATAAACCTACTTTATTATATGAAACCAGTTTAAAACAAAAAAAATCAAGATTATTTTATTTTACTTTTTACAGATTTTTTTTTTTCTGTCTTTTTTTTTTTTTTATTGATGCAGAAGTTGTTTCTAGCTTTGTGCCATCACCCTTATATCTCTGATTTTGATTTTTCTCTAAGTGATACAGTAAATTAACATATTAAACCCCGTATTGTGCATGTTCTTTGTTTGTTTTGACATATAATCTGATAGGGTCAGTAGAATCAATGCAGTATTATCTGTTGAACATACTAATTGTATCTTTTGAAGATATACTACCACAATGTATATTTATTTGAATAAATATACACATAATATGTGTATCACAAACTTTTTACACACTGTTATGTTATAGATCTATCTGTAATTTTCAGGTAAAAATTATGATTGTGAAGAATAAGGTCAGAGATTCAACAGCTCTCCCTTGTTATAACACTGTAGTTGGGGTCCATAACTGCCGACCATGTTATGTACTGAACCATGGTAGAATGAGAATGATCCCAAATTCAATGAATGCATTTTGTGTGTAGGGGTAAGATGGGGGATAAATAAAACGCCAGTCAAACATATAGTAATAATTTTAGTTTATGTAAATGAAAATATATTTGTTCACTTCATGCTATTTGTGCATTTAGGTTTGTCAAATAATGTTTTATAAAAGAAATAAAGACATAATACTAAACTTCATGTTGTTTTCTTTCAACCCATATTGTCATACATTTGATAGACCAATTCAAGTACAATGGTAGAATTTTGGTCATAGGGTCCATAGCAGATTTGTGTTGTAACAAGGGAGAGCTGTACTTGCACCAATGTATGTGAGCTTGTTGTATAAATACAGGAGAACATTTCTCTATTATTTACATGCTTATTTATGGACATAAATAGTTTATGAAATTGTATTGTTTTATAAATATAAAGCACACATTTTGATATTATGACAATTCAAATAAAGCTTGAAAAAGATATAGTTATTCTTTTTGAAATAGGATCACTCGTACTTAATTGATAATTATTTGATAGTTTTCTGATAAATGAACAGGTTTGTTTGGCAGTCAGTCATTGACGTGCTTGTGAAGAATGACTTTTTGTAAGCCTGCCATAAGGTGGAGCATATTATGCTATGGTGTTGTCCATCCTTCCATCTACTACCAGTTTTGTTTCCGCACAATAACTTAAGTTGTCGACCATCTACAGTTACCCAGCTTTGTGGATTGTTTGCGCTTGGAGAAAGGAACAATCCTACTGATTTGAGAGTCAAAAGTCATGATTTCTGACTGAAAGAAGAACAAGATTAATGTGAATGGCACATTATGCACCCATGTTTAATAGTCATCTATGTAGATGACTGAAATTCTTGTACAGAAACCATTTTCTTCTATCCATCACAGTGAACTTGACCTTTGACCTATTGAACCCAACATCGATAGGCGTCTTCCTTTCCATAAGTACAAGCCATCCACAAAGATTGGTACAGGTCTGTGATGTAGAGCTAATGTTATTGTGAAGAAACCATTTTCTTTTCAGTCACAGTGACCTTGCCCTTTTGACCCCAGGATCGATAGGGTTCTTCCTTAGCCCAACTGCAAGCCATCCTCAAAGGTTGGTAACTGTAGATGGTGATAGCTCAACTTGTTGTATGAAACCATTTTTCTTCTTTCAGTAACAGTGACCTTGACCTTGAAATTTTGATCGCTACATCGATAGGGTTTTTCCTTACCGCAAGTGAAAGCCATCCTAAGTTTGGTAACTGAAGATGGTGGAGCACTCGGGTTATTATGCTGACATCTTTGGGGATTTTTTTTACATGACCTTGATCTTTGGGCTTTTGACCCAGAAATCGATAGAGTTCTTCCTTACTCAAGTGCAAGCCATCCTCAAAGTTTGATAAGTTTACATGGTGGAGAATTCTAGTTATTGTACATAAATCATTTTTCTTCTTTCAGTCACAGTGACCTTAACCTTTGAGCTTTTTGAGCCAGAAATCGAAAGAGTTCTTTCATACCCCAATTGCAAGCCACCCACAAAGTTTGGTAACAGTAGATGGTAGACAACTCGAGTTACTCTGTGGAAACGAAATTGTGATGAACGAACAAACGGACAACATGATAAGATAATAACATAATATGCTCTGCCTTATAGCGGGCGTAGAAAAATGGTTTTTGTACAAAAAGTCTATCTTGACAATAGGTCGAGGTTAGATTATTTCCCATGGGAAATAATCTCCCAAGTGAACCATGCTGTACTTGTGTCTACATAGAGGACAATTAAACACCTGGCGAGTGTATAATGTGCTGTTCATGGTACTCTTGTTTCTTATGAGAAGGCATAGTCATCAAGGTATTTGTATGTCTTCAGTAAGTGTGGGCATCCGCTGTCAGGATATTTGTAGGCATTCAACACGTGTGAACAGACGCAGCATGGATATATATATATATATATATATGTAGGCCTTCAATACGTGTGAACAGAGGCTGCATGGATATATGTAGGCCTTCAATATGTGTGAACAGAGGCTGTATGGATATATGTAGGCCTTCAATACGTGTGAACAGGCTGCATGGATATATGTAGGCCTTCAACACGTGTGAACAGGCTGCAGGATATATGTAGGCAATCAACACGTGTGGTCAGCGTCTGCATGGAGATATGTAGGCCTTAATACGTGTGAACAGAGGCTGAATGGATATATGTAGGCCTCCAACACGTGTGAACAGAGGATGCATGGATATATGTAGGCCTTCAATACAAGTGAACAGAGACTGTCCACACTATTTAAAGATTTACAAATATCTTGACTATGCGGTAGATTCATTTCTTTGACTACTTTTTGAAGTAATGAAACTTGATTGGTGCCTCCAACCCACTGACACGGAATGTTATGTACCATATATCGAAACTAACATGTATACATGATCGGGCTGGTTTGACATCCTGCTATTGTGACGTCAGCTGTACTGAAACATCGAAATTTTACTTGCTTTAATACAGGGGTTCTTAACTCACCTGGTTATAAGGCCAAGTGAGCCTATGGTATGGTTCTGTGTCCATTCAAAAGTATTCATCATGCGTCGGCCATATGTCTGTGAACAATTGCTATTTTCAACTTCTTGCCAAAATGTACCAGGCCCATTTCGGCCAAATTTGGCAGATAGCATCCTGGCAAAAAGAGGTTTCAAATTTGTGCAAATGATGCCGATCTGCCATCAAATATGGCTGCCATTATTAAAAATATTTAAAAAAAAGTAAAAGAAAATACTTTAATAAACAACTTTTCAAAAACCACTTAACTGAATTCTACCAAATTTTACACAAATCATTCTGAACGAAGACCTTTTAATTTTTTACAAATGACGCCGATCCGCCCTCAAATATTGCCGCCATTACTAAAAAGAGAAAAACCTTAAAATGACTTCATCTAAAAAAAACGGTCAACCGAATGTAAACAAATTTGACAGAAAGCATCCTGGCAGAAATCCTTGCAATTTTATATAAATGATGCTGATCCGCCATAAAATATGGTCACCGTTACTTAAAAACAGAAAAATCTTTCAACAACTTCTTTCAAACTTTGCTCAAAAGAATTTTACCAATTTGACAGAAAGCACAATGGCATGAAGAGCTTTCAGTTTTATACAAATGATACAAATCTGCCATCAAATTTAACTGCCATTGCTAAACAAATAACAACCTTTAAACGACGACTTCTCAAAAACTGTTTTACAGAATTTTACCAAATTTTATATAAAACATCCTGGTACAAAGGGCTTTCATATTTGTGCAAATTATGCCGATGAGCCATCAAATATTGCCGTTGTTAATAGATTGTCATGTTCAAAAGCAATATTTATTTCAATTTTGTATTATAATTTAGTGTTTGTCACTGATTTTAAAGTAGGGGTCTTTTTCTCACAAATCTCATTAATAGATAACAAGCAAAAATTAATTTGCCGGTAGGGCAGGAAAATGAACCAAGCAGATTGAGATATGCTTCTGTCACTCTGCGAATCGAATTTGACAGTTGATCGTTTTGACAACGTAGTGGATCCAATACCTCTATTTACAAGGACACTCCAGGATGTTGCTGGAGATACAACACCAAAAATCTCGGTGATTTATAAACGCGTCAACAAACCATGGTTTGATGATGCATGCAAAGACGTAGAAACGGAAAAGGGTCCTTACAATTTAAATGCCAATCCAGCAACTTAAAATCTGAATAATACCTTATATATCGAGCTAAAGGTCGTCGTACCATTCAAAAGAGCAAGAGGAGAACGTGGAGATCCCTTGGTTAAACTTTGGCTCCTCTATTAAATCAGTATGGAATATGGTACGAAAAAGCATTAGCAAAAAATAAAAGCCTTGTCAAATCTGCTACCGCAGAAAATTACAATAAACCTTTCACTCTCAGAGAACTACAAGACCGTCTTGATAGAGCACATGACGCTTCAGAAGGACCAGATGATATCCACTTTGAACTTTTAAAACACATGCCGTTTATACTCGCGTATAATTTGGGTCCAAATGCAAACAACATAGACCAGCAAATCAAGAGCTATGTTGTTTGTTCTACTGATTAGTCCTTACAAACTGCATGGATCCAGATCTGCCGGCGCATTATGCGACGGCAGATCTGGGTCTATACAGTTTGCAGTTGCTATCGGTTTATACGCGAGTATAGACGGTACCTGATACAGCTCTCAATACACTACTAAACATTTTCAGTAAAATTTGGGAAACTGGCGAGTTTCAGCCGTTTTAGTGCGCAGCAACAGTGATACTAGTACCAAAATCTGGAAAGGACCATACCGACCTATCCAACTATCGTCCCATATCACTAAGAAGCTGTATTTTGGAAAACCATGAAACGGATTATAAATGATAGACTCCTCGTTTATCTCGAATCCAAGAAACTACTATCAGACGTTAAGTTGTGAATTCAGACGCTAGAGAGGCACAATAGACCATTTTTTTTCAGACTTGACGCATTTACTATAGACAATTTCATGAAGAAAGAATATACAGCCGCCATCTTTTTCGACTTTGACATCACTCGGAAGTACGGAATAATGAATGACCTATTCAACCTAGGTCTAACGGACAGCTTACCTAACTTATCTCCAATATTTTGAAAGATAGAAATTTAAAAGTTAAGGATGACAACATCCTCTCTGAAAGCTACCCGAAGGATTTAGGTATACCTCAAGGCAGCATATTGTCCTTCGCCTCACTCAACATCCATATTAGCAGGATAGTGAAATGCCGTAATCCAGGAACTGACTCCTCATTCTATGTGGACGACTTTTTGATCTGCTTTAGATCAAAGAGTTTGCATACTGTTGAACGTCAACTACAGATAAGCATAAACAAAAAATCAGAAATGGGCAGAAGAAAACGAGTTCAAATTTTCGAAATCTAAAACTGTTTGTATGCACTTCTGCCGATTACATCGAATTCATGATGACGCGAAATTCTGTCTTGACGGTTGTCTTATTCCTGTCGTGGAGCAGACCAAAATGTATAAATACATAGTTTCCTGTAGTCAGTCTTAACTCTGTTGGAAATGTATGTGTATTTGTTTGTGGTATAAATAAAATATATCTATTGATGTACAACTTGTTATATAAATGTTTAATTAAAACGAAACTCGGCAAGCCTTGTTTCCTTTTAATTATTAATTTATACATCTGTGTTTTTCCTGTCTCTGGCTGGGTATTTTTCTGAAATGTTTGGCAATTCTTTTCTGTCTCAGGTTGGTCCTCTTTCCTCCGTTTGTGTTGCTTCTTGTTTTTGTTTCTCTTTTAGGGGCTTTCTTGTTTTTGGCAGTGTTATCACTTCGCTCCCATGTTTTTGTGTGTGTGTGTTCTTTTTTTCTTTTTTTCTGTGTGTGTTTCCCTCCAAGGATTCTGTGGTGTTTTCTCCTGAAATTTGTTCCTCCACTTGGTTTTCTTTTGGTGAGCAAGGTTTGTTGGATTGTCCATTTTGCTTATCTCTCTCAGGACTGGTATAGTGTTTTCTTCCTTTCTTGGAGTACAGTGTTTGGGGTCGTGTCCCTTTATGCGGCACTTATGGCATTTCTGATTGTAAACGCATCCTCTATACCATGATTTCACCAGGAAACCATGGATGTAGAAAAATGCTGTTAGTCTTGTTCTTTTCTATCTGTAGTATCCCCTCCCCTGTCAGCACTGTAGGGTAGTTTATGTAGGTTGCAAATTTTTGGATTCCTTTATTTTCAATTTGAATCTCTGCTGGAATCTCTCCACTGTTGCCTCTAAAGGGATCCCTATGAGAATTCCTGTTAAATAGATGTCAACATATTTAATGGCTGTTTCTCTTTCGATGTTTGGTGGGTCTGTCACTTGGACTGTTTTCCCCTTGATTTAATCCAGTGTGGATTAAAGCCTGTATCTCTTTTATGTCTGTCCCCTTTACCATGAGGGAATTTAATATATCTCTGCATGTTGGTCTTTCTTCTGTCTTCAGGGCTGAGAGGTCAATTCCATGTATTCCGGCTCGCCTGCTGGCCACAAGAAACGTGCCTTTATCCGTGTCCGTGGCAGATGTTTCAAAATAATGCTGTAGTACTGGTATTTTCTTTATGAATTTCCAATGAATTAGGAAGAATTGAATAGGATTCTGGTGTGACAATTCGGTTGTTATTGTTCATAAAATTACAGACACATCGCACGTTGTTGTATCAATAAAGTTATATTTCAAATTATATATTACATATTTGATATGAGATAGTTCTCAGTATTCATAACACATTGATGTGTTCAATATGATTTTTACTCAGTGTTTAGTCCCCCGTCCTAGACAGTAGACTTACGAGCAGTTTGCTTTGTACGTGTCATTGCGGGACGTTTTACACTGAGGAAAGACAGTTTTAGGGGGTATAAACATGGTCATATTGGATAATCATGGGGTATATAAACCTTGTCTGAAAATGCCATGTATATATATATATATATATATATATGTCCAACCTCCCGAAGTCGCGGGTTTTTAAATTTCTCTCTCCCTCTGTCTGTCTCTCTCTCAGTCTATTGAGTTATGACTTAGGAATAGGAATACTTTATTCAATAATGTAGGCCACCGGCCCAAATAACATACATACATATTAAACAAACAAACACATCAGGTGAGTATAACAAATTAAAGTATAGTATGTGTAAGTACTTTGTCACTTACATTTTCATAATAGTTTTCTTTTGTCCCTGCTAAAGAGTACAAACTTACAAACTGAAAACCATAACTCAATAAAAATTTCTTAACATTAAGAGCCCAAATTGTAGAGCTATACTACTTGTACCCTCAAGCCAAGAGCATTGCATTTTATAACACAATTTGGGCAATCAATTATCTGACATTTCAAGTAGTTTCAACCAATATTTAATTGGTCTGTTAATATATACAGATTTAAGAGAGTTACGGCCTAATTCTCCCCGCACAAAACAGTTAGGACTCGATTTACCTACCTGTAAGACATATTTACAAACATTGTCATGCACCCTTTCTAGATCATGGGCTTCACTAAAGCCCCATACTTCAGAAGCATAAGTCAAAATGGGCAAAATTGTAGTGTCAAAATTTTTTATATAAAATATTTACAGACAATTTTCCAAATTTAATCAATTTAATTTTCAGAGCATGCGCTGCCTTAGATGATTGTTCTGCTAATGTTTTTTGACATTTGTTCCAAACTCCCCTTGGCGAGAAAACAACCCCTAAGTATTTTATAATAAGAGCTAACCTTAAGTTTCTTGTCTCCAAAATACCATTTTTCATTACCTCTTAAATAACCGCCCTTTCGAAAAACCACTACCTCAGTTTTATCTAGGTTTACCTTAAGTTTCCAGTAGCCACAGTATTGGATAAGTGTATCTAATAAACGTTGCATTTCAATTGCTGTATCGGTCAGTAGTACAAGATCATCTACATAAAGTAGAAGAAAAAGCTTCAGCACATTTTCTATGTCAATACCACTGTTATCATCAGAAAGTGTACTTTGCAGATCATTAAAAAAAGTGAGAAAATCAGTGGTGACAATATGCAGCCCTGTCTAACACCTATTGGACACTGAAAGATATCACTTATTCCACTCGAGGTTCTTACACAAGCTCTGACATCTGCATATATTGCTTGCAACATTTTCAGCATCATGGTACTTCAGTTACATACGTTAAGCTTTTACCATTTTACCAAAGAGCTTTCCTATCGATTCTATCAAAGGCCTTCTCAAAGTCTATAAATGCACAATAAAATCTGCCATTTTTTCTTCCTCAATTATTTCCAAATAATAGTATTTAGAACATATATGTTATCTACAGTACTGTAACCTCTTCTAAATCCCGCTTGTTCTTAACCTAGTATACGGTTTTCTTCTACCTATTGTGTGAGCCTTTTATTGAGACTATTAGTAAACACTTTACTCATAACTGGTAACAGACTGATTCCTCTGTACTTATTCGGATCATTTTGGTTACCCTTTTAAGAAGTGGAGCAATTGTAGCTATACACCAGTCTTTTGGAAAGTATGAGTCATTAAACATTGCATTCAACAAATATGTGAGTAATGGTAAAATGTAATTTTCAGAGGCTTTTAAAATTTCACAACTTACACCATCACATCCTGGAGCTTTCCCTGGTTTTTATATCATTTATTGCATTCCTTACTTCATCTTCAGTAATATATGCATCAAGATCATCCCATGTTGTATTATTCAAGGAGTACAACGTATCAAATGAGTCAGGGCTAGGAGGATTAAATACACCATGAAAATTTTAAACCATCTTAGCTGCTTGGAAATCTGTTGTTGGCCATGCCATGATCTCGATCAAAGTAAATTCCAAAATGCTACAGAATCTCTATTTTTGAGGGCAGAGACTAGCCTATTTTGTAATCAAGTTTCATATTGTCCTCTGCTCTCTGCGGTTAACTTCCTGTAACATTTTTTTAAGACAGTGATAAGTTTCCAAGTTTTGAGCAGATCTATTAAACCTAAAGCTTCTTAGGGTCTTCACTGTCATTCTTTTAGCATTTTCACATTCCTTATCAAACCACTCCTGTTTTTGTACTGACACCGACCCTTGAAAAGGGGACTTCTTGGTCATTCTTTTTCATACCAGATCTATCTGCAGCTGATTGAATGATTTGTACTGAAGAGTCTATTGCTCTATCAAAGCTATTATTCTCAATCATTTCAAAATATTGATCATAAGGGAAGAATAAAAAAGGTCATTTAAGCATGAAGAAAACTGGGTTTCATACTCACGTGACCACATAAATTTGCATTGATCTGACTTACTATCCTCTTCCTTGCTTTCTTCCTGTGAGCTACGTTTAACATTAAGATTTATTGAGTTATGTATTTATATGGTAAAGAACAAGCAAGAATAATGAAAGTGCACAAACTGCATATAGAATTAACTGTGAAATTTTTTTCATTTTAAAATTTTTTATATTTTTTTTTATTTCAAAAACATGGAGACGCTATAAACTAATAATATCCATACCTTGACCTAACTAGCACATTCCGGTCATATGCCACGTGACTTTTTAGTCAGTGTCACGAACCATGGATACCACTTCCGGAAATAAGTAAACTTACACACGCTCGGAAAAACGGTAATTCTGAACTAATGTACATGAATGCCAAAAATGTTATAACGATGATTACATGAAGTAGATATAGTTGAACTCTTTTCTATGGTTATTTGAATAGATTCTCACAATAGTATAATGAACGCGTTAAAATTCACGTTAAGTCCACGAAATATGGCTGTTCGAGGATACATGTATAAAACACCCGGAATACTCACCAATTATTATACCTTGCCGTCCGTGGAACACATAGAACTCTAATATATAGTTTATCTTTTTGTTTGCTAATTATTCTCTCGGTTGTTAACGAGAGTCCAAAAACATCTGCATGATAATTAAATAAGAAGCGGCGTTCGCTTCGGCATCGGCGTCAATTGCAATAAGCTTGTCAGCACTTAATAAAGTAAGTTAAATTGCTTATTTTAAAGTCCCATATATTTGCTTCTACATTTATTTTATTTTATATTTGAATAATTTCTACTTTTTGAATTTTTGACATAATTTAATTTATAATTTAACTTATTTACAGCGATGAGTGGCTTGGGTATAAGAATGATTTATGTAAGTGAAGTGCGATTTCATATAATTTGACTACATATCACCTGTATTTCAGAGTCGTTTCCCTTACAAGATTAATAATTTGAGTTACTTCCCCTATATCGTTTATACTCAAGGTAGTGACGAATACTACGCATACTTAGCAAATTATCAATTTATCATGTAAGAATAAGGATCACAAGTAAGAAGTTGCTGCTATTCGAAGCTAAGGAACAAGCGCTGAGAGAGAGAGAGAGAGAGAGAGAGAGAGAGAGAGATTCTGTGAATGGTACTGTTTATTGCATTGTTGGAGTTCCTTATATATAATGTAAGAAATCAACATACTAAATTAATTTTCTAAATACGAAACATTTGCATCAGCATAACAAGGCTATTTTTATTAAAGGCATTTAGCTAATTTTCATGGTAGTGCTTTTCTTTTGTTATTATTTTCAAGTTTAAATTACATAATATGCGAGACCTTTGTTGACATTTTTACTAGTTTGATTCAACATCTTTGCTGCAATGTGTGCCCATTACTGTAATGTTAAATTATTTTCTTATCAAGGGCATTTGCATATATCATTATAGATGGAGATAATACATAATCTCCTTTTATTGTCTACATTCCCCTGATGTTGGAATGTTTATACCTCTGCAAATAATATTAACTGTAGTAACAGTTCTTGAAAGATGAATTTTATATACAAGAAATGTAATGTAATGAATGAATTGTTCAAATATTCATCATCTGGGAAAATATTTTTGATGCCCAGTTTGTACATGATAGTATTGTAAACTGTGTTCACTTACCTTGTACTCCGAGTTGAGAAATAAGTAATTGTATCCATCTTTCCTCAGGGTTAAGGTAATACTCATGTATTTTCATAATTTTTCTTCATCAGTGTGATGAAATTGTTCACATTCAATGTTTAATCTGCTTACAATTGATTGTGAAATGTGTGCTGTTTTTGCCGTTTGAAATCGGGCGCCATTTTGACTATAGCGTGTATTGGCCGTTGGGCTTTTCACGAGAGGGCGCTCATGTTAAGATTTTTCCGAATTCTTCCATATTTGGTAAAATTCGTGGAAAATGTGTCTTTGAATTTCCCGAGTGTGTTCCCAAAACCTATAAATAGGGGTGAGATCCGCCGTTCTGGCTGTTGTAGTTCAGCTGGGTTCCAGTCAAAGTCTAAAGACCAAACATAAAAAAGTCTCTATATACAATCTCGACTGTGTGAATTTCTTTGAGCGTAACAACAAGGTAGAATAGTTATTACCGATACATTAAATTATTAAAAGTAGATTAGTTCCTGATAGTAAATCTTGATTTTGACCGTAAGAGTGTGTCTTCACACTCAAGACAATGCCGACCACTGGCTGAGAACACAGTGTTATTGGACGTTTTAAAATATAAACTTTGTCGTTGAGACATACTACCAATACTGATTGTAATAATTCTCATAAGATGTTTTAACGTTTATTTCCCTCTTCATATCAGATAAAAGTTTCCACATAGTGATTTTATTAACGACACTGTTACTGTGTCGTCATCAACAAAGACGTCTGCTAGCCATTGAAAATTCAGTATTCCGATTGGCATTCTTGAATCTCCTACTCAATTACATTTATCACTGTGAAAACACAAATTTCCATCCATTTTGTAGTTTTTGTGTCAATTAGATGTTTAAATAATCGACACGACATAACGACACACTGTGTCGCATCCAACACGCGACACACTATTGACATCCGGTTCCAGACTTTGTCTCTAACATATTTATCATATAACTCTAAAGCATAAACCCAAGTCTGGTTCCGAACCTTGATTTGACTCACAAATCCGGTACCACTTCGGTACGTTACATGAACCATTTTCGGCAACCACAAAATCATCATTCTGTGGAAGATTAGCGTTGGAATTAGGATTCTTTTAACTAGATATTAGGTGAATCATGATTAATTTAATATTTAGGTTGACTTTCACCTGCTAATTAATACTGCTATTATTTTTGTTATTTTAACATGATTTGATTATCACACCTCTGTTATATACATCATTCTACATATTTCCACTTTTCATTTGTCACCATTTTGAACACTCAAAGTTGTGTGGGAAACATATATAAGCCTGGAAGCAACAGAATAAATTGTGTTGACTATTCATTTGTTTTCTTTTGTGCTAGTATAATCTAAATAAGAACTTTTTGTGGTGAAATCATTATTTGTTGGCACTACAATACACTGGAGAGATCTAGTAAATGAAAAAGGTTTGAGCTGTCCGTCTATTCCATTATATTTGGCCTTGACCCCCGACACGTTACAATATATATATATGTGTGTGTGTGTGTGTGTGTGTGTGTGTGATATATATATATATATATATATATATATATATATATATATATATATATATATATATATATTGAGAGACCGCCAAGCAAAAAGATCTAACTATGTTGAACTATATGACCCCCTTTGTGCCGAAATTTTTAAAAGATTTTATATCTATATGTTCTCCCCAATAGTCTGTTCTTGTAGGTTTTCATTCGTTAAAAAAAAAAAAAAAGATTTTTTTACAAAAATTTCATATTGTTTTTAATTATGGTTTCTCTTTATTTTTCCTTTTTGATGAGGGCGTACTTCTTTTGGGTTCCCTTTTCCAGATCCCCTGTTTGTTCCGCCTCCTGGCCTAAAAATTCTTTGACTATGGCTCGTACTCCCTGCCGAAAGGCTGTTTTGACCCAAGGGCCGTGTAATCTTGGCGAATTAATACACGAGTACGTTGACTGGATCCTACCTTTTATCTAGTACCATAGATTGAAATCAAATCAAAACCGAGGTATAAACAGCTGGACTACGTAAGGCGGTTCAGATGCGCTTCATTTTAACGTTATTGGTATATGTGACTTCTGCCGCGTGCTACCTTGTAACGTAGTCAGCCATGTGCTCCATCTCTGCAAGTAGAGAATTCATGACATTTTGTTCCTACGCATTAGGTAAAATCTTCACATTCTGCACTAAAGCCATTATCGACAAAAGATCCCAGAAAATGCAGCATGAACTGAGTGTGCTGCAGTTATCAAAAGGTACGGGACCAAAATTACATCGTTAGGGAAGTGGCCTTATCCTACCAAAGGGATTTAACCCACTGTGAGGCTCACGATCACCGCAGTTCAGGTGGAAGTTTCAAAACTTATCGTTATGGGAATGACGTAAATGTTGTGCGAATGACGGCACTGATTAAGTAATCGGAAGTCACATCTTTTACTAGTTACCGGTCTATTATATTAGCTTTCCAATTCAGGTCCGGTACCAGCAAAAACGATCTATATACTCTTTAGTCTGGTACAGCTCTCTCGTACCTCTTTCCACACGCTCCTCACAGCCTATACTCGTTCAGAATATATCGCTGCCAGGAGGCTGTTTTGACCTCAGGGTCATCTAAATTTGTATATCGTCTTTGCGCATGAACACAGAAGTGCATTAATCGGATCATACCTTACATAAATTATCACAGATTGAAATCCAATGAAAAGCGAAGTATAAACAACCAGACTATGTACGGCGGTTCAAATGCGCTTGATTGTGACCTTATCGGTATATTGTGATGTCTGCCGCGTAAATTTAAAAAAAAAAAAAAACTGGTGCAAAGGTGTTTATAAAATGATTCGCAGATGGCTCTTAATCTAACTGATCTGCAGTCTGCAGGGATCACTGACAAGTGATCAATTTATTTGTTCAAAACAGTTTTGCTTGCTTAGGATGCATGAAATCCATCTTCCCTGTAATATACCAGACAGGGAAAAACTGTTGCTGGCGAAATAAAATATTATGCAGCTTGCACATACTTGAACATAAATATAAGGATGATAATCATGGAATTTGTACAGTTTCATGAAAGTTCTTATTCTGAGCAAGAAAAATAATTGAAGATTCTTCTAACCTGCTTGTTGTTCTAAAAGCCAATTGACACACATGTCACAACCTTTTACATCATTTGTTTCAGCTCCCAGTGTGAACAATGTTAAAGCAACCATTGACCATATACTACCTCTAGTCGCAAAATTCAAGGCTGGAGAAGGGAATATTTCAAGAAAGGTTTTGTTGAAGCAAGCCAGGCTTTGAAAGGAAAAAAAGATCAGACCTCGTACAATTGTGTGTTACCCAGATGATTTCGTACAAGTGTGTTACCCAGATGATCTCGTACATGTGTGTGTTACCCAGATGATTTTGACAGTGACCGAGTCTCAGTTGAGTGACGAATTCAGCTATGATGATGATGATAGTGACGATTTTTGACATTTACTCAAAATAATGTCACTATTTGCACTGGTGCAGCCATGGCATGAAACACAAATAAAAATAAAAATCCAGTGTAATGTTAGAGTAGTAAGATTGATATGTTTGAACTCAAATTGTGTGAAATTGTATATCAGGTTGTTTTCTAAGCAGTTGATATTTTGAGTATACATGTTTCACAGACTGTGAGAAAACATGTATATATTTGGTCAAGAAATAAGAATAAAGTCAGCTGTTCATTCTAAAGATTTGGATCACAATCTTTTTTCACTTGGATCACCTAATCTTTTTCTATATATGGCAATACATTCTGATACAAAGAAATTAGCAGTGAATACTCTTCTTAGATTCAGTGCTGCTTTTCTTGGCAGTTTTAGGATCAATATAGCTTTTGTTTCTGGCGCGGTCAACTCCCTTTTATTTTAAAACCATTTTTTGAGTCTCGTCTATGAACTGCGAGACATGTATAACTTTACCAACAGGGGCAACAACAATGTTAAAGTGCTGTGTTACATTTTTGAAAGTCACATATCTTCTACATATCACTTTACCAACAGGGACAACAACAATATTAAAGTGCTGTGTTAAAGTTTGAAACATATCTTCTACATATCACTTTACCAACAGGGACAACAGCAATGTTAAAGTGGCTTGTTAAAATTTTCAAAGTCATATATCTTCTACATATCACTTTACCAACAGGGACAACAGCAATATTTAAGTGCTGTGTTAAAATGTGAAAGTCACATATCTTCTACAAATCACTTTACCAACAGGGGCAACTGCAATATTAAAGTGATATGTTTCAAATTTGAAAGTCACATATCTTCCACATTAGTTGCTTTATTCAGCTAAAACTTTGGTAACATTTTACTATATGTCTAATAGCAGTAATAGAGCTGGATGTAAGAAAATATAGTGTATATTTATTCTGCATTCAGTTCACTGTAACTCAAAGTCAATACTATTTCTCAGTGAAAATATGAAAATAATGTCAGATAGATCAACTTTAATTTTCAACAGGGTTGAATTTATTTTCTTTGAATAAAGCAATCTTGTCTCATGTATAAACATACGAATATCGTATGTGCAAATCTGCTAAACATGGTCTCCCCCCTACCACAATTCACGAAACTAATATTGTTTAAATTTCAACAATGACAATGATAAAGACAGAGAAAATACTTTAACCGGCTCAGTTTCTAGGATGTTTAATTGATCATCATATACAATACTGTCTTAGTGTTTAACCTACATTTTCAACCAATTAGCTGTCTGTGTTTAGGAAGCTGAAGCTTCATGAAATTCTGAAGAATGTGTATTATATAGTCTTTCATAAAGACAGCTCTTATCCATTTACAGCGTTCGGCACAGCTCGACATTTCCATAGGGAAATTCAACAGTCGCAAGGTTACAAATTAGAACATGCACATAGCATAATACAGCAATGTAAACGTATTTAGTTACTAGTACACTTATATAGAAATAAATGAAGTTCTAGCTTATAAATCTCAGATTTGAAATGTAACAGGCAGAATAAGCTGCTAACAAGTGTATGTGTGTACGTGTATGTGCCTGTCTGTCTTATGGTTGTGTTCAAAACAATAAACAAACCTTTAAATCAAGTGAATATTCCTTTTAATTGATCCTTTTAATTATTTTAAAACATCCATAATGATTTTTCCCGTCTCTTTCACAATGATCAATTTTTTCACAGCTTTGGGAAGAATTTTTTTACGTTTCATCGTCAAAATCAACATTTTTCACATTTGAATAGTAATTTTCTCGAGATAGAGGAATTTTCAACGGCACTCATACCAACAGGAAGCTGTACGGGTTTCACATCCCTTCTTTTTCATTTACCCATGGTGGTTCTAGGGCGTTACTAATATCCTTTAATATATAAAATTGTTCTCTTTTCTACTCGTTCAAAGCTCAACTCATGTGGTTGCTTCTGCTTGTACTCGCTTTGTCAAAGAATTTCAGATTTAAATAGCAGTACACAACGTTACTTGCGCCGAGTGATTCGTGATTTTCCTTCCGTTCGCGTCTATGTCAGCATCTTCAAAATAACATGTCATCATAATCTTCATTCCAGCCTGCACCATAATTTGTGACGACTCTATGGTCTAAGAAAAATGTAACAGGAAAGTGAAACCACAAATCAAGTAAAAATCAACAAGCAATTTATTTCTAGACAATTAAAATGAAAATTCAAAAGGCACTTACAGTAACGGGAATTAGAATCCAAATAATCCAATAATCCTAAGTGTCCTAATCACAAGTCCTAAATATAGAATATTTCAAATGAATATCAGTAGCCTTGAATGTCATAATGTGCTAGTAGTCTTGAATGTTCTAATATGCCTGAATGATGTAATCTAGAATCTTTGCATAAATTCACACAAATCCCAAAGTCAATTATTAATCCAAGATGAGAATGAGCACTTTTGGTAATTTCAATTAATATTTCAAATAAATAATTCCTCTCTCTGAATTTGCTCTGAATGTTCACAACACAACTATAAACATCTGATTATTAGAACGATTCTTTTTAGGCTGACCATTTGAACAAGAATACAATATTGTCCACTGAAATCGATATATATAAACATAAGTCACGTGACAGAATGTTCTAGAATATGCGCAACTCTATTGGAAATTTTCCTCTGTGGACGTGACTTTTCCAGTCTCAGTACTAAATGCTATGTAAACAAAACTGACATTGATCTCAAATGCAGCAAACATGTTGTTTTTAAAACGAATAAAGTACAACTTACCCTATGAACACGTATTATAAATTACACAACAAGCTCCACAACTAAACCAGGGAATTCCACTTTCGTCATTTCCTTCTAGGGATTTCCTGTACAGGGGCCATATTCAGGGAACGAGAGCGAGATATTCTTCATACAAATCTATAACACAAAAAGTTTTGTCGAACTATTCACCCTGGGATTCTCTTTGCACACTGGGAATAAATTTCACAAATCACAGTCCATTTTCAGGACCTCTACCAACTTCAAATTGTTCTTGCTCAATCCAAATGCACTATCCATATTGTCGCAGTTATACATTCGCTTCTCATTGGGACCTTTTGCAGGCCAAAATGCCCTTGGTGAGACACTCACGAGATTCCCTTAGCAATGCACTTAGCAATGTCCACACTGCGCCTATCATCATTCCTACTATCCATGTCTTGACCCAGAATATCGCATATGTGATAAAGTGAAAAGTGTAAATTTAGGCTAAACTCCAAGTTAGAGTTATTAGGAGAAATCTTATCAATTAAGAAATCCAGTCACTTGCTACCATGGGTTTCTTAATTGTTAAGATTTCTCTTAATAAACTCTAATACATAACCTCTGTCATGCAGGTTGTGTCATGGAGGTTGTCAATAAAGCACCAAAAGCAACACTCTACAAGAGCAATCTATTCCTTGTTTTATGAGGATTATGTACTCCTGTCAAGTCGTCAAGTGTTGCTTGTTTTTAGAACTTTAATGGTAACTTGTGTGACACTAGTGTTTTTCTAGCATTATGGAGGTCATTGTCGCAAGCCACGGGCAATAATCAGTTTCACTCCTTTATCACCTGTGGCCGCCTGTGCAGAGATTTCCTCGTTTCTCGTGAATATGCATAAACTTGCTTAACCAGTCACTGCGAGCGCGAAGAAATGTTTCTCACCATTGTGACCCTATATGACCTTTCAAGCTGTTTAAATGAACCAATCAAAGTTTCTCTTCCAAGCACAGTCACTTATCGATCAATGAAACGGGTACTTTCATTGATGTGTAGGAGATTGTTACAGTGTGTCGTTGATGACGTGTATTTGTTTATGCATATTCGTGAGAAACGAGGAAATCTCTGCACATGACCACATAGGTTTTTAGCCAGCTGTATGCATACTATGTCACTTAGAATCATGAAACTTTATGAGTATTGTACCTCTACTTGAATACCAAACTAGAGGATATATTTATTTTACTTAAGAAGCAACTATCTCAGGACTCAATGGTTAGGTCAGAAATGGAAATTTAAAAAGGCAGATCGGGAAACCTTTTAGTTTCTATGCAAATCAAATTTGACAGCTGATCGGTTCAAAAATGTAGGGGATCCAATAATCATATTTACTAGCATACTTCAGGATGTTGCTGGGGATGCAGTACCAAAAACTTGAGCCATTTCTCAACGTATCAGCAAACCATGGTTTGATGATGCTTGCAAAGACGCTATTAAGGAATGCAAAATGGTCCTTAAACATTTAAGTGCCAATCCAACAGCTGAAAATCAGAATCATTAGCATATATACCGAACAAAAAGCTTGTCGTACCATTTGAGAGGGCAAGAGGAAAACATGGAAATCCTATGTCTCTACATTGAATTTCCTCTACTCTGTTTAATTGGTATGGAATATGGTAGAGAAAATCATTGGCAAAAATAAAAACTGCTGTATCAAACACTTTAAGAAATCTGATGAACTGGTCACAGCCGGTCAGAACTTTCAAGTACATTTGCTGAAACATTCTCCAAAAACTCCTTACAAGAACATTTTTCTGAAAACTTCTGCCATGTCATAAGCTTGAAAGAAAAGGTTCCTTTAAATTTCAGATCTGCCAGCACTGACGATTGCAATAAACCTTTCGCTCTCAGAGAACTACAAGACTGTCTTGATCGAGCCCATGTCACTTCAGTCAGGACCAGATGATAACCACTATCAACATCTGAACACTTCACCTTATATAACTCTCGAAGCACTACTTTTTATTTTCAATAAAATTTGTGAAACTGGCAACTTCCCATCGCCATGGCAAAAGGCAAAAGCGAAACCAGTACATTAACCTGGAAAGAAGCATACCGACCCTTACAACTTTCATCCCATATCGCCAGCAAGGTGTATTTCAAAACCATGGAATGAATGATAAATGACAGACTTGTCTGGTATCTCGGGCCCATTAAACTATTATCACATTTACAGTGTTGATTCATATGCCAGAGAAGCACCATTGGCCGTCTAGTCAAACTTGAAATATTTATTAGAGAAGCTTTTATAAACAAAAGGAACATACAGTAGCCATCGTTTTTCAAATGGAGAAAGCTTATGACACCACATGGATGTACAGCACAATGAATGATCTATTCAACCAAGGTCTAAGGGGCTGTCTACTTATCTTATATATAATTCCTTGAAAGACATAAATTTCAGAGTTATGGTAGATAAAACCCTTCTGAATGCTCTCCTCATGATATGGGTATACGTCAGGGCAGCATAGTCACACTTTTAACATCAATATTAACAGCACCGTGAAATGCCTTAATCCTGGAAAGTTCATTATATCTTGACGAATTTTTTAAAACTCTGCGTTAAAACGAAGAGTATGTATACTGTTGAACGTCAACTATAAATATGCTTAAACAAAGTTCAAAAATAGCAAGAAAAAAGAAACGACTTCAAATTTTCTAAATATGCTGATTACATAGAATTCATGATAACCCAAACCTTTAGCTTAACAGTTCTCTTACCTCTGTTGTGAAAAAGACCAAATATTTAGGGTTTTTTTTTTTTTTTTTTTGCTGCAAACAACCTTTTCTACTGCATATTGGATATCTTGAGGAAAAATGTCAAAAAGCACTGGATTTTATAAAAGTCATGGCAAACACAGGACTTGAGTACGATCAAAACTTGATTATTGTTCAATTGTAAACGGATCAGCTTACAAATCTTCCCTGCAGATGCTTGATCCGATACACAATCAGGGACTTAGACCTTGTCTGGAAGCATGTAGAACTTCCCCTTCAGAAAGCTTCTATATTGAAGCAAATGAACAATCACTATATCTCACTTGAATGAATAAAAAGATGTGTAGTATAATAACGAACTATCCTCTAATCCATCTTCTAATCCTGCATGTGCAGTCTTTTGGCCCAAATACAAAACCTTACATGCTCAGAACCAAATTTCATTTCACCTTATGAATTTGTCCTCGTGCCTCATGTATAAGCAGCAGAAATCAGTTTTGGCAATTCTGTAAGATTAGCTTCTCAAATCACCGTCTTGGTTATCAAACACCCCACGCCCAATAATATTAGATCTTTGTCAATTACAAAGAAACAAAAAAAAAAAACAAAAACAAATTTCATTTGTCAGAGTAAATTCAGTGAAATCAGAGCCTGTTATCATAACAATATGTCTCTCTGTACAGAAAGTGAAATCAGAGCCTGTTATCATAACAATATGTTTCCGTGTACAGACAGTGAAATTAGAGCCTGTTATCATAACAATATGACCCCGTGTACAGACAGGGAAACCAGAGCCTGTTATCATAACAATATGTCTCCGTTTACAGACGGTTTGAAATAGAGAGAACAAATTGCAGCTGCTGTTGCAACACCCCGCGGCACTATCTTGAGCCAGTTACTGGATGAAGCCTCCGTATTTACCGCAGAAATGTCACACATACTATAATCTTTGAACTGCATTGAAACCTCGCAAAAAAGCTAATTCCATCATCTATTCGGATTCCTTTTTCACACTGAAGTCTTGTAAAACACAAAAATTTTCAACCCGTTAATACCCCAAATCTTACGGAAACATGCTTTGCTCATACAGCCTGAGAAAATGTATTTTATTCTGTTGGCCACCTAGTCACATTGGTATTAAGGGTAATGAAAGGGCGGGTTAAAAAAAAGTCAAAACTGCCCTGCAGTCACCTGAATGGAAGATTACATATACCGATATCAAATATTATACAAATCTGCATGTTCTATATACTTGGAAAAATGTGTGGAATTACATTTTTAAAAAAAAAGCTTTGGAACATCAAACTTATTATTAGAGCGTGGCATCCTTCATATAGAACAAAACGCAGAGAAGAGGCGGCATTGTGCTGATCGCATATTAAAAACGCATACCTGATTCGTACATACATCCTGAAGGGTGAACCTCGACCAAGGTAATACCTTGCCAGTGTTCAGTGATAGTGGAACACATTTTTGTCGAATGTATCAACTTCAGTTTCTTTTATGTGAACTCGATTAAGAAATTGCGTGATGATGTACCACCAAAGAAAATCTTGGACTTTTGAGGGAATTTTGTTTATATAACAAGTTTTGACCCTATTAGGGAATTTTATATTTTTCACCTGTATCTTTTATTTGATACACCTTTTAAAGAATTGTAATATCTTTACCTTTTTATCTTTTATCTTGTAGTTGGCTTGGTTTGGTGTTTTACGGCACAGCAACACAAGAAGGTTATTTAGTGCCAAGGCAATTGAAGTTAAGTACTTTGCCCAAGGACACACCCCAGTAGCCGTCCTGAGCTGATCTGATGGTAGGATTAAAACCCGCACCCTTTTGGTTGCAAGTCCAGCATGCTAACCACTGTGCCACTATGGCTCATGTCTCAAGTAGTCGAACCACTGTACCACTATGGCTCCTGTCTCTATTAGTCGAATCACTGTGCCACTATGGCTACTGTCTCTATTAGTCGAATCACTGTGCCACTATGGCTACTGTCTCTATTTGTCAAATCACTGTGCCACTATGGCTCCTGTCTCTATTAGTCGAACCACTGTGCCACTATGGCTACTGTCTCTATTAGTCGAATCACTGTGCCACTATGGCTCCTGTCTCTATTAGTCGAACCTCTGTGCCACTATGGCTACTGTCTCTATTAGTCGAATCACTGTGCCACTATGGCTCCTGTCTCTATTAGTCGAACCACTGTGCCACTATGGCTACTGCCTCTATTAGTCGAATCACTGTGCCACTATGGCTCCTGTCTCTATTAGTCGAACCTCTGTGCCACTATGGCTACTGTCTCTATTAGTCGAATCACTGTGCCACTATGGCTCCTGTCTCTATTAGTCGAACCACTGTGTCACTATGGCTCCTGTCTCTATTAGTCGAATCACAGTGCCACTATGGCTCCTCTCTCTATTAGTCGAACCACTGTGTCACTATGGCTACTGTCTCTATTAGTCGAACCACTGTGCCACTATGGCTCCTCTCTCTATTAGTCGAACCACTGTGTCACTATGACTCCTATCTCTATTAGTCGCCTCTTACGGCATGCAGGAGGGCACATAGGGCCTATTCTACATTCCCAAGACTACGGGGGGGGGGGGGGAATATCTTGTAGTACAACATGTTTATGTTGCAATTCTTTATCTTTACATTTGTAGATCCTACGATCTGTACTATAAAGCCAACCTTTTATTGAAATCTGAGATGAATGTAATTCCATGGTGTCAAGTCAATTTTGATGCAAAAATATATAAGTATATGATTATATTCCCAAAATATAGGAAAAATATAGGAATTCTGGACCAAATATATAGAAACTTTATGGGAATGATTACACGCTTTTGAGTATGTATGTATGTAATGGCGTTTTAAGTCACCTCAGCACAATAGTGGATATATGGCGCCAACTAATAGCAAAGTTCCAAGAATGTAAAAATGAAGAATTGCACACAAATTTTAGGAAGATAAACCCTTGCAAAAAATTTAAACCTGAAGGACAACAATATAAAATATAAAAGGTAAAGATTTTAAAATTCTGTAAAAGGTATATAAAATATAAGATAAAGGTAAAACATGTAAAAATCCTTAAAACATTTGTACAATTTTGAGTTTTTCTATCATTTATCTAAATGGAAATGCATAAAATAGTAAGTTTCAATATAGCCTAGGGTACTATGTTGAATGTAATAATAAATTACTTGCACTACTCTCAATTATCAAACCCCTTAATGTTTTTCCAGTATCATTTTGGCTCTTTACATTCATATATTAATATTTTCCTAGTAATTATACTTCAAAAGAATTACATCTTAGATATTAATTTCATAGGAATATTTTAAATAAATATAACCGCATGATTACATATAGAGAAATCATGTGCAATTACGTAAATCAACATTAGCAATAGCAAGTAGCAAGTGCATTTTCATTTCTTTTACTGGCACAAAGAGCTGGTAAAATAAAAAGTTTATGATAGGAAATTAATTACTCCTCTTTAAATACTTGAGTCATTAAATTAAAACTTGTAGAAGTTTACAATAGTGATAGGGAAGACATAAATATGAAACAAATAAATTTACTGCAAACTTTTATGCTTGTTATCCAAATGGCTGTCATAGAACCAGAGTCCAAAAGTGCCACACTGAGCTTCAAGAGGCAAGAACAAGTATGTTCCCTGATCAAACTTCGTGGATGGATTACACTTGGGTAAAAAAACAACCCTATAGATTTTAGGTTCTAAAGGTCAAGGTCAGTGTAAGTTTTAACTATTTAGGGTGAAAAATGTGCAATTTATTATTGAAATATGCAAGTTCTGTACAACTTTAAACTTAATTTAAACCAAATGTGAAAAATAAAAGGCCTTTAAGACTGTCTAAGTTGTTCAACCGAGGCATATAAAGTTATCTAGAGTTTGATCCATTTTTTTTGAGCTAACATCATTATCTTCCCCTTACAAACATGAAAGTGAAAATCAAATCATTAGAAAATAGGAATATTTTTTTTTTTAAATTATTTTTATAAAAAAAAAATTCTTCATATGTGACCCATTTATACATTTAAAATCACAGGCTTTTTTAGAGTTGCCAGGAAAGCGAATAAAATTTTTGAAATTACAATTTTTAAATCAAGTTGACAGCAATCAGGATTAGAACATTCCTGCAATATCAATTGACTTTTTGTCCATCAGTTCAAATATATATTTTCAAAGAGATGTAAAATTTTGTTGTTTCAATTTCAATATTGTATGAAAATCTGAAATTATGAACATTTCAATTTAAATTTCTTTCAAAACATCAATTTCCAATCTTTTATGGAAAATAAATATGCAACACAAAATTATCCATTATATACTTAAATATTTGTTTTTCTCCTATATTTCTTACAGAAAAAAAATCTGTTGATGCATATTATATCAATAAATGATGCACAGTATTTTGCTGGGAACCATAGATTTATTTTTCTTGAGAGCCCAAAATTTTTAATTTTTCAATTCTCAATTTTTTTTTTTATTTATTAGGAAATATCAGTTCTGTTTTTAGTTCTATCCATTGATGATTGAATTCTAAAAACATATAACTATATTTAAAAGCAAGCAGTGACTTATTTACTTTAAATCTTTTTTTTAATTCGCAGAGCCTGTACCATTGGAACAATAGCTTCTAGTTGATTTATAGGAATCTGACCTTGAAAGTAAACTTGAAAAGTAAAAATAAAAATAATAAAAAAATAAAAAAATCCCTGAAGCTCATAAGTTAGCCAAACTTGTCATTTTGCTAATTATATCAAGTATTTATCCATTTACTCAAAGGTCAGCATTGTCTGTCATCATTTGGTCTAGTTATTTCCCCTAAATGTTTTATGCACTCGCTCTGGTTTCTGTATATAACAAGTAACCAAAATGATGATAGTAAAGCATCAATGTTTTGGGCCCTTTATCACAATACACTAAAAAGTAAAAAGTAAAAAATTAACATGTAATTCATAAGATTTGTCACATTTCCATTCAGTTTCTCACCTCTGTTTCAGCAAACAAATGGTACAATAAGTATTCTCACTCTAATGGCCAAAAAGAATTTCCAGGAAGCCAAAATAACAATGTTTCTACCTTTTAACTGCAGAGTGTTGAAACCATCTCTGATATTCTTGAGGAATAACAACAGTTTTCAAGATGGCCATTATGGTGGCCATATTGAATGTAAGATTGGCACCAGTTTCACTTAGGACCAACTAGATATCATAAGAAGTCTTTTGGTGAAAATTCCATGTCGACATGACCATCCATTCAGGAGGAGTAGCGATAATATGGTTTCAAAATGGCCGTCATCGCAGCCATATTGGATGTCAGATTGGCATCATTTTCTTATAGGACCAACTAGACACCATAAGAAGTCTTCTGGTGAAAACTCCATGTCATTTGGACTTTCTGTTTAGAAGGAATAGAGATAAGATTTTCAAGATGGCTGCCATGGTGGCCATATTGGTCGTCAGATCTTGACCATTTTCATTTAGGACCAACAAGACAGTATAAGAAATCTTTTGGTGAAACCTCACATCGACATAACCATCCATCCAGGAGGAGTAGCTATAACAAGATTTTCAAGATGGCTACCATGTTAGCCATATTGAAGGCCAGATCGGCATTATTTTCATTTAGGTCCTATTAGACTTCTTAAGAAGTCGTTTGGTGAAAAACCCGTGTAGATACGACTTTCCGTTTAGGAGGAATAGCAATAACAATATTTTTAAGATGGCCAACATATGGGAGATCAGATCAGCATAATTTTCATTTAGGACCAACTAGACATCATATTCAGTCTTGAGGTGAAAACCCCATGTCAATATGACTTTCTGTTCAGAAGGAGTAGAGATAACAAGATTTTCAAGAATGCTAACGTGATGGCAATATTTGATGTCAAATCAGCACCATTTTCATTTAGGACCAACTAGACACCATACGAAGTCTTTTAATTTGGTTTTGGTTTTGGCGTTTTACGACACAGCAACACAAGTAGGTTATTTAGTGCTGAGGCAATTGGAGTATTGTGTCTTGCCCAAAGACACACCATGGTAGCTGACCTAGGCTGATCCGATGGTAGGATTCAAGCCCGTACCTTTTCAGTTGCGAGTTGGCATGCTAACCCCAGAAATCCCCATGTTGATATGATCATCCGTTCAGGAGGAGTAGCAATAAGATGTTGAAGTTGGCCACTGTGGTGGCTATACTTTATGTCAGAGAGACACAATTTTTTTTAGGACTAACTAGACCTTTGAATGAATGTGTGTGGGATGTTTCATGTCAATCCTCTAAGTAGTTTCGGAGTAGCGATAACAAACCTGTGGTAACAGAGGGACTAATGGACAACAGGCCATCCAATAAGCTCTGTTGGTTTATGACTAGTAGAGTTCATTATTCTTTCAAGAAGTTAAAATCACAAAGAATTAATTGCCATTTAAATAAGGGAAATGAAAACTTACTATACCTCCTCACATAATTTTCCGTTGCTTTCTCTCTTTTTTCTTTCTTTCTTTTTGATGATTTAATCATGTTTACAACCATGAAATTATGTTTCAAATGATTAAGCAATGAATTTGTACCCTGGACCTAAGAAAACTCTGTTAAAATGCGTTTTTGCAAAGCCCCTTGGGTGTGTGATAGTTAACTCATTTGAATTGTAATGAATTTTAACAAGACTGCCTGAGAGAGATACTAGTATATCCATTTTATATTAGGCTAAATGGAGGTATGATTTTGATCAGTAAATCTTGATGTGAATAGAGATTGAATCCATGTATTATCAATACATTCATTATTATTCATATATCGATTTAACATGTGATTTAGTTGTTTTGAGCATAGTTATCTTTCACAAAATGAAACTGGTGGATTTTGATACTGATAAATCAAATCACTGCTCTGAATTGTGTGACCTTTTGACTGCTGCTTTCAAATACTATGAATTGGACTGCTCGTGTTTACTCAGAACTTTGCACTCATCGTGCCAGAACATCATTGGTAACTATTATGGGTTGATAGAGGTTTATTTAAATCTGCATGGTTTATTTGTTTGTCTGTGTTATGTAGTTTAGGGGAAACTCGCCATGAAAGGCAATAACTACCATTACGTGGCAGCGTTTGTTTCTTTTCAGATATACATATTGGCATTTAAGTAGAAATTTCAGACTGACTTTTAGATGTTTTTTTGGTGCGAATGCCTTCTATGGGTCTTTATCAGAGGATTAAGTACAATAAATTCACTTATGTATTAGATGCTTTAGATTTACTTAACCGATTCCAGTGAACAAAGCATGGCAAAGGGAAACAACTCCAGCAGCTCAACTAGTTGACTATCTTGTTCCCAACCGTCTGTGCATTTTTGCACGTTTTTCAGAGATAACTTTTTAATTTGTAACCTGATAGAAAAGTGCCAGTGACAAAGTTAGTTATTATTTGTATTGACACATCAAGACCCCTAGCTATTGAGAAAGTAGCAGACACATCAGGTGACCCCCCCCCCTGTTCCAATGCAAAAGGTTTTTATATCTGTATGGTCCCCCTCCCCCGATCTGTGTTTGTGGATATACTTCTAAAAAAATCAAAAAAAATTTCGAATACAAAAATAGAAATATCTTTGACTGGTGTTCTTCTTTTTTTTTTATCTGGAAGTACCTGTTCAGATTCCCCGTTTCCAGGTTTAAATTCGTTCCGTCCGCAGGTCTAAATGTTGTTTTCAAAACGGGCTTGTACTCCCCTCCTCAGTCATTACACCCTACGATTGGTTTTCTCACCCATTATGAAAAGTATTAGTGATCCTTTGCCTTGGATCGACTTGTTGTCCTTTTCATGTTTTAATATGTATGCTATATATGTTGTAAAAAGTGCATTTATCCCTTTAATATATATGTGTCCGGACTGGCATTTCTTTGGATCAAATCTGTTTTGAGCTGTGTATTTATCATTTACACACACACACACACACACACACACACACACACACACATATATATATATATATATATATATATATATATATATATATATATGAAAAAAAATTTAAGGAAGGAAAAAGGAAAAATGTGTTTCTTGTATTGTGTGTCTGTATGCTCTGTGTGTTTTCGATTCGATTTGTTAGTATTCTGTAAATTCCCCCCCCCCCCGCCCTCATTTTCTTCTTATGTCTTGTAAATGTGATTCTTATGCCTTTGTTTTCTGGGTCTCTTATGTGAACTTTTCTACCTCGATAAGTGCCAGGATAGCATAGCCTCTCATCGTCCTCACCTCTTACTTAGGAGCACAGCCCCGTGTTATTTCTTTATTACATCCTGATGTGTTACCTATCTTGTGTTATACTTATGTTAATATTTGCGACCATGGGGGTCGTGTCGGCTATACGCACCACTGTCCCCTAGTGGGAGTGATATACCCAACCCCTACATTCCCAGTGGCTATACTTTGTTACTCCCCCATCCTGAGCGAGCAGTATCCCACTTCTAAGGAAATATATGCATTCTTGTGCAAGTACGTCAATATTTATTTATTCATTGTTTTGCTTCAGATTGTTACATTACCTCTCCGTTGCCTCTACTCTTGCATACGAAACCGAAATCGCAAGGTTGGAGATTACGAAGAAGCCTTTTATTATTGTCATGAGTGAGTTAGCCTATCTCCCCTACAGCCCTCGGTAGCCTTAAGCTCTGATGGCATTTTCCCTCCGTAGGAGATATCAATAAAATTAAAAAAATCCAACGTCTTATATAATAGGTGTTTGTTATGTATAAATATTGTTATATTATATTCTAAAATAAATTGGTTTGCCTCTATACAAAAATTTTGGCTGGCCACAATTGCATCTGCGTACAGAACATGAAGTTAAAAGATTGACGAATGGATATTTTGGTTCGCGTCGCGATTTTTCATGTCGATACATATTTTTGACAATACATACATGGACCGTTTCTGGTACAAAGTCGTCTGCATAAACCAATGTACGTCCAACTTAAGCCTTGCTACTCTCCGTGAACTTTGAACTGGACTCGGTGATTCCCATACCTCTTTTCTTGTTGGTAGTTACTTGTCTGGAGGAAGAATGGCAGTATTAGCAGCAGTCACATTACTGCAACAGATCTTGTCTTCTAAGGCGTACTGAATCAAAATCTTGCCCATATGGAGAATATTATGCGTAAAGTAGTTAACTCTATTAAAATCTAACCCTAAATTGACGCTGCATTTATCTTAGCTACCACAATATCCGTGACTATATCTTTTCCAGATATGCTTATAGCTAGACTTATTTGCTCCAAAACTTGTAAAAGTCGCCAGTTTGTATTCATAACCTCTTTGATCACCGTTTGAAGGGCTGGTCATTCATTCAATCGAAGGAAGAAAATATTTTGTCAGAAACCATCGTATAGTTGCGCCCCTGCCACCCAGAAATTTCCTTTCCTTTCCACACAAACTGCCTGTTACATACAAGTCTGCCTCTAAATTGCCAGACCCTGCTCCCGTATTCAATCAGCCGTTAGAAGATACCTTTCGGATGTCCTCCTGCACGTGCATCTTGCTTCGACTAGTGTTTTCGCTTGAGATAGTTTCTTTTCATGTGCCCTAGTTCCCCACAATCATTGCATTTCACCTTCGAGCGATAATTTCGACTTCTTTCAGTTTCTGTGGAGCTTTTCAGGTTCTGAAGTTCTTCTCATAATTTATTTATTGTCTCTTGCAGCTTTACCAAGCTGTGGATTGATCGTGCACACTATCAATGTATTATCTATTAGTTCTGCAGACGTTCCCAGACACGCGAATGTTGTCAGCCTCCTGATTCCCTGAACACATTTTGGCAAGGTTTTATCTGGTTTTCTTCTGACTTGTTTCAACTGAGATCCGAATAGCTCGGGTTATTTTGCAGGCGACAATCTGTTCCAAAGCGCCTACCAGTGCAGCAAAGTCTTCCCTGGCAGTTAGCGAAAGGTTGCCCAAGACGCCTTGCATCTGACCTCTCAGACTGACGGATAGATATAACCCCATGGTCTGGTCGGACCAACCATTAATTAATGCACAAATCTCAAAATATATTCAATAGTTAAGCCTAGAAGATAAGCCGTCAAATGTGTCTGGCTTTACCTTTATCGATCCAACCATATTAAGCCTAGAAAATAAGCCGTCAAATGTGTCTGGCTTTACCTTTACCGATCCAACCATATTAAGCCTAGAAGATAAGCCGTCCAATGTGTCTGGCTTTACCTTTATCGATCCAACCATATTCCCCGAATTCCCAATGGTGTCTGAGTTTGTAATTGAACGACCGTTATTGTAGCAGTATTTGTTCTAGAGAGAGAGAGAGAGAGAGAGAGAGAGTGAGAGAGTAATAAGATGGGGCAAAGTCCACTACTTTCCTTTCCTTTCCTTTGCCACTACCATCCCTTGGCCGTTTTTCTATCGTGGTTTCTCTTTTCCGTTTCCATATGTGGTCCATATTTGATCTTATGTTATTCATTATTTCCATTTGCCATGTGATTTTGTTTTGCATAATGGAGAGAAACATGTGCGTTCTTGTTATCTTGTTTCTTATCCTTTTGAAAATATTTTATGGCAATAAAATATCTTTAAACCAAGAGAGACAGACAGACAGACAGAGGGAGAGAGTGAGTAATGTTTCCGAGAGAAACGTACATTGCCATATTAACTGTCCACTTGTTTGTTCTTTTAGATCATCCGATCCAATAAAGAAAATTAAATTACTGGAGACAAAGGTTCACTTCAGCCGGCTACTGTATAATCAATCGTACATGCATTTACCATAGGTAGACATCAGTAGTGGCGCGGGGGGGGGGGGGGGGGCGGAGGTTGGACAATTGCCACCAGGTTCCGGGCGAGGGGGTGCCGTCGGGAGATTTTTTGGCTTAGATGGGCAGGAGTTGTTGGAGGTTGGCAACTGACACAAAAACTGTTCTCTGTAACAAAGTAGGGGCGCCCATAAAGAACATTGCCGCCGAGCGCCTCAAACCCTCGCGCCGCCACTGGTAGACATTTAGTCATTTGGCCATTGGCTATAACTGTGACGCTAATCACTGGATATACCGTCTTTACCCTAATATAATACTCAACCAATTGCGAAGAGCGTTGACACAAATCTGGAGTCACATTATGCACAGGCAGAGCAGGGTCTGCGATTTTAGATTGAAATCACGAGTAAAATGGTCGGCTTAGACCACGATCTATAAAGAAATACAACTACATAACTGACTACAGATCAAGCTAAAAGCCTGAATTTTGTTAAAATGTGAAACTTGAACAAGTATAAAGTTAAACTAAAAAAAAAACTTGCAAGGTCTTGTTAACTATTTTTGTTAGACTAGCATGACAAATTTCAATGATGTAATTATACTCCATGTACCATATTTAAATTTCAATAATGTCATTATACTCCATGTACCTTATTTAAATTTCAATGATGTAATTATACCTCATCTACCATATTTAATTTCAATGATGTAATTATACCCCTTGTACTATATTTAAATTTCAATGATGTAATTATACTCATGTACCTTATTTACATTTCAATGATGTAATTATACCCCATCTACCATATTTAATTTCAATGATGTAATTATACCCCAAGTACCATATTTAAATTTCAATGATGTAATTATACCCCAAGTACCATATTTAAATTTCAATGATGTAATTATACTCCATGTGCCATATTTAAATTTCAATGTCTATGTACCAAATTTAAATTTCAGTGATGTAATTATACTCCCTGTACCATATTTAAGTTTCAATGTCTATGTATCATATTTTAATTTCAGAGATGTAATTATACTCCATGTACCATATTTAAATTTCAATGATGTAATTATACTCCATGTACCTTATTTAAATTTCAATGATGTAATTATACTCCATGTACCATATTTAAATTTCAATGATGTAATTATACTCCATGCACCATATTTAAATTTCAGAATTGTTTACATATTCTTTTTTTCATGAAAGAAACTCAGTCACTGAAAACTGTCTCCATAAATATACACTTCTATCTTAACAGCAATGTTCTTCAAACCCAAACCTCATGTGGATAATTTGAGTTGAATATGAAATCTGAAACCTTTTTGTCAATCATATATTGTATGCCAAAGATTGAATTTCCTTTCAAATCGGCGAGCAAAAGCTGTGTAGATTGGTACACAACGGATTGCGACACAGAAATTTTTCCAATAAGAAAACAAGTTGTCAATGCATGACGGTGACCTGTCGTTTGAAATGATTACTAAAGTACATTGTTATGGCAATGATTATTATATACTTAAGCTACGAGGAAAAGGAAGCACTATCAGAGCTTGTGTCGGTAGCTAAAAGAGTTGGAGCTGTTTTATAGTGAACATGGACTTCGCACACAACAGATCTGAATTGGGATAACTTATCATGATACATTTTTTTTAAAAATCGAGAATGGATTTATACTGTCTAAAAAAGTTTGAAACAAGTGTAAAAATGTAAATGTTAAGGCATTTTACTGTGTCTGGACCTTGAAACAATTTAAAATACAAACAGACATTTATTTGTGGACTGCAAAACATGTGTTTTGTCTGGTTGTTTTAAAACAATTATCATTAATTGTATCATGCTCATACATTCGTGATCGCTAGTCAATCCATCCCAGAGAATATGGCGCCTCGGAAACTATATTCATCGTTGTTGCCATTCTTAATAATGGTGTACATGCCTAAAATCAATGCTGAAACATCGGATGATGTAAAGAATCTTTTAAACCAAATTTTCACTACGGATACCTATAACAAGGCTGTTAGACCTACTTCGGATCAAGGTACACCAACCGATGTTGATATTGACTTTCATCTAACAGGCATAATAGAATTTGACTCACAGAAGGAAAAACTGACCACTTCCGGTTATCTTATTATTAGCTGGAACGATTATTATCTAACATGGGACCCAACGAAATATGGCGGCATGTCGGGTACATTTATTCCCCAGGACAACGTGTGGAAACCGGATATAGCTCTGCAAAATGGCGTTTCCGAAGTTAAAGGACTTGGTTCCAGTAATTTATTTGTTTACGTGACGAGTGATGGCTCTGTCTACTGGTGGCCTTACGGGGTAGGTATTTCTTTGTGTAAAAATTGGATCAGATATTATCGTGTTTGAGAAGCACCATGCTCCCTCGATTTTTAACAGCTCCATTTTTCGCCACCCTTATGCATCAACAATAAAAGTCATTTGTTTCAAATGTTATGTGAGCATTACTGGCTAACCTCGATTTTTGCCAAACTCGATTGTATACCGTTTTCCTGCTTTTACAAAAGCAGGGTAGAAACATTGGAAGCACTGTGCTTTAATGAGAATTTTTTTTAAAACACAGAACGACTGGAGTGAGCAAGTTCCTTGTTAAAATTCCTTAGTAGTACGTTGTCTAGTTATGTACGTTTTGGAAAACAATATACTTACGTACAACTCTCGTGACACTAGTGGTGAGGAAAGGCGTGCTGAGTATTTAGGATTGTGGTGAACAAATTCGATAATATTATTTCTTTCATTGCATGCCGCGATTGTGTAAACTATTCCGTTTTGTTAGGCGTTTAAGCAATAAAAGAATGTTTTGTACACTCGAATTCTATACATATTTATAACTTTTTTGACACACTGTGCATAGCACTAAACATGTGGGAATCAGTCTATATATTTTTTGACACGTTACATAGCACTAAATATATGGGAATCAGTCTATATATTTTTGACACATTATAAAGAAGCACTAAACATGTGGGAATCAGTCTATATATTTTTGACACATTATAAAGAAGCACTAAACATGTAGGAATCAGTCTATATATTTTTGACACATTATAAAGAAGCACTAAACATGTAGGAATCAGTCTATATATTTTTGACACATTATAAAGAAGCACTAAACATGTGGGAATCAGTCTATATATTTTTGACACATTATAAAGAAGCACTAAACATGTAGGAATCAGTCTATATATTTTTGACACACTGTACATAGCACTAAACATGTGGGAATCAGTCTATATATTTTTGACACATTATAAAGAAGCACTAAACATGTAGGAATCAGTCTATATATTTTTGACACATTATAAAGAAGCACTAAACATGTGGGAATCAGTCTATATATTTTTGACACATTATAAAGAAGCACTAAACATGTAGGAATCAGTCTATATATTTTTGACACACTGTACATAGCACTAAACATGTGGGAATCAGTCTATATATTTTTGACACACTGTACATATCACTAAACATGTAGTAATCAGTCTGTATATTTTTGACACACTGTACATAGCACTAAATATATGGGAATCAGTCTATATATTTTTGACACACTGTACATAGCACTAAACATGTGGGAATCAGTCTCTATATTTTTGACACACTGTACATAGCACTAAATATGTGGGAATCAGTCAATATTTTTTTTACACTGTACATAGCACTAAACATGTAGGAATCAGTCTATATATTTTTGACACATTGTAAATAGCACTAAACATGTAGGAATCAGTCTATATATTTTTGACACACTGTACATAGCACTAAACATGTGGAATCAGTCTATATATTTTTGACACATTGTACATAGCACTAAACATGTAGGAAATAGTCTATATATTTTGTGATACACTGTACATAGCACTAAACATGTGGGAATCAGTCTGTATATTCTAAGTGAATCGAAATTTATACGAAACTTTACTTAAAATCCAATGAGCAGTTTTAAATATATGGCCCATTAATTTCAAGCATTCGCGTTGATAGTTTGGGCTACAAAAATCACCATTGCATATATATATATATATATATATATATATATATATATATATATATATATATATATATATATATATATATATATATATATATAGTTATGACGTCACTAAGTCGCATCCGATCTACTGCCGATACATTGGTCTACCAATTGGCTGTTGCCATAAAAGTTAGTTTTGGAACTTTAAAAAAAATTACACAGAACAATGATATTAAACTGTATAGTAAATAATCAAGGTGAATTCAGATGTTGAAATGAGTACTCATGTATCAACTCATTTCATAAAATTTGTTTGAAATGAGCACTCATGTATCGACTCGTTTCATAAAGTTGGTTTGAAATGAGCACTCATGTATCGACTCGTTTCATAAAGTTGGTTTGAAATGAGCACTCATGTATCGACTCGTTTCATAAAGTTCGTTTGAAATGAGCACTCATGTATCAACTCATTTCATAAAGTTTGTTTGAAATGAGCACTCATGTATCGACTCGTTTCATAAAGTTGGTTTGAAATGAGCACTCATGTATCGACTCGTTTCATAAAGTTGGTTTGAAATGAGCACTCATGTAAGATCCTCTATATCTTATATCAAGTACTCAACGACCATTGATGGGTCATTTCTGTAGCCTTATACTGAGGCCGGGGATCTAACCAGGGGCCGCAAATGTGCCATGCGAGTGGACTACAATAGCACCATCCTGACCGCGTAAATCCCTAGAACTTATTGCGCATGAAAGAAAGAAAGTCCATTAAAACTGAAGAAATAATTTGGCCTCCTTTAATTTGCTCATGATCTTTTTTTCAGATTTTGCAGTCAACGTGCAGTATTGATATCACCTACTTTCCTTTTGATATTCAAACTTGCGCCCTGAAATTCGTGGCCTGGAGTTACACGAAAGCGGAAGTAAGTGTTACGGAGGGTAATAAGGGAATTATCCTGGATGAATACGAAGAAAATTCAGCATGGTCAATTGTTGACACAAGCGTGGATACGTTACAGGAATCTGGAGAAGCTGCTGTTGTATTTTCAATCAAATTAAAAAGAAAACCACTTTTCTTTTTGTTAAATGTCATTCTACCAGTCATACTGTTGTCTCTTTTAAACGTATGCATATTCGTACTTCCGGCAGAATCTGGAGAAAAAGCTTCGTTTTCTGTGACAGTATTTCTTGCACTGGCTGTCTTTTTGACCATCGTCACGGCAACACTGCCACAGAATTCAGAAAAAATTTCCTTCCTCGGTATTTACTTGGTACTAATGGCCAGTTTTAGTACTTTGATCGTCATTTTGACACTGTTTCAACTTCGTCTGAATTTCAGAGATGTTGATGTGGACCCAATCCCATCATGGCTGATCAAACTTCAAGTGATCGTGGAAGTAGTCCGATGCAGAAGATGTAACAAAGTACATCCGGCTACACATAGTCAAGATGAAGTTTCTGTTTTTGGTTCTGGTAACAAAAATTCTACTGAGGACACGACTTCATCAAAACCACCAACACTACTTGAGCAGCCTAAAGTTACGTGGAACCACATCTGCAATGCCCTCGATTTCGTTTTCTTTTGGATTTTCTTCATAGCAACCGTTAGCACCACAGTGACAATATTTGTTATCTGTTCAAGAAATGCTAGTCGGACATTTTAGCCTAGTGGTATGTGCGCCCGAGTGTGAGACAGCCGAACCGAGTTCCATTCCCGAAAGCGACAGTTAGACTTTGTATCGCTTCCCGTTACACTTCAATGTCCTTTCTATACAGGTTTGGCTGTAGATAGTCACAGCCTGTACGTATAAAGCATACCTGTGTCTATGATCTAAGTTTTTATGAAACTAAACTATCAACACTAATGTGTAATGTTTTGTACTATCTATGGAAGATTTGACTGCCAAATTTAAAGTTTATTGAAAATAATTCTAAATACAGTGGTTTTAGATACATATTCACTCATTAAAGTTTAAATACTTATCAAATAATTTACCAGTGAAATTAAAACTCGGATGCCTGATCAGTTTTTACAAACGTGGCAGTCTGACATAGACGGTTCTTCTAATGACATAAATATCCCATTTTTAAAACAAATTTAATTCTTGAAAATTATTAAAGCTTCTGATATGTAAAGAACAAAAAGTTCTCTGTAAAATTAGGACATCCAACTATAGATTGTATATAGGAAGGTGGCAAAATTTAGATTTAGAAGAAATATTGTGTAATATGTGTGATTCAAGCAATATTGGGGATGACTATCATTGTTTATTTGAATGTTCGTATTTCAGTCCATACAGAAAACTGTATAATCCGCCATTTTTGACAAATATGATAACGTGTTTAAATTTCGTGGCGTATTCCTAAGGAGGAAATATCAACAGATTTATACAGTTAATAGCCTCTGTAAAAGTTTTGTGAATTTATTGCTTATCATTTCTCCTCAATAGTTTATGTACATGATGCCTTAAAAAATTATATAACTAAGATTTTTTTAAAATGATATATTACAATGGATAAACAGTACGTCTAGTCACACAAATAATTTTCAATTCACAAAAATAAATATTATCTTTGGAATTAAAGATAAAACTCAGGCTGATGATGTAATTACTTTAATAATTCTGTATGCAAGACATTATATTTATCAATGAAGATTTAACAGAGACACGTTAATTTTGTCTCAGTTCCAAATAATTGTTACTTTTAATTTTAATGTGGAAAAGTATAGTGCTTATAGAAACTGTAAATGGGAAAAGTGATACAATAGATGACCATTGTACAAGCAGTATATTCATAGAGTATTTTATTTACTCTCTATTCAGGCCTTTGAATGTCACAATGTCGGTTGTCTGAATTTAACATTGGCAAGCAAACATAGATTACCTGTTAGAAAAGATGGAATGAGATGATTTCTTATTTGAGATGAATTAACATTAGGTTGACGCACTTTAACAGTGTTTTTTTTTATCCGAGATGAAATAACATTAGGATTACATACTTTTAGAGTTTTTATAAGATGCTTTTGCGGGGAGTAAAAAGCTACGAGTGACCAAGTACATTTACAAGGCACTTATAAGGTCTGTTTTGTGTCAATTACGTTTGTTAAAAAAAGGAAAGTTAATTCATTCTTACGTTCATCTTGATTTTTGGGAATGAGTATGTCTATATTTGCTTGCAAAGATATTTGTTTTGAGGAAATGCCAATATTTTCCATATTTAATATATATATATATATATATATATATATATATATATATATATATACACACACAATATTTCCTTTTTTTCGTATTCTCTTTCTTTTCTTTGCTTCTGTTCTCGCTTCTTTGAGTGACATAAAATAATTGTCTAGGAATCCCTACACTTTTTGTTTTATTGAAAAATTACTGAAGTAATGTTCTAATATTGCATATATTACCTGTATGTGTCGTCTATTCATTGTACATATTTATGTAACTCCAATGTCAGTTGTACATGAACCCGAGTGTAAATAAAGTTGAGTTGAGTTATAATAATCGTCATTGTCTCCTATCCGTCTCCATTTTCAAACACGCTCTATGTTAAATATCTCAAACTTGACCTGGCGATGAACCGAATGCATTCTCTCTTACAAATATATCAAAATAGGTAATCGAAGACAAGTCTTAAGGGGGATTGATATCAATCAAAACTATTGGAATGCCAACCACATAGTACTAATTGTCTACTTGATCATGGAGGAATCAAAAGAATTAATGTATTTAAAACGGTCCTTGCCGGGTAAAGTTATTTTTTGGATTTTTATCAATCCACGCAACTTTTACGTTACCAGAAATTGTATAGACAATGTAACTTGAGAAATACGGCGAAATGTAAAAATTGTGCGGAAAGTTTTTGTACTCAAATGAACTATCTGTTCTAATTAATGACGTCATCAGTATGTGCGCTCTCCGGTATGTAGTCTGAAAAACGTACATTCAAGTTTATTCATTACCTGCACGGTTAAAGACAGACTGTACATACGTTAGAACTGTAAAGACTAACACTAAAATTTCAATTGTTACCAATATTAATATTAATATTATTATTTTGAAGTCAATCTTAATATTAATATTAATATTTTAAAGTAAAGATTGCATATAGATGAAATATCTTTTCACTAATCAAAATCGTACAAAAATGACAATCTTTGTTTATAAGCTGACAAGTAACAATCACAATCTACCATAAAAAAATGATCACTGGTGTCATCTTCTGCGGAAACTTTGTTCTTTTATTCTACATATCAAGTCTAATACCCAGTTTGAAGGGAATCTAGCAATTGTGTACTAAACATACCTTTTTGCTTGAGCCACTGAAAGCTTCCACTAGCTGTCATGGTTCTTTAACTTTCATACAACCAAATCTTACGATTCAAGATCTACCTTGTCCCAAAGTTTGTTTTTCCTAACTTGAAGTCCTTAACTCTAACCCTTATAGTTTGCCTATTCGATTCCATGAATCCTACAATAATTACTATTTCTCTTTGCTATGCTTTCCTCTTTTCATTTATTATTTTATTTATTTATTCATTCTGATAATCCAGATTGTAGATATAGGGTATTAGATTATTCTGTTACCTTTACATGGTGAGTTTGAAAGGATTTTAGCTAATAGTTACTCTCCTTACATATTCCTGTCTGTCTGTCTCTCTCTGTCTGTCTGTCTGTCTGTCTCTCTCTCTCTCTTTTCCTTTCATCTTTCGTGTGTATGTAGTGGGTAATATGTAAGCGCCATTAAGTGTGCTGTCTGATAGCTGTTGTTGCAATCCGAAGGTACAAGTGCCCTTAATCAAATATTCTAAACCGGTTTATGTACCGGATACATGACTGCACGTGAACCAGAAGCTGACATGTAACGTACATTTAAATTTATCGAAACCAATCTATTGTCTTTTCTTGAACGTGTGCATCTATATGTATGCCGTTGTTTTCAAATATTTCTATCTTTGAAGAAAATGATTACTTGAATAATGTAACTAGTAACATTAAAAGAAAATTCTCTGATGAAGTAATACAATTCACTTAATAATGTTTACTGAACTTTACACACGAAAGATTTTCAGTAAACAGCATTTACAGAAAGTATGTGTCCGAGTAATGTGTTTTCATCACATATGTGCAGCGTATTTGAGGATTGTAAGGCTTGGTTTGATTTTGGTGTTTTGCGGCACAGCAACACAAGTTGGTTATTTAGTGCCGAGGCAACTTCAGCAAAGTGCTTCGGTAGCCGACCCAAGAGGATTGTAAGGAAAATAACCAAGAAAATAACAGAAAGAAGAAATGAGGATTAAATGTAAACAAAAAGTCGCTGGACAGATGATATTTGTTCTTCATTTATTTATATGTTATTTTTGGGAGCAGCAGTTTAGTGTAGAATTGGGAACAGCAATAAGAAAGACAGAATTTCAGATTGGTTTTGTTTTCCTTCTCTTTTCTTCGAACAAATTTAGAACCAGGTAACTTTTTGTAAACCAATATGTTGATGTAGCTCCATATTTAATACATATAATATGATTCTTTAATTATTAGCACATAATTTGAACCATAATATTATACAATTAGATTATATATCCACTAATTATTGTTGACCCAAAAATCACTCTGCCATACATGACTCAAAATATATTTAGAACTCATGTCATTATTTTGACTATGTAAGCGTGTTTTGTTAGTTGACTGAATAATTTCTTAAATCATCTAAAACTTAAATTAATGAGTGATGACAAATTAAACGTATGTTTCCAAACTGCTCTCAAGTGATGTAAGTAAACAAAATCACTGTCCGCACAGACCGTTTGATCCCAAGGTCATCCTTGTTTTGAATTGTCATTCCAGTTATTTTTACGTCGATAAAAGATAAAAAGTTAACAATAACAGTGCCAGCGTTGCTGGCTAAAAGCTTAAAATGTATATATTTTCCGCTACTTTTGCGAATCCTATGAAAAATGAGGCAAAAACAAGAGCAGGCGTTCCTGCAAGAAAGTGGCTGATTTCAACTTGTGGTGGCACTGGCGTTTCTAGAGGAGCGAGAGCGCCACCTGCGGAGCAGTTTCCGTATATTTCTGTGCTATTCTGCCTGATTGCAGTTTTCGTAAATGAAAAGTTTCATATTACGGCTACATTCATTTATTTTTACAAACAATAGTCTGCGAATGTAAATACTGGTTACTAGAATAGGCTACTGATACTATACTTACAAAATATATTTATTTACCAAAAGATAAATAAGTAAATAAACATTCCAACGGCACCATTTGCTACATTTTTCGGCACAATTTACGTTGTTGTTGTTTTTTGTTTTTTTTTAACTTCTGACAATACAATAAGGTTAATTTGTTTATGACTGATGTATTTTACTGAAAAAAGGGTAGGTTAAAGTCGGTAAAAGATTGTGCTGCAATTCTGAGAACAAAGCCTTATCCCCTAACCTACAAAGTCTCGTCATGTAACGCGGCCCCCGAGAGCGTGATTTAATAAGGTCCAAATGGTCTGCAGCATGCTTGATTCAGCCCAATGTACTCTCAATGGAGGCCTTTAACCAACACATCACATCTGTGCAGTGATGGATAATAAATCGAGGAAGGAAAAAATCTGAAATGAAAGAAAATACATAAATTATTAAAAAGTAGTTATATGGTTTAAGGGACAAAACGTCCCGGTACGAACAACCCTGGTACGAAACGTCACGGTACGAATAACCCTGGTACGAAATGTCCCGGTACGAACAACCCTGGTACGAAACGTTCCGGTACGAAAAACCCAGGTACGAAATGACCTGGGACGAACTGGATTTTGTGCGAAACGCCCCGTTTCCGTCGCGAAATGTCTGGAAAAGAAAACCGGAGCGGTCTTCGGTCGCGAGGGGTTTCTTTTCTAGACATCCAGTACAACGAGGCTTATCACATCTTGCATCCCAACAACAGCCACAACAACAATATTAATAATAATAGTAATAAAAATCATCTTTAGCTGACAGTAACCTCGCTACCTACATGGCCACTACATGATCGGAATTTGTTTCACTTTCATTTTCTTCACCTTGCATATGCTTTTGACGGGTGCCTACTATAAATTAAGTAGTCAATGCAACAGTAACAATAGTACATGCACTTGATTTGAATGAAATGATCGACATGGATGATTTGTTTTGTTTGTTACAAAGTAAAGGTAAGTAGTGAAATTAAAAAATATTTAACACCATCGTTATATATATATATATATATATATATATATATATATATATATATATATATATATATATATATATATATATATATATATATAATGATAGATCTAAGCTCTCGGTAATGAATTGGTGCTCTCTTTATGAAAGATGTAGCTGTAATTTATATAAATTTTTTTAAAATAATTTATCATTTTTAATGCTGACTGAAACTCTATATACAGGCACCAAAGTTTGTTTGTTTTTTTTATGGGGTGGGGTGGAGGGGGGTGAAGAGGGGATTTGAATTCTCAATGTAATTATTTATGTGTGAATACTATGGTAAAACATACCGATAACTCAAGAAATGTAATTTACCTTAATATTTTCAACACTGCCGTAAGGTGGAGCGTGTTATGTTATGAAGTTTTCCGTATGTCCGTCTGTTGCCAATTTCGTTTCCGCACAATAATTCAAGTGCTCCGCCATTTACAGTTATCACATTTGGGGATAAGGAAGAACTCTATCAATTTCAGGATCAAAGGTTCAACTTCAAGATCACGATGACTGAAAAAAGGAAAAATTGTTTTGCATGAGAAGTTTAGTTCTAAACGAGGCACATTGACCAAAGATTCACCTTCTGAACAATAACCCCCAGAGTCAGCCATTCCCTACCTTGACCAAAGTTTCACCATTCGATCAATGATCAACCATTCCATACTAGTACATTGAAGATTATTCAAGACGAGTCGGGCGGATAATGTGCCGTTCATGGCACTCCATTTCTCAAGTAAATTATATCAAGGTAATATTTTATTACTCTGTTGCATATTAAAATTGTGAAATGCAGGTGAAATAACAGCATGTTATATTCTTTTTTTTTTCCACCACTAGATTGGTTGGGGTATATTGTTACCCTTGTCCGTCTGTTCCTCACACATTGGTTAAGTTTTGTGTTTAGGTCATTTCACGCATTGGAGATCGGGAATCCATGTTCCATGAACACACGTCTAGTTTATGTATACAATAATCAGAACTTTTTAAAACATTTGATTGGAGATACGTTTTAGTTAATAATATTATATATATATATATATATATATATATATATATATATATATATATATATATATATATATATATATATATATATATTCATTTGTTTGTTTTGTGCATATTATCTTGTAAATTATCACTTTGTTTCTTTTCACTGAACATGAACTATTATACAGGTACTCTCTGTCTGTCTGTCTGTCTGTATGATGCATGCTAAACTTCAATCACACTGGCCGAAAGCTTTTCTATATGCGAGCTCTTTCAGCCACAACAACAAGGTTTTCTTTGATTACTGGATGTGATGACCGGAGTTTCCAGGGACCCCTGTTACACCAGGTGAGCACAGTCATTTGTTCTTGCAGAGGTTTCCAAATTAGAAACCCCTTTTTCAAACAAAGAACTCGGGGTGTAAATAGAGTGATTGCATATTTGCAGGATGCCTGGATGGGTAACAGACTCACCTCATTTTATTGGAGTTAAGTAACACGAGTAGAACTGACACAGTAAGCACCTTGACCACTGGGAGAACCACCCAGAATGGTATGTTAATATTTAATGAAACAATGCTAGGAAGCTAACATAATTATGGATGTTTTAAGAATCACAGGCTATATGAGGCTGACAAAATATTATGTGACATATTTGGGTAAATTCTGCCAGATCTAATTTTTCCAAATTAATCCATGTGCATTGCTGCGAAAGGCAAACAAACTGTCATTTTGGTTGACTTTGACCGATGTTAGTAACATAACCGATTATCTGGAATATGCACTCAAATCATGACTGAAATGATGCCAGATATATTTGTTGAGATTGCACTGGTGGAAGTTCGGCATAGCGATCACTTTGACATACGTGTGCATGTTCATCCGTACGTCCGTCCACATCTTAGATAACCCCAATGTAAAAGTTTCTTTACTTTCCTGTTATGTGTGTTTTTTGTAGCAAAATAAAAGGCGGGCTCAACGAAAAGGGGTCTCTTGTTTATCTACAAGTTTACACAAGCATCCATCTTATTACTATAACGCCTGCATGGATTGTTCATTTAGTTCAAAACAGAAAAAAATCTGTGCATCACAAATCTCATATTCTTTGAGAATTTGATCTCAAGGAAAGAATTTCAGATGGTCCAAAATTCTGTGAGATTTTCCTCACAATGTGAGGAGTCATAGGCATGAAGCTAGCCTTGTAGAGACACTGTGCTAATTACTGTACAGCAGCTTTTTATTACTTGATAAAAACCCAAATAACTGTAATGAGTAGACACCGGAGTTACAATATAATCAAACAGTAACTTCATGGCCTATTCCACAATCCTTGAATTACAAAAGTCTTAGGAAGCAGTCATTTTTCATTTACTATAACTGGATCCCACATGGAAAGTAACGAGACTCTAAAGGTGCAGACGATATGTTGTTGGGACTCATATTAACCCAAGGCAGCGGTCAGGCTTATATTTTATTGACATTTTTGCGCAAAGTACTATTTATTTATGACTTCAAAAATTCGTGTTCCATCTTCTTCAAAAGTAGAGCTAAAAATCAAGAAACAGCTAAATTTGTGCATCAACTATAGTATGGGCCCGTTTCATTCTGAAGCGTACACCACCTTCAGTCTTCAAAAGTATTTACGTGGGCCAGTTACTATCTAGGAGAGGACTATTTAATTTCTTTACATCTTACAAAATTTCAAACCAAACCTTGTTCCGCCTGCGCATACTTTTTAATTTGGAAAAATACAATTGTTAACGGCGAGTGCAATGTTAAAGAAAATGCTATTTATAGTACAAGCACTGCCTAATAAACGTTGCAAGGTGCATGGTTACGACGCGGATCCTCGCGCAGGTAAAACTAAAAGTCGGTACATTTATACTGTATAAAACGTGCACAATACCATTAAATAATCCTCAGCTAGAAACTACTCTACTGTTGCACAGCCCTATGATCACTTATGGATAGATTAGACATGATGAATTTATGCAAACCACTGCAGATGTGCAAGATTTACCATATTATGTAAATTCGATAGCCAACTTGAATTGGATGTGAAGTTCATGTTCTATAAATTGCAATGAAACCAAGGACAAATAAAAAAAAACAACAGGGAAATGCAATGAGAATATTTAAATCATTTCATACGATTCAGAGTAGAATGCTGCTTGCATATCATTCGAATGATACATCTTGGAAGCCAAGAATGATGTAGCAGTGGCGAATCAACAATGGAGACAATCGAAATCCAAAGCAGAAGAGCATTTGTTTTGTTTTGTTTTGTTTATTTTGTAATCGAAGTGGACACATCCATGAAATGGGTAGACGAAGACCAGAGGAATGCATGAACACCTCCATAAACTGAATTTATTAAAATGCACATATTGCCATGAAAGATATGGCATACACCTATTGCGACGGAATGATCACTAGTATTACACCAGCACACAACTTCATTACTCCGCAGAAACACAAATAATAGTTTTAATTGCACACTTGTCATGGAGTTTGAAAGAATAGAGATACAATGGACGAATGTTTTGGGATGAAGCGTTATTAACCGTCTTTGTAATATATATACATACATACATATATATATATATATATATATATATATATATATATATATATATATATATATATATATATATGAGCATATTTCGGACCTTCTTTTTGAAAAAGAAAAAATGCAAAGCGATCAACTGTACAAAACACATCCATTCAGAACATGCATTACTACAACATTCCTAACTTCAACAGTTGATGCACTGTTTATTTTCATTGCCGGTACACTGGTATGGTGAAAGCACAATATAGCTGGCATTTATTCCACTTAAGGACATTCACTGTCCTGAACCAAAATCCGATCCAGTTTGGTGTTGCGTCCTCATAATGATCATGACAAAATTTATTATTAATGGTTAATTGATTTGATTGCCTAATAATCATAGGTCCAGAGAGAAGCTTGCAGACAATACTAAGTAAAAGGTGTTCATTGACGTATGGATAAAATTCATATGTATGAAGTATCAAATTTGAGTGGGTATAAAAACTGAGAAAGACGATTTAATTTATTACTTAAGAGAAAACTTAGAGATATTGAAAATACTAAGTCTGCAACGTTTACAAAACATTTCTAAACATGTATACTATATAATAGCCAAAATGATACTGTTTAATCAAAACGATTAAAAACTCACCTTTCCTCCAGTCAGTACGTTAGATTTATAGCTGGCAACACTTTATATGGAAGTCTCTGACTGATCTCTATAACTTAAAAAATTTAGTATCTATCCAGTTTTCCAGGTTCACAATTTTCTCGGCACACATTTAATTGCAAGCGAAAGAAAAAAAAAGAACAATTCAACTGTACTAGAAACTACCGAGACATTCGTGTGCCATAAATGGCTGTGCAAATTTGTCCAGGGAACAGATGCATAAAAAACCTTTGATGGGTTGACTACCAAATTAATACATTCTTTTTCACCCTTCAAAGGATCTATATATATTATAAGTTTATGTAAAGGAGACGATGACATATTTTGTGTTATTTCACTTACAAAAGGTTTACAAGATATACATTCAATGAGCACATTTTTCTTCACTGATAATAATCAATATTTTCTTCCGATCTCCGAGAAGGCCGTGGTTTATTCAGAAATGTATTTGCCTTTGCATGTGAAAATAATGCAGACTTAAGCGAAAGCTCACCAAACAGGATCAATTACAGTAATTACAGATAATAATCCATCTTTTCTAGGACATAGTTTGTAATATTTCACTTACACGGAGGCCGTGATTTATTCAGAAATGTATTTACCCTTATATGTAAAAATAATTAAAACTCGCGCAACAGCGCACAAAATAGGATCGATTACAGTAACCGTACAACTATCCTTACAAAACGTGGGTCCCCCCGGAATCCTTTCATACACTTAATTGACAAATTATGCAGGTTTGCGGCTTGGATACGATTGAAATCGATCTTTGCTCGAGTATTAACATTTTTATATAACCATAACTTTGACACGTAAGAAAAGCCTTTGTTATATCTGACAATTTAGGTGAAACAACTTTGGGATCGTTGTGATCTTGTTTTGGACTACAACATATATGTATATGACCACATGACTGATCACCACTGATTTCGTACGAAAAGTTTGAATTTTATGAGACAGTACCATACTATATTTGTTGTGTGAAGAGACCGGTAGGCTTCCTACGAGCATTCTTTTCCAAAATTAAAGCTATTATATCTTGGGCTAGACTTTTTACTGGAAAAATTAATTAAATTTGAAAAATATTATATAATATTACGTTACACTGCTGTTTGTATATACAATGTTAAATGGTTTTCCTTCATCAGACAAATTTTGTGCGATTTAGGACAGAATATTTTATGGTCATCTCAGTCATTCCCCTCTGTTGATTTCATTAAAGATAAATATATACACACTTGGCATTCTAATGTTTTTCATTCTTCTCAAAGTAGATTTTATCGGATATTTTTAAAAAATCTTAGAACTTTTAACCATTTTTAACACATATGCCACAAAAGTATAGACTGATTTTAACCAATTTCCGCATAATGAATCATAGGTTTCCAGCTGAAACCGAAGGTTGCTACATTTGGATATATCTAAAAGAAAATGTGAATTATGTGCCTCACAAGATATAGCTGGAATTTTTTTTTTTTTTTTTTTTTTGTTGTTGTTAATTTTTTCGATGTCAGTATGTTGCTAAAATAGGAAAACAATATATAAGTAAGAAGTATTTCAAATATGTAAATGCATAAGAATTTAGTGAGTTGCTAAATGACACAAATGTTAACGTACAGATTAGATTAAGTACAATTATAGAACTGATATAAAAATCAGTATGTTTCCTTGTAAACTGAGAATGGTTATGTTCCTTACGGGTTCAATAGTAAACTTGCTGGTATTATTTCTCAACATGTATCCTTTGTTTAAGACAAGGATAGTTGAATTATCAAAATGATTTTTTGTCTGAAAGTTCGCAACTTTGTATACATTAATTTGCTGATTCAACATCTGTGCTTTCAATATCTAGAAGGTTTCTCTTAAATAAGAAAATTAAATTGTCTTTCTTACTTTTAATAACCCCTCAAAATTTTGTGCTTCACAAATCTATGAATTTCTCCATACAGCTTCTCTTTTGACCTTTGATTATTAAGCAATCAAATCAATTAACCATTAATAAATTTTGTCATGACTATTATGAGGACGCGATGCCGTCATCTTTATAAACTCTCTCTCTCTCACTCTCTCTCTCTCTCTCTCTCTCTCTCTCTCTCTCTCTCTCTCTCTCTCTATATATATATATATATATATATATATATATATATATATATATATATATTGTTGTTGTTGTTGTGGATTAACGCCATTTTTCAGCACATGATAGGCTATACATGGCGGCCAGTTTTATCTGGTGGAGGAAGAACCCGGGAAAACCCCGGGAAGAACCACCGACCCATGGGAAGCTACTGGCAAGCTTTCTCACATATCCACATTGGCCGAGCCCGAAAGTCGAACCCACGCGGACAGAGGTGAGATGGCAGTGATCGGTAAAGGCGAGCGCCTTAGACCACTCGGCCCCCCGGGGCACGCTCTAAATATATATATATATATATATATATATATATATATATATATATATATATATATATATATATATATATATGTCTGATTTCCTCTCCTCATGTCCTTCAAACCTATGCAAAGCCATGGGGCGGGGGGGGGGGGGTCTCAAGAGTTTTGAATTTATGACCCAGGGCATCATTCTCCAACCCCAGTAGCAAGACCCGGTGATATAATCATAAAATCAGTTAATATGTTATATCTCTGACCCTGTCGATGACACATCTCAAGTATCAGATCTCCAGCTACAAAACGTAAGAAATAGTTGAAGATTGTTCAAAAACTATTCCAACCCCCTAATCCCCAGTCCCGTCCCCAGGGGTCATATCACACTTTTTGTGCATCTATAGACCGCCGCAATCGCATCTCAAAATTTTAACTCTGTATCTTTAAACGTGTAGGTGGAGATACACTATATTACTAATGGGCGGACGAAAGGACAGATGTACAGGCGGACGACATAAACTCCGCAATTTATAAAAGGGCAGAGCAGCGGGGGTCGTGGTAGGACCAAGTGGACCTCAGCGGCTCCAATTTTTATTTTTTCCGCGGGTATACACCTATCTAAAAAGTCACTAGGGCGAGTGAACCTGAGCTTTTAAGCCTGCGACCCAGATCTTGACCTCGTAAATTGCAGCAGCTTAAACTTAGGGTGGATGTATTGGACGGTCGTCACACCGTCCAACTCAGAACAGGGTTTGTGGAGGTAACGCCATCGACAACATTGTCTGTCGCTGAATGCTTGTCTAGGTTCATCCAGAGGGCCATATGGACAGTAAAGTCTACTACTCTGTCTCCGATGTAACAGCCGGCGCTGAGCTACCCCTCATCATCTATTCACAGGATGGATGGCAAGCCAGGGCTTGTCTACAGCTCATAATTGACTTGGACCACCATTGATATCAGTCCGTTGGCCTTGGAAACCTCAAGCAACACAACAGCAAGCGCCGTGGTTATCTGATTTGCAAGCATCTCAAAGTCATAGAGGCTGCCTCGGCTCGATCGTTTACGTACTCGCCGAAGCACCAGTCGGCAGCCATTGAAATGACTCTTCGGCGTTGACATTATGCCAGCCAACCCAAAGGGTGATAAATGGAAGGCCAACCATAAAACCCCAGAGCGGTTGTCAATGAACTGCTGCAGGGGCGATTGCCTCGCCCTTATTAGCACGCAGTAGCGTAATAAACATGATGCAATATGACACCAGAACCCTTAGCTTTAAAGCGGATGCACAATACCAGGCCGGATTAATGTACAATACTACGCTGGTTGGAAAGGACTTCACAGTCGAATTTGTAACATACAGATTGACACAACACGTAGCTTTACTGCCACATTTCTCTACCTGTTTAACAAATACCGGCTCTCAAACTCAAGGCGGCGTACGTACTAGTCCAAAAATGGCGCGACGACCCCATGCAGTTCAGGCAGAACCAAATCAATTTCGTCGTCTGGTGCACAACAACAATTTGCCGTTTTTCGACCGGGGACAGCATAACAGCAAAATACATTTTTATACTCGTTTTTTTCTGTTCTACGTCTGTTATTAAAAGCGCCGCATCTTTTGTCGATATTAAAGCACCCTAGCCCTGTGACCGTCCCCGGCAAATATTTGACAAGTCCTACAAAGTAGCATCATATGTGAAACTGTACAGAGTTTCAGGTTTCGCCATAGACGATATGGAACGAAAAGAAACATAACCACGACAGACTTTGTACAGCGTATTACTATAGTCTCGCCCATGAACAGAACTTTAAGAAAACAGTTGGGTTTATGCCCGAAATTATGGGGCAATACAAGCTGTGGTTACAATATGACATGCAGGGGTCGTAGGGCAACAATAAATGGATGACATTTATCCTTGAAAAATCCGTGGGCTTCGCGCAAGCCAGTATCCAGCGCATCGACGACTTAGTCCGAACGTACATGTGGACCATCTTTGGCGCGCAGTCGCAGAATAGCACGTCAATTATAGACTGGCACGGCCTTCGATTAGTAAATAGAGTTCTTAGTTAATGTTGAGGACAGCATCAACAGCTCCGTCGACCTGGTGTGCAGCATCGGTTGCTACGAAGACGTACTTCACTGTGCCCGGTCCAATGTCGATTATGGGTTACACATGGTCCCTAGCATCATGTAGCTCTGTGTTGGCACTGAGTTGGAATATAATAACGAGATTCTCGTCGCAACAGAAAAACAGCGGCTGGGCGTTATCGGCGATATCAACTTGATCCCAATCTCGCCGCCTGCGCAGACCTCAGAAAAGATCAAAGATAAGCCCAGCCCAGCCCCGCTAATACAACAGACCGGGGCTTTGCTATGATATTAGCATCCGCAAAGGCCCATTTCGACCAGCATGACAGGGAGCGTACTGTGCTGTCGGTGGCGGGATAACGGTCATTTTTAACCTCGCTTTAGTTTTAGGAACCACTGTAGCCTTTCGCTGTCAGCACCATATTGCCGATAATCATTCCAAGGGGCGTCAGGATGATAGCAATGGGAATGCCCTACTTTCAAAAGAGAGTCAGAAGGCGCTGGCCGAGGGTCGCACCCTCGTTCAGCATGCAGTTGATGGTTTCTTGGATGCGGTTGATCCTGGAACGCAAAACCTTGTGACTAGCACTTGCAGCCTCCAGGCGCACATAATGCTTGCTTTCGAGGCCGTACGGTTGTATCTGAAATTAATCGGGAAACGAAGAAAACGAAGTCTCACCTCTTTTATCGGGTTGATTGGGACAATTTAGTGCTATATACATTGAACCATACGGATTTCAGTTATAGCAAATAAAGAACACGTAAAAGACTGCCTTTGTCATAAATGACGTCACAAATGTTTGGAGCGCCAGAATTAAACAAAAACTACCAGACCTTCATTGGTATTGTTTAATGTTAGCGGCGAACCCTTGGCTTGTATTCTTCGTAGATTGGGCTAAACAAAAGACATAGTTTCAAATATGATAATGTTAGCCTACAGTGAGTAAATTTGAAACTATGCCCGTAAGGCTTTCTGTTTTAAAACTAATTCAGTGATATTGTTTCTTAATGTATGAAAGCATTTTATGTGACTTTTTTAAGTGTTGCAAACACATAGCATAAAGGATCTATTTTCGTCTTGGCGGTATCATTCTCCCCAAAATAGGTAATATATAGATATATATATATATATATAAAATGTTGGAGAAAAGGATCTTTATGTAAAAATCAAGAAATCAATCTAATAAAACATTGCTTTTCACACTTCAGGTGTAAGAAAACATGAAATGCTAGTCCTATATTCGATGAAACTTCTCTTTAACAAAGCGATTAATGGATTACAAAGGAATAATGGATTATAAAGGATATATTAACATTATGACTACTGAAATCTAACTAAAGCGTAAAGAGAACTGATATGCTGTTTGTTCAAAAGTAATATATTAAATGCACAATTTCGTATAAAATTCATACTTCGCATTGGCCATATCATATTAAAAAAATCTGTTTATAAATAATTGAACTTAGGGAGGGAATTACTGTAGTAACTGAAATAAGCATGAGAAATATGATATTTTCCTCCGGAAGTATTACTGTGACAGGTAAGGAAGTAATAATTTAGTCATCAAATTCAATTTTCAGACATTTTCAGCGATATCTAAAATTTCAACATTGTATACATCTCAAGATCTGTCCTCGAAGAAATATTTTTCAGCAACTTCCCCAGGGAAAGTGGCTTTAAACTAGTCACTTGCTCCAAAAGGCCTTATTTTTGCTGGTCATAGACCAGGAGATCTTATGGGATGGCCTGTTGTCCGTCGTCCGTCCGTCCGTCCGTTAGTACAACTACTTGGAGAACTGACATGAAACTTTACAAACACATTCATCACTAAGTTTACGAACGGAAAGTCATATCAGCATGGGATTTTCACCGAAAGACTTTTTATGGTGTCTAGTTGGTTTTTAATAAAAAAAATGTGCCCATCTGATATCCAATATGGTCACCATAGCGGTCATCTTGAAAATCTTATCGCTACTACTCCTAGATGGAAAGTCATATCAACATTGGGTTTTCACTAGAAGACTTCTTATAATGTCTAGTTGGTCCTAAATGAAAATGGTGCTGATCTGACATTCAGCATGGCCACAGTGGCAATCAGCTTGATAATCTTGATATTGCAACTTCTCCTAACTGGAAGTCATATCGACATTGGGTTTTCACCAGAAGACTAATTACGATATATTGTAGATCCTGAATAAAAATATTCGATATGAACTCAATATGACTGCCACAATGAACATACTGAAAATCTTGTCACTTATTCTCCTGAATGGATGGTCATATCAACATGGGGTTTTCACCAAAAGTCTTCCAATGGTGTCCAGTTGGTCCTGAATGAAAATGGTGCCGATCCTATATCCCAATACGGCTGTCACAGTGGCTAATTTGAAAATCTTATCGCTCAAGATTATCAGAGATGGTTTCAACACTCAGCAATTGAAAAGAAGAAATGGTCTTATCCTGAATTCCTGCAAATTCTTTTCGGCAAGTAGAGCTTCAATCCCTTCGAGCGACTCTTATCTTACTATTGTTTTGATACAGCGTTGAAATTACTGTAGTTGATATATAAAAAAGAAATATACAAATGCTTTAAATTGACTAATTTTCTGTGCTTATTTACCTCTCAAACTAGTGTACTTCACACAAAAAAATTGTATGTGATCTTGCCTATTACACTTTTGATTTAATTCGATCTGATTTCATTAAAAAAAACTGTTTTTTTTCTATAGGTCCTGATTAAAACCAGTACTCAGTACAAAAAAATAATTTACCGTTATTCGTTATAGTGTTTACAAACAACGTTTATGTCTTACTTTGTTTACTCAATTTTTGATTCCATTTCACTTTAAGGAATGCTTTCCTCCAGGTCCTGATGTCAACCAATGTCTAATTGCTTGTTCTCCTAGTACTGATTCAATCAGCAGAATTGATGTACATAAACATTTGAAACCTGTCCTGCTTTAAACAGTTTCTCTTTATAATTTTTATATTGTTCATGGGACTGAACCCTCGTTCACATTCTACTGTAGAGGGGCTCACAACTAACATGTTTTCCAACAATTTCACAATTTCTACATATTTGCGTGCTGAATTCTTAATGATTGTGGACACCTCTGCTTTTGAGATATCTGACTGTTTGTGTGTCTTCAGCTTTGTCTTCATATTGATGTACTGTATATTTCATCATGATTTGTTGGGAAGAGTACAATTAGAAAACAGAATGTTGACTGAGGTTTTTATTTATCTTAATTTTTATGATTTACTTAGATGGGTTTAGTCCCCATTCTTTTCTATGTAAGTGTTCTTAAGTTTTTCCATTTTGGGTTTCTAGGTTCGACCCCCCCCCCCCATCCCAACCTCCATTTTCAGCTGCTCCAACAGCAGCCCTCTCTGCCATATCAGAGGTCAGAGTACGGCCCGTTATCGTCACTGTTTCCTACTTAGCCAATAGTATGTATGTATGTATGTATGTATGTATGTATGTATGTATGTATGTATGTATGTATGTATGTATGTATGTATCTATGTATCTATGTATGTATATTTGTATGCATGTATGTACGTTTGTATGTATGTATGTATGTATGTATGTATGTATGTATGTATGTATGTATGTATGTATGTATGTATGTATCTATGTATGTATGTATGTATGTATGTATGTATGTATGTATGTATGTATGTATGTATGTATGTATGTATGTATGTATGTTTGCATTGTTTTGCAGCACCTCAGCACACAATAGGCTATGTAGTGCCAGTCAAAGGCAAAATGGGAAAAATGCACAAAATGAATTTCACAAAAATTTGAAGAAGACAAACCCTTCTAAATAAATGTAAACATTAAGTACAAGATAAAATATAAAACGCAACGATGTTAACATTCTGTAAAGTATATATAAAATAGCACATAAAAGTAGCACATGTAAAATCCCTAAAATATTACTAAAATTTGTTGTACAAACCGGACTCCCTTTATAAGTCTAAGCTTTTTTCGGGTGGTACGTCCTCATACAGTTTCTTCAAGCAGTTCACGTCAAAAAAATACTTCTGTCTCACAGGGTGGAAATTGCCACACTCGACAAGAATGTGCTCCACTATCAGTGGTCACGGTCGAGTTTCACCTTTCAGGAGGTATGCATGAGTCAGGTATGTGTGTCCGATACGCGATGAGCACAATACCATCTCATCTCCCGTCTAGTTCTATACGGGGGATGCCACTCTCCAATAGTAGGTTTGATGTTCCTAAGTTTGTTCGTGGACTTTTCATTCCACATATTTTGCCAGGTATGACTAACATGCTGATTTATACAATAATTTAAGTTTGTATATGGAATCTTCCATTCGGAGACTGGTGACTTGCAGGGCAGATTTGGCTGCTTTATCGGCCCTTTCATTACCGTTTATACCAATGTGACTAGGCAGCCAACAGTACATAATACTTTTCCCAGATTGTATGAGAGCATCATTAACGGGTTGCCAGAGTTAAGCTTCTGCAAGGCTTTCAATGTGGAAAATTAATCCGAAAAGATGATGTAATTTTTTGTTGTTGTTTGTTTTTTGTTTTTGGAGAGGTTTCAACGTAGTTCAAAGGTTTGAGTATGGCTTTAATTTCTGCGGTAAAAACAGGCTTTATCCGGTAACTTGCTCGAGATGGTGCCACGGAGTGTTGCAATGACAGCTCCAACTTTATCTCCATCTTTCGAACCGTTTGTATATAGAGACGTATTGCTACGATACGAGGCTCTGATTTCATTGAATTTAGTCTAAAAAAAAAGGAAAGGATTTGTTGAGGACTTTTTGAATTCACAAAGGTCAAATATTATTTTTGGAGGCCTTGACAACTACGGTGGCGATCTGGGATTACAGAGTTTTGTAATATTTCAAACATTGATTATTGCTGTTTCTAAGTGAGGACGAATCCGCATGCCAAAAGGTGGAATGAAATTTGGTTTCTGAACGTATACGGTTTGGTATTTGTGCCTAAACATTACATCATGTGCGGGGTTAGATGGATTAAAAGATAGTTTGGAAACACACTGAAGTGCCGATTTCGTTCGTCGGAGATAAAGTGATGGTTCATTTGCCTCAGCATAGAGGATTTCTGAAGGGGAAGTTCTAAATGCACCCAAACAGAGTAAAAGTCTATTACTGTGCATCGGATCAAGCATATGCAGGTAAGATTTACAAGCGTATCCGTACGTAATTGAGCCATAGTGAAGTTTCGATGTTACTAATGACCTGTATAACCATAGCAAGACCTTCCAATCTGCTCCCCAATCTGTGTTTGCCACGACTCTTATTAAATCCAGGGTTTTTTGACATTTGTCCCTGAGGTATCGAATATGTGGAAGAAAAGTTAGTTTACGGTCGTAAATAAGTACAACACATTTGCTCTCCTCCACAACAGGGAAAAAACAACCGTCAAGATAGAGCTTTCTGTCATCATAAGTACAATGTAATTCGCAGAAATGCATACAGTTAGTTTTTTATTTCGAAAATTTGAACCTGTTTTCATCTGTCCATGTCTGACCTTTGATTATGCTCATCTTTAGAGACTGAGTTTTAAATTATTAGTGTACCGTGCCCTTAAGGTCTATAATATGCTGTCGTTCCCTTTAAGGTGTGTGGTACTTTAAATGTGTGCATAATGTTCTCAGTGTTACATTCTTTGCTTGTGTCGGGGGACGGGCTTTAAGTATATCAATTTTTTTTAAGTTTTATATTATCTATTCTACATATGTACAAAAAAGTGTCTAAGTGCATTTGTTTCTGTATTATGTGTGCTGGCAAGCGAATTGGAATGGGATGCGCTTGTTAGCACAAAGTTTCCATGTTTCATCCCATTTTTCTTATTGTTTTGATTTTGTATCATATGCAGTGTGCCTCTATTTTTTCAGGGACTCCTTAAAAGTCCTGTCTGTTTCGCGTGGTGCATTATAGCAGAGTTCTGTAATGTTTTCATTCCTTACTTATAGACTGTCCCATATGTGTAAGCTTTTGTTGTACTTAACCATGTTAGAGGTATCTTAGTATGGCGCTCCCTTTTTTAATTGTTAAAGTGTTATTTACATATCTGTCTGGGCAGGGGGTCTATAACAGCAGAGACCCACTGTCGAAAGAAAAAATTTGATGTCGTGTGCTCATTGTGTGTGCGGTTTTTTGTTGTTGTTGTTTTGGGGTTTTTTAAAAATAAAAATGAATTATAATGGGCATTACCAACAAATAGTTTAGTATGTTTTAGAGATTGGCCAAATTTGTAAAATGATTGGATAAGTTCTTTATGTTTCATGGTTTATTTCTTCTGTTGTAAGGCATGAAGCCTGTGTGCGAGTATGCCAATGGCGGCTTAAACTCCTAATATCTCGCCCCCACACAGTTTGGTGAATAAAGAAATTGACCGAATTGTGGGGTTTAGCCTTTACAGTTTTTGGTATTTTGTGTATGAGGTTTGGATTAGTATATATATATTCTTGTGTTGGCCAGGTAACCTCTCATCGAGGGTAAAGCGTTTCTAGACGTGAAGGTAAGGGGCGGCCCGCCAACCTAACCGCACCATCTCCCTTAACAGATATCTTTGATTTTCAGGCATTATTACCATATTTGGAAGGGTGATATTTCTTGCATGTGAGGATGACAGACAGCCTGGCAGGCTAGCACGCACCATTTCCCCAAATGGGAGTGATAAAACTGACCCCCACCCTCACAGTGGCTATACTTTATCTCCATCAAGAAGTCATCATAAATAGCATTAGACATTTTTTCTTTTCCAATCTTTCCATCTATACACACACACACGCGCGCGTGTACACACACACACACACACACACACACACACACACACACACGAATGCACAAAGCGCACCCCTGCAAGGATATGTACACAAGCAGAGTGGACTTTTTTGAATATGTTTGATGTATGGGCTGTGATAGCATATTCCATTTATGTGTGTGTGATGTGCTTGTGTGTGTGATAGGTGTATATATATATATATATATATATATATATATATATATATATATATATATATATATATATATATATATATATATATATAAGTTCGGTATAGCGACCGGTTCCATCATCAGATCAGCTGGGGATCCCCTATACTGAAGCGTGTCGGCTTACCCACAACGCTCTCCAGGGGTGCGCCGACTGAGTTGATCTGACTCAGCCCAGAACCTATTAGTTTTTCCATCATTCCTCTATCTTCCGCCAAATCCAGTGTGATGCTTCCTCACCCTGTTTGCCAACCTTGGCAACTAAATTTCTGGGGCAAGGCCATGTGATCTAGATGACTCCCAAAGCACGCAAAAAGGTCTGTTCTGTAAAGCCACGGCATCCTATTTCCACAGGTAGATTCAAGGCCTTCCATCCTTTCTGCTGGCACTCATGGATAAGTGGCTGATACGTGGCCAATTTCCTCTAAAGAGCCTCCTACATTCTTGCTTCCCATGGCACTGTCAATTCCAACAAAATCACGTGCTTGGTATCTTCTGATCACAGTACAATATAAGGTCTGAATTTGTGACACTTATTTTCCTTGGGGACTTCAGCTATACTTTTACATCTGCCTGCAGTTTTCAGTCCTGCGCTGTTGTCAAGATGCCTCTTGCTTCAGTCTTTTGCCTCTGTGTCTCGCCGCTGCTCACGAAGCTGATGAAGCTGCGTCCGCTTTTCACTTGATGTTTCTTTCTCCTGGCTATATCCACACTGACAAGTACTTGGTCGTGGCGCCGACGATAACGACCATCTGTAGGAGCTACATTGCAGGATGACAGCACGTCCAATAAATTTGCAAGTCTCTTGCAAAGTTTGGCTCATCAGTTAGTCCTTATGTGTGAAGGTTTGTTGGTGTAGGTAGGACATCATGCACTGAGCGTAATATATATATATATATATATATATATATATATATATATATATATATATATATATAGAGAGAGAGAGAGAGAGAGAGAGAGAGAGAGAATAAATTTTGTGTGTTTATTGCCAATATTTATTCTTTATAAGATTACATATTTCTGTTCTTTCGTTTTCCTTTTTTCGCATTGCTTTATTAGATGTGTTTTTTGTGTCTTGTTGTTTGTTACTCAGAAGGGATTTGAGCATTTTTACTTTTTTTTCCTTTTATATGTTTATTCACCTGTCCACCAAGCGTCATGTACGTAAATTAGCAATATTTCTTGCGTCTTTTTCAGTGTTTTAAATTGTAATTTGGTTTTGCCTGATATTTTTCCAATTAATCTTTCGATATATGTTTTATATTATTTCTCCAATTAATCTTTTCATATATGTTCTATATTATGTTTCCAATTAATCTTTCCATGTATGTTCTATATTATGTTTTCAATTAATCTTTTGATATATGTTCTATATTATGTTTCCAATTAATCTTTTGATATATGTTCTATATTATGTTTCCAATTAATCTTTCCATATATGTTCTATATTATGTTTCCAATTAATCTTTCCATATATGTTCTATATTATGTTTCAGGCTTCCAATTAATCTTTCGATATATGTTCTATATTATTTTTCCAATTAATCTTTCCACATATGTTCTATATTATGTTTCCAATTAATCTTTCCAGATATGTTCTATATTATGTTTCCAATTAATCTTTCCATATATGTTCTATATTATGTTTCTAATTAATCTTTCAATATATGTTCTATATTAAGTTTACAATTAATCTTTCCAGATATGTTCTATATTATGTTTCAAATTAATCTTTCCATATATGTTCTATATTATGTTTCAGGCTTCCAATTAATCTTTCGATATATGTTCTATATTATGTTTCCAATTAATCTTTCGATATATGTTCTATATTATGTTTCCAATTAATCTTTCGATATATGTTCTATATTATGTTTCCAATTAATCTTTCCAGATATGTTCTATATCATGTTTCCAATTAATCTTTCCAGATATGTTCTATATTATTTTTCCAATTAATCTTTCCATATATGTTCTATATTATGTTTCAGGCTTCCAATTTCCTTGGTATGGATGTATTAATATATTTTTTCATCATTATCTGCTTTCAGAATTATTTCATCGGTTATGTGTTTAGTTAGCACATTTATTATTTTTCTGAATCTGCAAAATGGGTTAAGTCTTTTGAGAATTATATTGTTAATGTAAATTTCTGGAAGGTTACTAAGAAACAAACAAATATTTATATAAATCTATCAATGGGTAATTCTTTCCTTTGAGTAAATTTCTTATTCCATTTATGTGCATTTTGGCTTGTTTGATTTTTAGGTTAGGTGTTTGATTGAATAGTTGGTACACACACACACATCTAAAATATAATACTAATTTTTCTATTTTCAGTGGTTGGTGGTCATCAAAATCTATTATTTTTAGTTCGTACCAAATGCTACTGTATATATATGTTTGAGCTATCTGTATTCTGTGAATGAGATTACAAAATCTGGATTTCCAAGTTTCAATATGTTTTTTAAGTTATTACATTTTGGACATTGAAGTATTGTAGCGCTGTGGCCACATATAATTCCAAAAGCTTTGACCTGTTGGTTTTGTTTCCTGGATGTAGTCCGCAGTGGTTTCTCTTCCGGTGTTTTTCTCTCTTGAGGTGTTCCCATTCTTCTATTGCATAATTTCCTTCCATTTCTTAATAAGTATGCTCATTGCCTCGCTCTGAACGAGCGCGGAAAATGTAACAAATCATCCCTGCTAAGCGGTATTATTGGTGTATGTCTTGAAACACACAGCCAACAACGGATTTGGCTTGGTTGGGCTGAGCCCTCTTTAACGTGTTTTGGCTCTATTTCTCAAAACAACGAAAAACTAATTCGCCGCGAAGCGAAAGATTAAGTTTGCAATTATGTTTGATTTTTTGACGTGATCATGTAAGAAAAGTGTGACTGACTGTTTATGTGCAACTGATTGAATATCAACAGCTTGTGTGAGCAGTTTCCCCTTACGATATGAATATTTTTAGTTGTTTCCCTTATCCCACTCTCGGAAAAGTGCGTACAATTTCAAAATATTGTGAACGACGAGGAGGATGATGATGTTCCTGTTGCTGTTGACAGTGATGCTGATGATTCTGTTTAAATGTGAACAATAAGAATCTATGTGGTCAAAAGATAACTTTGATGTACACATTTAATACATCCAGTTTTATTATTAATATTATTAATAATAATAATAATAATAATAATAATAATAATTTATTTTAAGAGGGTAACACAGTTTGTGGTATAAACACAAATTTCCCCTGCGACCCTAAGAAAGAAAAAAAAAAAAAAAAAGCGTAAACAAAACCAATGAAAAACGTTTTCTTAAAGCTCGTGCACACACACATTCGTGTTTTCAAATATTGGAGACTCAATGTTTTTGTAAATAGGGGACTTAGGTTAAAACAGTACGTAAACCTGAATTCACACTTGTTACATTACATAAATATTTATCGGAAAATTATAAGTAAGTATAATGGCATACAATGCGAAATAATATCTTGCCTTACACCAGCAACATTATCATGATTCTATCTTAGGTATATGTCTGAACGTGCATAAGGAGTGTATTTGTTAGACGTACAGAATAGCTGTCCACCCTTTTTCCTAGACGATTCCTTGTTTGTTTGACATAAATATTTATGTTTAAACACAACCTGAATGTATCTTCAGATCTGTGTAGACCAATAACGTATGTGTGATACTGAAATACTTCAATTTCATTTCTTTAAATCCCATGTGAGTGATTCGATGCGCATATGTTTAATATTACACGCGTCAAACTTAAAAATTACATAATTTCTGCTCTTAATTTCCTCTCTGCATTCTGACAAATTACTTGATGACACATGTTAATTACCATAACAATGCAAAGTTAGTATTCTGGAATTTATAATGTAGCAATGAAATATGAGCATAAATGCAGGTTCGAATATACAGTATGTACTCGCGTATAAACTCAATCCAAATACAAACAACATGTTGTTTGTTCTATTGATTAGTCTTTACAAACTGTATAGACTCAGATCTGCCGGCGCATTATGCGACGGCAGATCTGGGTCTATGCAATTTGCTGTTGGTAGGAGGTTATACAAGAGTATACACGGTAATCATCGCCATCTGTTTTTATAATGAGATATTACAGTTACCATCCCATTATAAAAACCGATGGTGTTGTTATACCACTCACTGAAAACGATGACTGCCCCGTGTCCGGTAAATTTCCAAGCAATCAGACATATCCACGGGTTCCTCGATTCAACCGACTTCCGGGGCTGACCGGCAATGTGTTGCTATATAAAATCAAATAAATTATATATTGCTACGGCAATCTCATTTAAATTATACTGAAAAATGGTTTACACTTTTTTAAAACTTATGCATGTTCGTGTATTCATTCCTCATGACAGGCTGATCGAGAATCGTAGATTATTCTTTGACAATCTCAGTTTATCTGATATTTCTTCGCTTGAGTGTCAGGGGACGTTATGATACCCGTTTCTGTCTGTAACTGTTTGTCTATCTCAGTCACTGGCTGGAAATTCACCAGCCTTATTTCATAAATTGTCAGCATGGTAAAAACGTGTAAGATGGATCAAGTTTTTGGTTTACGTTCCAGAGGTGCCAGGAGGGGTCAAAGCTCACATGTACACAAATTTCAAATAGTGACATTTTCGGATATTTTGAATCGAATTTTATATGTCATTGCAGTTCTATCAGGAAAAAGAAAAATATTATAAAAAGGATTTCGGGTTCAGAACTATGAGTCTCTGAACATGGGGGGGGGGGGGTAGAAGGAGGGGGCGGGGGAGAAGGAGGGGTAACACATGTTATGGTCTCAACGCAAAGGCAGTAAGGGCTATTGGTAATGCACAATTCATTACAGGTGGGTGGGGGATGGTATAAATGGCTAAAAATTATGGTACTAGTGATGTCCCATTTATTTCAATTAAGTATCCTGTAACATTTAGCCGTGAGTGTGTGAAAGAATAACTTATAATAAAAAAATGCATACCTTTTTGTCCACAGACTTTGATGCAATGTAGTGCAATATGGAATCTGTATGTAGAGAAAAAGAAATGTCACTGACACTTATGAATAATCCATTTAGTGTCAATGAGAAAGGAAGTTTGTATAAAACTTGGATATATTGAACATGAGCTGTTTTTCTGCACATAATCTTTGCAAATAAAATGGATTTTTGTCAGTCGTGAACAACCTTGACAGTAGTTCCTAAAAAAAGTAGGGAGGCCTGTACTGGCCATAAGCAGCATTTTATAATGAAGACAATGACACAGTTATACATGTATATTGGTAATAATAATAATGACACAATTTTCAGTGACAAACATTATGATTATCCCGAAAATGAACAGTCTGGAATATTTTCATATTTTCTGCTCACACGTCTATCTGTACATCTATCTATCTATTTTACCACAACTGGTAATTTAGTTTTCTATGCTGTATTAATTAATGAGTCTTGAGTTTAAATCTCTAATCATTTTCTTGGTATTCTTGTAATGGACTAGAGGCAAAATGTACAAATGTAAGACTTTAGTCTAATATTTCCCCTTTATGTAGACCACCACCCACATTAAGCCACCTTGAATTCTTCTTTGTAAAGCACCTCATGTTTTTGCAAATGACTACACTGTAGAACGAAAAAAGCTAATTTACCATAATTTATTATTAAATAATAATATTATTATTAATTTATATTAATTTATTATTAATGTTATTGGAAAAACCAATATGGAAGCCCCCATTACATGGCATCGTAATGCTTGCTACATTCAGTGTACGCAAGGTTCAATGTATATTCAGTGTGACATAATTTCAAATGTCACACACAAAATATCATCAATAACGATTTATAAAAAATACCAAAAAGTGTAACTAAATCACCACTAGTCTGTATATAATTAATAATATAAATAAGTGTCACCTCTTTCCCCACAATTGGCCTATTCGGCACACCGTAGAATCCATATTCACCGTCACTAAGCATGTTGTCCTGTACTTAGTTTAACATTCACGATTAGTGACAATCGTAACATCCAAATGAGCTGAGCGAAAAACCTTTTTATAAAGTATGCAACTGCTCATATATATTACCTGATTAGTTTGTAGTTTTGTTAAAATTTGTCTTTTTCTTAATTTGAAACACTCTTGTTTGTGCGGTAAGTGCCTTCTCACACACTAGCGGAAACACATACCATCACAACAATAGTTCTCATACTTACAAGTAAATTCAATATATATCCCATTTATGTATACACATAAGATTTATTTAGGTTAATTAGCTAATGTCAAAGTACTTTTCATTATCTTTAGAAGGATATTAAGAACGAAGGATTGAAAACACCCGAAGATATACACTTTGGCGGATTAATATTTATAGAACAACATGCGGTGAAAGAAGTGAGGAAAAGAAGTGAAATGTAAACAAGCAAATAAGTAATTTCATAGTATGTATTTCAGGAACGTTTAGGAATTGTCGTCGCTATTAACTGTACAGACCACAACTGTACTTTATATATGGAAAGTTTGAAAGCCATCGGGTTACAAGTATGCGTGTAATATGACTGTCAGTCATGGAACTAGCTTACTTGGAAAAACCAATATGGAAGCCCCCATTACATGGCATCGTAATGCTTGCTACATGCAGTGTACGCAAGGCTTAATGTATATGCAAAATGTAACGCTCGTTGCATTTTGCTTAGTCTTCATGTAACACAATAATTACAATACAACAGTTCAATTCTATCTCGGTGTCGTGATCTATTGCGCGTAAAATGCAATACCAAATTGTCTATTTTAGCTCTGATAAATACCTTTTCCGCATAACAAATTGTACCTACACATTTAAATGACAGTTTTTAAAGTTACTAATTTATAATTTTCCACTTATTATGCGCTATACATGATTTTTGGCTGTACCATACCCACCCACCCTATGAAGCCTACTAGCATTAACAATAGCCCTCAACGAAGTTACTCTTGTTCCAATTTTTCTAACTGACCCCAAGCTTAAAACTTTATTAAAAAAATTTGTCGAAGCGTTTCATGAAAATGGAAAGAACAAAAAACTTAGAAAAAAAATAAAAAGAGGGGTTACCTTACCTGATACTTTTGAGTCTGTATACCAGTATACCATCTGCAACATTACAACCGCATATATGTTCTCTCTCAAGCACATACTAAATATTGTATTTTTATGAAGCACTTGTGTTATATGTCTGTCCCAAATGTTTCCTTAATCAATCAGGCGATACTCTCTTATAACATTATGCACGTAATCCGTAACGCTGTTTATTTCATCAGGGACTTATGTTGTTAATATAAGTCCCTGATTTTACATACATGTATATCAATATGCCACAATCTGTAAACATCATGAGAGAGAGAGAGAGAGAGAGAGAGGGGGGGGGGGGAAGCTTCACTCAGATATGTTGAATTTTTTAATGTTTAAAGTCTGCTGTGTTGTTTATTTTCCCTGATAACTACGTTCATTAAACAGATGGAGGATTTAAAAAATGAATCAGAAAATTTTAGTTGCAGCCTTACTTAAACAACTGATGAGTGGTGGATAATCTGCCGAGAAAGTTTTCAAAGTTTGAATATACCGGGAGAAAGAAGCATTGATATAATCTTATTTAAAAGTGAATATGATAATATTATTATTATTTATTTTAGAAAAAAATCTATTGTAATATTATAATTATTTATTTTAGAAAAGTTTAGTATAATATTATAATTATCTATTTTAGAAAAGTCTGTTATAATATTATAATTATTTATTTTAGAAAAGTCTGTTATAATATTAAAATTGTTTATTTTAGAAAAGTTTATTATAATATTATAATTATTTATTTAAGAAAAGTCTATTCAAATATTATAATTTTTTATTTTAGTAAAGTCTACGTACCAGAATAAGTAAAAATTGACTTTACTGTGAAACGTCTGTAAATTCAAAATTTAAAGAAAATTTAACAATCATAAATGACCATTCAAGGGACAGCAAACACACGACGAAATATGGATACATCTGTAATTTTTATTTTAGGACACCATATATAAAATGTTTAAATATTAGTGATCTGGATTATTAGTTACTTTATTTATATTTATCTGGATTTTTAAAGAGATATTTCATAAAATGTTAGGGTTATGAGACATCGTATGGTATATGTAAAAGATATATGGTTTATTGGACCTACCACCTTACGAACGTAAGTTTTGTTAAATAAACTTTTTTGTGTACCAGCGACAACATCAACCAGACAGAATCGTTTCTGTCAGGTTGTATTATATAATAGATATTCTTAAGACAATACAAGATACTCAAATCAAAATTCGTTTTGAATTCCATTTACATTGTATATCTAAAATTATTTGGAAAGCGTAAAAGAGGGGACGTATAATAAATACAAAATGAACGCGTCTCGGTCTGCCGTCCTCGACGTATCCCTATGCCATATCAAACGAGTTCTTCCGCCGACTCGGAACAAAACACGTATGGAGTTGTGTGTATTTAATATGTAGCCTACACTTATATGACGTTATCACGATTGTTTCAATTAGATTTATCAATGATCATGAAGCACACAACATTGGGTTTAAAGTTGAAGATAAAGTTTTAGAATATCTGACGACGAAGGGTTGCAAATACAGAAGGGGTAGATTTTACGTTCATTGAAAGCTAATACGCCTATACATGTCATGAAGAGTTGTATTCCTTAGCCGGCACGCCAGGCGGTGCGAGCTTCAGACAGGCAGTTACGTGTAACCCATATCCATAATGTATTTACTATTATGCTGTTGATTGTAAATCTATTTTGCGAAAGTTCAGAAAAATTGGTTAAACATAAATAAATGTAAACTGTGATTTATAAGTTATTTCAGCATTGGTATATTGAAGACAGGATACATTGGGTCCTGCCCATGAATCAGAGTAACGCGGAGCTCACGTAAGTATAACCACGCCCCTCTCGTATCACACCCTACACCCATGATGGAGAGAGTACTGTCTCCATAATCTAGTATCCTCTAGCCTCAGGTGAAAAAGGGGAATGACTCTTATACCGACTCTTTCAATATCGGGGAGGGGGCGGTAACCATTTGAGTTGAAATATTGTTTGGGATTTTTTACTGCAAGATATTTTTTTTTCAACTAACATAAATGATTACAATAAGGTTTATTGTCATAAATCAGAGCAAGGCTATTTTTCAAGCTATCTGAGAAACCGGATTGTTCTGTTTTTTTGTTTTGTTTTGTTTTGTTTGTCTGACAAAAATCCAGCCTACCCCCTTTTTTTAGCGCCCCCCCCCCCCACTTCCGCCCTGAAGTTTAAATGGTCGGTCCTTTACAACGACAAATGAAGCACAGTGTTTGGTTAATATGCAAATTTCATATGATGACTGTGATATGTACCACTGAAACATATTGGTGACTGCAAGACTAATTTAAGCCAAAGATTGTTAAACCCACTGTAAGTTAAAATGGGCAACAGCTCTTACAAAAATCGGCGAAGAAAAAAGTGGCTGAAACTGAAGCCACGGAAAGGGTTTGCCTTTTTTTTTTTTGTTCTATTCATATCATGATAACAGTCGTGATACTGGTAATATTCACATTGAATGTCTAACAGATTCATCCTGATACTGGTAATAGTCACACGGAATGTCTAACAGATTCATCCTGATACTGGTAATAGTCACACGGAATGTCTAACAGATTCATCCTGATACTGGTAATAGTCACACGGAATGTCTAACAGATTCATCCTGATACTGGTAATAGCCACACGGAATGTCTAACAGATTCATCCTGATACTGGTAATAGTCACACGGAATGTCTAACAGATTCATCCTGAAACTGGTAATAGTAACACGGAATGTCTAACAGATTCATCCTGATACTGGTAATAGTCACACGGAATGTCTAACAGATTCATCCTGATACTGGTAATAGTCACACGGAATGTCTAACAGATTCATCCTGATACTGGTAATAGTCACACGGAATGTCTAACAGATTCATCCTGATACTGGTAATAGTCACACGGAATGTCTAACAGATTCATCCTGATACTGGTAATAGCCACACGGAATGTCTAACAGATTCATCCTGATACTGGTAATAGTCACACGGAATGTCTAACAGATTCATCCTGAAACTGGTAATAGTAACACGGAATGTCTAACAGATTCATCCTGATACTGGTAATAGTCACACGGAATGTCTAACAGATTCATCCTGATACTGGTAATAGTCACACGGAATGTCTAACAGTTTCATCCTGATACTGGCAATAGGCACACAGAATGTCTAACAGGTGCATCCTTTGACTTTCCTAAAAAATGAATACCAAAAGAGTTTTGCTATAAAACTGATCATAATTTGACATCTCTGCCGTTGAATCGGCCTGATTCACGAAGACTTTTATTTTTCGGCAATAATTTCGAAACCAGTGACACACTTCCATGTTCATCATGACAAAGTACATACTCCTACATAGTCCTAGCAGCATTTGAATATATAGTACTTGTATTTATTGTTTTATGGTTGGAATTTAATTACAATTACCATTTTCTTACATCGCAGATCCAACCATGCTCACATTATAAAGGGAAAATTATCTGTCATAATTAATATCGTCTGGTTTAATGCAAGGTTTTAAACCTCTTTTGTCAGCAATGTGAAAACGCAGGAAAGTAATTCTCTGTTTAAAAGTTCCAAAGCGACACAGGACGTCGGTGTACAAATCCCCGCTTAAGTCATCTCTGAAGAAAAAGTGTGATACGCCATGCAAGACTGATCTAAAAAGACCACCGACTCCATGTTCAACAAAAAGTGTGATACGCTATGCAAGACTCATCTAAAAAGACCACCGACTCCATGTTCAACAAAACGTGTGATACCGCATGCAAGATTCATCAAAAAAGAGATGAGAGAAGATGACTAAAACACCAGAAAGGAAACAGACAGTGATAGATGAGAATGTAATATTGAACGAATAGGAAGAAGAAATTACATCGGAAGCCAACGAGCACTTAGATACAGCAATATATTAGGATGTTGTTGAAAATGTATCTAGAACAGGGCTTCTCTTTTACTTTACGACTTTCTTTCGACTAGTTAAATACAAAAAGTATCCACTGTCAAATATAACATTATTGTTATGACTGGAAACTGTTAGATGGTTTTCAGTGTTTACAACCCAAGAAATGTGGGACTGGGAGGCCACAAAAACAATAAGGAGAGCAGGTTACCGCCTTTTCCGTAAGGACTTTCTTTCAATTGTGTCTGAACCACGAACTATAGGAAAGTTTATTTTGGAGGAATACAAAAGTAGGAACATAAGTCCTGAATATTCGGAAATAAAATGTTGTTGTCCCTTCCAGGACATCCATTCTAGGTAACACTATTTCCAACATTCCTTCTGTTCTAAAGCCTGCAGTAATTCACACATTGCTAAGATCCATAAATATGAGTAATGTGAGTAATATAAACATGATGTCCATTGTATCCAATAATTATTTTGGACATCTAAGGTGTATGAATAGACCATAGAGTCTTGCATAGGGGCTGAAACTAAAATTGTATACAACATATATTGCGACTATATTTCATTCTTGATTATTTGGAATTTAATTAAAGCAAATTATTTCCATCAAATGGTCAGTTGTTAATACACAGACCATTACAAATTTGATCAAAAGTAAGTTATATTTTATTCAAAATCATCTGCTAATGTCATTGTCGTTGATGCATTCACCGAGAACAAGATTTACATGTAAAATCCTGCTATTCATGTTCTTACATTGTATTGTCAAACACCTGCCGGTGGAGAATTAATGGTATCAAATTGGCAAAGTTAAATTCATGAACATATTTGACATTTAATATTTACGACAACAAAACTCTCAAACGAGCATTTAGATTTCAAGGCGGAACATTAACTAATAGATTGACTTTCATTGTGGTGGTTTTGAAGAAAGACTATTGACATAGAAAAGCTGTTCGCAATTAGTCTTATCATGAACGAAGCATAAATAGTAAAAATATTTATTTACTGAATAAGATGAGTTTTTGTCAATTGTTGAAGTCTGCTGTACTGTGCGATAGCATCTTTCTATGAAAGAGGAGGCTCAGAGTGACTTACAAAGACAGGTATGTTGATTGACTTCGTACCGGTTGGGTGCTCTTCTCGATCCAGGCTGTCTCTCTCTTAACAAACTGAAAATTTGTTACACACGCGTCTTCTGGGCCTTCTTACAACTTTTGATTAAACAGGCTATGGAGCATACTAATGAAATGATCTGATTCAGTTCTTTATGTAATTTTGTGTAGGAGGAACAGGACCGGAGTTAGGTCAAAAGGGTACGTACGATTTATTGTTTATAACAAGTCTAACTAATAGCAGTCAGCAAAATAACAATTTGTAGCTTTTTTTCAATCTTTGCTTTAAATCAGAAGCATTGTTTAGTTAAGACAAATACAAAATTTCTTCTCCAGACAAGCAAACTCTTTGTGAGTATTAAAAGGTTATATTCTGTGGCATAAAATCGCTTTTCAACCATTCCACTGTCCTTGGTTCATTTTCCATACTTCCGTTTTCTTCCTTCACTCGTTCTCGTTAGGTACCCCAGTTTGCTGTTTCGGGAAGAAATTTGATGTTAATCCAATGAAACGATATTTCATTGTAAACTTGTTCTAGTCTCTTTCAGAAATGCATGTAAAACAATCTATGATCTTAGGTTCATGCTTCCAGATGTTTGTTCAATCTTTTTTTGCTTTTTTGGTAAATGCCTGTTATATAACTCGTTGACAATCAAGCGGTGGCGAATCTTTTTTGGTTTTGATGCAGCCGAATTCAAAGTGTTCAGACATGCCTGCTTATGCTACGACCTTTCGTCTGGTTTTTAGATGCTGTGTACAGTATAATTATAGTGAAACTCGTCTTACATAACACCTTTATACCAAGAACACACTCTGATAAAGGACACAATTGATGAATTTCACTTGCATATTTAACCTCTTTCTTAAAGACATCTGTTCACGTAGGAAAAAAATCGTGATCCCATGAGTGTCTTTTTATTGCTATTGTCAAAGGAAGCAGGTTAACTTTGGAATTGAAATAATTCAAATAATATAATTAAAGTTTATGTTACAACTTTGGTCATTGCACCATGTAATTGGCCATATGGTTTCAAATGAGCGCGACCGAAAGTATATATTGTAATTAAATCTAACTGCTAGTAGTCAGATGCAGAATTTTTATTCATATTAATGCACAATATTCATTTTCGAAAGTTAATTGTGGGGGAGGGGAACGCAAAGCTGAAGGTTCCCCTATGGCGCCAAATACCCTTGAGCCGGCCCTGCCAGTAGTACCTGGATAAATTATGGTAACTGCTAATTGGTAAAACTATTTAATAAACTGCCACTAGTACAAAATAATCTATGTTATGTTTGTTTCTAAAGTTTCACAAGAAGATGACAAAGTACAAAAACATTTCAAAGCTTTATTTAACCCACCCTATACATGTACAGGAGGGCACATTATACAAATGTCTTTACACATAGTAGTCACATATTCAAAGCATAATGGTTATGTATTCAGACTATAATGGTCATGTATTTAAATCATATTGGTCATCCATTGAAACCATAGTGGTCATCCATTCAAACCATAGTGATCGCTGATGTTACGGATGACCAACTACATGTGAATCGGGGTAAATTTAAAAATAAATGTGAATGACTTGGACCAAGTCAATGTTTGGTGAATTTTTAGAAACTAAATGGCAATTGATTAAATATTTTTTTACATGTTTGTAAGTACAATAATGTAATCTAGCCACTACAAGCAGTTAAAATTAATTACCAGGGATAGTCTCTGTTGTACTGTTTTTGTTAAAGTAATATAGTCAAAATACATTTGTAATGACCTAAAATGGACATAAATCTTATTAAAACTTTAATGTTTGTCATCAAGTTTGTTGATGTGTTGGTATAGTTTTTGTTTCCCGACCAATCCCATGTCGAAGTGATTCAACTCCAAAGTCCTTATTTTTATAAAAATTGTGGGCAAATGACAAGGCAAAATGGTTTCACTGTGTTTTTCACGATCATGTCAATTTATATTAAATAATTATAAAACGTAATGGCACAAGCTAAATCGTCTGTTTCGTTTAGACTCACCGCACATTTGTACGCTCCACACTTACACGCTCACCACACAAGCTGAATACAACATAGGAGTATGTATATTATTTCTATAGAGGAAAAGAGCTGCTGCCTTTCAAGACATATTTTATATTCCCATCATACTGCATCCTTGGTTCACCTAGTCCCAAATTAACATAACAAAAGTTGGTTTTGACAGGGTATAGCGTCGTTTTGATGAATATCAGTTATATCTAGGTCTTTTTGTAACATTAAAGCAGAGTTATTTCATAAGAGCATTTAATTAAAATCTTGGTTTCAGTTGACTTTAGGGATGCGTATTTACTGTCCCAAATAATATATCTTGGTTTCAGTTGACTTTGGAAATGCTTGTTTAGTGTCCCAAATAATTTATCTGCATCGGATTTTTTATTTTATTTTATATAAACCGCATTATTTTAAATGGAAAACATAAAATATTTGGGCCTAAAGACAACACCATGTTAGATAAAAAAGAGAAAAAAGTGTCATATGTTTGCAAACTATTAAGAAATAAAAATAGCTCCTCCAGTTTTAGCCAAGCAAAGAAGACCGATTCTTATTCTCTAAGAGTAAGTTCCCCTCTCCACCTTGACCCCAACCCCCAACAGACTGGTTCTCTCTCTTCCAAGTAATTGTTGGTGGTAGATCTATAGCAAATTGAATTTAAGCAAGTGTTCTTTATCAGAAAATTAAATACTTTGTACTCTACCGGCTGGTAACATTGATTTTTTTCGCCTTCATACTGTTGTTTTATTTAATTTGGAAAACTAGCAGTGTTATTTGATTATCATTGTTTCTTATTTTCACATACTTGTGACTTGATGACGTCTGGACTAAAATCGTATTGGGATAAAGATACAACTACAATCCCTGCCTTAGAATCAAATCATAATTTTTACACAGTGTAGCATAAAACAATGCAGTCAGTGAAAATATGCAGCTAAATTACCGTTACAGAGCAAGTGCCATTCATTTTCTCCCCAGTTTAAGGCTTCATTACATTGGAAATGATGATAAATTGGATTAAACCATGACATGATTTTGCGGATATTTTACTGAAGGATAATACTGTGTTATTATGTTTAATTTTTGTTACTTTATTATTATTTTTTTTTTTTGGGGGGGGGAGTAATACCTGTAACATTTAAATAAACTGTATTGCGTGCATAACACATTGTTCACATATGTGAGATAGTCTTTTGTCTGCTCAGAAGTGAAATTTTCTTTGATATAAGCGTGTAAGGTTTGTTCTTCTCACACTTTTCATGGGTATTTTGATAATCTTTACATGTTAACGTATACAGACAGTGAGCAGGCTAGCAAAGATAAAGTCATTTAATAAAGTATTTCATCTTTTCAGTTAACATTTGGGACAGTTGGTAACTTGCTATTTGTGATTCGACTCCATATGCATGTGCTGATAGTTTCCGTAATACAATACTTCATTGTAATTGATACATGGGGGGTGGGGCTGCTACGTTTGAAAAAATAGATTAAACATCAGTACCGCATACTTTGTTGCATTACTCACCTTAAATCATACATTTGAGTACAAGAACCTTTCAGGTGCATCACTGTATATAATATTTGTTTCAAAATTTAATAACAGCTAATAATTCCACATTATTTGTTCTCTTTTGACATTTTTTTTAATACGACGAGATTCCTTAATCCTTCAAGCGAACAGACATTCCTTCATGCGTCGGGCAATTATTATTGACTTTATGTTGTACAACATAATTTTTGGGGAAACTCTGAAAAACACCTTATAAAATCGAGTAAATGTACTGACCCAAAGAAGAAACGGATCGTTTTGGAAAAAATATTTCTTGTACCAAAATGAATTTGTTATAAATATTCTATTATGCTGGTCTAGCCCGATTCTTCTAAGATGAAAATTGTATGTCTTGAAAACTTTGAAAAATATCGTTCAGAAAAACTTGCACATGACAATAAACTTTGCATGCTATTACCTTTTCTGAAAGTATGAAGAATGAATTAAATTGTCAGAAAAATTATACGTTTCGTTATTGGTCAGTATACATATACGTTTCGTTATTGGTCAGTGTACATATATGTTTCGTTATTGGTCAGATTACATATATGTTCCATGAAGTCAGAACCAATGATCTCTTGACCCAAGAATCATGAAATTATCAAATCGTTCGAAATATCCTCAGACCCAAAATCTAAAATAAATATTTAAATAATATTTTGAGCACCTCAGCATCATTACAATCCAGTAGATGTAAGAATTTAGAAAGATTAGAATTGAGAGAACAAGATGTTCCTTGTTGACTGATACTATCACAAGATAATAAGAATTGTCAGTCTATGTAATATGTATAGAACGAGTTGTATATACAATTATGATTACTTTTTCAATGAGCCGAACGATGTCATTGGTTACAAGGATTTAGAAATCGTTTTGATCGAAAGTGGGTGCATATTAAAAGTTTGTGTGTATGTGTGTGTGAGAGAGACAGACAGACATACATACATACAGACAGACAATCGCGTCAGCAGATCCGGGAATATCGGTTGTCTAATTGCTTTGGTTCATTCAATCTTACAGGAAACGGACTAATTGGCCCAGAAATGTAAATTCTAAACACAAAATCATGAAACCTCCATTCCGACAAAAACTATTCTAAGCTGCTCATGAAATTGTGGATTCATTTATAAATCGGTTTGGATAAACGGAATTTGAAAGAGAATAAATTAAAACTGCATTTACATTTAATTATAAACAAGGTCTCTGTTTAACACATAATTTATTTGTGGGGTTGTGCTGTTTCTGCAGTAAGTCTTTCATCTCACAATATGACCCCTTTCCTTTTCTGTAAATAAGAAGCATCGTGTCAGTAAATGGTTCAAATCAGAACAAAAAGACAATTAGTAAAGACAATGAAGAAAGTGTGCAGGGATAATGATAAATGGATTTGACCATCACTTGCCTCCAAATTTGTTTTTGCTTCACAACTATGGCAAAGATTGCGACAAAGAGAGTGTGGTAGTGCATTGGCTCTAGCAAGGTGCTAAATCCAACATTTTATACATTCCTTTAAAAATAAGAACTCTATCATAACCAGATTTAAAAATGGCAACACGACTAAGTATTGGAGTGTAATGACCTCATGACCCCTATGGTCAGCGCATCAACTTACGGAGCAAAAATGTGTAAATTAGAACGTTGACACTCCAATGGTGTTCCTGTAGATAAGACTAAAAATTCATTGGTCAACTTCCAGCTCAAAAGTCTATATACAAAATGCTAATTAAAGTCAGCATATTTCAAAGAAAACAAGATAATAACTCTCCATAAACCAGGTTAGGTGTTATTGTAAGGGTATTGTTAAATCATGACAAATATATGAAGCAGAAAAGACAAAATAAAAAAGAGCATAAAATCCACTACTTATGCGTCGTCTTTCCACTATAATGCATCATTAGTTCACCTTGTCCTTCATTTACATGACAAAGTTAATTATTACAACGTCCAGCTTCGCTTTGTTGAATCATGAAGTTGATATCAGAGGTGAGGTATTTCAAAGTAACTTCTGATTATAATTTCGGGTTTAGTTAAATAAGTGGAGACTAAGTTTATGTCCCAAATGACACAGGTCAGTGTACATATTTTGTTAACAGGGTAATTGCTGTTTTGCACATCTAAAAGTACAAAATATCGAGCTGATAATTATAAATCAAACTTTTTTAAGCAAACACGAATTATTCGCTTTAAGCTGGCTGCTTCATTACAATCGCCATGAAATTGTATTACCTGACAATATTTCGGTAAAATTGAGCGATAGAGTTGGATAACATAGCGTCCAATGTAAAATGCTCCGTGTTAGTTGCCTTATTAAACCTTCAACCCATATATACCAAATTATTGAAGATTCAAGGATTAAAAGATGTTTGATTGTCACATAGACACTGAGTTTAATCGTTACACTCAATGTTTGAAGTGGACTGTACGTAGCTTACCCGTCTTTGTACTATATTATGTGTCCTTTCAAATTATTTCCAATTCATTCCTGAGGTCAAGATACACCATAGTGACATGCCAATCACAATTGTTAAGATACTGCGACATAGAGAAAATAATTATCTTATTTTATTTGTAAATTTGGCCCTTACGGATAACTAATCACGTGTTGTCCAGTAAAGAACGTGCTCACGACTTTAAAGGATTCTTAGCACTTTAACGGCACAAATTGGCACAACACAATAATATCCCTTCTACACAGTGAAAATGTCCGCTTCGTGAGGCAAATGGGTGATCTATTTCATCCACTTTACAGAAGAGTCACAAACTTGTCATTAGGATTGGTCTATATGTATTATAAATGAATGTTAATGAAAATCTGTTACACACGATATTGTTTGTTGTTTTTGTACCGTCTTACAGTATACTTAGCCTTTCTAATATCACATGTAGTCGGTTCTTTCTTTTGAAGGCATGCGTTATCGGTGATACCACGCATTAACTATTGACTAATAGTTGGGTTGATAATAAATAAATCGCACTAAAGGAAAGAAGAATAGATAATGAAAGGCTGATAATATCATCTGAAATGCACTGGAGGGCTGAGTATTATGGATTGAAGAGGGAATATTTTTTTTTCAATATAAAATTAAATTACAATAACAATTTTTCTCCGCTGATTTTATCAGATGGGAAGTCTTAGGTATCAAATTCTCACGTCAAAATTTAGTTAGTGGATGGCTTAGGAACGATAACGCTCTCCAGTAACTTAATTCTGTAACTGCAGATAATGTTGGAGGTCGACAAGTGACATCTCCATTGTAAAAATATATATTAATTCCCAAAAATAAAAATGACAAAGTAAAAAGATGTATTGTAATTGGCATGTGAAGAGAAAGATGAAAAATGACCTCCAAACGCAAACAGATATTGCTCTCCACGCACAGACGAGAGAGAAAGAGAGACCGAGACAGAGAGAGGGAGGGGGGGGGGGCAGGTTTTCTTCATGCAAAGTTATACACAATATGGTTTTAGACGATGTCATATTAACTAATAATGTCAACCTGCTAGTTTGTGTTCCCTATTGGCCTGCTACCCTGAAGCCTTGGAGATTTCGAAATTTTATTTTCAATGCAAAGTTTGATCTATACAGAAGAATTTAAGAATTTTATATAATCAAGTAATTTGCAAAATTATATAATAAAAATTTAAGACGAGCTGTTACTGTCTTTGAAATATGATACCCAGTTAATTGTGCCGATTCTAATATTTTGATGTGAGTCCAATGGGTAAAAAGATATGGAGACCAGAAACCAGTATTGGCCATTCTCAGCAGAAGTATAATGTTCTTATGACGCTAGTAAGTAAAGCACTTTGAAAAATGCTCATAGACTGATGACACTTTATGTGTCTTCTCCCGAAAATACCTTGTATGGAAGCGCACGTATGTGATTGAACAAACATATTCTGGTGTATTTTACAGATCACACATTTACATGTTGTATACTTTTTTTGTATCATACTCCATGCATGTATGTATGCATGTTTATGTGTGTGTGTGTGTTTGTATATATATATATATATATATATGCATATGCATATGTGTATGTATGTATGTGTGTGCATGTGTATGGTTATATGTATATACATATATAATGTGGAAGTGTATATATGCATTTACGAGTGTGCATGGGAATTTTTTGTATGTATACGTAAGTATATATCTTTAGCATTGATTAGATATTTAGACATACGATAGATGTGTTTATTGTACGAATCAAACGTGCCAGCATCAATTTCTGTAACCAACTTAAATGTATATATATATATATATATATATATATATATATATATATATATATATATATATATATATATATATATATATATATATACCTATATATATATATACTTGCTGATGGCCAATTGGATAAATGTATATGTATATACTTGCTGATGGCCAATTGGAGAAATGCAAATGAAGATCATTCATATAATCGCAGTTAATTTCATCTGCTCTATTAAACTGATATGAATCAGGATTCTCAGTTCAAGACGAAATGTGATCTTTTACAAATTTCTTCGGTTTCCATTGAAGGTATTCCTCGGGAAAAGATATTTCAGCATTAATAGTGTTTAAATACCCTGAGGATAAAGACTTCTTGAGGCATAATAGGAATAAAAAATGTTTGTACGTATGCTAATTGTTATTGATGCTTAGGAAATTTTTATTCTAGGGGATGGGAGAGATTTCGGCCACTCTGGGGTATAGGGATATATATATATATATATATATATAATAATTTGGTTACAATTCTTTCTATTAAAACAGCAGAAAATTTACATCATTTTTATTTCTTTAAATTAGTAAATTCATGATTTTTTTTTTTTTAAATTTTAATTTTTAAAAAAATAGTTTTTAATCTATTTTACTTGTTACATTTTTGCTTTAAATTTTGTACATTTGTTTAAAATTTGCAAATATTTTAAATTTATTAAATTTTTCTGAATTAGTTTTTTTTTTTAGATTTGTTTTAAATTTGTGTAAATTTGTTTTTTCTTCACATTTTATGACTTTTATTTGTTTTTAATATTTTGTTTTGTTTGTTTGCAATTTGTAATCTTGTTTCAAACAATTTAAATCTCGTTCACATTGTTTATCATTTATATTATTTTTTAAACTTTCCTTTGAAATTATTTGTTTTTTGAAAACGTTTTTTGTAAAAAAAAAATCTTTAAATGTTTTAGTTGGAATTTTGTTTTGTAAATTTGCTGTAAATTTTTGTCCTAATTTGTTCTGATTTTTTCTTTAACAATTTTGTTAAATTGTTACAATTTTGTAACTTCGAAACTTTTGTAACAGAGCAAAAAAACCCCCCCAAAAACCCAATTTAAGCAAAACGTCAAGTGTGAAATCATTGCCTATCATCATCTGTGATGGGAACTTCATTACCTCCTGACACACAGTTCGTACATAGTTCCCTGGAATCCAGTCGTCTGTGCTAAAGATGAACTTCCTCAAGGAAAACCTAAAGACGTTCAGGCTTATGCCATCAACACCAAGGAAAGTCATCGACCAGGAACCCACTGTCTGACTGTGCACTTTTCCAACAACAACATTGTGGAATACTGTGATTCGTATGGATTACCCACCATCGAAGACAATATCACAGAATTTATTTGGAGAAATAATATTCCATCCAATTCAATGATATTAGATGGCAAGGATCAGATTCGATGGTTTGCGGAAAATATTTGTGTGAATCTTCTTCATAAATGAAATAGTTTATCCCTTTTAGAACATTTACTGACTCATTTTGAATTTCATTTACCTAGAAATGATGAATGTGGCTTCGTGTTCATTATGTTTGTCCCTTTTCTTTAGGATAAGAACATCCATGGATGGCAAAACGAAATGATTTTCGATCATTGTTTTTCTAATTTTATTTTTCTTGTAAATTTTGCAATTTTATTTAATTTGTTTCATATTTTTTTAATTTGTTGTAACAATTTTGTAAAATTGTTTTTAATGTTTAATTTGATTAAAAAAATGTAAAACATTTTATCTTCAAATTTGTTTATAATTTTTTTTTTTATATTTTGTTTTTTAAAGTTTCTTTATTGTGTTTTGTTTTTAAAAAAATTTTGTTTTCTTTGGTAGTCTCTCTTTTTACATCTTGGTAACGTGGAATGCCCACTCATCTGTGATTTCATCAGCAGAGCGTGAATGTTTGGAATGCCTGCCCGTGTGAGAACCTCATTGTATGGTACCCTGTCTTACCATCTTATCCTCATCAGTTTCCTCTGGCAGCCCATGTGTCAATAGTTCAGTTTCTTGCAATGGCGTCTCTACTTGGCATGGCCTTAGCAATTCTAACGTTGGTTTCATCATCGGTGTAGACTGCACGTGATTGTATACTGCCGAGATAGGTGAACTTGTCCACTTCCAGGAGAGTTTGGTCATTTACTGTGATGGTAGGCTCTACGTTGTCTCCTCAGATTGAAGAGCTTGCCACCAGTCCGGTATCTGATGTCAAATCCCAGTGTCACAGTCATGGAAGCATGCCATCATGGAATTGCCAAACCATTACGATGCATTTCTCTGGACAACCAAATTTGACATGATCTTCCAGAGGTCCCCACGACTGACTGTGTCAAAGGCTTTTGTTAGGTCGATGAATGTCGTGTACAGGTTGAAGTTCTGTTCCTGGCATTTCTTCTGGAGTTGACGAGCTGCAAACACCATGTCTGTGGTCCCTCGTCCTTGCCTAAAGCCACACTGTCTCTTAGGCAGGAGCCCTTGATCAGTGTCACTAATCTCTTTCAAAAAAGAGATATTACTCACTATTAATTAAAAAAACCTCAATAAACAAACCTACACTTACTCTCTCCCATAAAAATGTGTGTGTGTCTATATCAAATGAGGCGAAAAAAACACAAAATCAAATCAATACATTAACACACATACGTTTGGTATGTCCTCGCGAATAAGAATCACAGCACATTTTAAGCAAATCACTAAGGTCCATTTGTTTTTCTTCTTCTTAGGAATGTCTTGCTTTGAACTTTTCACTTGAATGGGTTCTTCTGCTTCTTCTTCTGAAATCTACTCTTTCTCATATTTGTTCTCAATCTCACATTCCTTTTGAACTTTTTTAAAAAAAGGAGTGGCTACTTCTGCCCGATCTACTTTCTCTTGACAGACTTAACGGGTATCTTCACTTTTATTTCGAGAGGAGTGGTCTTGAGTCTTTTCATAGCTCTTGTTTTTCAGTATTTACATTTAGTTCTCTTTTAATTTGTTCTCTTATCTGTTCATGTTCTTTATTTCAATACCAGATGATTATAGTTTCCTTACACAGTCTTCTTGTATCTGGTATTTTTTATTTTTTTTTTCCTTTTCCTCTATCATTTTTTCTAGGTTGCATTTGTAAGATTTAATACTACCTTTGTATTGTAAGATTTAGTACTACCTTTGTATTTGTAAGATTTAGTACTACCTTTGCATTTGTAAGATTTAGTACTACCTTTGTATTTGTAAAATTTATTACTGCCTTTGTATTTGTAAGATTTAGTACTACCATTGCATTTGTAAGATTTAGTACTACCTTTGTATTTGTCAGATTTAGTACTACCTTTGTATTTGTAAGATTTAGTACTACCATTGCATTTGTAAGATTTAGTACTACCTTTGTATTTGTAAGATTTAATACTACCATTGCATTTGTAAGATTTAATACTACCTTTGTATTTGTAAGATTTAGTACTACCATTGCATTTGTAAGATTTAGTACTACCTTTGTATTTGTCAGATTTAGTACTACCTTTGTATTTGTAAGATTTAGTACTACCATTGCATTTGTAAGATTTAGTACTACCTTTGTTTCTTTAGAACACACCTCCTCTTAATATGATTGTACCATTTATCGCAATTCTTAAATAGTTTCATTTCAATTTCTATCAAATAAAAGTCCTCTGAAAACTAAATATATTCATAATCTGTATATAAAAACGCTATAAAAGGTATACTGGTTTTATTACATCCAGATGATGTAAACATTCTTCCCATATCAAATGGTTAATTTTGCGGTCTTTATGACTGAATATTTCTTGGATGAGTTAATCATGGCAATAATCTTGTCCAGGAAAAATGCATGATTGATCGAGTATTTGGATGAATGGCTGCGATACCTTCTTTTGAATGTATGATTGATCGAGTATTTGGATGAATGGCTGCGATACCTTCTTTCTAAATGTATGATTGATCGAGTATTTGGATGAATGGCTGCGATACCTTCTTTTGAATGCATGATTGATCGAGTATTTGGATGAATGGCTGCGATACCTTTTTTCGAAATGTATGATTGATTGAGTATTTGGATGAATGGCTGCGATACCTTCTTTCGAAATGTATGATTGATCGAGTATTTGGATGAATGGCTGCGATACCTTCTTTCGAAATGTATGATTGATCGAGCATTTGGATAAATGGCTGCGATACCTTCTTTCGAAATGTATGATTGATCGAGTATTTGGATAAATGGCTGCGATACCTTCTTTCGAAATGTATGATTGATCGAGTATTTGGATGAATGGCTGCGATACCTTCTTTCGAAATGTATGATTGATTGAGTATTTGGATGAATGGCTGCGATACCTTCTTTCGAAAATGTTTAAAAGTATGATTAGACCCATGATTGAATCAACATCTATGTGATCTTCATTACGCTTTGTGTATTTGAAATCTCATAGTCCTAGTTCATATTATTTTTGTTATCTCTTTTCATTTCTTCTGTTAGAACACTGCATACATGGTAATCGCCTTATCTCGTTTTTCATGTGTACTGTTTTATTATTTGACTGTGATGTATTCCCATGTTCATTCTTTTTTCCTGCTGGCTTTATGATCAATACAAATTCACATGACATGAATGCTTCAATTCCTTCTTTTTCTAATATGCCGGTTTTCCTTTTCCTATCAATCCCGACTTTTGTGTTGCAAAACTCTTTTCTATGATCAAACCTCATCTTTTTAGGCTTTCTATCTTTCAAATTTTATTTGAAAGCGTCGTGTACAAAATCTCCCTTTTTCGGTTTTTACTTTTTCAGCCCAAGCCTATTGTCAGAAGACATCTATCACTATCAAAATCTATTTGTATCCATTGTTGTATTTTCATATGCTTGCACGTGAATAATGTCTGCCTGCCACTGGTCATTCGGGCGACTTACATAGACCTTTCTATAAGGAAATCTTTTTACACATTGCTTGTGTAAAGTATAGATAGATTGTTCAGTTAGCCGCTCTTTCAATTCAGACTATTTTGTTTTCCTTTGTCCTGTTTAATTTCTTTCCACATTTGATTTATATTTATATCAAACAAATGTAATATCATGATCGTAGTAAAGTACATCATCATAAAGTTCTTTCATAGAATTCACATCAAAACACTTCTTTCTCACACGCTAGACAAAAATGTTTTCCACTGTAAGTGGACACTGGCGAGGTATGCACTACGGTCGAGGTTCACCCTTCAGAGGTATGCATCAGTCGGGTGTTGGTGTCCTATACGCGATCGTTACAGTATCGCCTCATCCATGCGATTTGTTCTATGCAAGTGATGCCGCTCTCCAATAATGGGTTTGATGTTATGAAACTTGTTGGTATATGGAACATGCCGTTATATATAATATTTGAAGTCAGTATATAAAATTTTCCATTCGGAAACGGTAAGAAAAAGGGACCATTTTTGGTTCTCCATAAAGCTCCAAAACAGGGAAGCCTGTTGACATTTCTTCGGTAATTTACTGTGTGCATCCTTAGAGCATTGATCCACACGCATTTAAAACTCCGACAAACTCAGTGAAACCTTGACCTACTTATCATTCAAATAAGTGTTGCATTTATTGAAGCAAGTCAATGAAAGAAAAGAAAAGACTCTGCTCGACAAGCTCTACAAGATACGGCGCCAAATGGTCATGATTGACTGTAAACATAAAACAAACTACAGTTTTGTGTAAAAATATAGTTTTAGTTTAATCAGTGAGCAAACTTTGCGAGAGAGAGAGCATTCTAGGTGACCATTACAATAATGTCCACTCCCCATGCTAAAACTAGTATATTTGCAACATCGGGAAAATATCAAAGCAGCCAGAATGATTATCATTAATATAAAACATTTTTTTTTCATAAAAAGTAGTGGAGAACTGATTTCATTCATTCTACATCCTTCATCTGTTTATACAAGTATTTTATATTCGGACTCGTGGATACCACCCAATCAGGTTCTGTTACATTATAGTAACATAAATCTATTATGTATGTTAGCCTTATTTTACTGCTACCATATCCGTACAGTCTAGCTGTTAGCGATAACAAACAGCACACAACACAGACCAAAAAGAAAATCAACTCCTGATGCCCGATTCTCTCCCTTGTTAGTTCTCATAATGGTCACTAGGTGGCTGCGAGTTAATAGGATTACATTGACTGAGGGCAGCTAAAGGCGTTTGTTTGTTTTGTTTTTGTCGGTTTTAATGACACTTGTCGGTTTTAATGACACTTGTCGGTTTTAATGACACTTGTCTATATTATGTGCCTTTCCCAAAGAGACACCGATGCAGCCGACCCATGCTGCCAGGGCGAGTGGCTAAAGGAGTGAAAAGTTAAAGTGATTAGTATACGCCGCCATAAGTTGGATTGTATTATATTATGATGTCATCCATCCATCCGTCCGTCCGTCTGCCTGTCACCAATTTAGTTTCCGCACAATAATTTGAGTTGTCCACCATCTACAGTTATCAAGTTATGTGGATGGCTTGCACTTGAGGTTAAGAAGAAAAGTATCGATTTCGGCTCAAACTCAAAGGTCAAGGTCACAGTGACTGAGCGGAACCCTGTCTATTTTGGGGTCAAATATCAAGGTCACTGACTGAAAGAAACAAATTGGTTTATGCCAAACATTTCAGTTATTGACAAAGGGGACTAGTAAACATGAAGCTGGCGTATAATGTGCTGTTCACGGTACTCTTGACAGAAAATGTCAGCACTTTGTGTGGAAAATGGTGCACATGCGAAAGAGAAAAGTTATCAATACTGTTTCTTGTTGCATTAGTCGTGGTAAAGGAACATTAAACCAATCCTTCCCAGTCCTACGGAAACGACAGAAGACCGAAGATCCACACTCGAGGGGCCAACATCTTCAGCAGGAAGCCGAATGGTGTGAATCACATGCACTGTCGGACAGGGCTTTGAAAAGAGCCCAGGCATTGTCGCATCAAACAATTGTGGCCAACAATCTGTAAAATGTGTTTTCAATATGGCGGAACATGCAAAACTACGTATATTTAAAAGACCCACTCTCTGTGTTATTCAATATCATTTAAGGCCTAGTCATATGTTCGGACATGAAAATCTTAACGAAAATCCATGATTTCAGGAATGTTTTATAATGACATATATACGAAAAAGTTCCCAATTTCTCCAACATGTTTTAAAATGTGAAGTTTTGTACAAGGGGTTACACATTTTGTTGGGAACTATTACATGTATATTGATATAGGTTAATTCAACAAGTCTCAGGCAGATATTAATTTAAATTACAGGGGTTGAATACAAACAAATTCGGAAAGTAAATACCTGTCTATAAGATCTGGTTAACTGTCACAGTCTTATATTACCAGTCACCCCTAATAGGTGTTAAATTTTTTAATTGTTTTTTTACCAAGTTCCATGCATTTTAATCGAAAGATTCGTACTTGGTTTAGTTGCCTCTTCCCCGTTTGTTACAAACATTACAAGTATATTGGCCAACCATTGATCTGTTTGACAACTCTTAATAGTTTTCATACAACTTCGGCTTTAAAATTACTTTCCTTGAGATCACTGGTCATCCTCCAAAAACAAATGTATAGGAGAAATATAAATTGGCACTTCGTCCAGCATCATGGCCACGTTTACTCTATATGCATTGAAAAGCTTTGTAGGGCATGGGTCAATTAGTGAAAAATGGTCAACGTTTACAAACGATTAGAAGAATGAAAACTAACATATTTGAGTTTCCATATTCCTTAAAGTTTCACTGTAATTCAGCCAATGTGCTTTGCATTGTAGTCAAACAGTAAATACACATCGTAAAAGCAGAATCATCTCCATGAATGGAAGACCATGCTTGATGATCTATATACAGCCTTTTTGGTTACCTACTTGAATATCTGTCTTCACAACTAGCATTTATTTTCATTAGTCTAAAAGCTCATCTCGGGAAATTGTAAGAATTACCAATCAAACTAAGGTCAGCAGACCACTATCAATTGTAATAAACATCAATACTAACCTTTGTTGTTGTAATCAAATATGCTGATAACACAGTTTTTATCCCTAAAATGAGAACTGTCATCATCCAGAGTAATTCTCTCTCTCTCTCTCTCTCTCTCCAATTTTTGTTACCTCTAAACTGCAGAAAGAAATGAAACTCCACTAACACAATACATGTAGTATACTTCTGTCTGTAGTTGTGCTCCCTCCCCAGGAGTCCCTGGGAGGTGCTGAATATGTCAAATTAATTTTATTTTACTGTACAATATTTAGGCCTAGTTTTTGATAAAAATTTTTATCCAATAAGTCTTGAAAAGCTGAATGCAACTTGCTATTTTCAGCTGCTGAGGTGGGGTGGAGTGGGGAGAAGTGAACAAGTCTTTCAGACTGTTTGGCCAGGTATATTGAAGTTTTATTCTCAACGTAGTCATGTCTCTTTGATGTGAATTATTTGTGTCTTTAAAGTTAATTATAGTAGGTGTTGCTTTGTTGTGAGTATACTATTCTAGCCTGAGAAAGGTTAACAACATGTATAAAAATTCTGATACACGTCAACTTTCTAATGCTAGAAAACGGGACAAATTTTCTAATACTAGATAAATGTCTTTAAGGACACTAACAGTGTCACATTCAGTGATAGTAATGAAAAAGCTGGTACAAAATTCGGTCTTTGAAACAAAATAGGCAGTGATTGAAATAACTATAAACTGTAGACCGTTAAACACTTTCTCTACTTGATTAAATGTATTTTCAATATAAGTTGTAAGCTATTAATTTCCACCTGCGGTATATTTTAAAAAAAATATTTAGTTTATAATATTTATATGTGCCGTATGGGAATAATTATGGAATGAAGGTATCAAAACAGGCTAGAACTTTCAAACGGCAGAGAACTAGATTTAATCATCATTTATGTATTAAAACATTTATCTGATTTAAATGAAACATTTCCAATTTCTAATGATGAAGATCAAGAACCAAATATATATCTTGTAATACTTACTTAGGTTCCATTCCGAGTACGCCCATGTTAGCAGTTGAATACGGCTACCGTGCCTAACATATTTATTTTACAATAAGTCAATAGTCATGATTGGGTGTGGATACTGTTCAACTTCCAGAATAACTCTGTTTGCTCTCTGCTCCCTACTAATTCATCCAAGGCATTAGCTTACCCCTGAGATATCTATTTACTGTTCTCCCCCATCCCCTTATTTTTGTGAGAATATGACTTTCATTTATTCATTTGATGCTGGGGTAAAGTTCAGATTGTTATCCTATACATCACGACATTTTGTAGGCATTGAACTCTCTTTACTGCGCAACATCTTAGAGCGCTAGTAATGGAATGGCATTCAAGTTCTTTAAGGACACTGAATATTCATTTAAAGCAAGTTTTTTATTATATTTTATATATACATTTTAAAGAAACAAATAATGAATATTTAATTGAGCATTTTCGAGTTTCTCTGAGATAATATTTTATATACTATAAATGAAATAACAGTGTTTGAATATGCAATCAATATAATCGTTGACAAATCTTTGACAGAAAACAATGCTATTTCCATATTGTTGTTTACACTTGTTTCCCATGTACATATTCCTCCCGTAAAGGGTCTGCAATATGTCTACATATTTGTTTTTTTGTTTTTGTTGGTTTTAACGGCTCTTTTAACACATTATTGGCTATATCATGCCGAGGAAATGGGAACTAAGTGCCATTCCCAAGGTCACGCAGAGGCAGCTCTATCAACTCAGCTGCCGCGGTCCCCCCTGTGTGAGTATATATATATACCGTCAGTCAGACTACGCCTGCTCCCTCTGGAAAGTACTTTCTGGTGAATCAGGCAGCCAAGCAGATATGCTCATCCCCCGGCTGTGAAGGCAGATGGCAAGAGCTGTGTGGACAGCGCAGTGCTCCAGCTAGGGTGCAGAAAGAACTGATGGACACCCACTGCATCCGGACTTGTCTCTAGACGTCTCGACATTGTCGTACCACTGGATTCAGACAGGCCTGGACGAGAGAGTGAGGGTGACTGTGCGCAACTTTAGCTCACTTAAATCCAACTCACGCGCAAGTCATGACATTGTTCCTCTCCCCCCCCCCCCCCACACACACACCAGATACCTTCAAGTCCTGTAGCGATGGGCGAGCGGCAAAGCAGCAGGTGTTGAAACACTGGAGTTGTAGCTGCAGACCAGCACACAGGCGGCTCAGGGCATTGGGTAGTTTTTCACTGGATCGAAGCAGCAGTGGAATTCAGTAGTCCCCTGGGTGACTGAGCAGCCCTTTTTAGGATCACACTGCTCACCTCCGTAGCATGAGGAAGGGGATAGAAAAGGTGTCCTAAGCATTGTTTGCTTCACCTTAACCCTGGTCAGCATGCTACGGCTGACGGGGATCCCACCTTAGCGGTCGAAAATCTAACAACAATACAAAGGTGACGCAACTCACCATCGGTGCCTGGAACGAATGCACACAAATGGACAGTATATCAACAGATAGATCAGAGAGAAGAACAGCTCTAGTTGGTTGAGAACTGACCAGATTCAACATCCAGATAGCAGCCCTAAGTGAAATTCGCCCAGCTGAGGAAGGTCAACTCACTGAAGTAGGAGTCGCCTACACCTTCTTCTGAAGTGGCCGAAGTAACGAAGAGCGACGTGAAGCTGGTGTTGGGTTTGTCATCAAGTCACAGCTAGTCAGCATGCTCATAAATCTCCCAAAGGGCGTGAATGACAGACTAATGCAAATGAGACTCCGACTGTCTGGAAAAAATCAGAGCCTATGCACCTACCATGACCAACCCAGATGAGATCAAAGACAACTTTTACGAAGACCTGGAGTCTCTTGTCGCAGAAGAACCGAAGGCAGACAAGCTCATCATCCTTTGTGACTTCAATGCTAGAGTTGGCACTGATCACCAGACATGGCCAGGTGTCATTGGCCAAAATGTCTTTTGCAGATGCAACAACAACTGACTCCTCCTACTGAGGAAATGCGCTAAACACCACCTTCTAATTACCAACAAAGTCATCTGCCTGTCAAACCGCAACAAGATGTCTGGGATGCACCCATGCTCCAAGCACTGGCATCTCACTGACTACGTCATCGTCAGGAGAAGAGACAGGCAGGATGTTCGACTGACGAAGGCCATGAGAAGTGCAGAATGCTGAACTGACCACGGGCTCAAAGTATCCAAGCTCAATATCCAAATTCAGCGTAGCAGATGACCACAAGGCAGAAAAGTGCCCAAAAAGCTTAATGTCGCCAAATTGAAACAGTACAATGTGAAACAGGCATTTGTCGAAGAACTTTGCAGCCAGCTAGAAATAATCGATACGAACTCCGAGAATGTAGAAGAAAACTGGGCATCCTTCAGAGACTCTGTACTCAACTGCATCCAAAACCCTCAGTCCCAACACACATAAACATCAAGATTGGTTTGATGAGAACGATGCTGCCATACAGAGACTTCTGAATGAGAAACATCGGCTACAGAAGGCCTGTTTAGAAGAGAGCACTTGATCAACTAAGAAAGCAGTCTTCAACAACATCAAGAGGGCTGTCCAATGCAAACTCAGAGAATTTCATAACTCATGGTTGAGCAATAAGGAAGATTAGATTCAGTCCTACATAGACAGGAATGATACGAAGAACTTCTTTGATGCTTTGAAGACAATCTACGGGCCACAGTCATCAGAAAGATCTCCAATACTGGGTGCTGACAGCACAACTTTGCTCACTGAAAAAGAAAAGATACTTCAAAGATGTGCAAAAAACTTCAACAACATCCTCAATCGACAGTCATCTAGGCAATTGATCGACTGCCCCAAGTGGAAATCAATATATCATTTGCATATCCTTCAACGCTGACTGAAACTGAGAAGGTAATAGACATATTGTCAGAAGGCCAATCACCTGAAGCAGATGCTATACCAGCAGAAGTCTACAAAGCTGGAGGCTCGCACATGGCACAGAAACTGACATAACTCTTCCAGTCAATGTGGACTTAAGGAACTATACCCCAGGAGTATGAGGATGCATCAATCATCTACTACTTATACAAGCAGAAAGGCAACAGACAATCATGCGACAACCATCCGAACATCTCCTTGCTGTCAATAACCGGAAAAATCCTCGCCAGAATTCTGCTGAATCGCATTGTGCATCACATCGATCAAGGACTCCTGCTAGAGAGTTAGTGTGGCTACGGTAAAGGACGAGGGATCACATACATGGTGTTTGCAGCTCGTCAACTCTAGGAGAAATGCCAGGAACAGAACTTCAACCTGTACAATACATTCGTCGACCTGACAAAAGCCTTTGACATAGTCAGTCGTGGGAGCCTCTGGAAGATCATGGCAAAGTTTGGTTGCCCAGAGAAATTCATCGTGAGAGTTCCACAACTCTATGATGGCATGCCCGCTCGTGTTACGGACGTGGGAGAGTCATCTGAACCATTCCCAGTCACAAGTGGAGTCAAGCAGGGCTGTGTGTTGACCCCAACCCTCTTCAGTTGATGTTATCTGCCATGCTTACTGATACCTTCAGTGCGTATGACACTGGGATCGACATCAGATACCAAACTGATTGCATGATCTTCAATGGGACGAGACTACAGACGAAGACGAAGTTACAGAAAGTGACTGTTCGTGATCTCCTATTTGCTGACGACTGTTCCATGAATATCAAATATGAGTCTGGCACGCAACAAAGTATGGACCATTACTCTTCAGGTTGTGACAATTTCGGTCTCACAATCAGTATCAAGAAGACAGAGGTGATGCACCAACCTGCACCAGAAAAGCCTTACGTAGAGCCTACCATCACAGCAAATGGCCAAACAGTGGACAAGTTCGCCTATCTCGGCAGCACACTGTCACGTGCAGTCCGCAGTGATGTTGAAACCAACGCTAGAATTGCTAAAGCAAGAATGGCCTTTGGCAGACTACGCGCAAATGCGTGTGAGCTCAGAGGCATCAGTCTGCAAACAAAACTGAAGGTCTACACGGCCATTGTATTGCCGACTCTGCTGTATGCATGTAAAATCTAGACGGTGTACATACGCCATGTCAAGAAGCTGTACCATTTTCACATGGGCTTCCCAAGGAAACTGATGAAGCTAAGATGACAGGACAGGGTCCCAGACAAGGAGGTTCTCACACGGGGAGGCATTTCAAGCATCCACACTCTGCTGATGAAATCACAGATGAGATGGTTAGGCCACGTCACGAGGATGTCAGGTGAGCGTCTACCAAAGAAAATCTATGGCGAGCCAAAGAAGGGAAAGCGATCCCATAGTAGTTAGCAGAAACGTTTAAAAGATTCCCTCAAGTCATCGTTGAAACACTTCAACATTGACCCTGAGTCTTCGGAAGCTCTCGTATAGGATCGCTCCACCTGGCGCAGTCTAATCCATACTGGAGCTACAGACTTTGAACTGAGGAGAATTGCAGCGGCAGTGCAGAAGCCTGAGCAGCGTAAATCTCAGAACTGCAGCACGTCCTCTGTTGATTAAACAAACCCAAGCGGCATCTCCTGTAAAGTTGGCCACATACAGTGTAGAGAATACCAATTGGCCTTACGTACTCACTGAAACCAAACTAGTTAGAGATGTCATGGTCATCTTCGAACTCGAAGGACGAACAACAACAAAGCACATTCTGTTTTTTTTATATTTGTAATTCTCTATAATAAACTCTATATACTTTGATTTCTGCTGTTGGAATCCTTAGTGACTGTGTACTTAGATGAGAATTAATTACTGGGTCGTCTGCTACGCACGGATGCCTGTACCACCGGCTTTGTAGCATCATTTATTGGTGATGTGTGTGTGGTGTAGATGATATAGGGGTTGGTACTTACAGTCAAAGCGATGGGTGCCGTAAACCCGCGGATCCGGGTTCGAATCTCCGTAGAATAAGAATTAAAATTCTCTAATCTGTATGATAATATTATTTATTCGCATATATATAATCAGTAACTCATGCATCTTTATAAAATAAATCACTATATTCATAGCAATTGTAATATTTCAAATGATTCAAGACATAACGCATTGCAAAGATATGTCTCAGTATGATTACGAAAGTTTAATGATTTCACACACTGAACACTAATCATGGGTTAATGATGTGTATATATCAAGATCAATTCGACCTTGACGTCACTGATCCGATTATATTCTTCACAATGCCTCAGGGAAAAAAACTGTTCTAAAATTTACTTTGAGTAGATTTGGATGTACCAATATATAATATGAAGAAAAGAATAAAATAAATTATTGATACAAATATTTTAATAAAGATAAAGAAGTTTTCTTTACCAACCTTATGTTTTTACTAGTATTAGCAGATTGTGGTAAAAAAAATGCCTATTTATTGCATCAAGAATCCCCGGAAAACAAATTAAACCGTGGAAGAAACACTGTTGATATTTTTTTGTAAGTACAATATCCATATCATTTGGACCTGTCAAATCCCAAAACTTGCAACATTATGTTGCCCCGTTCTTCGGGCATGGAAAGGGTACAAGATATCCATTTTGTACGATGTCAATTTTTTATTGTAACAATATAAGTACCTGATTATAAAGCCATTTTACAATCAAAGCACCTTATGTAGGAGAATATTTCAGTTACCCAACAGTCACGTTCTCCCCCAACTCTTTTTCAATCAGTTGTGTGATGCATGAATACCATTACCATATTGATTCATAATTCATTGTATTAAATCCAAAATTAAATGCGCCATTTGATAAACCTCAATCAACAAGGGAATTTAAACTTATTATAAGAGGGTCAAATCCATTACTTATTCTTTTCGGAAGCAAGGTAAATAACTGGACCAAAGTAATATGGCAGTTTGACCTTCCAGTATAATGTATACACAAAACTGCAAACTTGATTTCCTCAGAGTCAATGGAAAGAACGAGTTTGCTATGGCCACGGATACGTCGAGACCACCAGGTGAAGGTGTATTCATGCGCCATATTAAATGAGTTCTTTCTCCCGACTTGCAACAAAACCCGCATGCGGTTTGTATTTATTATATTCCCTCTCTTTTTCGATTTCCAAATATTTGTATCTATACAGTGTGAACGGAATTGAAGACAAATTGGGATTTATAAAGGTTTTATTCAGTTCATATGATAATAGCGAGCAGCAAACTCAGTGAAAACATCTAAATAGTTTCAGTCTGGGTTTGCGATACTGAAATACGGATTGAACATCTGTATCGAACACATGATCAACCATGTAAGATTAAATGGACCTCTAATAGGATCTTTTTTTAATTACTTACCCGTCAATCTTACATGGTTGATCAGGCGTTCGATGCAGATGTTCACTATTTTTGTATTTTCGTATCGCATACCCATATTTGAAAAAAAAATTGGGGGGGGGGGGCAGTCTGACGTCTGCGCGTCAGCATTTCTAGACGCATTGAATCGAAGTTTTATAAATCCCAATTAATTTTGAATTTCATTCACACCGTCATGCTAATAATATTTAGAAAGCGTAAAAGAGGGGGTATGATATAAAAACAAAAACTGCATTCGTGTTTGGATCAGAGTTGTGGGAAATAACTCGTTTGCTATGGCTTATGAATACATCCTGGCCTAACGGCCTAGACGTATTCCTAAGTCAAACTCGTTCTTTCCACCGACTCGGAACAAAATGCGTATGTAGTTTTGTGTACAAACAACCTCACCTGGAGCATAAGTATCAAATATGCACGATGCTTCCCTCAATTTTGTCGTATTAATCAAGCTTTAAGTATGCACGTACTATTATATTGGTTTTTTCTGTTTAGACCATATTTCGACGTCTTATTATCACGTTGTTATATACCATCAGGAAAATGTCTCATATTTTTTCTTTATAGTTAGAAGCTGAAAATAATTACTCCGCTCCTGTAGTCAGAGAGGTAATTCTGACGTTCTCTTGTGTTATGATATCATGAAACGCGGCGCTGATGTCTTGCTTTTAACATAATATCTAAGCTACAGATAGATTACGAAACCATATAAGTTCATATATGTTTGTAGCATCCTATTCTATTCGATCACAATTGTTCCTTGTGACTTCAGAATTTCTTCAAAGGAACCAGAAGCTTATTTGAAAAAGGATTATTTAGGTCTTACATAACCTTTATTAAAAGAAGAAACATTTGATATAATTTATACTTGGTAGTTTAACTAATTAGGTTTGCACGTAGCTTTGCATTGCGAGGCTAAATTTACATTGCATATAAGTAGAGGACTGTTGCCAGAAAATCCAACAGCTTATTATCACCTTTCTCATACAAAAATAGTTTCTAATACATGTTTAATATGGCAGGCAGATCTACAAAAATAATTTCGTAAATACATACTATAATGGCTACATTGAAAAAAGAAAAAGAGTAAAAAGAAAAGAAGACACAAGAGAGAGGAATATGTGTCCTATGTCACTAATACAAGAAAAGATTCAAGCATTGTTGTGATCAAACCGTTTCGTAGTTTTAATACATTTTTCTACTGCCAAACATATAATTTCATTTTGCTTCTTCGTTAATGCAGGACTTCCACTTAATAATAAATCCAAATTTAAATTCAATTGGTTTATTTCAAGTAATAATCTGTGTCTTTGATTAACATACATGTGACATTAAAATAAATAATGTTCATTGCTTTCGGCGCCTTTTCCACATACAAAGACGGGAGTGTAACTTAAACCTATTCTGCAGAGATGATGCCGTAGGGAGCTGCAAAAGATAATGATGTCAAAGAAACACGACTGTGGTGGCATAAAAATGACTTTCATTCAATTGAGTCATTCCCTGTCATTGTTATCTGATTAGGATAATCTACGGTGAAAAGGCATCAAGCAAAACTAATATGCAAAAATACAAAAGAATAGTAGTAAATGATAAACTAATTGCAAATAAAAAAGTTTGTGTCATTATTTTAGTTTATTTGGCATGGCTGGCCAACAAACAAACAAAAAAAAATAATTAATAAAAAATAAAATAAATCGCTACAAAGTTCTTTGAACTGCTACCAATTAAATTGTATGATACAACGAACAGACAGAGTCCTTATACACATAGGCACTGAGGAAAATATTTACCTCCAGTGAAATATACTATGTGTTTTCCCGAATCAGGATGCATTTTGTAGATTAAAAGAAAACGCGCTTAGCAAATTAGAGTGTTCTTCATGCAACCTTTTAATCGATTATATCCCGATTTCTGCTAGGATAAACTATACAAGCAAACAGTTCACATACATGATGCCAAAGTAAAGACAATGTTTCGTACTGTATAACGCATCGACAGAAAATGTAAATAAATAAATATTTGTATTAGAGATTAATATTGTTAACCTTTTTCTTATGATAAAACATTTATATTTTATACTCATTTAGACATCGTGGACCAGAGACTTGTACATCCTGGCTACATAGCCAATACGATTGTTGATACTTGTTCAAATTGATCTCTGTTTTATAGCATACTACGACCACTTCAACTTGGTTTTAACTGAGATGCTTGAATTAAAGAACACAATGCCATGAAGTCTTGTATTTTTCTCTCAAAGGACGATTAATTGCAAATGCCCTTAAGTTCAGTTATATATTTTCTTCGAATCATTAACGGCTTCTCTATATCATAGATGCGTTCAATAAAATATAAGTTTAACTGTGGGGAATCAATTGAAACTACATGCTTTTCATCTCTTTTTATGGTATAAAAGTCTTGCGATGAATCAAATAGACAAAAGTAAATTGAATAAATATATGTTTAATTTGATATGTGTAAGACATATATAGCTCGTAATCGGTCTATCAGTTTATAAAGCGGGACATTAACTAATATATCGACTTTAATATGGGCGGATTTTGAACAAGAAAATTGACGTAGAAAAAGTGTTCTCAGTTTAGTATTCGGTTGATACCGTGAGCAAAACCTGATAGTTTAAACGTTTATCGACACAAAGGTTAGATTTTCGTCCCTCGATGAAGTATGATCTACGATGAGATAACATCTCCCTTCCATTAAAAAGGAGGTGCCGGGTGAGTTACGAACATGGGCGTGCCAATTGACTTGGAACCGTATAGGTGCTTTTCTTGATTTGAAGTTGTCAGTCTGTAAACAAATTAAAAATGAAATTCAGATTATAATTATGATGCAGAGTTGTTAATGCTTCCTCATGAGCCTTTAATTTTAATAATATTTGAAGTGAGGGACTTAACAGAACGAGATATAAGGAAGCAAGGTAGGTAAAGTTTCATGTTTATAACACAACGCCAACGATAGTAGTCACAGGAAATACAGCGGTTTATAATTTTCAACGCAAGTTCTCTGCTTCGAACAAAGTTGTATGTCTTCGTAAAACCAACGATAGATTTATCTGCCAGGCTATTTAATCTTTTGGTCAACAGAAGCAGATGAACATTGCGGTTATGTCTTGTACCAGAAAATTAAGCCTGCGATGATTTAACATTGCCTTTTATCAAACTCGCTGCCAATGCATAAATGGGGATTCTAATCTTATTTTTTGGCAGATTGTTCCAATTATGTACATTTACCTTGACACTCAAATGGTCTATAACTCGAAAAAATTAACATTTGTCACGGTAGCATTGGAAACTTTGCGATTTCGTGTTTGTTCACAGGTCTGGGCGATGCTGAAGCAATTAATTTTTTAGCAGCCCTGCGTGGCTCATGCCTCGTAAAATGTTTACACGTAAAGTAATGACTACAAATTATGAAATCATCCTTTTCTTTGTGATTCACTAAAAATACAAGCCCGTTCTTAATACTCGCGCAACCCACACGTTTCCTTCAAACTGAAGTACGAAGTCTTTCCATTAGGATGCTTCTTTAGTCCCTAATTAACATGACAACATTCATTCTGGCAGGGTAGATCATCATTTTGATTTATGGTACTGATATCAAGGTGTGTTTGTCACATCAGAGCAGAGGTATTCACGCTTAGAAAATTAGATTGTGCTTAGAATATCGGTCTTGAGCAACTACAGGGAGGCTTATTACGGCCTATACTCGCGTATAGATCGAGTCCAAATGCAAACAACATAGACCCTGATCTGCCGTCGCATAACGCGCCGGCAGATCAGGGTCTATGTTGTCTGTTCAACTGATTAGTCCTTACAAACTGCATAGACCCAGATACCGGCGCATTATGCGACGACAGATCTGGGCCTATGCAGTTTGCAGTTGATATTGAATTATACGCGAGTGTAGACGGCATATATACAAATGGAACCTAAAGATAGGGTTGTGCGCACGTCTCATGTGAGACAGGGTTTTAACACAGATACCCACAAAAATAAACCCATTCACAATATTTTGCTTTGATAGCCATTCTGTTACAAGTTACAACTTGTAAAGTTTACTACAGTTAAAAATGTGCCCACGACTTTGTCTAAATTGAAGATAATAATCTCGTTATTTAATTTTTTAAATACATATTCTACTTTTCTATTCTTATTTCTACAGGTTGCACACATTGAATTTTAAAAGTTCAGATTGAAAGGGAAGTTATGAGAAAAATGTGTAAGAACAAGTAAAAAATGTATACGGAAAATGGAAAACATTAACAACCCTTATATAAATGTTTACCAAAAATAGAAGGGGACAGGGGAAGACGGATTTCAGGGTTGTCAAAAATAGACCATATTACATGAGCAGAGTGGCGGCCCGAGGGGGGGTCAATGGGGCAATTACCCCCGGGGGCCGGGCGAGTGGGGAGGGCGCCGTCGGAAGCTTAGATTGGGGGGCGGGTTGGAGGTTGGCAACTGACATCGAAACTGTTCTCTGTGGCAAAGAAGGGGCGCCACTAAAGAACATTGCCCCCGAGCGCCTCGGTGGGGAGGGGGCGCCATTAAAGAACACTGCCCCCGGGTGTCTCAAACCCTCGCGCAGTCACTGTGGGATCAAAGATCAAAGTCACCCATTCTGATGGTCTAGATACAAATAGAAGTTTAAGTAGCATTTATTCAAATATTTTTTTACCATAGCTCAATTCTCATGTAAAGGCCATCTTTGCTACCTTTGAGATGTCCTCCAAAAATGAAAAAAATACACTCTAACAAGACCAAGCATCTAATGCATCCTGAAGGAATGAAACTTATTTGTTTCCTAGAATTTTGCTTTTTAGAACGATTTTGATCGTTGGCAACTTATTTCTATTTGATGTAGAACGTGTTCAACCGTTTTGGACACGTTTTTCTTTATAATAAAACGTGTTAATGTTTATATATCATATCATTCACGGACTGGTGACGCATAATTGTGAGCAAAAAGCAAAATGCATGACTTTTAAAGCAATAAATATCTAGTGTAGTAAATCTTAAGCCTATATAGGTGTAAAACGTTCAATATTATGATCTACAAAGCATAGGGTGGCAAGGTAAAATGCATTGGGTAGAATATTTTTGAAAAAGAATATTACGTTATGCTCATATTTTTTCTCCATGAATTTATCAGGTTTGAACTTTGAGATATTGTGTCACCTAGCCTAATTTTGTCTATTATTAGGCTACGGGGAATAGTGCTATCTATTACATTATTTATTACTCTCAGTTTAAATTCGGGATGGTTGGTGAGTTTATTCGTCATTTTTGCCATTATGGCACTCTAGCAAATTTCACTTTACATACACAGATACGTATATATGCTGATTTAAATATGATAATTTCCATCATGTAGTTCATACTCAATGATAAGTAAAAAATTAATGAACAATAGAAAACGTATGACTTTTTGCATTAAACATATTGACTCAGTGATTGTTCTCTAAAGTGTTACCATGCACCAATTTTGTTGATTGTTATTGGTAAATGTCATCCTAGCAAATACTTTCTACTGGGTTTGTTACGAACATGGGCGTGGCAATTGACTTAGGACCGTATAGGTGCTTTCTCTTGATTTGAAGTTTTCAGTCTGTAAATTAATTAAAAACAAACAGCAGTTTACAATTGTATTGTTGAGTTCTAAATGCGTCCTCTTGAACTTCCATACTGGTTAATTGTTTGCTAAACAATTGATCTAGTACAATTCGTAGCATTTTCCAGTGAGGGGGATTTGACAGAACGAGATATAACGAAGCTAGGTACATACATTTTCATGTTTATAACATTAGTTAACTTTTTGCTTTCAAACAAAGTGCTATGTCTTTGTAAACCAACGATAGATTAAATCTGCTAGGCTGTCATATTCTTTTTATTAGGGAGTCATTCGTTTCTTTAACAGCACTTTTTTTCTTGTGTTTTATTTTACGTGGTCTATCTTCTATCCTTCACCTGCCATTGGTCATTCCTCAGTCCTCTTCTACTTCCAATTTCATCTTGATTAAGCTGTAAAATATAACTATACAGAACTGTCTGTTTCCTTGAGAAATCCAGTGCCACAAGATTCAAAATATTAACATAAATTCAGTGTCATGTTAATGGTGGATTTTGACTCAAGATTCAAGATATTAACATAAATTCAGTGTCATGTTAATGGTGGATTTTGACTCAAGATTCAAGATATTAACATAAATTCAGTGTCATGTTAATTGTGCATTTTGCCTCATGATATCAAGATATCAGCATAAATTCAGTGTCATGTTAATGGTGCATTTTCCCACAAGATTCAAGATATCAACATAAATTCAGTGTCTTGTTAATCGGGGATTTTGCCACAAGATTCAAGATATCAACATAAAGTCAGTGTCTTGTTAATCGGGGATTTTGCCACAAGATTAAAGATATTAACAGAGGCACATTAAGGTTATGACTTGTAACAGAAAAGTACACCTGTAGTGATTTAATCTTGCTTTTTATCAAGTTCGTTGTCAATGCAGAGATGGCGATTCCAATTTTATTTGAATGCAGATTGCTCCAATTATGCACAATCTGATTTACATTGAAATTGTCTGTAATTAGAAAACTTCATTTGTTACGATAGTGTTGCAAAGTTTGTAATTTCATTTGTGCTCGTAGGTCTGGGCGATGTTGAAACAATTCATGTTAGTTATCCCTCGTTAAATATTTTACTTAGGAAATAATGAATACAAATTATGAAATCATACTTTTCTTTTTGACTCAGTAAAAATATCCACATACTGCTTCATACTCGCGCAACCCACACGTTGCCTTCAAATTGAAGTACGAACATAACACATACATCGCAAGATCTACCTTATGTGAAAGGAAAACAACGTCTTCCCTTTAGAATGCATCTTTTAGCCCCTAATTAACATGACAACATTTGTTCTGACAGGGTAGAGCGTCGTTTTGATTAATGTTGTTGATATCAAGGTGAGTTTGTCACATTAAAGCAGAGGTATTCAAAACAGGATCCTGATTAGAATCTCGGTCTTGAGCAACTTTGGGAGGTTTATTATATGTACATGTCCAAGTAATCGGAATGATCGGAAAGTGTGCATGTCCCAAAAGTTGAAAAATGGCACGGGAAGAAAACAAAGGTCCCGTAAGTTTCGACCTAAAGCATGGTCTTTCTCAATGGGACAATAAAGAACACACACACACACACACACACACACACACACAAGTGACGTGCGTAGAACAAATACATATTGACACTTTGGAACAGAGGAGACAAAATATCCAGAATAATGAAGAGGTCTAGACTAAGGAAAAGGAACAAAACAACAAGAAATAACTATATGTTTAGAAAGGTATCTATTAGCTACGAATAAGGCAAACGAGTGTTGATGCAAGCTATGAGCACAATAGTGCTATGCTGCTGGGCATGACCTAGTTGCCAACGTAACAGCGGCATGATCGTGTTCCATACGGCGCCATCTGTAGAGATACATTATTTTCGCTTCAAGTTTTGCATCCCGTGTATAATTGCCACTACGAGAAACAAAGATATAAATGTTTTTACAAGGGAAGATTGTGAAAAAGACCTACTGCTACTTCTACTGCTATAACAACAACAACAACAACAACAACAACAATATAATAATAATAATAATAATTATTATTATTTTTATTATTATTATAATATGTTGATGTCACTAGAGGAGATCGAGGTTTAGCGGACTTACATGAAAGAAACTGACGGATTGCGCGTTAAACATAGCACTTTTGGATTAGAGTTATTCCTTTAAGGCAAATTGCCATGTGTTTGCATCTGCAGTATCAAATATAACTCGTCATGGCCACGTTCATTGTCAGTCGATCTGTGATTTTACTCAGTGGGTAGCATTTTAAGGAACTGGACAGTGTTCAGCTGAGTTGAAACGGTTACCGAGTTTTCTGTTTACCTTGTTTTGATATGGCTTTTGTGATTTTGTGATTTTTCATGGTTCTTCTAAAGTCAACTGTTTCACTAACATGTTGGATGGCACAAATATTGCACGTCAAGACGTAAATGATGCTTTTACTGACACATCCTAACTTTGGTCGATATTGTAAGTGACTCCTGTAGATGGACATTTGCCAACATATTGCTTGATTAGTTTTTCTCTGTGCCAAAATGTAAATATTTATTGTTCTACGCGTATTCGCTTATGTGTGTGTTTGTGTGTTCTTTATTGTCCTCTAAAGAAGACATTGCTTTAGTCCAAAGGTTGGAAAACTTTATTATTCCAGGTTTTGTATCATTACATAGTATTTGTGTTGTTAGTTGCATTACCATTTTTTTTTCTTTCTAACTTATTGGGAACTTCTGCGCCTATCAAAGCTTATGTAGTTGACTCTGTCAGTGTCTTATATATATATATATATATATATATATATATATATATATATATATATATATATAGAGAGAGAGAGAGAGAGAGAGAGAGAGAGAGAGAGAGAGAGAGAGAGTGAGAGAAAGAAAGAGAGAATTACAAATATACACCAAACAGAGCGGAAGGTACTATCCCTGGATCCTACAGGAGAATGTTTGATAACATTAACAGAATTTTTAAATACGAATAAATAATATTATCATACAGGTTAGAAAACGTATATCATTCACGCATAATTGTGAGCAAAAGCAAAAGCAAAAATGCATCCCTTGCAAAGCAATACATATTCGTTGTATTAAATCTTAAGCCTATATAGGTGCAAAAAAAGGTCAGTATTATCCACTTCAAAGCATAGGATGGCAAGGTAAAATGCAGTGGATAGAAGATTCTTGAAAAAGAATATTGCGTTATGCCCATATTTTTTTCTCTGTGAATTTATCAGCTTTGAAATCTGAGGCATTATGTTGCCTCGACTAATGTTTGTGTATGGTTAGACTGTGGAAAATAATGCCATTTATTACATCACTTCTTACCCTCAATTTAAATCCCAGATGGTTGGTGACAATCAGATTTTTTTCGTTATTGTTGTCATTCCATATGGTGATGATAAATAAACAGTGAATGTTCTCAACATTTTTTATTTGCACCACTTTTTGTTGGGTGGTAATGACAAATGTCATGTTAGCAAGTACTGTAGGGTAAACCAATATGTTATTGGCATTTTCAACACCAGTTAGCTCTGTCACCCTCAATATGAATATAATTTTTCTAAATATATTGGTATGATCATGTATTTTGTACCTTGATTTGAGACGTACATTCAATGACGTGTGTAAAATTCAAATTCCGAAATGCAGCTAATATTAATTACAATATCGTCGTGATTCCTTATATCATGATTAAATGAAGAAATTCGCTAATTCGACTTTGAATCAAAATACCTTTTGAAAATTATGTCTAAAGATAACGGTTATGTATGGAGTCCATTATATATCATAGTGTTCGCTTCGTAAGAATTTGATGTACAATACAACTGAATAAAGAAAATATCGTTTTTCTATTAACTAAATGGAAAGTGGAAAACAAAAATGTTAAACATTTAAAGATTAGAAAACTGATAGGGTTTGGATCTGAAAGTTATGTAAAGATACAATTCTGTGTTTTATCATGGGTATATAAAATGATACCTGTCAAGTTGATGCCGTCAATATAATATACATTTCACATAGAAATATATTCTTCCAAAAGGCATCTTCAAAAAATATAGTTCTTTCTAATATTGTGTGCGCATGACTTAAATCGTTAAGTATGTTAGTAAGCTACATTTGTGCTGGTAGCAGCTGACTGATTTTTACAACGACAAGATTTTTCACTATCTTCTTGATATGAAAAGGTCCATTTTTAGCACCTCTTTGTCACAGCCACACCATCGAATTACTTGATTTTTTCCTGGTAAATCTACATAGAGCTAGTTTTACCGAATACATACATTGATGTCTCATTGTTTTGCGAATATGTTAAGCACTAACTGAAACAATTTACATTTTTTGCTATATTTTAAGTTAAGCACTGAACCTTTAGTCACAGACGTTAGTTTGATGTCATTGTTTGCGTTTTTACGAAAACAGGCATTTATACTTTTCTGTTGTATCCATGATGCATGAATACTTATAAGACATTTTGCATATTCCAATAACTTTAGTAGCAAATTGTTGTGTTTAACTCATATATCTCTTCAGCTATAACATTTCTTCAAAGGGTTTCGGGCTTTAATAGATAATGCAGGTCATGTCTGGGTTTTGCATTAAAATGTTGTGTCATTTACTAAATATGCAAAGTTACTCATTTATTCAAAATATTTTCTTCTGCCAGGGTAATTTAGTCAAAGTAAGTAACAACAATTATGTAAATTAATCTTTCTTGAAATTGATGTTGTGAAAAAAACAATGAATCTGATAAAATTCACGACTGCACACGTTGATAACAAATTACTTGCATGGAATAAAATAACAATAGTCTTCTTATTCGACAGACATCTTGTTCTGAACATTTAAAGCATCATATTATCTTTGATTATGTACTGAGAAGGATGACGCACTTTGTGAGCATATCAAGCACAGATATGTGGCGAAAATATTTGCTAACAGTATACACTATGGCTAAAAGAATTTTTATTCGGCTAATATAATTTTACTTTATCAGGCACGGTTACAAAACGAAAGACATTGACAACTTTGGCGAATCTCTATCAGTCAAAAGTGATATACAATAACAAGACAGCTAAAGCTCCATTGCACGGCGATGAAATCTGCAAAGAGGAAATGCATTTATCTTATTGAATGTTATAAAAGTACTACAGCTACGACATTTTCAAATTAATAATAGGGCATTATAATTTTGATCAGTAGCTCATATAATATATACCCACAGATATTCTAGATTTACACGATCAAAAAATATTTTTGCATTATTTACAGCTAATTAAATTTTAGCGTACAGAGAAAGGAATTTATAAATATTTTCACAATAGTTTTTATAGGATGAAGTTCATCAGCTCGATGCTTGTTCACTTAAAGATAGTAAGAAAGTACAGCTTATATTTTCTATTTGTTAACATATCTCTTGTCATGACGAGACAGAAATGACGGACTTTGGTCATGTATCTTGTCGCTGTTTGATAATATATCTCTTGTCATGACAAGATGAAGCACAGGCTTATGTTAGGCCACGTATCCTGTCACTGTTTGATAACATATCTCTTGTCATGACGAGACAGAAAAGACGGACTTTGGCCATGTATCTTGTCGCTGTTTGATAACATATCTCTTGTCTTGACGAGATAAAAAAAAAGACACACTTAGACAATGTATCTTGTCGCTGTTTGATAACATATCTCGTCATGACGAGATAAAAATGACACTTTGGCCATGGATCTTGTCGCTGTTTGATAACATATTTCTTGTCATGAAGAGATAAAAAGACACACTTTGGCCACGTATCTTGTTGCTGTTTGATAACAAAAGATACATTTTGCTTGGCATAAAATGTTGGAACTATTACTTTTCTTAAAAAAACAATCGTAAAACCAGAATCACTGTCCATTGGCAATATTCATTTTCAGCTGTTGAACAAATGATTCTTACCATCAAATGTGACGGTGAGAAGCAAAAGGCACTGAAGATGGTTGAGTCGAGTAAATGGATGTTTATGAATACTATACGTACCCAGTTCATCCTTGTCTTATTTTAAAATTCTCGTGTAAGTCATTTGTAAGTTTTACAATCTGAATAAAATAGTTCTCCATACATTGAAGAATGGTTATATTGGACCGATGATTATTGCAAATGATAACTTTTGCAGAAAGGAGTTTCAGTTTAAACATTTTCGATCATAATTTACAGTACGATAATTGGAACATTTGTCGTTTTGTCGTTATTAAAAATAAAAACTATATATATATATATATATATATATATATATATATATATATATATATATATAAGACGGTATTTTACAACATATGTTTTCTATATATTCGATATTTATTATCCAAATGTCTTTAAGAAGAAATAAAATTTATTTTATTGCTTTAAGTACATCACTCCCCCCAACTCAGACACACTATTAAAGGCAAATAAGACAGATGCTTTAATATAGACTGAAAATATTGAAAAATGAAATCATCTTTGACTGCAATGAAAGACATTCCGTGCAGCGAATTTGATTTTCTTCATCCAATCTTTCTGGTGGTGGGGTATTGTGCAGACATAAAAGTACAAAAGTCAAAATCAAAACTGGGGTCATAGTTCAGAAACGTATGGACAGAATATCAAGAAATCGGCGATGACTTGCCTCTCCATTTAACTGTACAAGTTTCACTTTGCAGACACTATTGGTAACAGAAATATACGAGAAGCATATTTAAAAAATATATATAAAATAATAGTTTATTCAATGCATGTACAAAAGTGTCGCTACAATCTTGTACTTCTATATGCCAACACAGATAGTGGGAAACGCATGTGTATTGCTATATGCCAACACAGGTAGTGGGAAACGCAGATGTATTTCTATATGCAAACACATATAGTGGGAAACGCAGATGTATTGCTTACTGTTTATTACACCATACCTTCTACCATTAGCCACTCCTTTCGCTTCTTACAGAAACCGGGAAATCATATTTCAGCAAAGAAAAAAAGCATCTAAAGCCTTTCATTATTATTTGTTACAACCAAAAATAGGTAATTTTTATGACAATTAGATAACGAAACCCAATTTACATGTTTGTACTCTTATTACATTTTAAAGAACCTGCCAGCAAAGATTTACTTGTATTTAAATGGGCAAAGTCCATTTAGTAAACACATGTGAAATTTGATATATTTGACAATTTGTAATCGGACGATCCCTCTATTAGGCGGAACATTGAGTAATCTATTGACTTTTATAATGGTATATTTTGAAAAGAACAATGTCTAGACATTGAAATGCTTTTTCCAATTACTCTTATAACTGATATCATTATAGAGGCAAAAACGAAAAAAAAAAAAAAAAAAATGTTACGAAATACTAACATTGTTCGTCTTTCATCGAAGTGTGCTGTACTATGCGATAACATCTCCCTTTTTGGAAAGGAAAGCACAGGTGATTTACAAACAGGGGCGTGCCGATTGACTTGGAGCCGGACGAGTGACTTTTGTGATCTAAGTTATCATTTTGTGAAGAGACTAAATTTGAAGGTATTTAAATATGACTGACGCTTCTTTATACTTTGTTATCAGCCTTGTCAAAAATTTAGATTGATTCAAAATTATCTTCCAAAAAGTACACTTGACTGAAGTTTTGATGAACTGATGCGAGAAAGGAGAAAGGATAGAAGTTTACAATAGAAGTAATTAAACTTTACTTCATCAGACAAGTCAATAATGAAAATGTAAAATTTGATTCTCAACCAGTGTTTGATTTGAACTAAAAACAAGTACGCCGGCTGTACCATATATACTCGCTTATAATTCTAGTCCAACTGCAAACTGCTCAGACCCAGATCTACCGTCGCATAATGCGCCAGCAGATTTGGGTCTATGCAGTTTTTTAGGAGTAATCAGTAGAACAAACAACATAACGCATTATGCAACGGCAGATCAGAGTCTATCTTGTTTTCAGCTGGGCTCGACTTATAAGCGAGTAAAGACGGTAACTGCTTAAGAACTATTCTCTTTGTGAGTTAAAGAACGTCCCATTCTGTGTCCTAATGTGCATGATTTGTAATATCTGCTTACCTACCAGTCTAAAGAACAACCTTGATCCGATATTCTCTATTGATCGTTCATATGCGCTCTGTCATAGATCATCTTTCATCTTTAAGTAAAGAAACAAAACAAATTTCAGTGACCATTCTTATTCAGTAGAAACATTATGTAAAAAATTGGATTTCATTATTTTAACGAACTTTGAGATTGTGCATCCGCCGTCCAAGACTTTTAACAAATCCCGGTTCCAGCATCCGTTGAGGCTGAACTATAGTGGTACCCTTTTGATGCGAAAACAATGGGTTCAATTCCGAACTGATTTATGCGGACGTTTGGAGGATCTTTATACCAAAATATTGTTAAATTCAAAGAAGAGCATAACGTGTTTAAGTACTGTAAATCAAAGTTCTTGCGTCCATCAGGAATTATTCTTTCGAAAAAAACCTAATATCCATAACTAATGCAATACATTTTAAGGTAGTTTCCTATATAACATTATTTATGCGCAAGAACTCAGTAAAACTTTACTGGAGAAGTTGATAAAATCATCTTTTTTGTCTTGATCCACAACACATAGTCACACTTAAACACAAGTGTAACCCACACTTTCAAACGATATCCACGTATTACAAGACATAACACGCACCCAAACTCGTTATAATTGCATTTTTATCACCTCTTTCCTGATTATTATGACAAATTCAGATCAGTTATGAATGATGCTTATTTCATGGTATTTGTTGGATGAGAGCTGATGTATTAAATATAAGCATCTGTGTTAGAATATATTTCAGTTAACTTTGGGGAGAATTGTTTTGTGTCCCAATTTCGACTGTCCGGACATTCAAATGAAACATGTCAACATTAGCATCTCTTTTTGAAATAAAAATCATAATATTTGTTCCGAACTGAGGCATGAAGATACTTCTGGAATCGTCGTTCATTTTACAGGAATGTAGTTCTTTCTCAGTTTCTTTATTCAAATCATTCTGATGTACATTCTAAATCGTCTTGTCATCTCTGTCAACTTTTGTTACATATTTTGACACACAATAAACCATTAATTTGTTTACTATGTTCCTTCCTGACATTTTTGGTTGCTGTGATAACCATGCAATTTTTCTACTTAAGTATTGTCCTATTTGAAACGTGTCCACACTGATAATGAAGACCTTGATAACAATCGTTTAATAGATACTGCGACAGTATACCTTATGAAATGTAGTTACATCATTAAAGTCGTCTAAAAGAACACCTCTTTTATAGACATAATCAGGTTCAATTTTCAGACTGATAAAATCACGGAGAGACTAAATAATTATTGACAAACACGCCTTGTAAATTTTATCTTTTGCTTGAACATTAATGACGGTTGGAAAGAGGAAGTTATTGTTGTTATATTTTTGCTCGTTTATTTTGTTATATTTATTTCTGTCAATGCCGAAAATAGTTTTGGAAAACATTATGATTAAATTTAAAGGTGAAATATTGCTTCAGAATTTCCGAGGATGTAGCGTGCATAAAGATTAAGTAAACGGAGATATTGCATTGGTAATGTTGTATTATCAAAATGGAAAGATCTTAATTTAAGAAGAATAGATGGTTCAATGTTGGACAAGGGACAAGTTATATTTTTTTAGAACAAGAAGCCGTATTTGTGTGGATTCTTAGAGAGAAAAAGGGTCTTAACAAGCGACGTAAAACGCAATCGGGCCATCTGACAATCTTGAATCTAAAGAAAATACAAGAACGATTAATAGCTGATACAATTCAGTTTTGAGCAGGCTTGTTTCCATTGTAAGATCTGCTTTGATACAATAACGATGACCTAAAGAAAAAATAGGATAATTTGTATGAATTTTATATTTGGATGGAACTTTGATAAACTTTGATAAGAATGCGTATAAAAAACTCAAAGGACGATTTTAATTTAAAAATATTAGAATAGTAAAAGCCTTGCATTGTGAATCGCTAAAGCGGACATTATATAGGCACCGAAATCTGACAAGCCAATATCATACTTCCCATTGACGTAACGAGATGATAGAAAACAAAACTGGAGGCTAATTGTAGGATAGTATCCAGCTTGACTTTGTTCGTACATGCAATGTGAATATAAGACATTTTCAAATTTCAGACATATCTTAGAAAAGCGACATAAATTCACTGAAATTGAGCAAAAACCTTGCAATCAAACAACCACAGAAAGAGAATTTAACGGGGTTTGTCAGTTATCTTTCCGTCCGATTGGCTTATACAATTTGTGATGAAAAGTAATTTCATGTTATCTTTTTGTCTAATATTGCAATCGATGTCAATTTTAGTGTTTTTAAATTAATGTTTGCCAATGTAAGACGTAGCAAACACTATTAAGTAGCAGACTACTATCCATATATACTTCTATATAGATCACTTCATTACGAGTATGTATTTAAAAGTATGTATTTAAAAACAAAGCCTTGTTTACGCTTCAGTTCACTGACTTGAAAGAACAGCTTAATGAAAGTTATTGCGGTGCAGTTTTCACAGAGTGTGATGTGAATTAAAGAGTCACTAACGAATTTTAATATGCAGATTTTCATATGAAAGGTATCTAAATTTGTATTATGAATTTGTCAAATGGACCCTTCATCACCTATAACCTGTATTACGACGGTCACATTTTTTAAAAAATTGTATACAGAAACTCAAATATTTTATGATTTTCCATTCTAAAGGTGCAGTCGTTTGATTAAAAACGTTTTGCTCAACTTTCTACATAAAGTTTGACACATTTTAATTGACAATTTCTCCTTTTAACTTCTATCTTTTCTTTATCATCATTTTTCACGAAATCCCTCGTTGTTCATCCTCCTTCTTTATATACCTTTTGGCTAAATGCTAATGATTAACCAAGAAATTCTTCACTTTGACCATTAAATAATTGATTTTTTTGTTATTAAAATGTAATATCATCAGCCATATATTCATAAATATATATTAAAAAATTTCATCGTAAAAGGAGAAGAACATTATAAGCCATTGGCTTTCGTTCTAATTCTTCATCTTTTATATTGTACCTCTTGTAATCTCCAACTACAAATTTATGAAATAAAATATGTTTAAACTAATTACTTGTTTTTATGCATTTTATTTTGGTAATCATTTAGAGTCGAATTTCTCTTCAAATGTTATTATAGCTTTTGCATTTTTTTGGGATGTACAAATGCTTCAATTATATAACTGATAACGAGCAGTGAAAACTTATTTTAAATAGCATAAGGGCTTTAGAGGTTTTGTCGAAGGTAATTACAAGACAGAAACAAGCAAGACAAACAATGAACACAAAAGAAAGTGGTGTTGGACTTAGAAGACTTTAAATGACTTTGGATCTAATGGAATTATTGTTTGAAAATTGGTTTAAACTTCAGTGATAAAATGGCAACCTAGTTAGTATTGACTTACAAAAGAAACAGAGAGTCATCTAATTTCTTCATGTAAAATGGTGTAACCGTAGATCATATCCCGATTGATTCATTGTTTCTGTAAAAACAGTAACAACAACAATAATAATGCCAACAAGAACTACAAAAACAGTAACAATTATAGGTAAGTGAATGAATAAGGAACTAAATGAACAAATTATTTAATTGAAAAATATCAACTCTAAACAAATAACGATTTTATTTGCGTGAGAGTGCCCATTTGGAGTCTTATTGGTTTGAGCCGCTTCAGTGTTTGTAGGCGGTGTACCCAGTACAATTCCTTTCCATTTCTGGTTTCGGAACTCCAGTTGCAGTTGTGGGCAATTGCAGTTAGTATAATATCATTGAAAGTATGATCAGGGGCCTACAAGTGTTCTGCTACTGGACTTCTGTCGAGCTTCGTTGTCATCCAGTGTGAACTGTGAAGAATGATCCTTTTGTGTAACTTTTCGGTTTCTCCGACATACTGAAGGCCTTGAATCTTACACGTGATGAGATATATTACATTCTTTGTTTTGTATGCTATGTATGGACCATGTATGTTAACTTTTTCGCCAGTCACTGTGCTAGAGAATGTGTCGGTCGCCATCAGATGTTGAGAGGTTTCGTACCTTTTGTCACTACAGGGCCCAGATGTGCTAGTATGGTCTTGGAATGTAATTGGCGTTAATTTTGCCCTGACAAGGATGTCGCTGCTGTTTTTCGGTCTCAGGTAGGCAACAGTTCGGGAGGATTAACTTTAGTGTGTCACACAATTCCACGATTCCAATTTTAAAATAATATTTACCTAAAATAAATTAACGTTTTTTAAGTTCATTGCTTTCTTTAGTGGTTATTGTTTGTCTTATTTGTTTCCGCCATACTTGACTGTGTGTGTGTGTGTGAATTTTTAATTTATATCTCTCTTCTTATTTCACAATTTACATTCACTCCGTCCTCCATGCACCGGACATTTCGTTTTTATTATCTTTATATTTTCCTCACATATTTTCATCCCTGATCACGTGACTTTTATATCATATCGCAGAGGAACGTAACAACGTGTTAGAGAATGGTTCTTTCTTGGAACATGGAACATTCCAGATCTAACACAGTAAAACCCAATATGGAGTGTGAACACTGTTGGCTTGTGTATGTGTATCTGTTTGCTTGATTTCAACTCTACTTCTGAACCTTTTCGTGTCCGGCTCTACGAATTAAATCTAGAAATATATTTCATTATTGTCGCCTGTATATTTAGTTTGACATATTTTGGCAATATTTTGCAGGTATAAATTCCGCAAAACTCATTCTAACACAATATGAATATGTTCCAGAAAATAAAGCAATGTAATATTTCCGGGCAAAGTTAGGTTGGACTGTTGGAATGTTTTGCATTTTCAACTTAATTTTCTTTCAGCAGCGGAATGCCTTCAGCAAGATCCAAAATGTGCGGCACAATTACATAGGATAGCCTTGTTCTAAAAGTATCGCAGCACTGTCGAACGTACATGTACAAATGACGAGTTAATGAGAGATTTGGAAGAGATAGGAATATGATCACTTAAGCAATCGAAAATGATTGGTAACATTGTATCCTGATAGATGATGCAACATTTGAAACAAAAAAACCTGGATGCCGGGGAAAGATTCACATAAAGGAAACATATGTGACTGACGTGAGAAAAGAGAGTTTTATCATATAAAAATCGAAAAGAAAGCCGCAGTCATACTATAAATCAGTTAGACAATATTCTCTCTTGATATACCAGTTATATCGTAGGAAAGAGGGCTCAGAGGGTACTGGTAGAGAAAACTCAAGCGCTGAAGTGTCCTCGATTTCTTTAGCAATACCCTTTTTGCCGCCCTACTTTCAATGTATTTAGTATTCCACTCGTTTATATCGTTTAACTAATATTTAAACCTGTGCAAAGGCTTAGCTTTTAGACTTCAATTAGAAAGCATAAAAAACCCACAGCAAGATGATATTTAAAGTAGAAATTGCTAGAGTTTTAATTTTAGTGTGTAATAAAAATATGTTATAAAAACAAGTGTTCATCTGAATATGATGGTTTCGTTGTGAGGGGTTTAGCGCCATTTTTTCAGCACATGATAGCCTATACATGGTGGCTAGTATTTTTGCTGGAGGAAGAACCAGGGAAGAACCACCGACCCACGAGAAGCTACTGGCAAGATTTCTCACATGCTGACATTGGTCGAGCCGAGACTCGAACTCACCCGGACAAAGGTGAGGTGTGTAAGTGATCTGCAAAGGCGATCGCCTTAGACCACTCTGCCACACGGGACCCCCATGTGAACATGACGATATTCCTATTATCACCCCTTACTTCTCAGAAATTAAAAGTGATACAACTAAAATGTTAAGCATATGTAACATATCACAGAAACAAATTCATATCCTCATTTTGTTCCTCAAATTTTCCCGATTACGGCGCATGTACTTATGTCACTTCCTATCTGGATCTAACAGGTCACAATTAGGTCTAAGGCAACTAAGTGCGAATCCAATGCAGAATGAATATTAATATAATTTTATACTGAAAAAATGACATGAAGAAAATGTTTTATTAGGTAATCATGTATAAGTTTCTATCATCCGTCTGTTTGTTTGCCTGTATAGGTCATTTAGTGCAGACTGTCATATTAAGCCCCTATGGAATTGATAATGCTTTAAGAGAGAGAGAGAGAGAGAGAGAGAGAGAGAGAGAGAGAGAGAGAGAGAGAGAGAGAGAGAGAGGGGGGATTACTATGATATGATAAGCCCAGGATCTGAAAAGTAGGGTATTGCACTAATTTCTATCTCTGAACTTGATTTTAATTTTCCTTTAAAAGAACGGCCCGTGATGATGATGATAATGATCATAATGACGATGATGATGATTATTATTTGAAATTCTTTTTATTAGAGATATCTTTTAGTTTTGCCTTTACGTCGGCGTAACATGATAAGTTCACTTCATTTGTTCACATTCATTCTATTATTTCCAATTACAATATATATTATCAATGAAACCACATATCATTTCGGGACTGGTAGCGTTGAATGGTGGGCTATTGTGAGACATATGTTTTGAAGAGTAATAAAATTATATTTGTGATAAATCTGAAGCAAAGAAAGTAGATGAAAGGTTGATAATATCGTGTGAAATAAAACCGAGAGCCAGGTAAGATGCATTGGAGAGCATGTATTTGGAATGAAATATAACGTTATACTAATAATTGTTGTCCGTGAATTTTATCAGATCTTAAAACTGATTTATGGCATCCTTTTGTCAAATTTATGTCGGTGGTTAGCTGGTTAAGAGAACGTAACACACAATATCCCTTTTCGTTGCTTTTCAGTGTTATTTCGGCATGATTGGTAACCTTTTAACAGCAACAACAACACCACCACCAACAACAACAACAATAATAATAATAATAATAATAATAATAATAATAATAATAATAATAATAATATCCTTTATTTATTAAGGGTGACATAATTACCTAACAGCTAGTTTACATTATCGCCTTGTAATTAAAACAAATGTACGTGTAATTAGTAAAGAATATACAAGGTTAACATCTAATCCATAACTTTTTTTTTTTTACAAATATAACAGAAGTTAATACAAATTATACAAGGTTATCATATTGTTAACACATACATATATAACAGCTACCACACACACATGTTACGCGGTCATAAAATCAGGCTGGCTCATTAAAATATTAATAGAGGTATAATTTCTTAAGAGCTTAAAATGTATGCTTGTTTAATATCATGCTGCAAACTGTTCTATAAATTTGTACCGGCTTAACCAAAAGATTTCTTACAATTTTTGCTCGACTCTGAACTCCTTGTGCTAACGTTCCTTACAAACTTAAACACATTAAGAAACTCAGGAGCTAAATTATTTAAGACCTTGAACTTAAGAACAGGTTTTCTAAACTTATCATAATCCTTGATTGACATCCATCTAAGAGAAATGAAAAGAGATGATGTGGATGTTAAAATATCTTCGACATTTAAACTCATCCTGGCTGCTCTTTTCTGTAAACTGTATATAGTATTCTCTTACTCCCCCTCCCTACCGATTTTAAAATCGAAAGCATCAAGAATATATATATATATATATATATATATATATATATATATATATATCTATATATATATCTATATATATATATATAAAATGCACAAAACTTAGTCATTTCATTCATCAATTTATAATTTCTAACCCGATTGTAACCAGGATGGTCTCTAACACTGTCAAATGCTGTGCGTTTCAAACCAAACGGGGGTTTCTTTATTAACACGGTGCCATATTTGCGTGGGTAAGCCTACTATTTTCAGGCAACAGATGCTGTGTAGTTCGCCGTCTTCGATAAGCTCTGAATAATTCCTTAAATTTCCGAAAATTTGGGAGTTACATCCCGTAGAACACATATATGTAAGAATCACACATTTTTATTTTTTTTCATTTTTTTAAATATATTAAAACTTGACATTGCAAATATCGGATGCAGATGACAGTTTTTCCTGAAAATGGACTGTTCTAGAAACTGGGAAAGGACAGTGAGCAGTCTGTCTGATTGTTTACAACAACAGCTTCCGTTTGTTTTGAAACGCGATCAAGATGACAATGTTAGGGTCCACCTGGCGACAATCAGGTTAGAAATTATAAATTGATGAATGAAATTACTATGTTTTGTGCATTTTTTTAAAAATCGTTGTGTATGTGTGTGTGTGTGTGAGGGGGAAGGTTACAAACAAACGGAAGTGTAAGCGAATACTATAGTCTCTGAATGTAGAAGAAAAACGGTTTTCCCCCCATACAGTACGGCAGTAGATAAACTGTAAAAAAAACCTGTATCCTACACTTTTAGGATCAATTGATCCGACATAAAACCTCTAACCCTTTTTTAAAATTCATATTTCCTTAGATACTTTTGTAAAGGGTGTTTCAAAGTGGTTGGACCAATATAAAGTATTATCAAGTATACCTACAAGTTTGGCACATTTGACAGTTTAAATTTTTGAACCAGTAACTTTTAAATACAATTATTTACATTTGGCTGCTCGTTGTCCTGTGTAGATGAGCATTAACTTGGATTACTGTAAACTTAAACTAAGTTTATTTTCATACATCCATTTCATAGCACATAGTAAATCTTCATTAAGTTTGCTCTCAACAATTGTAAATCTTCATTAAGTTTGCTCTCAACAATTCACACACAGGCACTGAAATGTGTTTCAAACACTTTGGAAAATCACGCATAGATTAGATAAAAAGAGAGGGTCTAGAATTGATCCCTGTGGTAATCCAATGGAAATTTCCTTAAAATCCAAGACAGCACTTTTACTGCTTGTAATCTACTATTGAGATACGATGCAAACCATCACAATGAGGGTTTGTAACACTTTATGCTGATAATTTACGTAGTAAAACTTTATATTTAATAGCATCAAAAGATTTACGTAGGTCTAAGAATAAAATTCAATTTAATATCCTGTCATCAATATTTTTTAACTAGTTATCGATCAAACCAGTGAGTGCTGTCTCACAGGAATGGTTTGGACGGATGCCTGATTGAAACGGGGTAATCAAATTATATTTTGATAAAAGGTCATAAAATGAATTGAAAGCATGTCTTTTTAGAATTTTGCTAACAATAGGTAGAACATATACAGGTACATAACTGTAGATTTTTTCCAATCTTCTACAAAATATTTATTTCTATGGACATACTAAAAATATAAGTCAGTGGTTCAACAATGGAGTCTATCAACAGTTTTATGAACTTCACAGACAAGCCATACAATCCAATAGCCTTTGAATCAGACATTTTTATCATTTCCTTTCTAACAACATTCTCAGTAATATTTGGTATCTGAAAGAAAGTTTATATTTACATACATGCAGTATCTAGTAGTGATAAATCAAACTCCTTATCAATATCTAACCCAATACTGTAGAAGAAGTAGAAACTCTTTTAATTTTCTTCCACATTTTTATTCTTTATTCTGATCCACATTTCTTTGGTAAGAAAGATGTTATGTCAATGCTGGCCTCTAGATCGATTACCAACTTTGGTAACTAGGATGCTATTTCAATGCTGGCCTCCAGACTGCTTACCAACTTTGGTAACTAGGATGCTATTTCAATGCTGGCCTCTAGACTGCTTGCCAACTTTGGTAACTAGGATGCTATTACACTGCTTGCCTCTTGACTGCTTACCAACTTTGGTAACTAGGATGCTATTTCAGTGCTGGCCTCAAGACTGTTTACCAACTTTGGTAAGTAGGAGGCTATTTCAATGCTGGCCTCTAAACTGCTTACCAACTTTGGTAAGTAGGAGGCTATTTCAGTGCTGGCCTCTAGACTGCTTACCAACTTTGGTAAGTAGGAGGCTATTTCAATGCTGGCCTCTAAACTGCTTACCAACTTTGGTAACTAGGATGCTATTTCAATGCTGGCCTCTAGACTGCTTACCAACTTTGGTAAGTAGGAGGCTATTTCAGTGCTGGCCTCTAAACTGCTTACCAACTTTGGTAAGTAGGAGGCTATTTCAATGCTGGCCTCTAGACTGCTTACCAACTTTGGTAAGTAGGAGGCTATTTCAGTGCTGGCCTCTAGACTGCTTACCAACTTTAGTAAGAAGGTTGCTAAAACTCTCTGAAGGTGAAAATATAACAATGAGCTAATAAGAACAAGAATTTTCTAAGTAAGAGGCATGTTAAGAGCAAATAATTGAATTTTCGTCAAAATATATTACAAAAACTGTGTATCATCGTTTGAATTCTCGTCAAAATATATTACAAAAACTGTGTATCATCGTTTGAATTCTCGTCAAAATATATTACAAAAACTGTGTATCATCGTTTGAATTCTCGTCAAAATATATTACAAAAACTGTGTATCATCGTTTGAATTCTCGTCAAAATATATTACAAAAACTGTGTATCATCGTTTGAATTCTCGTTAAAATATATTACAAAAACTGTGTATCATCGTTTGAATTCTCGTCAAAATATATTACAAAAACTGTGTATTATCGTTTGAATTCTCGTCAAAATATATTACAAAAACTGTGTATCATCGTTTGAATTCTCGTCAAAATATATTACAAAAACTGTGTATCATCGTTTGAATTCTCGTCAAAATATATTACAAAAACTGTGTATCATCGTTTGAATTCTCGTCAAAATATATTACAAAAACTGTGTATCATCGTGGTACTTTGTGTATCTGCAGGGACAATTAAATCTGGAACAAGTTTTATTATTGTAGGCTATAAAACCCAATCAACATTTCATTGTAAAAACTCATTATGTTACACAATTTTAACACGACCGGTAAATTGACCAAAGTTTAGAATAGTCCTCAGAGAAATTAAATAACTTTGTATTAATGTACTAAAATACAAAGAGTTAAACTATAGGTAACGCAGTACCTACATAGCAGGAAAGTATGCTCATCATCGAATAAGTTTAATATACCATTTGCATCCTTTAAACATTTATCTGTGATTGATCACACTCCCAGTATAATTTCAAACCTGTTTATTATTTATGGAATAGACATCGCATTTACAAGACATCTGTGTTTATGAATTTGCTTCCAAGTTGATTTATCAAGTATGTTTTATACTTCTCTTCCATTGATCCTGGAAAATTAGTAAGGACAATATGTGAATATAGTGATGTGATCAACAAAGATAGGTTTAACATTTCTTGTGAAAGAACGACGCCTAAAAGTCACGATCTTCTGTGAATGTGACACACAAACTAGAAATTTATGTAAATGAAGTTGCAGATTTAAATTGTAGATAAGCAACTAGATGAATGAACCGCACGACAAAGTATGTTAGGTTGTTTTTGCACAATTCCCACTCTCAATACATACTAAAAAGTAATATTTGTAATGTGTTATATATTGCAGGTCTCATCGAGAAAATCCCACATTTCTCTGGATGCCACAAATATATATAATTTATGATAAAAGACTTCGTTCAACATGTATATTTAAATTGATGGAGCACCCATTGTAGTTAGACCTTTCGAAACCGTTAAACTTTCAAGTTGACATGTCTTTTACTAACCAAACCTAACTTGCTTATCAGACCCTTAACTTCTTATTCCAATACTTTTTAATATTTCTCATAGAGTGTAGCTTTCTATTGGTCATTGCTTGTTTATTACAAAGATAGTACAAATTGTTACCCTTTACATGACGACACATCTTAGCACTAACTTCTGTTCATACTGGGAAATGGTGGAGAGATAGGAGTGTAACAGCATATTAATGTACAGGTGATAGACATGTAACAGCATATTAATATACAGGAGATAGGGATGTAAAAGCATATTAATGTACAGGAGATAGGCATGTAACAGCATATTAATGTACAAGAGATAGGCCTGTAACAGCATATTAATGTACAGGAGATAGGCCTGTAACATCATATTAATGTACAGGAGAGAAGCATGTAACATCATATTAATGCACAGGAGACAGGCCTGTAACAGCATATTAATGTGCAGGAGATAGTCATGTAACAGCATATTAATGTATAGGAGATTGACATGTAGCAGCATATTAATGTACAAGAGATAGGCCTGTAACAGCATATTAATGTACAGGAGATAGGCCTGTAACATCATATTAATGTATAGGAGATAGGAATGTAACAGCATATTAATGTACAAGAGATAGGCCTGTAACAGCATATTAATGTACATGAGATAAGCCTGTAACAGCATATTAATGTATAGGAGATAGGAATGTAACAGCATATGAATGTATAGGAGATAGGAATGTAACAGCATATTAATGTACAGGAGGAGACAGTAAATAATTATCGTTTTTTATGTTAGGCCACGAAGTACTGAATTTACCAAGAGAAATAATTTTAATCATTCACTGTAGTGAATACGAAATATATTTTTTCACTGCCGAGTCAAGAACATTATGATCAAGAACTGTTTAGCGTCGTGGTCTAGTGGTAAGTATGGCTGCTTCGCATGCAGACGAACAAAGTTCAAACCCAAGTATGTGCATATACTGTTTATTTCAATTTTTTATGTGTTTGTTTTACTTTGAATTGATAAGGAACATTATGTTACTATTGATATTTTATCTGCAAATATACACAAAACACAGCAGAACATAAACGGTTAACCACCTACATTAATGCGCGGGATACAGTAAGAAATCTGCTATTTCAATCTGTTATACCTATTGCTCGTAAATACGTTTGAGCATAAAATAAAAATAAATGTCCTTGCTCCGAGTGAATAACGGCTACATTTAATGTCGTGGGTGAAAAACATAGTATTTTCACCATGAAATATATCCGTTATTCACACGATGAAATATATCCGTTATTCACACGATGAAATGTATCCGTTATTCACACGACGAAATATATACGTAATTCACACGATGAAATATATCCGTTATTCACACGACGAAATGTATCAGCAATTCACACGATGAAATGTATCCGCTATTCACGCGATGAAATGTACCCGTTATTCACACAACGAAATGTATCAGTAATTCACACGATGAAATATATCCGTTATTCACACGATGAAATATATCCGTTATTCATACGACGAAATGTATCAGTAATTCACGCGATGAAATGTATCCGCTATTCACGAGATGAAATGTATCCGTTATTCACACGATGAAATATATCCGTTGTTCACACGATGAAATATATCCGTTATTCGGTCGTTTCATGCAAATATCCTCTCTAACTTTAATCAGAAAACCGTTACTTTTCACCTTCAAAGTTAAATGACAAAATATTTAAAATGAAATACGTGTACTTGTATCATATAAAAATCTCTCTGAATAAGATAACTTGCCGTTTGTGAAATGATTACTAACGGACTGGATACATGTTTCTATTCATTTCCTCTACTAAAAAAACATGATGCAAAACTGATTATGTCCCTAAATGCAGTGTTCTTTAATTGTATAGGATGGTTGGGCCTGCGTATAACAAACTATCATGTAGTCCACAATTTTCGCTGACCAATTCAATCCGTTGCCCACTCATAAGTTCTTACCTTTTCATGTCACTAACTGTAATGTGTGTGTCTATGTGAGTGAGACAGCCTAGTGTGTCTATGTGAGTGAGACAGCCTAGTGTGTCTATGTGAGTGAGACAGCCTAGTGTGTCTATGTGAGTGAGACAGCCTAGTGTGTCTATGTGAGTGAGACAGCCTAGTATACCTAAAGGGTACCTTTATCATTAACTGTTAATTTCACGTTTCGCGTATAAATGTTTTTTTTTTTATAACGGGCAAGCGTGTAGCATTAGTCATGGTATGTCAATTTACGATCACTCTTAAAATCAAATGATTACCCAAAGACCTTTATGCAACCTTTTTTACGAGAACGATGAGAGATGCTCAGTGAACCTAGTTTCACACAAACTCTACCAGTCATGTATTGCCTTTTATAGCAAAAATCTCCCAGTGTCAAAAGCAAGTGAACTCAACATAGGTTTTTGGATTTACTGTAACTTTATAAATGAGTGCAAGGTAATGTGTACGAAAATCGCAGTATCAAAGCTGCACGATGTGCACGTTCATTTGGCGCCCCTTAATAACACAATATTAGTTTTTGTAAAGGATGCTGGGTAAATATATACTCTCATCAGATTAGATATAGCAATATCTTGAAAAGGAACAATAATGATATGGCAAGACATAGCAATATCTTGAAAAGGAACAATAATGATATGGCAAGACATAGCAATATCTTGAAAAGGAACAATAATGATATGGCATGGAAGTAAAAGTGGTATTTGACACTGAATGACGTAATTGTTAAATATTAGTATATTTACTTACATATTATAACGTCAATCAATGAACATTCTATTAGGAAACAAACATAATCTTATGAGATCGATGTGCCCTTTTTGAGAAGAATTCGTCTCCAATTTGTGTACAAAGCTAGAATCTTACTTTCAGCGTGCTTCTTTCTCTGCTGGCAGGAGTCAAATATAGTCACTGAATACTATATAAACATTTCGATGTCTTTCGATTTCCAGCACGAACTTTCATTTCTAGATTTTGCTATTAACTATTTTGTAAATGTCACACATATCTCTAATTTTAAGGTATTAACTAAATTTCCATCTCTCTCAGTCTGTCTGTCTGTCTGCTTGTATGTCTGTCTCTACCACAGTCAGATAAGTTACTGTCATGTTTAAGAGTTACCCCAGGTTCATACAATGTCAGTTATTCAGACTTATCTTTTTTGTGTGATTTTTAAAATGTGAATGCACAAAAGAAACTTTTTTGTATATTTCCATACTTGTAGTATTTTTTTGTTTGTTACAAAACAAAACTTACCTTAGGTCATAAAACTATTCATAGTCCCAAAGGTATGCAATGAAATGATTACTTCGATCTCACATAACACTGATTTTACGAAACGTTAATTCATATAAAGGATTAGTTGGACGCTGTAACAATTATCTTCAAGGAAGAAAATCTTTTATTTTGCAAGGATAACTTTGAATTTTTGTGTCCAGCAACTGATGCAAACATTTTACGTAAAACTCAATAAAAAAAAATTTTTAAAATTTAAAATCAGTCTCCAAACACATTTTTAATAAAAGGTGACCGGCATAGTATGAAATAATATTAAGTTATTTTGTTGTGTCTGATGGAATGGAATATACTTTATCATACTCTCTAATTAGTAGGTATAACTTCTGGTAATTGGCCAAATTTTTCATGGAGATAAAATCATACGGAGAAGTCACACGAATCTGATCAAGGATTGTAAGGTCGATAAAAACAACTCTTAGTAACAACTGCAACCTTCTACAAACATAGTGTTTACATTTTTTTTTACCTCATTTATGTTTTAATATCAGTAATGTGAAAGTGAAGGTGAAGCTAATGAAGAGTATATGTACATGTGTCAAACCTCTTTTCCCCATTAAATATTCATTCAACAGATGCGATAAGTATACAAAATTGATAATCTTTTCTCAAAGAAAGACTAGTTAGTAAAGGAGCATTATTTAATTAATCGATTTAAATCTTGATCAACGACTTCATGCTTTGTTGATATGGGCTTTCGACCTCTCTTTGTCATAACTTGTTTCTCTTTTAACTGTGCATCTATCTATCTATCTATCTATCTATCTATCTATCTATCTATCTATCTATCTATCTATCTATCTATCTATGTGTGCCTGCATGCACGCATTCATGTATAAATGGATGGATGGATGCATTGTCATTGAGTTCGGGGACTGAAATGTGAGAATGTTTGTAACTCTTGTCTCCAGTGGAAGCAACTTGATATATTTCGTAACATCACAAAATTAAAGTGATACTAATCAAAATCAAACACTAGTAATAATGGTACATGCTTGCTGGTTTTAAATTCTGACCAGTTTAGTCAAGTGTGTATATTGGTTTGTGGGTATTAAGTCGACATGTCAACACATATAAACATAAAAGTTTCAGCGTTATTTACTGCCTTGTTAAGTTTTACTAACGTTTTCTCAACTGCGATGTTTTGAAAAGATTATTTAGGAGGTAATTCTGACAGGAGACACCTGTACCGTACATTAAATTTTTTTTTGTCGAAGAAAATGAATACGTACAGTTCATTTTTAAAAAAATCTTAAATTCAATCATTTTCTTGGCGACAGCTATCCTCGTATCTTCAAGATACTGTCACGCTGTCTCAGAATATAAGAAATTCAATGATTACTAATGGGATGGATCCATTCACCGGAGTAAGTAGTATACAGTAAATTTATTGACTCTTGTCAGATTGTAAGTTAAAAAGATACGTAATTATTTCATAAGCCAGGGCTGAGCAAATCCCATAGCCCGACGTCCCGAACTATTCATTTTCGAAGTCGGGCAAGTACAATTTTCCAAATCGCTAGTCCGGGACAAGTGCTTTTTTCCTATTTAAAAAAAAAGTCGGGCAAGTCCTTATTTTCGTGCTTTAATCACTATATCTACCTTTATTTGGCCATTCATGCCCTCCGGGCGTATTGAATAATTGATTCTACCCCTCTCCATGTATACATTTACATCCTTTATAACACCTACAGGTGGTCAGTGATAACTATTGCATATGTGCACGTTCTGTTACCGCTTGACTGCATATTGGGTTAAGCTACCAAATTATCGGCAACTCAAAACAGGTCAAACAAAACAAAGCCGGTATGATTAATTAGCAGTGTTATAAGCGGTTTGTTGCACTGTGATTATTCAAACAAGATCCTCACGAGCGGCCCACTCTGATTTTAATCCAGCGAGTCAGCGTAATTAAATTAATGAAAGGTACTTTACCAACATCAGTGTTGGTTTCCTTTATGAACTATTAAATGACAGTAATGATTCTTTCATTTTTAATTGAATTTACAGATGATCAACTTTCTCTTGTGATATTGCGTTTGAAGCGAAACAATTACGCTAATTAATGAGATGTCTCTGTTCGTATTTAAAAGAGAAAATGTTTGTTATGATCACTTTAGAAGTAATTGTCAAGCAAGCTGATATTTACTATGTGGATAAAATGAGTTTGCTAAATTATTTTCGCAAGGAAGGTAATAAGGACGATTCGAGGAAGGAAAATTCTTGTGAAAGTGTAGGGATAAAACGTAAGACTTCTACTGAGTGTGAGAATTCCTTAAACCAAGAGAGTTTAAAAATTCTAATGAACATGTCACCAAATGACCAGAACTTGAGGACTTTAACCAAGACACATCTATCAACTGCTGGCTTAGTGCTGGTGCAGGTGGCAGACATATACATGGACATTTTTTCAAATCCAGCAGCTAAAACATATATATATATATATATATATATATATATATATATATATATATATATATATATATATATATATATATATATATATATATATATATAAGTAGCTGAAGTAGCCAAGTGTATATCAACCAGTGTTTTAGACAAATTTAATTCTTTTAAGAAATAATTATGTTGTATATTATTTCATTTGTTCTTTCTATAGATTAAGTACATACATCTCATCAAATTTCGGCAAGTGATTACCATTTTGGGACGAGAGAAAAGTAAGGTGGGACAAGTGAATTTTCTGAAACCACTTGTCCTGGACAAGTGGACGAAAAAAATGTTGCTCAGCCCTATAAGCGGATGGAAACATTTGCAAATTTCCAATTAAACTCCACTTTGAAAGAAAGGACGTAAAAGTGTAAGCCATGTGGGATTTCTAGCCGTCAGACCGTCTCTGGTTCCTAAGAGGAGAAATAAAAACAGGGTAAGTTTAAGTCAAAACAGGATTCGTAACCAGCAGGGTTAGTAAACTGTGGACAAAAATGTTACCGATCGACATTTTACTGCCTAGCAATATTCAATCTAAATTTAAAGCAACTAAGCAAGTGTACTCATACTACAAGTTTACAATTTCTGAGCCTATGCAGACATTGAAAATACAGATTTTTTACTTTCTCTTTTTGTCTACAAAACTACTAAACACTTTCGACAAATTCTCCAACAGATCCAGTTGGTATTAAGGTAATCAAAGCTCAATCATCATACTGTGATTCAAAAAAAGAAAAGTAGTTTTCGTCAAATCTGCATTTATCAATCTAAGAACCATTAAACTGTAAATACCTTGAAATCTTGCTACATATTTTCTTCAGATCGTTAAGGCTTGCGTTGTCATAGGTACATTTAATCAGAAATATTTTTTTACAACAGCAACAAATCACTCAACCAACAACTGCATGGTCACGCCGTACTTACATTGTCAAAAACCTGCCAGTGGAAAATGAGTAGTTTTAAATAGAAAATGTAAATGTATTAAACATACGTGAAATTTGATATACTCTGCAATAAATCTCACAATCAGGAGATTCATCTGAATAGCGGAATATGAACTTATAATTTACTTTTATTTACTTTTGTGGGGAAAATGCATAATTATATATAAAAGTTGCTCGTAATTACGTTTATCGCAGATATCATTAGAAGATTCTAAATAGCAGGGAAAAAATATTTTCAAAATACTGTTGGCGCACAGTGTAAGATAAGATAAAATCTCTCCTAACATGAAAGGGGAAGGTGCAGGTTATTTACAAACAGGGGCGTGCCAATTGACTTGGTACCGGATGGGTACTTTTTCTGATGAAAGTTGTCAGGCTGTTAACAAATTAGAAAGGCAGGTTTCATAAGTGATTTTAAATTTTGTATACGTCATTCTCAACATTCTTAACTTTGGGCTTTAATATGTATTTTAAATTACATTAAAGAAGTGACCATATATAGTTTTTAATGTTGCCTTGTTAGGAGATAGAACACGATTTTAGACAAAGGAGGTAAGTAAACTTTATCTTCAAAACTTTCGACTAGCTAATTATCCCTACGTTGATACTGAGTTTACTCTGGGCTGAAGCGCCATGTAACGCTCTCAAGCGCTGTTTTGCCTATTATGAAACAAGCTTTTCAACTGTATCGAACGTTGAGCCGTATCGTGTATCGTGCTGGATACATAATCGCTAATGTACTAGCTAGACGGACAAGCAACTAAAGCTGGCATTCTTTTGTCATCGACCTATATACCGTATTATACTATCTTTCACAAATTGTATAAAAAATATATTCATGGCTTTGGCAAATTGAATGATTTGAATAGGCTTGGACAAAGCTAGACACATTGTATACATGGTTTAATGCAAAATTTATATTCAGGCTTTTCATTAACTTCAATATTATCCGTGTTATAATTTATTGGCTTATTCATGTAAAGTTTATCTCAATGATCTTTCTTCTGAAATATCGCTTGAGTTTGAAGATGATAGCCTTAACCTGAAGGACCGGCAGTCAATGTTCTTCCTGCGCCTACGCACTCTTCAAGCAACTGCGATTCTGTTGTGATTTCCGCTGACACCGAAAGGTTCATCCGATGCCATTTCGCAAAAGCTTACAACTACCAACACCTTTATATCACTCTTGCCATTTTAATGTTTGTTTAAGATATTGCTTTGCATTCTTAATCTTTCCCTTAACCTAAATTTGTTCCTACTCATTTTCTGTTTTCACACCTCGATCAGTATAATGTATCTTATGCACATACAAAAATCCATTCTCTAGGGGTGTTGGGCACAACGAAGAAAATGGTAATGTAAGGAATAGGGGTGTGTGGCACTGCAAAGAAAATAGTAATGTAAGGAATAGGGGTGTGTGGCACTGCAAAGAAGATGGTAATGTAAGGAATATGGATGTGTGGCACTGCAAAGAAAATAGTAATGTAAGGAATATGGATGTGTGGCACTGCAAAGAAGATGGTACTGTAATGAATAGGGGTGTGTGGCACTGCAAAGAAGATGGTAATGTAAGGAATATGGATGTGTGGTACTGCAAAGAAGATGGTAATGTAATGAATAGGGGTGTGTGGCACTGCAAAGAAGATGGTAATGTAAGGAATAATCTATTCCGTCGCGACTCACATCACATATATATAATCTTGTGCACACGTGTACCCCTCACACTCCATACAATATAAAATTATTTATATGACACACAAGGTGGAAGATCCACCGCCTTCAAAAACATACGCCGTCTTTCCATTAGAATGCATCTTTTTCATTCTTCTGATTCTTAATTTACATGACAAAATAGTTTCTGACAAGGTAGAACATCATTTTGATTAATGTATTTATATTAAGGTGTGCTTGTCACATTACAACCGGGTTATTAAAATAAGCCTCTGATAAGTAGTTTGGTTTCAATCAACTTTTGGAAGGCTTATTTCATGTCGAAGTTAATATCAATTCAATACTGATATATGAATGACGCAGGTTAAGATGCATATCTCACGTAAGGCGTTGTTAAGTATATCAATATTTGCTAGGTCTCAAGGATATAGTTTTTATTACTGAACCGGACATGGTAATACCAGTACCAATGACATCATTAAGTTGACCTGACAGGGTAATACCAGTACCATTGACATCATTAAGTTGACCTGACATGGTAATACCAGTACCATTGACATCATTAAGTTTACCTGACAGGGTAATGCCAGTACCATTTGCATCATTAAGTTGACCTGACATGGTAATACCAGTACCATTGACATCATTAAGTTGACCTGACAGGGTAATACCAGTACCACTGACATCATTAAGTTGACCTGACATGGTAATACCAGTACCATTGACATCATTAAGTTGACCTGACATGGTAATACCAGTACCATTGACATCATTAAGTTGACCTGACATGGTAATACCAGTACCATTGACATCATTAAGTTGACCTGACATGGTAATACCAGTACCATTGACATCATTAAGTTGACCTGACATGGTAATACTAGTACCATTAACATCATTAAGCTGACCTGACATAGTAATACCAGTACAATTTACATCAATAAGTTAACCTGACATAGTAATACCAGTACCATTAACGTCATTAAGCTGACCTGACAGGGTAATACCAGTACTACTGACGTCATCAAGTTGACATAAGATGGGTTTTATGGCAATATTAAGCTGCCGTCGTCATGATGAGATATTGTTTTAGCATAGGTGATCAAGACGACGTCTTTTACGTCAACAAAACGAGTTACCGGTTGCAATGTGTTGACATGATTATGTAGATATGATAAATTGGTATATCTATGTTTTCTTACTGACACGTTGCCACAATATAGCAACCTAACTGAAAATGTTTTGTAATGTCTACATAATCAGATCAACAAATTGCAATCGGTAACTCGTTTTGTTGACGTAAAAGTCGTCGTCTTGATTACGTATGCAACAGAAATATCTCGTCATGTCGACGGCAACTTAATATTTCCATAGGGTTTCAACACAAAGTTAGGTCCAAACAGAGCAATTAGATTAGTTGAAAGCTGTGACGTAAAATGGCTTTTAAAAAAGTTAAGGGTTAAACTCAGAAAGAATATTGGTGAGATAGGACATTTACGGATTCATATAAACTTTGTACGGAATTTGCGCACATAATTTCATACCTTTATAATTCAAGCTATAATAGGTGTGTGTGTATATATATATATATATATATATATATATATATATATATATATATATATATATATATATATATATATATATATATATATAGATATATGTATGTGTGTGTGTGTGTTTTAAATTAAATTTCTTTAATTTCCCTGTTATACATACGCATGCCATCTCAGTCAATATCTGTCAATATCTGTTACATATTTTAACCAAAAAATATGTCGTATTAGATTGTTTCTTAAAGATGCATGTACTGTATTGTGATTTTTATTATCTCTCTATCACTATTAAATGTTTTAAAAATGAAAACCATGTCTTGACTAAAATGAAAATTAAACCTGATGATCTTTTTTCTTGAAACTTAGACAGCTTGCCCCTGCAGTTGTAGTTACATCAAAGAAAACACCCCAAAGTTTTTCGGTAAACTGAGTCAGTGTCACATGTCACATAAGTCAGTGTCACATAAGGCTATTAAAACACATGTCGATTTTGTATCTACTTAAAAAAGAATGATGTGAATATAGATAATATCAGGGACAAAATAAAATAGTTCATCAGAGACGTCGTTCGCAGTCTAGTTTTAATTTTTCAACATTTAATATGCCTCCATTGGAAAGGTAAACTGTGATGTTTTTGAGATGAATCTAGTGTATGTTTAAGTTAAAAGCATAACGATGAATTGAGAGGAAGTAACCTATACAAATTGAAAGTGAGAAAGATCAACTTCCGTTAAAAAAAATCGACTTAACAAGACAAAACAAGACTATACGAATATAATAGTGTAATAAATTTGGGTATGTTCCATTTGTATTTACGTCTCCATTTATAGGTTCGTTACATTTTAGTGATTAGTTGTTTGATTATGGGAAGTCGGTGTTGGGAAAATATTTCCCAGACCGAGTAATTAGCTAATTTCTAGGCACAGACGTCATACTTAGAGTTTTTAGAGACTTTCCAATGGCTCGGATTGGTTTCGTAGTTTGAGATGGGGTCAGACTAGCATAAGTGGGCATGGAGCCAAGTAGTTCCTATTTTATTCAGAGGTGTTGATTGATTGTGCCTTTCGGTGGGAGCTATTCGTGACAGGAACTACTGTTTTGTGCCATGGAATAATTGGGAAGAGGTCATCGCTTTGTTTGGAGATGCCTTTCATTGTAGCAGTTGGTGGAAATACACGTGCGAAACGCGGTTCAGACTGTTGTTTTTATTGACCCAGGGATGGAATCGGAAAATATTTCCCTGCATTTGGTGTTTGAATTGTGTTATGTGCTTCATGCCACGGCATGCTAACAAGGAAAAGCCATGCAATTGTGAAGTTGTAGTTGTGACATTGTGGTTATTTATTTATTGATTAGAGAAAATTTGTTTTTAGTCTTGGCGCGTTACGAGGACTTTCAGTTGATAACGAATATTGTTGGGAAGTCCTTGGAAATAGGGGAAAACAAGGGACTTCCAGCCCAACCTCACGCACGTGTTTGATTTCCTCGGTAGAGGAACCCTTGTGCGTGTTACAATAGAAACGTGGATTTCTGGGTAGAAAAGTGACAAAGTTTTCAACCGAAAGGTTATAATACACCAACGATGACCTCCAGATGATAACAGGGATGATGGAAAATCGAAAGGACATAAATTATAAAGTATATATTACTGAGTGAAAGGAAACTTAAAATCATGTTCTTGTATATACACTCTTTCGTGGATTCCTTTTTAAATACTGGGCGTAGTTAACGAATTTAATTTTTGGCGAAATTATTAAAACGTCAAAATTTTTTGCCGATTAGTTATGTTAAATTACGTTCTATTAAGAAAGGATTTTTGAGAAGTTGGCTGTTGTCGTCCTGATAAAAGCTGTTACTAATATGTTTTCTATCAGATTACATGAAAATAGTTATGACCGAAAAAATGTACAAAAAGGTACTCATTGTTTAAATGAAAACGAACTGCTTGTGACAAACTGGCTTTATTAAAAGTAAATTCTGTACAATTTTTTTTAGATATTTACCAAAGTTTTGCTTTTAGCACTCTTGCAAAGGATAGTTTCTCACATTCTTGTATGCGATCGACGATTTTCCCAATGCATAGGATGTTGCCGTATTTGCATACCCTTCACCTGTGAAGCATTAATAGTCCGTACCGTGGCGTTGCTTAGTCTATTTGAGTTATGAGGCAAGTTGACATTTGGTTAAAAGTGACTGGCATACCATGGCGTTGCTTAGTGTATTCCAATTATGAGGCAAGTTGACATTTGGTTAAAAGTGACTGGCATACCATGGCGTTGCTTAGTGTATTCCAGTTATGAGGCAAGTTGACATTTGGTTAAAAGTGACTGGAAAATTGCGTAGATCTTAGCAAGTTTTGAAAGAATTTGTATATAATTGTATTCCAGTTATGAGGCAAGTTGACATTTGGTTAAAAGTGACTGGAAAAGTGCGTAGATCTTAGCAAGTTTTGAAAGAATTTGTATATAATTTGATTTCACAATAAAAATACATGTCTTAGTAGTATCTCTCAGTCTCTTGATAACATTTTTAATTTACATAACGATCAGTAATAATATCTTGCTGTAGTGAAATATATATATATATATATATATATATATATATATATATATATATATATATATATATATAATAACCTACTTGTGTCGCTGTGCCGAAAAACAAAAAATCAGCAACATTGATACAATTACCACCTTTATCTTCGTGAGTTGAAATGTGAGGCTGTTTATGATTACAATGAGAGAAATTTACATTTCCTAGCATGAAACATTGGCAATTTAATGAAATGCTACCGTAGCAGAATCGACTTGTACGGTACATAAGAAGGGAAAGGCATTGTAGAGCCTACAGATTTGATAAACGCCAGAATAGACTACAAGTGACGTTTAACGGTGACATAACATACACATTTACAATGTGACGTTTACCGTCGGTAACTGTCATAAACAGAGGGAAAAGTCATTCATACAAGTTTTTACATTTTCACTGGCAGTACGGCGCTTTCAGCTTTAATTTGCACGCCGAGGATTCTGTAAATGTCACCAATTTTACCCATAGACTGACTGATGGGATCATTTCTAAGGAGTAGTCAACATTTATAAACACTTTACCGCTTTCTTAAAGTATATACAGTACTTTGCGTATATAGGTGTAATTCGGACTCTTTGTAATTACTATACCAAACTAAGTGAGGTTTTTTGCCACCACGCTGTTAAAGATATATGGGAAAAAAATTATGCAAAGATAGAGATATATTTTTATGCAGATAGATAGCGTTTTTCTATTCGTCCTCATGAGATATGGAACGAGACGCACGGTCACACTAACTAAAGAAGACACAAACAATAAACGGAGAAACGAAGAACATGATCGATCGAAGTATCTTCGCAAAAGAACTCATATAATGATACAGACGCCTAAAGCTGAGAAACAATTTTTATCTGAACAATATGACATTTACCGGTAAGGCTGTAAAACTGTAATTGTCACAATTTGTGGTGTTTACATGTGCAGTATCTACAAATATCACAACTTAAGTAGATGTTACAATTTATTACTTTCACTGGCAACACGGCTTTCAGAGTCCCCTGTAGGTCATATTGTGATATTTAAAAAAAAAAAAAAAAAAAAAAAAAAAACACTAAATGTCGCAAAGCTATTGTTACTTTATTACATTTACTGGCGTTTGTGACAAGTACGGGCGCTACAAGGCTTAAAAATGAGTAGTAACAAATACAAAATCAGGACATGTGATGTCGTAGAACTTTCAGTTCAGACATATGTAGAATAATTAGGGTAGAACATAAAAATACTATTGGACAAATTCTCTATCCTTACCTATGAGTTAAACGTTCATTTGTGTACGGTCTACATGTGAAAAGGTTACAAATAAAAAATATAAAAATTAGCCATATCTTGCTGTCAAGCGATGTCGTGCTAACTTTATTTCTAAAATTGGTGAATTTATATCCATCGATCGAACAATAGTTGTAGAAGATCAACGATTCTTGAGAATTACCAAGTTTGCGGATAGGATCTTATGTCTCAACATGTTCGATAATCTTATATCTCAACATGTTCGATAATCTTATGCCACCATCAGATAATTGCTACTTTCGTCTATATAGCAACCGGGAGATATAGTTAAAAGAATGTTTTGATAGTTTAAGAAGAGTGAATTATGCGGGATCAATATAGCAATCTCCCTAATTTCACAATCAGTTAGACCCTAAAATGTGCCAATGTATTGCCCAATTGATTCACAGTTACACTCACGCTTATGTGCAATCAACCAAATTCTAAACTGTGCCAAATGTATTGTCCAGTTGATTCACAGTTACAACCACGCATAAGTGCAATCAGCTAGATTCTAAACTGTGCCAAATGTATTTCCCAGTTAATTACAACCATGCTTATGTGCAATCAGCTGGATTCTAAAACTATGCCAAATGTATTTCCCAATTGACTCACAGTTACAGCCAAACAGCCAGATTCTGAGCTGTGCCAAATGTATTGTCCGTTTGGTTACAACCACGCTAATTTATACAATAATTTGAACAAATTCAATATTTATGAATATTACATACTTAAACAACATTCATCATAATTTCATCATAAAATTCAGTCTAGGAGATATTTGGAATTCAAATAACTTGTATGCCATGATATTTGACGTAGTTTGCCCCATATTATATTACTCTTCCCTTTAATTTGCAGATACGCTTGGTGACTGGCCGGTTACAAGAAGGTAGGAAATCATAAAATAATTTATACAGCAATATGGCAATATTAGCAATGATCAATATCCAAGATAATACTTTACCTCTAATAGAACAGTAGAAATTCAATAAACACTTGTGGTAAAATCCATCCGCAGTGATAGTACAATGAGAAATGAACCGCCTCCTAGTAAGAGTTTTAAGTCAAATAAGTAAATAAATATTTTATAAATGAAGGGATATCTTGGAATCTGATCTCAGTTTCGATATCAGTGATGTGCAGGTTCATAAGAAAATTAATTTAAATTCGTCTATTCCCTCTAAAATTGCTGTTCCGAAATTTATTCAAATAGGCTTTTTGGTACAAATGTCTACGTCAAACCAGCGTTTATAATGCTAACAAGTAAATGATGTCAGTTGACATCAATCTAACAACCGTGGATATAAAGGATGTCAGTTAACATTACGCTAACAACCATGGATATAAATGATGTCAGTTGATATTACGCTAACAAACATGGATATAAATAATGTCAATTGATACTACGCTAACAACCGTGGATATAAAGGATGTCAGTTAACATTACGCTAACAACCGTGGATATAAGGGATGTCAGTTAACATTACGCTAACAACCATGGATATAAATTATGTCAGTTAACATTACGGTAACAACCGTGGATATAAATGATGTCAGTTAACATTACGCTAGCAACCGTGGATATAAATGATGTCAGTTGACATGTCTATTCCTGCAATACTAATTTTAGTTGGAACGAGAATTATAACCTACTGTCAATAAAACAAATAGTCTTCAAATATACATACCGTGATTACGAACGAAGTTATACTAGAGTGCTGCATTGAAATAAATCAGAGAAGTTTCAATAAAATCAGCAGAGAGTCATCTACGAACCATTAAATTGTAATGCCCAAACTTATGTGATACAGTTCTTTTAGATCATTGACGGTTTTCTCTACGATTGATTCATTAAATCAGAAGATATTTTGACAACAAGAGAATTATAAAAGACGAAAGAAACTTGAACTTATTACGCTTTACTCAAAGTCTACAACATGTAACAATGAATACATGACTATGTCAAAGTCTACAACATGTAACAATGAATACATGACTATGTCAAAATCTACAACATGTAACAATGAATACATGACTATGTCAAAGTCTACAACATGTAACAATGAATACATGACTATGTCAAAGTCTACAACATGTAACAATGAATACATGACTATGTCAAAATCTACAACATGTAACAATGAATACATGACTATGTCAAAGTCTACAACATATAACAATGAATACATGACTATGTCAAAGTCTACAACATGTAACAATGAATACATGACTATGTCAAAGTCTACAACATGTGACAATGAATACACGACTATGTCAAAGTCTACAACATGTGACAATGAATACATGACTATGTCAAAGTCTACAACATGTGACAATGAATACACGACTATGTCAAAGTCTACAACATTTAACAATGAAAACACGATAATGTCAAAGTTGAATTTACATTAGCAAGACCTGCCAGCTGATAATAAGTAGTATTTAATCGTCAAAATCAATTTAGTAAACATATTTGAAATTTGATATACACGACATTACAGCTCGCCGTCCGGCAATCGGGGCATTCACTGATTTGTTGATTGAATATGGTTGTATTCGACAATAAGTACTGGTAAAATATTCGTAATTAGTCTTATCGCTGATTTGATAATGAATACCGAAGTAGTACAAATATTAATTTAAGAAGTAGTATGGGTTTTCGTCAATTCTCGAAGTATGATGTATTGTGCGATAACATCTTTCTTTCATGAAAGGGGTGGCGCGGGTGATTTACAAACACGGGCGTGCACGATTAACTCGGAGCCGGACGGCTGCTTTCCTTGATCAAAGTTTTCAGTTTGTCAACAAAGCGAAAAGGAGATTTTAATTCTGAAAGCGTAGTCCACAGCTGAATAACGCCTTTAAATTTCGTAGAAATTTAGGAAATATAACTGAATTTATTACAACAAGGTAAGTAAACTCTATTAAAAACATTCTATTGGCGACAATAGGTGGTGCTCTACAGTTTCGTATTTTGCATTTAAAGTAAAAGAATTTCCCAGGTTTTCCTCACTGATTATCCTGGCTATTTCAAATAGACCTTGTATATCTTAGGTATTATTAAAAGAACGTATAATTCCCTTTATTTTGGTGTATGATTGATGGGTGCAATTTGCGTTATAGAGTATAGCTTGGTCTTACTTCAGACGTGCACCTATAAAAAAAAATATCTGCTAGCTCCGCTTGGTCATTTTCACTTCCTGGACTTCAAAGGTTAATTGTAAAAAAAAATAAGAGCCGATATCCTTTTTAACTTTTTATATATTTTGTAATTCATTCATTGTACTTTCAGAAGCTTATATTGCCTACTCTGGCAAAATTATTTTTCCCTATTTTTATAACTGCTAAAAATAGTGTGGACTGATTTTTCGAGCACATGGGAGCGGCCGTTTTTGTCAGCTATTTGCTTAGATCATGTACAATTTTCAGATGTACAATATGTAAAGAAATTTCAGCCACAGTACATGAAAATAGCATAGAGGTATGCCAACATTATCTTCATTGTGTATGTTGCAAACTCAAAACAACTTCATCTTACACCTGTCACTCTCTTAGAAGTACATAATATCTGTAGAGCGCCTCCCTAATAGTCCAAAATTTGACGTTATTGTATTTTTTACTTTGGACTGAGGACCAGGTCCTTAGATTTAAACTTTTCAAAAAGCATGGTGTATTTTCTCTATCAGTCAAACAAACTCCCTTGTGTCTGCATTATAGTTATTTCTTGCTCCTAACTTTTACTAATTTTTCTCGGTCAGAAGAACAATCAAATTTATCCAACATTTTCATTTCCATTATTTAAATTTAGTTCGTCACGTGTCCATTTTCTCCGTTTTTTAAAACTTGCATTATCATTCTTGTAAATATAATGTTTCGTTATAGGCTTTTAAATTTCAATACGATGAGTGTTCAGCACGGGATGCCCGAAAAATGTTCTGATTCCACCATTCTATGAGCTCCAGTATTATCTTTTGAATTGAGATTGACTTGTAGAAATGTCGTCTTAGCCTGCCCATACTGTATCTGCATAGGGAATTGCAGATATCAGTCTGGAGAAAATATAATAAAAACTGCGCCCCTTTCGGATTTTTCAGATCAACCTGATCAATTTTCTTTGCTTGTCTCCCGATTATTTAGTCGGTGACATTACTTGCACAACAGGGACGTTATTCACACAACTTCTAGTCTGGAAACTGGGTTGTGTCACATCGTCGTGTTTAATAATGGGTAAAAAGTTGACGTGTTCAAAATTAGATATTGATTATAATCCTGATCTAAGTTCAAAAACAGGGAGAATTATTTATATTCCAATTCAATTTGATGCCTTTTCCATCCATCCAGAAGACACAGATCTGCATCACATCTCTGTAAATTGATCTTTTAGATGTCTTTGTAACTTGGGAGATGCAGATCATCATGAATAAAAAAAACTTGTTTAACTTAACCGCATCACCACCCTTAAATTTCATCGACGAAATTCCATCTGTACCGGAAACTGAGTTTTAATTCGACCGACTATCCCATACCGTAGCTTTCAGTAAAGGAAATGTTGGTGAAATTGGCGTTTCGTGGATTTGTAGAATGTGCGGCCATCCGAACATAAAATAAGAATTTACTTGCTACTTTTCCAGCAGATCTTCGTTTGTTGTTCATTCCTCTAACCCGATATGTGTTAACACTATCACAACAAGATTATTGTTAACACATTTATCATGAAGATATTTATTTACACATTGCATTACTTCTTTTCCGTGGCTAATCTATGAATTACTTGCGATTTTTTGGGTTTTACAATAGCTGACTTTCATCTTAAGATCACTGTTACAATCAAGGATATCTCCAAAATGAATAATACTTGTCAAGAAAAAAGAAAAACAAAATACCCCCTCCCCGAAAATATATTACATTAATCACTTAACAATAGGCCTCTTCATCAGGATGAACATTTACAAAGGGTTGTATGGGCGACTGTCAAGATAGTTTTATATACAAGTAAAGGTCCTCGAAATAAGTCATTGGACTTGACGACAGTAATGGTATGCAAACCTGATGACACTATCACTAACTTATCATTTACACTACACATTGGAAAGATTGCATAATACAAAGAAATATTTTTGATAGCTTTCACTTACTTGTATCTTTGGTCATTAGAGTAGAAATGAACAGCAATTACGATGTTCTTATGCTTAAAATAAACCGTGAAGGAAAGAACAAAAACAAGAAGATGGATTCAAGTTTAGACAACATACACATGTTTTGAAAAAAAAAAAAGCTCGGCGGTGCCAAGAAAATCTGTTGCACGATTCAAATGATTCAATCAAAACTGTAATGAATAGTGTGCATAGATTTGTCTTTGCTTCATAAAAACGACACATTTTTTTTTAACCCAAGATTGACTCATCTTACCCATCTAGCCAAGCACTCGTATTCCATTTCATTGCCAAATGTTACGGATTGTTTTGTAGGATGTTTGTCTGATTTCCATTCCATTATGAATATTTCCTTCAGTATTACAGTTTAAAATCAACTTCATGCAATCTTTTATTTCATGAAGATGTATAAAGTATTAACTCGTTCGTAGTCTGTGCATAACTTTCTAGGACTGCTCTACTTAGCGTTATTTCAAATCTACATTTCCTCAATTGTCAGTTTAATAGCTTTCATTTTTTTCTTTCTTTTATTAGTGTGAATATAATCAGTAACCAGTAACATCAAATATTAATGTTACTGTTACTCTCAGCAGATTAATTTTGGTGGAGGCAGATATCATTGCCGTTGCATATGAAGCCTTTAATGATTAACCTTTCCTTACAGGTGTATACAGCTGAGAAAAACTGGTGTGTAATGTATTTGAATTTTGACTTATTCTATACAATAGCCCGTCTTGGTATGATTTTTCATCTTGACCTGGTAGATGTGTAATGGAAAATGGCTTTTTCCTTTTGTTGTAACATAGGTTATGCAGACTTATTACGTGTGTATGGTGATCCTCCTCACACTGTGTTACTGTTGTCTTTGATTAGACTCACCTCCATATTCTGTCTCCGTCCGTTATGACGGAACTATCTTGTACAATTTTGATCGAAGATGTGATAACCTCGTATCACAAAGAAGGCTTACACGTATCTGTCTTCGAGTATGTTGTTGTTTGCATAATTTACCGCTTTCGTCAACTCAGATTTCAGGTTATTTCCTCGTTCACAAGTTCTATTTTTTTATATGTCGTCCAAAGTCGTTCCCGAAATATTTCTTTTTACTACTTGTAGAGTATTTTGATTAATACATCCCACTGATTTTCAAAAGGAGGCTTGACTTGTTAATATTTTTATTTGTTTTGATGCATTGGCTATCTTGGAAGAAACTCCTTCGTAATTCCTTTCATATCTTTGTTTTAATGACCATATTAATAATCCGTCATTACTTACTTAGAATTCAGTGTATAATGAGTAGAAATTCATACAATGGTTCAATATAAGATGCACCAGATGACTGTTGTCGGTAATGCTATTTAAAAGAACAGACTTTTTAACCTTTTAAAGTGAGAGTAGTTAGCAAATAAGTAAGTATCATATTGCTAGGTGAATGACCGCCACGTTGCACGGGTAAAAAGCTGTAGTGTTTAACAGAACATGAAATCCTTTTTACTATTAGAATGAGGGTATGTCTCTATTCATTAATAAATGTTATGCTCCAGGTAGAACGATGGCTAACTATTATACGTTTTTTTTTAAATAATTCAACACGTCACCACATATAAGACTTGTTAGAGAGTGGAAAATCAGCACAGATATTGCATAACAGTATTTATTTAGAGTATTGAACATGTTTTACAAGATCGCCTCTTTGTTATCAAGTAAGTGTCTCACATTTCAATAGCATGACTTTTCCCATATATTACAGATGATGTACAATTTCATCATTCACAATGGTTTTCTGTTGAAATGTGATAATTACTCTATCTTTCTAAATAGCTGTATATTGCTTTGATTACATTGTGATATGTGTTGCTTTTCACCTTCCTTGAGGAACTGCTGTCTCCTCTCTAATGTTAGGAAACTGTTATCCGTAATACCATTTATCATCAAGGGTTCTGTCCAGCGCTTAGGATGGTAGGAAAATAAAAATGGCTTGTACTATAGACCAATAAATAATAATTGGGATGAACAGCAAGGTCATATGGTTGTGTTAAGATTGATACTATCTTCTAAAACGCATTCACGGCACTGTTTAATGCATTGGAGGATAGCTACTAGTGTTTTTAATAAAATATTATGTTGTACTTCTCATTTTCCTCACTAAATTGTTTTATATTAGAAATACAAACTTTCATATCTTTACGTGAAAGTTTTGTAAATTGGTACAGTAGCAAAGATTACTCTATCTGCTGAATTCTTTTTTTTTTCTTCTTCAGATTACATTCAGGATGTTCGGTGACTTATTTGTTATCCTCCTCTACACGGCATTGGTAAGTAATATTATGTAACAATTTTTGATATGGTTCTCCTCCTCTACACGGCATTGGTAAGTGAATATTCTGTAACAGTTTTTGACATGGTTATCCTGCCATATGGTTGTCCTCGTCTACACGGCATTGGTAAGTGAATATACTGTAACAGTTTTTGATATGGTTATCTTCCTCTACTCGGCATTGGTAAGCGAATATTCTGTACACGTTTTTGATATGCTTATCTTCCTCTACTCGGCATTGGTAAGTGAATATTCTGCAACAGTTTTTGATATGGTTATCTTCCTCTACACGGCATTGGTATGTGAATGTTCTGCAACAGTGTTTGACATGGTTATCCTGCCATGTGGTTATCCTCGTCTACACGGAATTGGTAAGTGAACATACTGTAACAGTTTTTGATATGCTTATCTTCCTCTACACGGCATTGGTAAGTGAATGTTCTGCAACAGTGTTTGACATGGTTATCCTGCCATGTGGTTATCCTCGTTTACACGGCATTGGTAAGTGAACATACTGTAACAGTTTTTGATATGCTTATCTTCCTGTACATGGCATTGGTAAGTGAATATTCTGTAACAGTTTTTGATATGGTTATCTTCCTCTACACGGCATTGGTAAGTGAATATTCTGTAACAGTCTTTTATAGGGTTATCTTCGTCTACTGTCATTGGTAGATGAATATTCTGTAACAGTTCTTGATATGCTTATCTTCCTCTACATGGCATTGGTAAGTGAATATTCTGTAACAGTTCTTGATATGGTTATCTTCCTCTATTCGGCATTGGTAAGTGAATATTCTGTAACAGTCTTTGATATGGTTATTCTCCTCTACATGGCATTGGTAAGTGAATATTCTGTAACAGTTCTTGACATGCTTATCTTCCTCTACATGGCATTGGTAAGTGAATATTCTGTAACAGTTCTTGATATGGTTATCTTCCTCTACATGGCATTGGTAAGTGAATATTCTGTAAAGTTCTTGATATGGTTATTCTCCTCTACGTGGCATTGGTAAGTGAATATTCTGTAACAGTTCTTGATATGGTTATTCTCCTCTACATGGCATTGGTAAGTGAATGTTCTGTAACAGTGTTTGATATGGTTATTCTCCTCTACACGGCATTGGTAAGTGAATATTCTGTATACAGAATGGATGATGGTTAATGGAAAATATAAAGACGCAAAAGAGCGCTATATACGTGCCACGTCGGGCGTAATAAATAATTTAGTTAAATCTCGTGTTTTATATATTTTTTTTACGTAAATCTCTCTGTCTCTGTCTCTCTCTCCGTCTGTCTGTATCTCTCTGTGTCTTTCTCTCTCTCTCTCTCTCAGCAGAAAATGACACATTCTGTATTCTTGAGTTTAATCTGTATAACTTTGTCCCGCAATAATAGTTGTAATTTTGAAATTAACTGCTTTTTAAATGAATATAATGTTATCTTTACTGTCTAAATATTACAATTGTCGTGATGTATAGACTATTCTCCGGAAACACATGGTATAAAGAGTGCGTCCCCTGGAGTCCATGAAAATACCTTATGAAGTCGAGTCTTCATGTATCTCTCTTTCTCAAATGGTAGGCACTTATTTTTAGAGTATGCAATCTTGGATGCAATCAAAACATACTATTTAGATATAATATATCAAATTCAAGATTATATCTTGTTTCTTAAAACATTCCCATCCGCCGAAATAAAAATATCATGATATTTCCATGCTTTTAAAGATTATGTTGGGTAAAGCTGTTACAGTAAACTAATTTGAAATTCAGTTTGATGTGCATATAAATGACTCGCATTCATACAGACATTTTTGATATAAGGTATATCATGGAGTAAATCTGAAAGGCAACATAATAGTTATCACAAATAAAGATAAAATAAAATAAAATTAAACATTTTTAAACAAAATGAGTAATTGAACACGTACACACAAGCGCGTACAAGGAAACTATTACAAATTCAAGATTTGCACAACGAAAACATTTCAGTGAACCTTACTTTTGAAATAAACTGCTTCTTAAAAGACGCAATTTTGAAATTACGGGCGTATTAAAAGACACAATTTTGACATTAAGGGGTATTTAAAAAAAAAAAAAAAAAAAAAAAAAATTATATATATATATATATATATATATATATATATATATATATATATATATATATATATATATATATATATATATATATATATATATATATATATATGGTTAGGGATAGGGTTATTTATATTACACCTAAAATCATGCGAGGCTTTGTAAGTTCAACGCTTCCTTGTTGGTCTTGTTTGTTTCTTTTTATTTCTTTTTTTTTCTTTTGGAATTGCCTTCGACAAAGATTCAATGAAATGCGAAGGCTCTTAAAAACTAGTTTTGCACTTTTTATAGTCAAATATTTGCATATATATATAACACCAGCACTCACAGAACCTACTATTAAAAACGAGTAAAATGTAAATTCACACATACAGGTCAAATATTAGTTTCATGTCTGTAACTGTATATCACCCTACAAGATACTAAAAATAAAAAATCTTTATTGCCCACCATGTAAGCATTGTATGTATCTGAACACGTTAGTTTCAGTTTCTTGTTGTCGTTTGTTTTATTTCAGTTTTATATAATGCTATATGAATAGCCATTTAAACATAGATTTTATCAACTTCATTGCAATGGTTATGTGTTTCAAGTTACACAACCATTATTTTGTTATATTTTGAGAATAGTTCGACAGATTATAAACTGTCTTTGCAACTGGTGCAAGATATAAAAAAAGCAATTTCTTTGACACCCTATTTAAATAGATGACAATTTAGTATTTCGTCGTCACCCTACTTAAATCGATAACAATTTAGTAGTTCTTTCCCTCTTAAATAGTTTAGAATATTCATCTTTGATTCCTGAAGGCGAGCTTAAAATTATTACCCATTTAATATTTATAGAAGATACCTGAAATATAACAGATAACCGTGATATATATATATATATATATATATATATATATATATATATATATATATATATATATATATATATATATATCTGTGTGTGTGTGTGTGTGTTTACACCGATTTATTACATATACAGACAATTAATTGTAAATAATTTAAACTAATATTTAAAAACATGTAAAATTCCTTACTCTCTAACTGTACACTCACGTCTGTTGTGAAATGAAAAAATGAAAGCATTATAATAAAAAGGTTATTGATAATGAAATAGAAAGACTCAAAAAGAAAATATACAAACACCATCTAGATTTTTATAAAAGAAATACAAAAACATTTCCTGAAAAGATGGCGTCTATAGGGATTTTTTTAAAACTACAAACAACCAGTTTTACTTAATTGTTGTCTAAGAGTTCAGTAACATTTGCGCGACAAAGCCTGTTAGGTATCACTCTACTAAATAAGTTCTTGATATATTTTCTTCATTTGTCTACATATTTGAATAGGGGGCCCCGGATGACCGAGTGGTCTAAGGCGCTCGCATTTACCGATCACTGCCATCTCACCTCTGTCCGCGTTGGTTCGAGTCTTGGGCTCGACCAATGTGGTTATGTGAGAAAGCTTGCCAGTGGCTTCCCGTGGGTCGATGGTTCTTCCCGTGATTTTCCCGGGTTCTTCCTCCACCAGATATACTGGCCGCCATGTATAGCTATCGTGTGCGTTAAACCCATAAAAAGCAAATCAGACATATTTGAATAAATCCAGTGCATAAGTTACAACTTGAGATGTACCAAGGCTATCTTACGTATGTTGGAGGATTGTTCATCAGCATAATTAATAAAATTCCTTAGAGCCAAATTAATCTCAATACTACATTACAGGCTATAGACATTTGTGTGTCTATACACAAAACTCGTACACTATTGCTCAATATATCTTGTCCCAAGAATCCCAGTCACTCAATCTAATCTTGGTCATCTTTTTGAACAGTTATCAACACATTTCATTCTACTTGGTGACTTTAATGGCCACCATGCACTTTTGGGATGCAAAGATATCAATAAGAGAAGAAATAAATTGAATACTTTGTTGCACAACACAATCTTTGCCTACTTGTCATTAGCTCTGATCATCTGCAGTCCATCTCTTGGGAAGCTGGTGATGACCTCTTTCTAACACAGTTGAGTAGTAATACACCGAAACCTCAAAGGCTAAGCCAGATATGGAAATGTAAAAAACCAGATTGGGAGACGTTGCGAATCAATTCTGACAACTGATTGTTTCTAAAACGTAACGTTTTCTATCCTCTTATTTACCAGCATATTTCACGCTGTTGCTGTGGATATATTGACAAAAACTTCGGCAGTTCCTTAAAGCGTCAACAAACTCATGGTTTGATGATGCTTGCAAGGACGCTATCAATCAGGGAACTGGAAAAGATCATGAGAAATTTCAATTCCAATCTAACCGATAAAAATCTTAATAAATACTGTATATATCTAGCTAAAGCGCGTCATTCTATTAGAGACAGCAAGAGAAAAACCTGAACATTCTATGAATCTAGATTGAATTCTTGATCCTCTACTAATTCAGTATGTAATATGATACGAAAACTCATTGGCAAAAAAATTAAAAATTAAAAAAAAAAATATCGAACACCGAAAGAACTCTGACAAATTGGTAACTATCCTACAAGAAATTTCAAACACATTGTCCGCGACATCTTCCAAAAGTCTGTACCAGATAACTATTCAGAGGACTTCCGCCGTATCAAAAACTTGAAAGAAAAGATTCGTTTAAATTTTAAATCTGCTAATTCTGAATATTACAACAAACCTTTAACTCAGAGAACTACAAGACTGTCTTGATAGAGCACACGACGCTTTAGCAGGACCACATCATTTATTTCCATTATTAACTTCCGAAACACTTGCCTAATACAGCTCTTAATGCACAACATAACATTTACAATAAAATATTTTGGGAAACTTGCGACTTACTGTCGTCATGAAATAAAATATGGTAGCCATCTGTTTTCAGTTAAATATCACACCACATGGTTGTATGGCATAGTTAATGGTCTATGCGACATAGGTTGAAGGGGCCACCTACCTATCTTGATATCCAATTCTTATAAAGACTGACATTTCAGACTTAAGGCAGGTAGGACACTTTCTGAAAGCAATCCTCGGGATATGTGTGTATCACAGGGCAGCATATTGTCAGAACGTTATCCTCAGGATATGAGTGTACCACATGAAAGCATATTGTCAGAACGTTATCCACAGGATATGAGTTTACTACATGAAAGCATATTGTCAGTCGACATCAAAATTAACAACAGAGAAAATGACATCAAATGCACAAAGTGACTGCTCATTATATGTCGATGACTTTTTGTCACTGTTGTGGAGAAGACCAACTTGTTATGACTTATTTTTACAGTAAAGGAACTTTCCTTCAGCACTTTAGATGCCACAGGGAAAAATGCAAAACAAAGCCCTGGATTTAATATGTGTCGTGGAAAACACAAATTGTGGAGCATGACCTTACTCCGGTTATACAGGTCGTTAGTAAGATCTTAACTTGACCATCGCTCGATTGTGTACTGGTCAGCTCTTAAATGTTAGCTGCAGATGCTTGGTCCGATACACAATCAGGGACTTAGACTTTGTGAGGAGGTATTCAAAACTTCCCCTTTAGAAAGCCTCTATGGCAAATGAACAATCACTTTATCTCAGGCAATCGAACAGACAATCGAACAGACAATCAAAATAGGTTCTTCAATATACAGTACTATCAAACTAGGCTCTAATCCATCTAACGTTGCATGAGGTAGTCTTTAGACCCAAATACCAAACTTTGTACATTTGGAAACCAAATTTCCAAAAACAACTTTTGGCATACGATTTCGTCCTCATCAAGAATCAGAAAACTTCAGTCTTGCTATTACTTCAAAATGGTGTATTTTCAAATTATCGCATTGGTTATTAAACTCCTGATAAATAATACTTCATTTTTCCTTTCCAAGAAATCCACAACGAATCTTATTGTTTTTCGTAGCTCATTAAATGAAATCAGAGCCTCCTATCCTAGCCATACATTCCTGTATACAGATGGTTCGTAAGTTTCAGCTGCCGTTACAATACCCAAAAGCACATTCTCTAGCCGTTTACCCGATGAAGCCTCCATTTTTATCACAGAAATTACAGCCATACTCAAATCTTTAAACTCCATCGAAACGTCTCAAAAAGCAAATTTCCTTATCTCTTCGGATTTCCTTTCTCCAATGAAAGTCTTGCAAAAGCTTAAATCTGACAACTCATTAATATCTGAAGTCTTACTGAATATCATTTGTTCATAAAATCGTGAAAAGGTATGCTGTACTGTTGGGTACCATACATTGGTATTAAGCGTAATGAAATTGGTCGATAAAGCAGCCACTGCTGTCTTGCAGTCACCCGTTCCTGAATGGAAGATTCTATATAGTACATCAAATGTTATATAAATCGACAAGTTCTATATAATTGGCAAAATATTTGGAATGAAAACTCCACAAACAAAACTTCAGAACAACAAGCCCATTACTGGAGAGTGCCATCCCTCATAGCAAAGATAAGGTGGTATTGTGCCGTTCGCGTATAGGACACATATACCTGACCCAAGCATATCTCCTGAAACGTGAACATCGGCCAGAATACATACGTTGCCAGTGTGCATCGACACTTGGAATGTATTATTGTCGATTGTATCAACATCCACCATGTGATGCAGAAGTTTTCTGATATGAACTCAGTAAGTTTTATGATGATGTTCTGCCAGACCAAATTTTCGACTCTTTAAAATAAAAAATTTGGCGTATATTTTGAAGGATTTTATATATTTTACCTTTATCTTTCAAAGAATTTTAACATCTTTACCAATTATCTTTAATATTGTAGGACTACATATTTACCTTTATTTGGAAGGGTTTATCATCCTAAAGTTTTTCTCTATTTATAACTTTACATTTGTACAATTTATATTTTAATTGGCGCTGTATAGCAAGGATTGGGCTGACGTGTGGTAAACTCTATACATACATACATACATACATACATACATACATACATACATACATACATACATACATACATACATACATACATACATACATACATACATACATACATACATACATACATATTAAAAGAAAATGCTCTTAAAAATGTTCACAAAACTTTACATTAAACTATAAACTTTATCATTCTTTATATCTTTTCGTATTCAGAGAAAATATGTCGAAGTTTACTGTTTTCTTGCAAACGTTGATTATCATTTATTGGTTTGTGTTTAACATCTGGTATACGTATACACAAATAAAACTATGCAAGCATTCAATTTTTTAAAACATTTTTAATCAACTTTTCTTCTGGATATTAGGATTGTTTTGAATGTTACCAGTAGATTTGTGAAAGGAGTATTATTTGTATCTCTAACGCAATCCATTCACACAACGTTTTAGTCATATATAATGGCCATATAATTGAACTTATGTAGTTGGAATAATTAGTAATTTTTACCCCTGTGCAACGGTTACTTTGCTTTCTTGGAGTAAATTAAGCAAAACTGTTGACGTCTAATTGAAACGTATACATTGAGTGTAGATCTATTTCAAATCAGTGACATGCGTATGCAAAATGTACATGCAATCATGCAATATCGAACAATTTGTACTTCATCTTCCCTTTGATCGGTAAGTGCCGTCTATACTTGCTTATTCGCCAAGTCCAACTACAAACTGCACAAGCCCATATTGTCCGTCGCAAAATGCGCCGGCCGATCACGTCTATGTTGTTTGTTCTAATGAGTACTCCTAACAAACTGCATAGACCCAGATCTGCCGGCGCATTATGCGACGGAATATGGGTCTGTGCAGTTTTGCACTTTTAATCGACTTATAAGCGAGTATACTAGGTATTCATATATTTAGTATTAACGATAAACCGTGGAAATATCGTAATTATCTAGTTTTACCTCTGTTGGTCGTGGTAATTATAACTTTCACATATTACATGTGTTTACGGCAATGGTAATTCTAACTTTCACATATTACATGTGTTTGCGGTCGTTGCAATTCTAACTTTCGCAAATTACATGTGTTTTAGTGTTTCAAAACTGAAAACGCTGATAAAATTCTTACATGGGCTGACTCGTTCTTTTCCTTTCTGATGAGCCCTTTTCTTCTTATTTATAACTTCTGTCGTTCTTTCAATTTATTACATGGACGGAAAAGACATAATGATATAATTTGAATGTAATGTGATCTGATGTTTTGTAAAGATGGAACCAAATATGTACACACTAACAAAAGAACGGTGCACATTTATGTGCTAGCGTCCTTTTTCATGTTCATCCATCATTAAAAAAATCGAAGGTCTGAAAATTCCCGTGAAATATTATCTACATTTAGCTGGTGAAGATGAAATTCAATTGAACGACTACATGTTATTCAACGAGCTTGTACCGCTTTTTTAGAAGTCTCCAATCTTAGATACGTCCGTCTTATTTCACCTTACATGTATTTTTGGAATTATGACAAACGTCTTATTTGTAAAGCTTCTAAATACCCTCACAATATAAAACGTATAGATGCGTGCAATTCATTGTCTCTAAATTTCCTGACCGTCGTTGCATATCTCACAAAAAGCACCACTTGCATGTAGAAATGATCTCAATGGATGAGCTCCAAAACCCCGTACAGACAACTCTGAATCTCGTTTTATCGACTTTAATGCTTACCCTATATACTCGCGTATAACCCGATACCAACTGTAAACTGCATAGACCCAGATCTGCCATCGTATAATGCGCCGGCAGATATGGGTCAATGCAGTTTGTAGGGACTAATCAGTAGAACAAACAACAAAGACCCTGATCTGCAGTCTGTGTTGTTTGTTCTACTGATTAGTCCCTATAAACTGCATACACCCATATCTGCCGGCGCATTATGCGACGGCAAATCTGGGTCTATGCAGTTTACAGTTGGTATAAGGTTGTACGCGAGTACATACGGTATATGCATGAGTATAGGTTATCTTACATTATGGTTTTGCATTAATAGCATTAACAACTGAACATGATGTTACTTCAATGATGGTTGAACGTTGTCGAATGTTATTTTCAACGCCCATCTTATTATGAGTCTCTTTTTCTTTGCAACATCAAGCCGGATATTCGTCCGACAAATAACGTACCAATTTGGGATGTCTCACTACGATTACCGCTGAGTCTCTTTTAGAGAGTTGAAGTTATCTGAATTGCTACAGAAAGGGACGAAGACCTTCTGACATCAAATATTGGCCATTTTAATCCGCCATCAAGCCCGCGTTTGTTATAATAATAGACTTAGTGACGTCACAACGACTTAATGGCATGTAATCACTGATAACTACGTTAACAATAGTTTGAGGCTATGGATACCTAATGATTTCCTTAATTTATTTTTCATGGAAAATTTACAGGAACAGCATTAAAAGGTAAAAGTGCAAGTATTTAATTAGTTGTTGAAGTGTCTTTCAATGTTATTTTAAAGAACTGTCTTTCATTATGGAGATCAATTCTTCACATATTTAGGCGGATATTGTAAAGTATCAATCCGATTATTACCGAGTCTCAAACTACTCCTCAGGTGGCGCTCTCGCCTAACTCGAAATGCCCCTGCCACCACAAGTTGATATCTGCAACTTTTTTTTCCCTCATTTATTCAATGAATTTGCAAAAGGTAAATGAAAATATAGAAATGTTAAGCTTTGCTCAAGGAACTTATAACTGTTATTATTAACATGTTTGCCAAAATTAGGTGCAAAAATGACTGAAATGACAAGTCAAAAGAGGCCGACACAGGGGTTAAATGGTTTGTGCAGGACGTGACGTTATTTACCTACATCACTGAAGAACAATTTGTTCTGAGTCTCTTTGAGAATTTCGACTCGCATTGGATAGAGAGAAAGATGTTCCGATAGCTCAGATGTAGACAGTGACCATTTTGAGTTGCCCGTCCTTGCTTGTTTTCTGCGTCATAATAGCTTTATAGACGTCACAACGACTCAATGACTTGTCATCGCCAAAAGTGACAAACAATCGGTTGAGCTTGTTGAGAAACATTCTTCGATTTTTCTCATTCAAAACTTGCAGGAATTACATTAAAAATCAAAAGAGCAGGTATTTCATTGATGGTCGAAAGGTCAAATCTTATTGTCAACGCCTATCTTTCATTATGAGGATCTATTTCTTCACATATCTAGCCGGATATTCGTCCACCAAAAACTTACCAGTTTTGGAAGTATCAATACGATTACGTCCGAGTCTATTTCAGGGAGTAAAAAGAGACGAGGATGCTTCGATTTGTCTGCATATACAGCAAATGTTATATTAGCAGTGTAGTCCCATAAAGAGTGTATACTATTTTTTAAAGCAATCCGCATTTCAAACCTGGCTTTGTGCACTAGAAAGACAATTTTTGTCTAAATATAGCCTTCAGATGTCAGGTACATGATATTTAACCGGGAGGTTTTGATAAAAAATCGAGGTGACTTTGTAATCATATTTCACCAAATATATTCGCAAAATGTTTTCCCCTAATCTTTTTTTCAGGTTCCATTTTCAGATGGGGGCTCACAGGAAGGTAAGGATGTATAAGAAAACAGACAATTAGGCTTACAAGTATTCTCTAATTCGATGCATTACTTCCTTTTCTTTAAAAAGCAATGAAAGAAATCTGAATATTTTACCAACCTAGCCCTATGACTGGCCTATAGAATTAAAGAAAATAGAGCGGTAACGCAGAAGAATGACATATTGTATTACTAGTAAGTTTTAATGTGGTCCACGTTCAAAATGGAGAAAGTATGTGAACCTAGTTAGAGGACTCATTTCAGTTATGGTACTCACCAACAAAGCAACTTAAATGTACATAATTATGTATGCAAGTGCAACATGATACCATTCTTGTGCATACAAATCATTAACAGTGATACTTATCCTTATTCCTTGACCAATGACTCAGACTTTAAACACCAGTAAAACCCCAATAGTAAGATTACTTGACCCATGCATATTTTAATATTTTATTTTAAGCATCCTTTACCTGTGCAGAAGATCCAAATAACTCTAATCTCGCAGTCATCACGTTCAGTCTACTGAAGCACGATGATCTCGTGCATTGGGTGTACGGGTATAACGCCTCCACAACCTCTCATGCTTCCACCTATAAAATGACGGCTTGTGTTGCCAACGACTCCACTGTAAATAATTCTGCCACAGACCCCATTCAGATCATCGTCAAAGTAGATATTGCAGCAAGTGTTCAAACGTCGCCAGCAGATTCGTGTGGAATCCATATAGAAACCGATGTAAGTTTATCTTGTTCGCCACGTGTGCAACGTCAGAATCAAAATGCTTAGCATTATATCGTGACATTTACTCCCTATTAAATTTTCTCCATATCTGAATCTTACCTTCTTTTGCATGTGACTTGGTACTTTTTTACAGAAGTTTCTGTTAGATTCACTGCCGTACTTTTTTGAATCTGTGTGCTTTTCACCCTTTTAGTCTAGCCGCAGGTACAATTTCACGTCAACTGCTTAAATTTATTGTTCAGTGTTTGGAATTGGGAATTGATCTTGACGTTTCCATGAGTATAGCATCCAATAACAACCGTCTTCCAGAGCCTTCCTCTCAATGTGGCCGCAGCTCCCTCAGGTCGGAAACTGTATTGACCTTCATTATGGGCAAAAGCATAATCTTTTAATCTTTTGATCTGCTCCAGCTTAGCAATAAGAACAGTATAAGCATGTATAGATTCAATGTTAATTTCGTGTTGGATCCTTGGGTACGTAAAATTTTGCCCTGTTTTAATGTTCGTACTAAGCATGATTTAATAATGTAAGAAGCTGATCTTAAAGTTAAGATATTCTCTTCTTGTAGGCTACAACCTCCGTCAAAACCATCAGACTTAGGTTTCGGTCACAGGGATACGCTGACATCGTCACTTCATCAGACAAGTTTTACGAGATAGCTTGTATATCCAACAATCTACAGGGCCAGACTGTTTCAACACTTGGTGCTAAAGCGTCGTAAGTTTTCATATTAAAAGTAATTCATGTTCGTAAATTTCTTTGAAAAGTAAGAAAATAGTTTTCCTTTTAATTGCGCGATTTGTGGGTGTTTTGTTTAGTTTTGTTTTGTTTTATCGGGGAAATGAATTTATGTAGCATTATTGTCTTAAAGCTAATAAACAATCAATACCGATCCAAATGTTATTCAGTATTTTTGATGATTTAGTTTTTACCAAAGAATGGATCTGTAATGTAAGTTTTACAATCTACAGCATACTCCACTCTTAACAGTATACTAGTAGAATACAAAGGTAAATGCGTTTATTTCACATGCGCATTTTTATATATATATATATATATATATATATATATATATATATATATATATATATATATATATATATATATATACACATATATGAGCATCTCATTCTGACCAGTCCGCGAAAGTAGAACAGTCCTTAATTACAATAAACTTTCATCGATTCCATCTAATTTGCAAAATCAGCACACTTATTGGTCTTATTGTGTGTATATGTGTGTGTGTTTGTGTGTGTATACTGTACATGTGTTTTTAAATTAGACAGTAATCATAGCTATGTTACTTACATGTCTCTACTTTAGATCTCTAGATGTTGTCATTTTAAACGAACCTCAAAGAAGGACACAGCTACGAGTGCTAGAGAAAACGACAAGGAAACCCTTGACTGAGGTCACACTTGGACAGCAAATCTTTCTGTCTTTTGAATATGATCCCGGATCTGTTACTGAAGGTAAGGATGAACAGCTTCTCTCTCTGTCTGTCTGCAAATTTTTAAGGTCTTGAACTCTTAACTATCTTCGCCTTTCTCTTTTGCTCAGTCATTACAGCGATCACTATTATATAAATCAGGATTAGTTTCTGTTGCTTCATAAACTAAACAAATTTGATGCAATACATAATTGTACAATCTCATTATAGACTGAGTATCAAGTAGAAATCTACTCTCAACAGCCCTTAACAATTTGGTTCTAGTGTCCGGATCAAAGCAGAAACAATTTAAGCTGTTAGAGTCAGAAAGATTTGTGTTAGATGTCAAAAGGTCTTTTCACATGTAAAGTAAGATGTGAAGCTTCGGCGCATTGCAACTGAGCGCATTTACATTGCAATTTAGCGCGATGAAATCTTACAAATGAGCCTCTGATTTTTAAATACAAATTGGCGACGAACTTTTCCCTACAATTGGTAAGATGAGTAAGAAACGAAGCTCAGCTGTACATTTGTTTTTCTCCATTAAAATTATTATTGCAATTTAGTGCTTCATTCAAAAGTTCAGACCTTTTACAAAAAATTAAGTACTGTGTTTAAAGTTAAGTGTCTATTAGAGAAAAAAAGAAAACATGTAATTAATTCAGTATTCGAGAGACAAATGTTAAAAAAATAAATAAAAACGGATACGGAATCTACAAGATATCCAAAGCACAAAATCGCAATATATAATCGATCACGTCACCTGGTATTGATCATTGTTTCTTACATAGAAGAATGACCCATTCGGGAGGTGAGAGACTCAACCTTGTCCGTGCAACTCTCTTGAATTTTGAACCAACACACACACACACACACACACACACACACACACACACAGACACACACACACACATGCTTATTGGATTGAAATCGCTTATACAACGAATTACAATATAATACTTCAGCAGCATTTGTCATGTACTAGTTCATAACGTAAACCGCTCTTTGATCGGAACCAAGGTCTTACAAACAATGAAGTTGGCGTTGATAATACCCGGATGTGGCAAATAGAAAATTCCAGAAATGTGAACAGTCTCTTTCAGAAGTCTGACACGTTAAGCTTTGCGTTGAATGGAACTTTTGTCTGCTACTATTAGCATTTCCTTTCTTTTCCAAAGTCGCGGTTTTGATAAGACTGTAACCCTGTGTATATGGCTAATTCGCCTAAATAAATACAGATGCATGATTACTAAACGCCCTGAAATGTTTATATAAATACGTATCAATAGTTAATCAAGGCGCCCAGTTGTTTTCACATTTCGGTGCTAAACTGTAGGGTTCTGGTCTGATGAAAAGCGTTCAATCGCAATGCGCCCTGAAGCTTACTTACTCCGTACTTAATTACTTATATACTTACTTTTCCTTCGGACTAAAAGGAAAGTTGTATATTGATAAAAAAATAAAAAACACATCCATTATTCAAGACCTTGCACCATCTTTTCTGCTGATCTCTGCGCAAGCCGCTGATGATACAGCTAGCTATTTCAGTCTCCATGGTCCGATGCCACGTGTTCTACAGGCTTCCTTCCATCCGTTTGCCCTCTGTTGTCCATCTCAGGGTTGTTCAATTGGTGCTTCCCGACTTTTCTTGAGAGTTTTATAAAGACATCATATTCCTATAATGGAGAAGGCAGAAATGGTAAATATACTGACGTCCTTCTTCTACTTGCAGGTCCAGATAATTATGGAACAGAATTTTACGTTGGTTTCCTGGGAAATGACCCACCTGGTAATGAAGCGTCTAACGCCACTCTTAAACTACTGGTGTATCCACGATATAGCGGGGTTACCACATTTGTCACTGTGGAGACAAAGAGTGGGAAGGAAACAAAATCCAGGAACTCAACTGGTGCCCTCGAATTTACAATTCCTGCAAGTATGATGGGATGTTCGAATGAAGGCGAGGCGGAGATTGTTGAGAAAGGAGTTCACATTTCGTCCACTCATGAGGTTGGAGTTGTAACCGTCAACTCGGAAACAAAGTCGCTTGGATATTACACTGCTCTTCCTGTCGATGTTTTGGGTACCAGTTACTACGTCATCAGCTATAGCACAATTGACAGCTCCTCCGAAATGATGGTCATCGCTACGGAGGACAATACTAAAGTTAATATAACCATTCCAACATCAAAACTTAATAAAGTTAAGGCACTTAATTCCACATACAGTCCAGGAGATACGATATCTATAACCCTGAATAGACGATATGTCTTTCATCTGGCTCAAAAAGCGGAATCGATAAGTGGTTACAAAATTGTTTCGGACAAGCTTGTGAGCGTCATCAGTGGCAACAGACTGGTAGCAATAGGTACGAATTTAACTCGCTTGGATCATCTCGTCGACCAATTGGTACCCACAACAAGCCAGGGCAAGCATTTCGTCCTGTTTAAAGCACCTCCCGGTATGACCGATTCTCGTATAACGTATTACAAAGTTCTTGCGATGGAAAATAATACGACCCTTACTAAAGGTGACGCTAACAGGACTATCATTGGAACACTTGCACAAGCTGGAAATGAAAAGGAACTGCAAATCACCACCGAAAATTACGAATTATTTGCGGATAAACCTGTCATTGTAGCACAGTTTCTGTCCTCACCTATTTCAGGTGAACAGCTTTCACATATCAGTCTCCACATTCTCTCTTTCACATTGTGGTTCAAATATGGTAATATGGTTTAAATGATGTTTATGCCAAGATCTAAGAGGTATAAGTACCATTGTACATGTATCATTTTTGTTTTCGTTTAAGTCTATGATATTCAGTTTGGTGTATTCTGAAGACAAGTAACAAATATTTGGACTCTAAACTTTGTCTACATTCCTAAACCATAAGACTTTTACTGCTTAAAATAATCTTGTAAAAATCACAACAGAAGAATATTCTTTCAGTGCTTTCATGCCAGATAAGTATAACTTTGGCGTCTTTAAGATTGCAAAGCAGAGAGAGAGAGAGAGAGAGAGAGAGAGAGAGAGAGAGAGAGAGAGAGAGAGAGAGAGAGAGAGAGAGAGAGAGAGAGTCATTCTGCGATTCATAACTTTCTCTTTGTTCGACCATTATCCTCACTGATAACGAATTCCTTTCAAATGTTTTGTTTCTTCTTTTATTCAAGTCATGAAATATGACCCTGCTATGACGCTGATACCGTCCGTGGAACAATGGGGAAGCAGTTACAAACTTCCAGCTTTCGAAACCTTTACGGACATTGTATTAATTACCAAGATTTCAGATCTCTCCAGACTTTTGGTGAATGGTAATACCTTAAACCCGACCTCATCAGCTGTGACAGGTAATCTAAGCCATTTTGTTAATGAACATTTTTTTTATATCGAAAATGAATAACATATATTGAGTTACAATAACAATAATAATAAATCAGTATTATTTATATTTTATAGGGTTTTTTTTTCTTCATTATAGCTACATTCTGCAGATACAGGTGTATTGCAGTTCAGCATCAACAGTAATAATAATAATAATAATAATAATAATAATAATAATAATGAAAGTAAAATCAGAAAAGAGTACGTTTGTGAGGTCAAATGGGTGCTGGGTTCGAAGCTAAATGGAGGTAGAACCATTGCACCCATAACTACCAACGCAGTCTCTATCACCAGGTACACGGATGGCATCGTTTACTGGAGCAGAAGAAGAGAAGACATTGATAAATGACTATAAAACTACTACCCATGTATGGTGCACTACATCCAAGAGCTAATGTGAACATACTGTACATTCCCAGGAAAAATGTCGGTGAAAGATGCCTGATAAGCGACAAGATTGCGCTGCGGTAGAAAAGTGGAGCCTAGTAAATTGTATCAGAGAAAATGATGAAGAATTTCTAACCTTAGTCGGGAGGAAGGCCTTCTAAGAGAGAAGCAGAGGAATGGAAGTGCATTGGTAGAACATAAGATTGAAGAAGAAAAGGCAATGTATGGACATTTTGTAAGGGAAACAGAACAACATAACAGTGAGGACATCTGGAGACTGCTCCAACTGGAAGAACGGTGCAGAACCAGGTACTCGTGCTCAACAAGGTGAAAGCAAAGCATACAAAATCAAGACGTCTCACCATTGGGTAGAATGCGCGGGAGTGCAGGATAAGACAATCAATAGCCTGGCCAGTGAGTGCAGCAAACAAGCTTAGTGTGAGAACAAAAGTCGGCACGACAAACTAGCATTAGCTGTACACTGCCAGCTTTCTAAAATATATTGGCATGAGTGCACAAACAACCAGATTGATCAACCTCGAAATGAACAAATGTTCATGACAAAAATGTCGATCTATTTATCTTTTTTACTGCTGCACACTCTATCTAGAATTGTGTGCAGTTATGCATCTGTGCATATTAGTTATTGCAGAAAGATTCAAGGTAAAATGGTAAAAGCGAAAGTATGATAGTGCTAAATGTTAAAATTTGGGGGTGGGAGAAAGAGAGACAGAGACAGAGACGAAAGAAAACAATGTTTTTATTTTAGGGTATGGTATGCGAAAATCCGAAAACAATGTTAATTTGAAGGATACTAGTTCAGGCAAGACCGTGATATTTTGTGGGAGTTTGTACCACTGTACAAATGGCCAGAGGAGAAAAGGTATACTTACAATATCTGGCCGTTACCTGAATCTGAACGAATGAAAGGGAGATTCATGTGTCTGGTCATTCTGGCCGGTTGTCTTATATAAAATGGTAGAGAAATATCCACAATTTTCTGTACAATTTTGTCGAACATGACCAATCGAGCGGTCAGAACACCCGTCTTGAATGGACTGTCAACTTAATTTGTTTTGCATATTTGTTGAGACGAACATATAGGATATGTTAGTCTCAGATGTGTGTTACGTTCAGTCAGGGATTTATTCCAACTTTAGTGTTTATTTTATTTCTAGATTATTTAATTCACAAGTATGTGCTTATTCATTATTGAAATTTAATTCTTTATCATTTCATTGCTATACCAATTTACATTTTCAATCGTTGATAGACCGCTTTGTTACTTTTATGATACTCATTCGGGTCTACCACTTACCCCGGCGAGCCCTGAACCAGAATATTAGCAATACCCGCAACAAGCAATAATTCCTGACTTTTTATCAATTAATCGTCTACAGACTGTTAATACTAAAATAATGACCAAAATATTCTCTATTTAGTAAATGTTAATTCAGATTAATCGAGACAGCAGGTTTTGGTCAGCTTTTCAGTATAGAGGATCAGCGAACCGTCAATGTCAAGAAAATGTCAGTCCGTCCCTGTACCGCATTTGCTTGCGTGCATTGCTTTGTTTTTTGTAAATATAATCTTAGTAAAATTCAATATTTCAACTAGAGATGAAATTAATATCTCATCCAAATCCTTTGAACGGCAGTTGAAACCCCATTTTGAAGACCGGTAACATCTGCCATCATTTTTATAGCACACCAAAAATGGAACGTCAATACTCGAGTATTTTCCCATGATGAGGAGGGAGAAATTGTTATTCGCCGAAAACATTGATTGTCGAATTACCACCTCAAGTGAGAGCTCTACAGTTGAATTAGAGAGGTCTCTAATTCTATTACAGATGTCTCTTATTCTATTATAGCGGTCTACAAATCAGAACAAAATATTGCGGGTTATAATTGAATTAGAGAAGTCTCTAATTGATATATAAAGGTATCTAATTGATATATCGAGGTCTCTAATTGATATATCGAGGTCTCTAATTCGATTGTAGAGCTCTCTGAACAATTAGAGAGCTCTATATTTTGAAATGAATATATGTAAAAACGGCCGGATGATCACAAGGAACACAGAGTGACTGAGAACAGCAATGCAAAAATCCTATGGGATTTCAAAATCCAGACTGACAAGATACGTTACAGGCGGTCAGATACGGTACTGGTTGACAAGGTGAGAAACCTGACCTACGTCACTGACATAGCAGGACCAGGGGACTATCACATCGCACTCAAGGAACAAGAAAAAGTAACGAAGGACAATTACCTTGCAAGATAAATTAGAAAGGTCTGTAAAACTTAGAGATCGTATCAGTTGTGGTCGAAGCATTGAAAGAGGGGAATCCTCCTCTTCTACCTCCACCTTATCAGCATCATTATCATCAACAATGAGGAGACCTTGAAACTGCAGGTCTGATTAATTTTGCCTTAGAGTCATTATGCGTCATCTCCTACGTCTATTCCCAAACCTGCGTATTATCAGTGTCAACTTCATTCAAAAATGGCGAAAGACTCGGTCATTAATCTTATGAGATTACCAAATTATAGGCCTTTAATCCGATCATGAGCGGTTTATGGCATAAATAATGCTATTACTAATGTTGCTGAAATATTATATTTTAATTTTGTTGTCTGGCTGTAAATGCTATTAAACCAGTAAGCACAGCTTTGTTGGTTCAGTATTAAAGAGAACAAGGCGAAGGTCGAATCTTTTACCTCCCAAATGCGCCATTCTTCTGTGAAAGAAACAATAAAAAAATTGTGGGTGTCGTCAATCGAAATTTCGTTTCTTTGCTCACTTTTTTTCTGTCTGGTTCTCATCTGTTTACTTGTTTCTTATTTGTAATTCTTTCCTTTTCTTGTAGTAAATGCTAAATCTTTATCATGTTTTGCAGGATCAGACAATGCCTACAAATATGCCATATTACCGGGCCTCGGCCCTGATATCTACAGTTTGAAAATCAACGGCATTGATACAACCGTTTTTCTAGCTATTGCTTATAGTTATAAGAACACTGACACTGGTGGAGTCTACCTTCCATTTGGATATAGATACACAAAGCTTTCGGATGTACGTATTATAAGTATACCTTATTAAATGAAACCTTTAAAGTCTTAATCAACGATTTAGCAGAGATCCTTTTATATCAAGCAGATGCGTTAGCTGTAATTATAATATTGTGAATCAATCAAATGCACTCTCTTCCTAGTCTCATTCTAGTTTGGGGGAGATGCGGTAGCTCAGTTGGCACAGCGCCAGACTTACAATCCAATGGTCTCGGGTTCAGCACCTGTTTAGATCATGCTGCCTTGATCTGTCCTTGAGAAAGACTCTTTGCTCCCATTTCCTCGGCATTATATAGCCAATAATGTGCTAAAAGTGCCACTAAAACACAACCAACCAAATCATTATAAATTTGATATGATAACATTTAACGAGAGCTGGAAAACACAAATTGCATGGAAAAGGCAGTGCTGTTTTTATAAAAAAAAGTGTCTCATCATTTTATAGTCTTTGAATAATGAAGCAATATTTAAATACAGTATCTTCATAAGTTTTAGTCTGTGATTAAAGTAGTATTGCATATGAATTTTTTTTAAAAAAAAGATGAGCACGCAACCGCCTGCTATTTAAATGTCTCCACTAATCAAACAGTTATTATACATACATTAAATTGAAATATATTAATAACTAATTATGACGATCAGTTCTAGTCAGTTCTTCTGCAGCGTTATATTGTGCTTTGGTGTTGTTCAGGCGGGAGCAGGCTGATTTGGACCATGGCTAATTCGGACCATGGCTGATTCGGCCCAAATCACGGGCTGATTCGGATCAAATTCCAGGCTGATCCGGCCCAAATTCCAGGCTGATTCGGACCATACAAATTTTATTAAGTTTCGTCTTGGATTTAACAGTGATATTTACATTTGTTTAAAATATGATATAAAATATTATTTCCCAGGTACGTTCAGCAGTTCAAATCTGCATTTAATGAAAAAAAACCCCGATTTTACGCGAGATACTGACGTTGTTATAATGATGTAAGACTGTTCATCTCGCATCGGCAATTTAATAGTGAAATATTTTCAAAGCAGCTCATTCACCTTTGTGGCATTTTTTTTTATTATTTATTTTTATTTATTTATTTTGTTTTTTGCGAAATTCTCCTTTATTTATATTATACTAAAAAATAAAAATAAACGGGTTATGTCAAAGCAAAATTAGTAGTGGAATATTTAAAAATTCAATACAATATCATAATTCATTATTATTCGTCTATATTCTGCTAATCTTGTGGCTGTCGTAATAATTAAAATAAAGAAAATGATAACATAACGAAAATGGTGGTGTTATCTCTGTTGAAAGATGAAATTCATTTTTACAAATCTTTGTTTAAAGCACAGTATGTTATTTGCTTTCTTTGAATTCATAATTAATCATTTAATTTTAAGCAAATTACTAACTGCAAAAAATCGTGAAAACATGGCCCATTCATATATATATATATATATATATATATATATATATATATATATATATATATATATATATATATATATATATATATATATATATATATATATATATATTTACGACTCTAGGTCTTAAAATAATGTAACAGAAAGAAAGTGAAACCAACAATGTAAGCAAAATCAACAAGCAATTTATTTCTAGACTATTCAAGTGAAAATTCAAAAGACACTTACAATAACGTGAATTAAAGTCCAGATAATCCAATAATCCTAAGTGTCCTAATTACAAGTCCTAAATATAGAATGTTCCAAATTAATTCCAGTACCCTTGAATGTCCTGATGTGACAAGTCTTGAATGTCCTGATGTGTCAGTAGTCTTGAATGTCCTGATGTGTCAGTAGTTTTGAATGTCCTGATATGCCTGAATGATGTAATCCAGAATATCTTTGAATGAAATCACATAAATCCCAAAGTCAAGTATTAATCCAAAATGAGAATGAGCACTCTTAGTAATTCCAATGAATATTTCAAATAAATAATTCCTCTGTCTAAACTTGTTCTGATTTTCACAACTGTAACATCTGATTATTAAAATCAATTCCTTAATAGACTGATCTCAATAGACTAACATGAAGTTTACTATAGGAATGGTCTCCCACTTACTAAGCCTGTATATATATAAAAGGTGTACAAGACAAATCGCACATCAGAATATGGGTAATAAAAATGGAAAAATACCTGGCTACATGACTTTTGTCATATCAAGACACGGAAAATTCCAATCTAATTGTTAAATTCTATGTAAACAAGACTGACCTTGAACTTAAATTCTGTAAATATGTTGTTTACCAAATGACCATAATCTGACTAAAGTACAACTTACCTCGTTGGCACATATTATAAATTCAATATGCATAATAACAGTATGTTAATGCTTTTGTTACATTGTTTTTGTCTAAACATACTGGTCTGGGTATGTTAATGCCTTGTTAGATTTTTGTGGAATTTTTTAAAAACTCTGTATTATATATACTAATAGTACTAAATAAAACTTATATACTAAAAAATGAAAGTGGGGTCCAATAAAATATATGATTTAGTTCCATACATTATCATATGTCTATATTCTCCTAATTTTGTGGACCTCGTAAGATGAAATATATTTTAATAATCTTTGTTTAAAGCACCGTATATTAATTTTTGTTCTCTGAATTCATAATGTATCATTTAATGTTCTGCAAATTACTAACACTGACAGAAATCAAGAAAACAGTGGTCATGCAGTTAATTTGTTTTTGTCTATATATATGGGTCTCAATATGCTAATGTTTTAGTTAGATCTTTTTTGTCTATATATATACTGGTCTGAGTATGCTAATGCCTTTTTTAATAGATTTATGTAGAAATCATTGTTATACTAAATAAATCTTATTTACTACAACAATTTGCACCATAAGTTATTTCATTAGCTGAATTTATAATGAATTATTTAATTGTATGCACATGATTAATGAAAGTGTATACTGTACAAGAGCAAAGATAAAAAGATACATATTATTATTTAAATTAGTTTCATTGCAAACAATAATAGTGACAGCATCTGACCATCAATGTGCAAAACCTGTTTGATTAATGCCACTATAATTAAACATCATATTATCATCATTTGTTTAATACTTTGTTTAATCAGTGCATCCTTAATTAATTTAATTTAAAACGCTAATAATGGGATCATCTGACCATGAACTGGCAAAACCCTTTTGATCAACTCTGCTATAATTAAAGTACTTTTGATGTCATTTGCCAATTTACTGAATTTAATACCATTCTATAACACAAAATATAATGCTGACTTGAAATAACTTTGTGATCTTTGGTTACATGGAAGTGTTATTATATTTTATATGTATTAATATAATAAAATATCTATTCAGAAATCAATATTGAATTCATTTAATATGTACTTTAAATGAAATATTTCCAAATGTTTCAAAGGGTAAAAGGAAAATAAGTTGGTTTACTGGTTCAAGAATTTACTCAAAAGATAAAAATTCAATGATAACAATAAAGTATGCTATACTGTTATGCTACTCATCAATAACTCTTTGTACAAAATTGTTTGGGGTAAATACAATGTGAAGAAAGCACAATTTGCATGATAAATCAATAAAAACCATGGGTTAATTTATATGCATTACTGTTTGATAGAGTTGTAAGTCAGCCATATTGGCCCGATTTATGAAAAGTTTCAAAATGTTTTTCAGATATATTAATTCAAATAATAACTTTATATTTTCTTTATTTAAAACATTGAAAAGTTACTTTTTGTTTAAAAAATCAAAATGCGATAGCTCATACCTATTTTGTTCTGATTTCAGCTAGAAATTTGCTAATAACTATTTTATGTAAATTTAAGAGCTGAAAATCAACCTTTTACATTCTCTTACTATGTTGCAAAAATAGTAATAACTACTAAAATAAATAAGTTATGTGTGTTCTACTGCTTTTATTATAATATTTCACATGGTCCGAATCAGACTGGCATTTGGGCCTGATCAACCCATAATTTGGGCAGAATCAGCCAGCATTCATACCAGATACAGATCACTAGTTTCAATTCTCTTTAGAAGCTTAGAAAATATTTTAAAAATTTGCTTTTTAGTATCAAAATTGTTACCAATATATATCGATCTATCTGTTATTGCTATTATTACTATTACTACCACCATTATTATTATTATTATTATTATTATTATTTAACAATCAAATTATTTTAATGCCCTCATCAGACTACACAATTCATATTTATCAGTATGTATGATTGTGATATTCAGCTTGCACAAATGTTTAATTTATTTTTTCATTACTCTTTCATATTTTATTATGCTGAATACACTAACGGGTCCAAATCACTCCTTTCCTGATTTCAGTGCACTAATACCACAGCAAGAAATGGTGATCTTTTGGACAATGACTGTGACGGTTTAATCGATGAGGAGATGGTCAATAGTTTAGGTAATGTATCTTTTTGTTTCCAGTGAAAAGATAACCATTTATTATTTTTTAAAAATCTAGTGTAGAATTATCGTATAAAATACTCCATTGCAAGACAGTACATGTACCTTTCTAAGTTTAATGTACATATTTATCAACATATTCTGATACCATCAAAAAAATGAACAAAAATTATGACAGCATGCCATCATCGTGAAGAAAAACAACCACTCAAACAACCAAAATAATAACTTCAACAATAGTAAAAACAACCACTCAAACAACCATAACAACTTCAAAAGTAGAAGTAAAAATAAACATTACAAGGAATAAATTATAAAAAAATAGTTAAAGGTCTTAATGTATTGTCATTAAAAAACATCACCAAAATTTGTTTGCTTTCTTTATAATACTGATGCTTTATAAGAAGAATATATAAGAAGTATTCATTTGCAAGGGTTTTTCTATCCAGTTATTAAAAAATGGAATTTAACTATGGGCCATCTGCAGGTGTTTTCCTTTTCTTTTCAACAGTCTATATTTCAATATAAACTGTAGACCGAGTTTCTTCTGTCTTGGAAATTGCTTTATTATTTGGCTATTATTATCCATTCCAAGCTAACCACGTATTTAATATATTGCTCCCTAAATGACAGCAAGCCCTTGGAAACACCTGCAATTTCTCTGTACACGATTTTATGTGCATCATGCTCTGTCTTGGAAATAATTATTACAAGCCAAATAAGAAAGTGATTATTTAATGATGGTATGCAATGAGCAGTTGTGTTATTAATTTATCTATTTTTTTTATTCAGATGACGATGGGGATGGTTTGGTGGATGAGGACACCATTGCATCTGCAAGAGGTAGGCTACTTCAACTGTGTTACAACATTGATAAGTATGTCATCTGCAAGAGGTATGCTACTTCAACTGTGTTTTCAACATTGATAAGTATGTCATCTGCAAGAGGTAGGCTACTTCAACTGTGTTACAACATTGATAAGTATGTCATCTGCAAGAGGTAGGCTACTTCAACTGTGTTACAACATTGATAAGTATGTCATCTGCAAGAGGTAGGCTACTTCAACTGTGTTACAACATTGATAAGTATGTCATCTGCTTTCAAAGTGCAGACATATGTCATGTTCTTTCATTTAAAGTTTGTCTCTGTTTTCACAGAAACAGGCTGAAAGATATGCAATCCTGCTGGCGAAGTTCGAGAAAACATTTCCTGACTGGTAAAATATATACCAACAAGTTACCAGTAAAGAATTCTTCCATATGTAAGGATCAGTGGAGGAATAGGACATGTTTCACGTTTAATTGGTTTACGAGACATGGTCAGCTGTTGCTATGAGAGCTTTATCACCTGTGTAAAAGATGTCCCCTACAACATATACATTGTAATTTTCTATCCCACAATGTCTCAAGAGCCAAATTTTCTTCGGTGACAAATTTCTTGTATTGTGATCTCCAGTAGTCATGGACAATTTGAAATGATATGAAATATTAAATGGCATGGATTTAAATGCTTGGAAAATCTCATGCATATAATATGCTACACACTTTCAAAATAAAATTTTGCACTAGTGTAACTGATCAGTATGTAATGTCTAATGTGTTTTCCAGATAATATCGATTTCATGAAAATCCGGCCAAGGAATATTCAAGCCTCTGGTACAGCGAACTTTACAGCTTCGACCAAGGCTGTTACAGGATCTAATGGGCAAGTATCATATCGAGATAGGCAAGCTCTTTGCTGGGAGGGGGGGGGGCACACAACCACACACACATGCATATACATGTGTGTGATTTTTGTAAAGATTCGATTTGTGTATCTTTACTTTTCTTCACCTAAAGTATAGAAATATTCAATTTGACATACTTATGTGCTGGTATCCTGGTATTCTTTGAGAATCGATATGTTCATAAAGTAAAGAAGATTTATTTTAATTGATTTTAAATGTTGTTTGTAATATAATAGAGATGCAAGTAAACCATGACAAGCAGGTCCTTGACTTCTTGATTAACATCTTGGTAAAAGCATGCAAAATCTATTGGAAAGCTCAATTCATAATCTCTTGTCCTTCAAGAGAAAACAGGTGATCTGAAATACACCCTTAAGGGAAAAAATTTCATAAAATATTACAAAACAAGAAAAATTGAAGTTTATGGTTGCCAGGTAAGTAAAAAATAAAAATAATGAAAACAATAAAAGGATTTGAAGAAAAGGCAGAGACTAGTCTGTATTAACATGGCAACATTCAAGGATGATTTAGAAGGTTTATATAAAGATGCAAAGGTTGTGAAAGCACAGAAATAAATTAGTTTCCCAACTTTTCCACCTTGTGTAGCTCTTCGTAAGGGAGTATAAAAATAATTACATCTATGAAGCATAAATTCGATTTAAATCAGATTCATTAAACATTCAAAACAAAAGCAGTCACAGCTACATAAATTATATATCAAAAGAATAAGCAAACACCAGGATGCATAAATAAATTGATAAGAAGAAACAAGTACATGTTTTACAGAAACACAGAATGACTATATTAAATTTATAAAAATGAAATGCAGACAAGACAAATTGTGTAGGGTATTCATCAAATTTTGCCTGGCTTGCTTGAATTAAACATCGAGACTGAACAATTTGGAATGCAGGCTTTTCTTTAATAAGGTCTAGTTGATAACAACCCTCTTTATAATATAAACATGTTTATTCACCAACTTGCTAATGTTTCAAAACTTAATGACAACTTAAAATAAACACCACAGTTTCAAGACATCTTTTGACGAACATACAGCAGGTGTCAAAGAAGCGTGTTCAAAAAAAAAAAGAGAAAGATCATGAATTCTTGTTCATAAAGTCTGTTACTCTGTGGTTTAAATGTAAAGAGGAAATAGCTCGCAACTGGGACCACACAAAAAATATGTCCTGCTTTGCAAAGCAAATGGCCATGAATTAGTACAGCGCCATTGAATGAGTAGCTTTAATTCTACCATTTATAATTACATCCTGGATTAAGTAATCAATTTATGGGCAATTTACACATGTATATGTGTCAAAATAGAAGCAAATATTACCATAAACAAAAAGAGGAGATAGAATCACAAAATATTTACCATTTCTTTACATAAGATATTTGCACACTTTCACATTTGTCCAATCCCCCCTCTTTACACCCCCCCCCCCCCCCAATAAGGTTTTGTAATTTATAGCTTTGACTTTGACTGAAATTTTTATGTTCTGACACTATTGTGATTGTAGATCCAAATTTATACGTTCTCTCCTCGTTCATACAAACACACAAAAAACTGTGGAGGACCACTGCCTTTCATTAATCAGCTATGTCTTTCAGATGTCGGCTAGGAATATCTGGAGAACCATTCTACCCGGCTGCTGAGTGTGCAAAGAGTGCTGTATCCACTGCAGACAAAGTTGTGATAGATTGTGGCTTGTTTGAATCTGTCAGGTTCGAAGACTCCAACGTGCTCTATTTCAAAGCAGCATTAGACTACTGCTTTAGTTCATCAGATCCTCTTTGTGCAGTGAGTATAAAAACATCAGATCCTCTTTGTGCAGTGAGTTTAAAAACATCAGATACTCTTTGTGCAGTGAGTGTAAAACATCAGATCCTCTTTGCGCAGTGAGTATAAAAACATCAGATCCTCTTTGCACAGTGAGTATAAAAACACTTTGGATCTTATTGTATCTTAGATATTTGACAGAACTTACCTTAGCTGAATTGCTGTAGAAACAAGAAAGTGAAAATATAATTTATTTGCCAATGGACTACCAGTTCTAAAGCATATGAGGGGTATTTAAAAAGTTCAGAATATTAGTTCACAGTACAACAAAGTTCTTTATTAGTAGTTTCAGTGCATCCCCTCAAAGTACTCCCCATGCATCTCCATGCACTTTGTAAGTCTGATTATCCAATTATAATTATTAAATGCCATTTTGTATTAGCTTTTGGGTATATTGTTCATACACTGGAAAACTGTACTTCCAACAATATAGTGGCTTTCAAATTGTTGGCCCCTCAACAATTCTTTGATAACGGGATTCAGTCAAAAATCACTTACAGCTAAATCAGGGCTGTATGGAGGATGTGGCAGAGTTTGGATGCTGTGCTCCTTCAGCAAATCTGTTACAAAGGCAGATTGATGTGCTGGTGCTTGTCATGGAATAGATGGATACCTCAGGTACTGATGTAGGCATGGGTGGTTTGGTAGTGTTTCACAACGTTTGGCAACACTTTGGAGGCATACAAATATCCAGTGACACTACATGTAGTAGAGTCAGACACAAGTACCTGGACATTCTGGCCTTTTGCATAACAAAATAATGCATATAAAACTCTCTTGACACTCTGACTACATCAAGCAATTTGTGGTCTCTGCTTGTTTTCTCTGATCCAAACTTTATTATTTTCTCTCAAGTCAGATTCAGAATAGTAAATCCATGTTTCATCACCTGTGGCAATCTCATTCAAATGTCTCTGGCCAATCTTTCAATATTTGGTGAGTAGCTGTTTGTCCATTTCAACCTCAGTCTGTTTTTTATCAGCCATCAACTAATGTGGCCCCCATCTTGCACAAACCTTTCTCAGCTTCAAATGATTCTTTAATATATTCAAAACAGCAAATGAAATAATGCCTGTGATAATAGAAATATCTTCCACTGTGTATCGAGCATCTTCACCAATTGCCCCCTTCACCGCAGCCACTTCCCACTCACCAATCGCCAGACAATGGTCTTCCAGAATGTAGGACATCTTCCATGGATTTTGTGACCATCTTTACAACAATGAAACCACCTCAGAAAGGATATGACAGAGAATTAAATTCTTAAACTTTATCCAAGTCAGTCTTGGTATCTGGTAGAGTACCTTAAGAGCACCCAGATTTTGCAGCTCTCTGCTCAGTAGCAGAATTATTTTAGATTTCTGTCATTCACCTATGTTACATCACATGCATATATCTGCAGGTGTCTGCCATGCTGCATGTTCAGCTGCAGATCATGTTAAAGATCGTTATTTTGTCTATCGATTGGTGTTCAATATATTGACAGGCTCCAAGAAACAAAAAAGTTATAACAAAATATTATGAAGTTTTCAAATACCCCTCATATAAAGATTAGAAAAACTCAGAATTCTTTGATTGCAGTCAGTATGTTACATATACTGTGTAGTATTATTTCCTCTTTCAGATAGTGTGCTACATACACTCAAAATTCTCCATAGGAATTTGAAAGTTGCAGTTTGGGACTCCTTGAAAAAAGTTGCAGTCTCAGCCCTAAAACTAGGAGTCCCAATAACGATAAAACAAAATTTTCCTTGCAGAACATTATGTGTGTATTGTTGTGATATTGTTGAATAGCAGGACATCCATTTTGTTTCTGAAAGAGAATAAATGAATCATAAATTCAGGTTTATGTCTTTTATTCTCCCACCTCTCATCCTCATGACAGGGGTGAAACACCCTAAATAATTTTATGGGTTATATGTATGTGTCTTTGTGCAATGATTGCATTTTTCAAGTTTGGTAAAAACAAAAAAAATATTTGAAAATATTGTTGTATATGGACAAGATATCTACCAAGTTTCATTAATGTAGCCCATGAATTTGGCATAAATAAATACATAAAGTATAAAATATTAAATAGCATGATAACAGACAAAATAAATGAGCATCAAAAATATAATATTACACAGTATGTATCATGGAAGAAAAACAATATCTGAAGGATTATAATATTTTTTTAAAAAATTAAATATTTTAACTTTCAGTATAATAAGAAACTCAGATCAAACTGGAGTTTACTCATCAACTGCATATATAACATGATGACATCGTAAGAATGATGGCATTATATCAAAAAGAAATATTTGTTCTTTTGAGAAAGCTTTCAAACCAGTTTATGTTCTAAAACAATAAAGTAATTGAAATATACAAATGTTACCTGAAGTTCAATTAATTTGCCAAACTGGTTCAGTGGCTGGCCTTCTTTAGCTAGGTAGAACATAGTTCTGAATTGGGCCTCTTTTCACTCATCAGAGTCTCTTTCTATTTCTCTACTAATCACATGTTTGATGACAATTGGCATGGTAGTTTTCTTGTTCTTAGCCTGATGTACTTAAATGGCAAATAAATGATCCTTTGAGACCTCATGCCTAGTAAATGTTGAACTTTGCAAGTTTGGTGTTCCTTTGGTTGCCATTGCATTTTTCCTTCCACGGTCATGACACCATGTGCATTATGCTAATAATGTTCCATTGTTTTCTCATTTTTCATCCAATGGGAATGTCCTATTTCATGATTCATTCCACTAATCTCTCAGTCTCTTTGGCGTTCTGTTTTATTTATCAACACTATCTACTAATTTCTGTCGACCAGTCTCGCAAGAATCCAGCTCATCTGTAGCCTTGCGCTTGGCACCAAAGAAATTAAGTAAAGTTGCCATCGGAAAAGTACACATGTGATAATCACTCAAAAACAAAAGTATATCTGTACATGACACTGAAAAACAGCTGATTTTATGATGATTTATGACGATCAACATGGGAGCTCATATTCCTCCAATAAACAAAAAAAGTCCCAAAAGCTTGGCACTATTTTTCTAAATATGGTATACAATAAAATGCAAGTGTTCCTAACATCATGTAAGGATATATGATGGATTAAAACTGTGCTGATTGAAGCTTATCAAAGAGAGGTGTCAAAGCACATGTGCGTGTAATTAGTCTTTTGATCAAAATGATCACAAGGTACCGACAATAGATTAACAGGTGTCTTAATCTCCTTGTGTGTTAAGTTCTTACATATGCAGCTTCACCTAATTGCATTACAATCACTTGAAGTTTGTTCGATAGCTCACACACTATATGATTGATACTTGCTTTGTATAAACAGATCTAATAAATAAGAATTTCGCCAACAAAAAAAATTGCAAACAGAGGACTCAGCTCTTGGAATTTTCATGCGTCCAAAATGAAGAATACACATACCTTTACACCTATTTCGGCCTCCCCAAGAACCTGATTACACTGTACAGTAGTATTCCCTCTTTCAGACAGTACACTACATATACTGTACAGTATTATTCCCTCTTTCAGACAGTATGCCAACCAGTGGCTGTTGGTAAAAGATCTGTAAATACGGATGATGCGCCAACTGTGAATACCAGTGTGCTTGTTACAACAACATATGGAATATCTGGGAACAGCAAAGGTAAGGGTCTCAGGTGTGATGGTCATAATGGAAACAGCAAAATGTCGTGATAAAGATAAACCTGGGATATTGTGTTCATAATTCGTGTATCTACTCTATTACAACCACATTATTCTTAACTTCCCTTCATGACATGAATCCCAGTGGAAATGGAGTAAATATTGTGTGAACATGGATTAGGTTTATTTTACTGCAATCCTCACAATATCCACTGACAACAAAGGTTACTGGCTTCATTATCTATCAAAAACTGTGTACAGAAGAAATGTATCTCAGAATGAGACATGTCTTGTTTTTTAATATGCTGACATGTCCAAAATGAAAAATAGAAGGACAGGTAAAACCGGGATGCTATAGTGCATATTTAAATCACTGCTGTGCATGTCTGATAATTAGTGGCAAATTTAAAAATGGATTTCTGAATATTTTGGAAGAAACAAAGAAACACGTTAATGATACTTATGCATGTAGAAAAAATGCTAATACACTGTATCAAGGGCAAAATAATGTTTGCAAATGAAGATCAAAGATACTTTAACATTGAAAAAAATGGTAAAACAAACTAAATATTGATAAGTGAAAATGCATAATTGACAAGACTATTATTTTTGCTGATGGTAATAAGAAAAACAAATAGTATTGAAGAGGTTGTTAATTGCACACATGTATAAGAAAAATGTATGAAGAGAATGACTGAAACATAATTTAAAGCTGTAACAGGAAAGAATGGCAATGTTTTATGAATGCCTCCCTATTTATGTTAACATATTGATTTATTTTTACAGGTGATGCAAGCTACAGCAGTCCTGAAGTGAACGCTGCTCAGTGTGTACAGAATACATATATACTTGTCGTTTTAATTCTGTTATTGATAGCATTAACTTTGTCTTTTGCATGTGCTGTATACTTCTTTTGTAAGCTTAAAAGAGAACGAAAACATAAAGAAAACAATAGCTCTTGAAAGAAGACACTAAAAAAATTAAATGGTAAATTATTTTTCATGTTGTGTCCTAGATCAATTCTAAATGTTTATGCTGTGCCAGAGAGAAGAATCACACACACACATATGCACACACACATGCATGCATGCACACACACACATATACACACACACACACACAGAGCATTGTCATAAACTATTTTGTATCAAATACAATATGTGATAAAATTCATAAAAATCTATGATTATCTGAGCTTTTGAACATTTAGTAGATGATAACTGGTAGTCTCACTCTGGATGCCAGAAATACTCATAAAGAAACAAAACTGTAGGCTTAAAGGACATTCCATATAATCTGGAGTGTTAAGGTTGGGTAAGAACACTTACAGACAAACTAGCTGGCCTGGATTTTATAGTCAGTTGGTATGTGTGTTAGACATTGGTGACAGAACTAGAAGGTTTGATCCTCGGCAGCAATATGCTTTTTCCTTTCTAATTACATTTGTTGCTATGACAAAACTTCAACTGTGCTGAGTTAAGGTGAGAGAGATTATCGACTACTTTGGGGTATATGACTGGTTTAGAGAGATTTGGGGGCAAATATTAATTTATGTATGGGGTGAGGAGTGTCTTTGTTGAGGTATGTAAAGCCATTTACAGACCAGTCTAAATGGTTCAGGCCTTTAAGACTGGTATTGTGAGTGATCCTGACTTTGGTTTGAGCAGTCCTGAGTTTGATTCTCTGCACATCACTGAAAGTGCGGATAATTAAGGTTAGAATAATATATGTTTTACTGTGTTAAAAATAATTATTGTTTATATTTCAATATTGAAATCATAGCGTTCCTTCCTGAAATGTTTTATTGCTCTTTTAAATACAGTGCAACAATGTAATCTCTACAGTCAATTCAAGGCTGTTTATATATTCTTTAAACTTATATTGAAGTGTCCTGTTCTACTTTAAATTTTTTAAGATTTGAGTAATAATAGAATCACAGAGCAAACTAAGTCTAATGGTAATTTAAACAAAATTCTGCCCCATAACCATTATATGAAAAATCAAAGTTTTGTAATTACAACAAACACAATGTACATATATGTATATTTCAGTTTGAGGGTATTAAAATATGTTACTTACATATATTTTACTTTTTCTTCATATTGACTGCACATTGTTAATTTTTGGCAAGTTGTATGAAATCTAATAAAATGTTTGCATTGATAATTTATTTTTTTATCTTCATCTTGTTGTCAATTTCAGCTAAATATTTGTCATAATCTGTTAATTTCAGCTAAATATTTGTCATAATCCATAATTTTTCAGATGCATAAATATCAGTTAATTTTATTAATTTTATTCATTAGGTTGGAAGAACCTGTGTGGATTAGAAAAAGACATAAATATGATGACAAACTTTGTTAAGATTTTTCTGATGAATAAAGTATTTTTATATTTTTGTCTTGTCCTATTGCATTTAAAACACCATGTAATCAGTATCGAAATAAGATGTCTGTTGTGGAAACAAGATCATCCAATCAGATGTAATAGAATCTCTTAAATATGCTGAGATGTTGCTGGTATTCTGATTTACAGTCTGTACCTACTTATAAATCGGGTCAAACTGCAAACTGCATAGATCCAGATCTGTCGTCACATAATTTGCCAGCAGATCTGGATCTCTGCAGTTTATCAGGAGTAATCGGTAGAACAAACAACATAGACATAATATGCCAGCAGATCAGGGTCTATGTTGTTTGTTCTGCCAATTACTTCTGACAAACTGCTGAGATCCAGTTTGCAGTTTGACCCGACTTATAAGCGAGTATTTATGGTAGTTCCCAATCCTAATGATAAAAGTACTAAAATTAACTAAATTTGTTCAGAAATATAGCCTTTGTGTTGATGGGGGCCCTGGGTGGCCGAGTGGTCTAAGGCACTCGCCTTTACAGATCACTGCCATCTCACCTCTGTCCACGTGGGTTCGAGTCTTGGGCTCGGCCAATGTGGTTATGTGAGAAAGCTTGCCCATAGCTTCCCGTGGGTTGGTGGGTCTTCCCGGGATTTTCCCAGGTTCTTCCTCCACCAGATATACTGGCCACCATGTATAGCCTATCATGTGCTGAAAAATGGCGTTAAACCCATAAAACCAAACCAAACCAAATCAACTGGCATATTTACAAAGGCTAACTCAGTTTGTAAATTCTAATCTTCTCTGATGCCCTCTACTATGCTTAGTATAACTCAGATAACCTGCACAACTTCAGCAAATTCAGAGTATTTTGCCTGTATTCTGTAGACAGTAAATATGTAACATTATTATTAAACCAGAGGTAGCTCAGGTAACATATCAGAAAAGTTACAAAGTAATAATAAAATTCAGTGTTATTAATATAGAGAACACAGGTGAAATGAACTATGTGACATAATAGCTTGCAATCAAACATTTCACATGTATGGTATTAACCTGAAGTACAGCTGGAAAACTGTATTGCCCGCTAGTCATTATACCGTCTGTACTCGCTTATAAGTCAATTAAAACTACAAACTACACAGATCCAGATCTGTCATCACATAATGCACTGGCAGATCTGGGTCTATGCAGTCTGTAAGGACTAATCAGTAGAACAAATAACATAGACCCTGATATGCCAGTGCATTATACGATGGCTGATCAGGGTCTATGTTGTTTGCAGTTTGACTTATAAGCGAGTGTATACAATGTCTTACAGCTATATGTACAATAATAATTTGTAAACCAGTGTTGTACTCTGATTCTACAGTATATAGATGGCAATATTTCTCACTTTTCAATTACTGTGTTATACTCAGATTCTACAGTATATAGAAGGCAATATTTCTCACTTTTCAATTACTGTGTTATACTCAGATTCTACAGTATATAGACGGCAATATTTCTCACTTTTCAATTACTGTGTTATACTCAGATTCTACAGTATATAGATGGCAATATTTCTCACTTTTCAATTACTGTGTTATCTCAGATTCTACAGTATATAGATGGCAATATTTCTCACTTTTCAATTACTGTGTTATACTCAGATTCTACAGTATATAGACGGCAATATTTCTCACTTTTCAATTACTGTGTTATACTCAGATTCTACAGTATATAGATGGCAATATTTCTCACTTTTCAATTACTGTGACCCCATGCAGCAATACACAGAATTTTTGTATACTAATTAAAGCTTAGGGGAACAAGGTTACACCTTTTGTACATATAATAGAATATTTTATAATTTATGCAAACTAAAAATTAAATCTTAAACCACACTTAAAACCAACTCTCTTTCAAATAATCAAGACTGATTTTCTTAAAGCTATCAACAGATCTAGCTTGTTTTGGACATGGTATGGAAGTGAATTCTAAATCACAGCACAAGAATACTGGAGGCTACATTTAAAATGTTCAGTATTTGGTTTGGGCAGTTTTTAAATTTTCAAAAGGTTATCGACTGTAAAGAGCACTCATTGTGGTTTTCTTGAAACAATTCAGTCATGTATGTAAGTATACATCCATTTATACATTTATAAACAAATAGAGCTTCATGAAAATAAATTTGATTTTGAATTTATTGCCATTTCAATTCTCTGAATAGAACTGCAGACAATGTTTCAAGTGAAGCATTTAGTATGGTGCATGTGGCACATTTTTGCATTTTATGGATCCTATCTAGTTGTATTCTATAACAATTTCCCCAAATAGGTAAACATTAATCAATTATTGGTAGTATGTAGGGATTATAGAAAAGGATTATTGTATCTATAAGAAAGTAGGAAAGACACTTTTTAATTTTTTGAAGCAGAGCTATCTTTGAGTTGAGGGATCAACATATAGAATTTACATACTTTTCCCATCTTAAAGTACCATCAACATACAATCCAGTGAGTTTTTTTGTTTGCACATTTTCGATATACTTATCACCAAGTTAAAATTGAAGTCCTTCTTGTTCATGCTAACACGCTTTCTGGATGTACCAATAAGCATACATTTCATTTAATTCTCACTGATTACCATCTTGTTCTGCTGTGACCATCTTTACACATTTTCCAAATCCGAGTTTAGTTTCTCTTCTAAGCAATTTATTATTTCTTGAGGCTGTTAGAGTTGCATCATCATAAAGATATCAGTGTTAGCAAATTCATTACAATTAAAATCATTTATGAAAAATAAGAAGAGTACAGGACCAAGTATTGAACTCTGTGGAACACCAGATCTGAATATTTTTATTCAGAAAATGTATTTCCCATACAAAATGTTTGGAATCTGTTTTCTGAATATGACTTGAACCAATTTAGAGCTGACTCATCAAAATTGTAGCACTTCATCTTTGACAGCAGGATTTTATTATTTACTAGATCAAAAGCATTTTCAAAATCAAGACATATTACACCAGTCATATTTCCATTATCCATTTGTTTATGCCAGGAGTCTGTCACATAAATGGGCCTTATGGAAGACTGGTTGTTGTGTATGAAACAGTAAATATGAATTAAAATATTTGTAAATTTGTTGGGCAATTTGTTTGTCAAAAATTGTGGATAGGGTCATGAGTATAGACATAGGTCTATCATTTTCAGGGTCCATTTTACTGTCATTTTCATGGATTGGTGTAACATTAGCACATTTAAATCTATTAAGAAAGACACCTGACTGGATACTAAAGTTTATTAGGAAGGTGACAGACCTTGTCACTACCAGAGCAGAAAGTATAAAGATCTTTGGTCGAATTTCATCTAAACCTCTACATTTTCATTCTCTTTAAGTGAGTATACACAGTAGTATAAGTTTCTCGTTTTAGGCAGTACATATCTATATTAAGGTTTGCAATGTGTAGTCCATTCTTTATGAGACCAGTTCTGTTGGTGAAATTCAAGACTGATGAGGTACAGTCTATATCATTTAAGTCCAAGGTATGATTAGGTGCCATAAAATTGTTTGATTCACTTCCTTTGTTGTTGATTTTAGTGTTATAATCTTGTAAAAGTAAACTTGATTCATTAATAGCAACATCAGTGTCAGTTTTAGATTAAGTATTTGCCTTTACAGCCCCCAAAATTTGTATATTCTCACATGCTTCTACATTAGTGTAAATGTTTTGTAACATTATCTGATTGAATACAGTAGAGCTGTAATGGTTCTTACAATAGATCATAATTACATCTTTGGATTACAAAATGATCACTATCAGAGTATTTATCCTCTGTTAGAATACAGTAAAAACCTATCTTGAAAGACCACTGCTATGAGAGACCACCTGTCTTGAGAGACCCTTATTTTTTGGCAGAAGGGGTGGTCTTTCAAGACAGGTTCTACTGTATTTATAGGGTTGGATGCTGTATTACAGACACATAGATATCTTAATTTTGTTACAATCTGTACAAAGACTAAATATGTAATCAAACCTGTTTTTGTGAATACAAGTCTGAGACAAAACTACATGATCAGTAGCACTTGTATGAAAGTTATGCATTTTCCTGGCACATTCGTCTTTGCCAGGAACCTTTTGGTATTTGCATGCTTTTTGCTTGTGTCCTAGTTCCTTGCATGAATAATAACATATTTGTTTGCCACAAAAGCATTTTTCTGTCATATATTCTTTTTCACCACTGTAAAGATGATTTTCAACAATAATTTGCTGGTCCCTTGATGATTTTCATGAACTTGTGTATATTTTTGAGGAAAAAATCAGTTCATTTGTTGGACAGGTGTATTTTATCATTGTGGTACAATTCCAGGTTTACAGTCTTTGTTGGACAGGTGTATTTTATCATTGTGGTACAATTCCAGGCTTACAGTACCCTTTGTTGGACCGGTGAATTTTATCATTGTGGTACAATTCCAGGTTTACAGTCTTTGTTGGACAGGTGTATTTTATCATTGTGATACAATTCCAGGTTTACAGTGCCCTTTGTTGGACAGGTGTATTTTATCATTGTGGTACAATTCCAGGTCTACAGTCTTTGTTGGACAGGTGTATTTTATCATTGTGGTACAATTCCAGGTTTACAGTCTTTGTTGGACAGATGTATTGTATCATTGTGGTACAATTCCAGGTTTACAGTCTTTGTTGGACAGGTGTATTTTATCATTGTGGTACAATTCCAGGTTTACAGTGCCCTTTGTTGGACAGGTGTATTTTATCATTGTGGTACAATTCCAGGTTTACAGTCTTTGTTGGACAGGTGTATTTCATCATTGTGGTACAATTCCAGGTTTACAGTCTTTGTTGGACAGGTGTATTTTATCATTGTGGTACAATTCCAGGTTTACAGTCTTTGTTGGACAGGTGTATTTTATCATTGTGGTACAATTTCAGGTTTACAGTCTTTGTTGGACAGGTGTATTTTATCATTGTGGTACAATTCCAGGTTTACTGTACCCTTAATGTCTTTGAATAAGGTTTGGTATTGGTGGTACAAAGAAAAGTTGAAATAATTCACATAGGTCGCTAAGAATGTTATTTACTGCAGATGTTAAGGTGTTGCACCTTGGTGGTAGCCCTGACAATATTCTACTGTCAAAATGACTAGATCTGTATGATATAAATGTACTAACTCAATTTAGTCAAACTCTGTTAAACATTACATCTAAGGTGGTAACAATCTCAGCAAATAAGATACCAGATTAAATTTTTTCAGAAATTCAATCTCTCTAGTGTTCATAATCTCAGCCAATCTGATGTTAGATCACCTCATTAATTTTCCTAGATGGCGCTTATAATCAAACATGTCCAAAATATTGATGATATAATCATACATACAATTTTTCTCTGAATCTCCAGTGTGGTAAGAAGTTTAGTCAATCAGATGCCACATTGTATCACAAACTGATTAAGATAATATCTTTCATTTTGTTTCCAATATTCATTAATTGCAAGTTGAATTGGATTTGGGAGCAAGTTTGAAAATCTGATTTTAATCAGATTGGATAATAGCATTCATATAGGCTGATGTTGCTCATAATCAAATCTCTTTAAGATCTTGATGATATACATGTAAGCACACAACCCAAGTTTTATTAAGATCAGTTCAGAAATAAAACCTCTTGAGTGGCAATTACAGATGGATGCATGACAGATGACAGACAAAACATACTGGACTATGGACACGAGGCCTAAAGACCAGATGAGCTAAAGAAACACATGACTTTTCTATAGCAAAATACCTGACCGATATTACATGGTGTTTGTTTGTCTGGTTGTTTGTTGGGCACCATGAATAGTAGCAACTATCTGACTGACATTACTATTTGCATGCATGTCATTTTATTTGTTTGCTTGTTTGTTTGTAGGGACACTGTAGGGTATATGGACATTTGCATCAAAATCAAATTTGACTATAAACTAAGAAGTGCACACACTGGGGTTATTCAAATGATAGCAAACAAAATTCTAAGAAATGATTTTGGGGAAATACTTTGATATTATTCATGAAATATGCTGATTTTGTATTTTAGTCCTAAAGAACAAAAGGAAATCAATTACCAATTCATACAGTTTGAATAAGGAAATCAATTACCAATTCATACAGTTTGAATAAGGAAATCAATTACCAATTCATACAGTTTGAATAAGGAAATCAATTACCAATTCATGCAGTTTCAATAAGGAAATCAATTACCAATTCATACAGTTTCAATAAGAAAATCAATTACCAATTCATACAGTTTGAATAAGGAAATCAATTACCAATTCATACAGTTTGAATAAGGAAATCAATTACCAATTCATACAGTTTGAATAAGGAAATCAATTACCAATTCATACAGTTTGAATAAGGAAATCAATTACCAATTCATACAGTTTCAATAAGAAAATCAATTACCAATTCATACAGTTTCAATAAGAAAATCTGGATGGCATTTGTCAAAGAAGCTATATAATGACCAAAAAAAACTCTGTTGTGAAAATATAGTGATATTATTTTTTATTAATTATTCCATCAGTTCCTAAAGTAAAAATTTTTTACAAATTTTGCAACAAAAAATAAATAAATAAATAACATAAAAAAAAAAAAATAATATCTACATCACTAATTTTAAGACAAACAAGAATGTCACATTCTCCATCTGAACAAAGAAAGTGCCCCATAACTAGACAACCTAAAAAAAAACATTTTCAAAGGAAATTGTGGAAAATATCTTTCAAACTATTAAGGAAAACAAAATATGTAACTCATTGCTAGGTATACTTATTATTATAACCTAATTGGTTCACTCAAAGAAACACAGTATGTCAGTGACACCTTCAGCTGAAGCCCTTCTTTGTGATCAGACTAAACCATATTCTTGTTTTAAAGCACCAATGAATGAGTTCTAAAGGGAGACAAAAGAGCTTCATGTCAAAATATATGTGAAAATTTGCAGCATGCATTTATGAATTTAATTTAATCTTTTGGATGACTGGTAGCAAGACAGAAGATATATGATGATAACCATATGGTGTCAGAATCAAAATTTGGGGTGCTAATAATTAGAAAGATGATTTTCACAAGAATATTTTAATTCATATCTCAGATATATAGACAGAAAAGTTATCACAGGCTTTCAACACAATGCTTAAATTAGTGTACAACACTGCAATAAAAATCATACAAAAATATGAATATTCAATGAATATTTGTGGTGCAAGAATTGACCCTGTCTAAGTAAAATAATATTCCATTTATAAGGCACATATGCAAATCACACATAAAATGGTTCTGTTTCGTATCAGTAACTACCACAGCAATGATAAAATTGGCATCTTACCTGCCCTAATTTTGACCATTAAGGTAGAATAAAGTTACTAATCACTAAAACAGTAGGTTGCTATGACACATTTGTTATAGCTCAACCCTATGGGAGGCAACTCATGTCCTGACAGAACTGTATCAGAATAATGCTCCATGATCTTAAGAATAGCTTATAACCAAATGAAGCCAAAAGAAGTAAGTGCAAATGTACTCCCTACTGCTTTTCCTGTCCTTTAGTCATAGTAACCTACTTTTCTTTTGGATATTATAAATTACACCAATAATGTCATTGCTGAGTGCCACTGTCAATGAGCCTTAATAAAGAAATACACTGTACATTACAATTCAAAAGTAAGGCAAAAAAAAAATATGTGTTTCCTATTGCACTGGTTTTAAAATTAGGGTAGGCAGGTAGGATATTATTTGTTGTTTTTGTTTTTTTAAACATATATAAGTCAAATAATATTTCAAGCATGTCAAAGTACTGGGCAAAACTGACTCAATTAGCTACACAAATCAATTTCAGCAATGTGATTTATTTTATTTTATTTTTATTTTACATTTTTTTTGGGGGGGGGGTGGTAAAAAGTGCTAGAGTCGGCAATGAGAAACAGGGACGGTCGGCCGACCGAAAACACACATTTTTTTTTGGCCTAAGCACATTGCATGTTGGCAATCATGTACAGTTTTATGACTAGTGGATGTAATGTAATCTTGCTTTTAATGAATACATATAATAAGAAGTTAATTTTTAAACACTGAGTAAACTTTGGATAACAGATAGGTAGCATGAACTCTTACATCAATGTATAGGCAAGCCAAACAGAGTTCTTGATGAAAAAATGACTTGTCATCAAAATAGAGAGATGACGAAAATGCAGTTTATTTTAAATACTCTATAAGCGATCACATTCATAAAAAAAGGCTAAAGACATATATACATTCTTCCAAAAAATGCTGTACACACATATAAATCCAAGTACTAAACATGTATGTTGACAAACATGCTACCAACCTATGCATATAAAAATTGCTACTGGTATTATAGATTTATAATTTTGTTTGGTAATTGGAGCAATTTACACTATGCACAAATTTCTTATAAATGCAACTTCATTTCATAAGTTTTACCTTTAAATCACAAAAAATGTAATTTCTATGTTTAAGATTGGGCATAATGAGCAATAATAATAATAGTAAGACAATTGATGTGCATGGTCTATACACTGTACATTGGGACTTTTATCATTACATAGAAAAAATCAACTTACATCAATACAGTGGTTATACATTTAGCACACATAAGCTGATTAATCAACCATATTTTAACCAGTTGTATAACACTAATAAAATATTACCTCTAATCAGTGTGAATTATTCACACACACACACACACACATATATATACTGTAGTATCACAAATTTTCATGGGATACCAATTTTTGTGGATTTCGTTGTTGACCTGAACCATATGGTAATGTGACTGGATCAGGTTCTTTTAAAGTAACAGAACTGGGCCAAATGTAGCAAGTGTCAACCCTATGACTGATAGGTCATCCCTGGTTCCATCATCTACTTGTTTTCAGATGTACATGGGTTTTCATTCTCGCTCTTCTGTTTGCCTAGATTTAAAGGCATAGCATTACTTGAAAATTTGAACCATCTGGACAGTTCAGATAGAATAGTGACTATTATGTTGGTCAATTATCTCTTCTTGGATTATCTCTTCTTGGATTAAAATAATTATGTTAAGGATTCAAAGTTCGTAGTCAACTGTAAACAGTAATCTCAGACTAACTGGATATTTAATGAATGGCTGGTAGGTGCCATAATCAATATCTATCCTTTTATTAGTGACCACCTTTCTGTAAAAGGAATTTTGGAGACTTTACCATGCTATTGTAAAGTCTTTGGGTTTTTAATTTTTGCATTTTCTTTACATACACTAATTGTAATGCTCCTATGTGATGGAAATAGCAGTGTTAAACAGATACATTTTATTTTTGTATTATAAACAGTGTGTTGGAAGAACTTGCCACAGAAATGATTCCCCCAAAAAGTATCCAACATTACATGCAGAAAAGCATCCTTAATTATGACAAAGTTGATAAATTATAACATATTTGATGTAGAATTAGTTCTTTATGACACTTTTCTGAAGTTTGCATATACTTTTTTTTGTTAGTGTGATCAAGGCAGCTAAACTTGGGGTGGGGGAAGTTTTAAGAACGTCAATTTGCCTTGAGTATTTACCCACAAAATGAATATTTTAAGTGTCCTGGGGGCTTATTAGGTTGAATAAAGTACTCTGAATTATCACAAGGAGATAATATACACAGTAATTAAGCAGACATTGCCCTAAAACTTAATGATAAAATTTGAATAAAAGAATTAAACCAATATATATCTCTGCAGGGCTGCACAAACTGTGGACATGAAAATAACCTATATTTAATCTGCATGTTTATAAATCAGTGTGGGCAATTGATGTCTTCTTTGCACACATGACTGCAGGTCTTAGATAATTTACATATGTAAAAGGCAATAAGATAAAAAAAAAAACATTTTAACTATCATCTTTTACTAGCACAATTTGCTGACATTCTGATGTGATAGTTTTTCATAATTCTATTGATACAGGCATTAACATGAATATATATTTACTGGCATGTACAGTAGTTTGGTAACTTCAGAAACTAAGGTTGGATGCCTTGACACCTCATTGTAATTTTACTTGATGGGTTCTGATTCTTTAGTATATTGGGCAGTGTGACAGTGTAAGATGGATACCTCTGTACCCTTATTTCCACTGAAAGATTTTAAGAAGTAGCATTAATTTTAAGAATAGCAAAGTTGAACAAGTGTGCATACAATTATATATACACACACACACACACGTGCACATGCATTCAAGTGTGTGTGCATGTGTGTGTGTGCATCATCCAACATGCTCGTTAGTGAAAAATGAAAGTTATACATAATTTAAATGAACTATTTGAAGATCAATAGATCAAGAAAAAACTATTTAGTTTTTTTAAAATTGTGGCTTCTTTTACTTTAAATTATATCAGGGTCAAAGATTTGTTAATTGGTAGAATTCCCTACTTCCTGACATGATTTAATTGTTGTTATGCCTGAGCTGCTGCTGGAAGAGGACTGTGGGAAGCATGTTGAGGAAGAGATGTCCTGAGACCTGCTTTCATTTGGGCTTTGGATTCCTTCTTCTTTAATGACTGCATTGCCATCAAACGGACATTTTCCCCACCCATCTGGTTCTGGAGGAAATCTGTGATACTTTCCAGTGCAGAGTCCATCTCAGATTGAAGCTCTGATATCCGAAAGGCATTTGTGCTGGATTCATCCTCCATGCGGTTTAGCTCTGACTTATTGTACACTCCACGCAGCTTTAAATACTCCAACATGGCACAATGCATCTTCCTTTGCAAGGCTTGCAGCTGTAGCAGAGAGAAAAAAATGATTGGAAACTTACATTTGCAGGATTTTTTCTCAAAAATCTGATTTTAAATAGGGTCTTGCCACTAATATATGTTGTAATCATCCTGGATTATTTACCTTATGCACTTGCTTTTAAGTTGAGTCCAACTGTAAACAACACAGACCATGATCTGCCATTGCATAATGCACTGGGTCTATGTTATTTGTTCTACTGATTACTCCTAACAAACTGCATAGACCAGATCTGCCAGTGCATTATGCAATGGCAGATCTAGGTCTGTGCAGTTTGCAGTTGGACTTGACTTATAAGCAAGTATATATAAAGTATTTTCTAACACACAGAGATCAATATCATAGGCTAACATCTTATATATGCAAATAAAGCTACATTCTAAACTCTGAGCACTGTCTTTTCCCTTATATCACTATAACCTAGATTTTGTTATTGTCAATGTACTCTTATCCAAGTTATCATCGACCGCTTAACATTTTTATAACTCCGTATGGTTCTCATAACCCTGATCTTGGACCAATGTTGTTAAAACTGTTTGTGTAGCAATGTCAAAATCTCTAGCTCAGAATCCGAAACTCTGACATTATGTATATTTACCTATCAATAGAGACAGAATCACAGAACTTTCTGCATATCAATAACCTCAAATTCTGTTCCATCTCCATACATTTGCATAAAATAGAGATGCTTCAAGTATTATCTTAAATGACCATACTCGCATATAATCCGATACCAACTGCAAACTGCATAGACCCAGATCTGCCATCGCATAATGCGCCGGCAGATCTGGGTCTATGCAGTTTGTAAGGACTAATCAGTAGAACAAACAACACAGACCCTGATCTGCTGGTGCATTATGCAATAGCAGATCAGGGTCTATGTTGTTTGCATTTGGACTGAGCTTATATGCGAGTATATATGGTATAAGGTTTGAGACAAGTTAGAATTTTCTACACAAACAAATTAAGGTGTATAAGGCATTAATGGAAAAAAATCAAAACAGGCACTATCCCTTGAAAGAAATCCTTGTACAGTATAATTTTTAAAAGAAAAATTATTGTCTCTATTCTTTTTATACGACACCCATGCAAATGCTCACCTGTCGGCAATCCTTGATATCATTCTCTAACTTCACTCTGTCCTCAAAGTTATTGAGAAGATTGTCTTTGAAATTCATGTACTCATTTTGCAGTGTCCTGTATCTAGAAGCGAGATCCTTATTACTCTGAAGGTCTTTCTTCTTCTTGTCCTACAAAAAAGTTTGGGAACATCAGCATGTTCTTGAAAAATAAATGTTCAGAGATACATGCTGCAAGAATAATAATAATAATAATAATAATAATAATAATAATAATAATAATAATAATAGAGATATTTTATTTGAAAGAAAATGAAAATACAATCATATATTAATTTCAATACATCAGGACATGTATATTTCCACCAAAAGGATCAGGTAGAAGGCTCAAAGTCAAAGATACCCTCTCCTAATGTGACATGGCAATGAGCAAGGTAGATCTAGAAAAGTTGTTTTAGTTTTGAAAAGAACATATCAACAGTATAATTTGGAAATTATAATGAATATGATAATCTGGAAATAGAATTACACATTTTAATCCCAGGTACATGTAAAGAGACAGACATAGATCTGGAATTATATCGATACTCTTAACAATATAATATTCTAATTATCAGTTGTCATAGTAAACTATTAGCCTACTGGCTTAAATCATTTTTGTACTAAAAATTCCCAAAACATATGTATACTATGTGAAGTGACCTGAATCAGAAATAAATTAGTGCACAGATTTGCATATATCAATGTTTTGCAAGTTATTGAGACTTTCGTTACCACACAGCAAGTCTTTAAGATTTAACCCTCTTTAGCCTATTTCTTCAAGATTTCAAAACAATACCACCCTGGCACTAGTATGATTAGAATATTCAAAGAAGAAGTGGAAAACAGTAACAACTGATAATGGTAATACAATGATAACTGATAATAGTAATACAGTGATAACTGATACTAGTAATACTGGTAAGATCATTTATACTTGTAATACAGTGATAATTGATACTGGTAATAGTGATAAGTGATACTGGTAATACAGTGATCATTTATACTTTTAATACTGGTAATACAGTGATAATTGATACTGGTAATACAGTGATCATTTATACTTGTAATACTGGTAATACAGTGATAATTTACACTGCAACAATATATTTTGTCCAATTGTTTACTCTGCAGCCAGGGTGAGAACATACAATCTTGTCTGTAAAATATAAACATACATGTATCAAGAAGAAAGAAAAAAATGACAAACCTATGTTTTTTCAATAACAGAAACACTTCCTGTATGTGATTTTGCATAAATTAAATCTAAAGCAAAAGTACAATATATTTATTATATACTTAATTGTGAAATATAGAAAATTATAGGTGGAATAATTTTCATATTTTTTCATTCCTATATTTTCGCATGTGAAACATATATCCTTATATTTTCACATGTGAAAATACAAGATTTCCCATTATGCCATGTGATGCTTAATTGTGCATGCCAATAGAAGTTATACTTGCAGCAAGAAAAATGGGCACTTTGTAAGCTAGAACAAATAAATGGAAATTGCATTATCTTTCAGACCTGGAAATTCTTTTTTGCTAAAGAAATTTGACTTGACGCCATTCACGTCTCTATGAAGTTATTTCCCCTTACTACCTTGACTACAATGATAAACCAGCTGTGATGCATTTCTAAATTGGACTTGCTTTGTAGTCAGATAGAGTAAAATAATGTACAAAATATCTAAAAATGTAATTTACTGCCAGAGATTAATTCATCCCAATCTTACTGCTCTCTTAAGTCACAGATATTTATATGATCAGCCAATGAAAGTGCAGTGAATTTATGAAAAGGGGAGTGAGTGTGTGTACTGAAGAGTAAGTTTAATCTTCTAAGCTTTGATTCAGGAGCAAGTTTGGTATATAATAAAAATAAAATTTTCTTTTCCTGTATAAATACCAGATTTATTTCATTTTGTGGTACAAAAATGAGATATTTTAACTTGTGGCTTTGCCACTCATTAAAATGTCACATTTTTTGTACCACACGATGAAATATATCCAGTATTTACACTGGAAAAGAAAATACCCTCTATATATTAATTTGGATACTAATTCAGCTATGTTGATGGAACTCACCTCTAATGCTTGTTTCACTTTGTTTCTGTCCTCCATAAATTTTCTATGGTTTGACTCATTAGTTTTAATCCGATCTGTAAATTGAGATCAAGTCAACAACAGAAACTATATAACACAATGCCATGCTGGCATTATAACTTAAAATTGTACCTGGGTAATTTGCTTTTAAGTTTTAAATTATATACAATTTGTGTAAAATGCATGTTAAACTTTATATACTACATTTTACTTCAACTGTGCAACGAGTTCAAACAACTTGTACCATGAACCCTGGCATTTTTAATGGCATCAAGAGGTTGTAGCAACGGGGGAAATCAGAAAACCTGGAGGAAATTGACCCCTCTGCTGAGGGTGGCACCTGTCAATAAATTATTGCATAACACAGATTCTAATAGATTAAGCAGATCACAAGCCAGGTGTGAATCATTACATAATCAGGTAGTTGGCCAAGAGCTTGCCCAACCAAGTAGGAAATAATTTACCATTTAGCATACACAAATGTAACTATTAATAGCTTCAACATTTTTCATCCAATTTCCATGACATGTCAACAATATACTTAGGAGTCTTGAAATTGATATATGATAGAGTAGATGAAGCATTATCTGTTTTTCTGAGGGGTCAATTACTAGACTTCCATATGCCATAGCAGGATTGAACCTGCAACTACATAGGTTCAAACACAAATGAAAAACTGCTGTGCTATCCTGGCCATTAAATGCATGTTTGTGGTGAATTAATCAATTAGAAATGCATTTATTTGTAAAGCATTTGACCTGTAACTAATTTTTGATCATTAAAAGCTAACAAGTTCTTTTATGGAAAAATTGTAAACAAATACATAATATTGGTTCTAAAAGTAAAAAAGAAAGATTATCCACATTTTATTGCATGAGGTAGATACAGAAAAAACTATAATAAATTACTGAGCAGTTCATCATGTTGATTTCTGACATCCTCTTCCAGTCTCTTGACAGTTTCTAGCTGAATAGTAATTTCCTTCAATTCTGCTCTATAAAAAAAGGGAAAAAATTTACTAAGGCAAATTCATCATGTTCTTCTATAAACATAAAACCAGCCACACTTTTAAAATGCATCTCTATTCTTACCACATGCCTAAGCAAAATTGCCAAATCTCAAAGCTGTTAGACTGGACAATAGGATAATCACAGATACAGTGGTGGAACTATGCTTTGACAAAACCAGTCTGATGACTAATGTGGCACTTTGTGTGAGTCCCAAATTCATCAACTTTTATTATTTGTTTATTCACAATCCAATATTTAATCTTGACCAAAAATTATTTAAATGGCTGGTTTTCTAAAGCTCCATTGTACATGTATTTACTATCAGTTTAAACAGCAGCCTCAGTGGCTCAGTGGTTAAAGCACTGGGCTTGTGACCAGATGGGTGCAGGTTTGATTCCCACCATCAGATCAGCCTGGATTGGCTACTATGGTGTGTTCTCGGGCAAGATACTATGCTCTACCTGCCATAGCATGATATAAACCTCAAAGTGTTATTGTGTTGTAAAGCATTAAACCAAACTAAACATTCAGTTTAAACAAACAGTTTGTTCAGATTTGACTCGCATATACCATATATACTTGCGTATAAGCCAAGCCCAAATGCAAACAACATAGATCCTGATATGCCGGTGCATTATGTGCCGGCAGATCAGGGTCTATGTTGTTTGTTCTACTGATTAGTCCTTACAAACTGCATAAACCCAGATCTGCTGGTGCATTATGCGATGGCAGATTTGGATCTATGCAGTTTGCAGTTGGTATGGGATTGTATGCGAGTATATACGGTAATTTCACTGGGAGCAAAAAATACACCTGTCATAATTTATTTACTTGAGATGTTTAATAAAGTAGTTCTTCCTTTTAATCTGAGATTCTAGCAAGAAAGCTTCAAAAGAAATGGGTTAAAGCATGTGTCTGTCTTGAGCGATAACATTTTAAAATCCCAATAAGTATTGACTATTTAATAGAACTCACTGCTGACTAATGTTGTTCTTGAAGTATATAATTTAAAGTCTACACACATTCTAATGTAGTTTTTGAAAAAGAAATATGGAAAAACTAAAAAATGTTGAAAATGAAATTAATTTTGCAAAGAAAAAATTGTGCAACTTGATGTATTGCTGATAAAAGATATTCCTATGTCTGAAATAACACATTTCTTGCAAACTTTTTTGGTATGCCTACCATGGAGAAATCTCCCTAGGAGAAATAACATCACTGTAACAATAATAAAATTTCTCCATATTAGGCATGAATTTTGGATCCATTTTTGTTTAATTTTTTCAAAGGACCAGGTTCACTTTACCCTCTTAACAGCTCTATAATCTGGTAAAATAAAATTTTCAATGGTAGTTACAATACCAATTAGAGTTCAAACGGGTACCCCTATGATGTCATATGTATATGCCAATGTCATGATGTCACATGATGATATGGTAGTGGAATGCTAAAGAACGCAATTTTAGACAGACGTATAATCTTTTTGATGATATTTAATATGAAGCAGATCCATCACCCACTGTGATATTCTGTCAGATGGTAGCTAAGGCTAATAATTACAAAATGTCAAAATACTAAGATGGTTCATAAATTAGTTCTATATTAAAAATGAGATAATTGTTCTTCACCACTCTTCTGAAGATTATCTTAGGATCACAAACAAATACAGAAATTTCTAAAAACAAACTGACAAAGAATGAAGTGTATATATCTAATCATAATAAGGTTAAAAATATTAGCAAATTACTTATTTCGCACAATTGTCATTAATACGCTACACCAGCAATGCTTTTCAAAGGTTAAATCAAACTTTAATGGGCAATTTTCATAATTTCCATTGAATTTATAAATAAATAAATAAATAAAATATTTGATTGCGTTTATTTTTGTTCTCTCTTGGAAACAAGGAATTTATCACGGAAATTGATAGGATACATTTTGTCGTCTGCTCCAGTAGTTTGAGAATAGACTACTTGATATTTGCTTGTATGAAGATCTTTATGAGAAATACATGTACCACATCCAACTTAAAAAAAGCACCCAGGGCACTCTGACAATTAATTTTTGGGGCAAATACTTGAGGTAAATTGTTAATTTTAATAGCATCCCCACCCCTTTATATATTCTGATGACCGACTATTTACATTTATCTGAAAAGTTGAAAAGGGAACTGATTCTACCTTGAAATACTTGTTTAGATCATCAACTTTTTACCCATATTTAATGATTGTTATCTGTGTAATGCTTGATAACAGTTTCAGAATCAAGATCATGGTAAGCTCTTCCTACACACTGTTAATAATGGAACAAATAAAGCGCCGCTTTCAAATACTGCTTTATATCTATCGAAGCAGGGCATTATATATTTGAGTATGTGAAGAAAATGCAACTATTTTTTTTCTCACAATAGTATGAAAAAGTCTGCAAAAATCCCTATGTAAGAATGCATTGTAAGCAGTGGTCATGAGTAGAAATAGTAGATGGTCTTAAATGATACATACCAAACCTTCATTAAATCAATTTGATTGAGACAACACTGTGTACAAAAGTCCACTGACATTTAGTCCATAAGCTAGCCATATTAATCTAAGAAGAGATAATAACCAACATGATAGTCATTATTCCATTTAAGCTGTTCAGTTGGTTCAAAATTTTCAAGTAATGATAAGCTTATATTTGGGAAAACAGAAAAGCGAGGATGAAAATTTAAATTCATCTGATACATGTATATGGTGGGAACATTGTTTACAGTGCACAGAACTCAAAGGGTATCACAAGTCTTTGAAACGGGGTGACCTGTCAATCAATGGGCTGGCATATTTAGCCATGACCTGTTACTTCAGAGGCAAGCTTAACCAGCTGCAATATACAAGCAGCACTAGAGAAAGCTGCTTTGTTTACCATATATCTAATCATAACTATTCTTCAAGAAAAATTGATAGATGGAAAGCTTAAAGAAATCTACGAAAAAAATGTTTTCACTAGGATGTTCAATTACGAAAAAAGTTGTTGGAATAGAAAATTATGTCATTTGCCTAAAGAAATTCAGAAAAGGGGAGGGGGAATTTTTAGGGTAGAGTACTTATCAGGTTGAATATGGTAAGTGCTTCTTGCAAACTGTATTTTCACTAGGATGCTGAATTATGAAAAAAGTCCTTTGAATAGAAAATTATGCCATTTGCCTAAAAGAAATTCAGAAAAGGGGACTGGGATACTTATTAGGGCAGAGTACTTATAAAGTTTAATATGGCAAGTGCTCCTTGCAAATTTGGAATCAATATAATGAAATTTGCAAATTTGATTAAAAAGTCATTGATTTTGTTAAATTTGCTTTAAAAAAAGAAAAATTCTCAATACTCTGTAAATAACAATATATAGCAAAATATTAATTGATGGAAATGTTGGTAATGCCTACTCATGGCAAAACTTTAAGAAATAAATACCAATTACATAAAGTTTTTTCAAGTGAAATTCATCTTTGTCATTCAGTTTCAGTGTATGCATTATAATGCAATACACCCTCTTCTATTCAAATGTGAAAAGTGTCAATTAACCATCAAAGTGATGCCTGTTATTGTTAGGATGAAAACCTAATTAAGTGCTGACTGTGTTTTTAAGTGTTTGTTGCATTCTTACAATCAGTTAAAAGTACACCTGCTTTGCATTATCATGTTAATTACATCTTTTGTATCAAATTAAGTCAAGGGGGTAGAATAAAAAATGTTAAAAGGCATGCAAATCCTACTTGTATAAGAACTAGTGGTCACAGTCTTGTGTCAAGTCAACTCGTTTCAATTGAGGAATCGAACGCTGTTCTAAATATTATTATGTAAGTAACATCATAAAAGTATGTGACATTAATCAGTGCTTTATACTAATCATTTGCAAATGTGATTGAAGAGAGCAAGGGAACCAAGTAAAAGGCATACTCAGTGCATGAAAAAGTTCATTATGGAGAAGCAAGCTCCAAAGTTTGTAGTGAACTTAAAATTCCCTAATTGGCACACAGAGGATTGCTCAAGGATGAGCGGAAATTTCATGATTACTTGCAATGAAATCAAAGCATCGATATTTTCTGATAGAACAATAAAAAATAAAAAATAACATAAGTTTCAATGTTGTTTTTTTTTCAAAATAAACATCAATCCATTTTTACCTAAAGAATTTAATTCTGTTCTGAATCAACATTAACATTAGAATGTATGAATATTAACATCAGAATGTATCCACATTCACATACAAAAAGCACACAACTTTAGATACATAGTCACTAATGTTTTCCACTAACGCCAGCTTCCAAATATTACAGCAATAGTAACTGAAGATAAAGAAGTAGAGAGTTTGATGTGACCAGTTGCTACTGACCAAAGTTCAAAACCATTCAGTCACCAGAAATGGATAGGCTGATTATGCAATATATAACTTATCATTGGTTGAGTAGGGAGTAGCTACCTATCCATTGTCAAGTGGAACTGTGGTGCCTAAGTGGTTAAGGCATCGTACTTATGACCAAAAGGGTTTGGGTCCATTTTCCACCATTGGATCAGCCTCGATTGGCTACTGTTGTATGTCCCTGGGCAAAGCAATTCATTCTATTTGCTTCAGCATGATATAATCTTCAAAGTGCTGTTGTGCCATACAATTCGAATTGTCCCCAAAAAATCCTTATTAAACAAGATGAAATAAGAAAACACCTAGTGGTCAATCTTGGTTGTACTGAATAGTATGTAAGCCAATAACTGATGAATAGCCAAACTTCACCTACCTACCTACCTACCTACAGTTGTCAGTCATTTGTTATTAATTTAAAATTCCAGTAAGCCCCTGGCTATTGTTATCCATGGCAATGTTCGATTGATACAATGAGTAATGACACATATTGTGCAAAACTTGTATAAGTAAGTGAATATATGCTGCTCTAATGGTTGGACACATGGATAGCTTGCACTGTATAGCATGTATAAATTCAATGTACCAGTATGATAACTTCATTATTTTTCTTTTCATCCATATGTGAAAGATTTTAACTATCAGTTGAAAATGATCTTTTATAAAGTGATACAAATTTCAAAGGAAAAAACTCAGTTGAAGGGTTTAACAAAAAGTGCAATGCTAGTGATTAGACATGCTTCTGTTAATTCATCAATTAGCCTACCTCTAAAGCCAATTAACACTGATAGGTGGTTAATTAAATGTTACCATTCACCCGTTGACCACTTTCAGGTAATTTCCATGACAGCCAAATTCAGACAGGAGAAAAGGGGCAACCCAATTTCTTTGATTGTGAAGCCCCAACCTTTAAATAAATGTGAAGAAACAACAATGTTTTTCTCCCCTTGCCCCTTTTTTGGAGAAAAAAAGTGATACATTGTGACGCTAATGTCAGTGGTGGTAGCAGTAGCGTCAACACAATGTTAAAGTTTCTTGGTGAAGCCCATAACTCCATAAAAAGCAAGACTGCATTTAGCAGCACCCTTGTTTTATAATAGTAACTGCTATACCATAAACTAAACTAATAATAGTAATACTTAAGAAATATAACTACACTATATTACTAAGATAAATCTTTGGAAAAAACTGGACAGTTTTATCAAGAAAATTTTTCCAACTACACAATTAAGAATTGTTGGCATCGCTAAAAGCCTCGCAATAAATGCAAAAATCTTCATCATTCTGAAGAAATTGTTTTGAACATAAGAAGCACATGTGTCAGTTTTGGTAAATATACAGCAGCATTTAAAGAAATAGGGAATATGAACTCCTTCCTCTTATGTGTCTATGTATACACTGTTGTACATAAACAAAACATGTCTCTAGTATATGGAACATTGATGCACGCTGTTTGACATTTTCCACTATAAATAACATCATCATCATTTCACATTAAAAAAAAGACTAATACCTGTGTCGAAAACAAAACTGTTCTATGCATTACCAGTATAGTAGATACATATGGAAAAATGTCATTAAAATCTGATGCAGGGCCAATTTTAGTCAAAAGTGAACCTAGTTCTTTGATCAGATACATCATGTTTAATAATTATATAAAAAATTGGATTCCTTGATTGTATCTTTATACTGAAAGTTTTTGCAACTTGAATCATGTCACTGAAGCTACTAGATACAGTGCTTTCTGGCTGACTTACTCTAACTCAACAATGCTTTTTTGTGCTGAGCCTAAAAGTCGGTCCATCATGCCTTGTGCCTTGTCCATATCACCCATCTGGTTATTCATCAAATCTGACTTCCATTCTATGTAGTCCAGCCTCTTCACCTGCTTCAGCAGATCATCCTAAAAAAAAAAAAAAACTAGCTGTGTGCATGTGAAATATGTATGCCCCCACTGCAAACCAAAAAGGAAAATTTTTATAAAATAGCATGAAAATCTAATCAGGTCTTTTACATATGCATACAAACATGCATGCTACATTCCATTTGTCTACCTGAAGTGGAATTTGCTTAATTGTGCTAACAAGGTGCTCATAAAAAAAGGTCCAGAAAGTTAAAAAATGTGTAAATAAAATTTGAAAAATTGATGTAATGGCCTCTAATCAGGTCATTTACATATCCATGTAAATATGCTAGAAAAATTTGTTATCTATGTTGAGCAATCTTTCTAACAAATTTCTCAGGATGGATGAATTCTGTGACTCATAAGATTGTATGGAGATGTGGGGGCAGTTTCTCTGAGATTCAGTGGCTCATAAGACTGCATGGAGGTATACAGACATCTTCTCTGAGATTCAGTGGCTCACAAAACTGCATGGATATATACAGACAATTTCGCTAAGATTCAGTGGCTCACAAAACTGCATGGAGGTATACAGACACTTACTCTGAGATTCAGTGGCTAACAAGACTGTATGGAGGTGTACAGACAGTTTATCTGAGATTAGTGGCTCACAAGACTGTATGAAGGTATACAGACAATTTCTCTGAGATTCAGTGGCTCACAAGACTGTATGGAGATGCACAGACAGTTTATCTGAGATCATTGGGTCTTATGATTGTATGGATGCATACACACATTTTCTCTGAGATTCAATGGTTCATAAATTGTATGGAGGCATCCAAACAGGTTCTCTGAGATTTGGTGCCTCATAAGACTGTTTGGAGGCATCCAGACACTTTCAATGAGATTCAGAGGTTCATAAGACTGTATGGAGGCATATGGACAGTTTCAATGAGATTCAGTGGTTCATAAAACTATATGGAGGCATCCAGACAGTTTCTCTGAGATTCAGTGGTTCATAAGACTGTATTGAGACATATGGACAGTTTCAATGAAATTCAGTGGTTCATAAGACTGTATGGAGGCATATGGACAGTTTCAATGAGATTCAGAGGTTCATAAGACAGTATGGAGGCATCCAAGCAGTTTCAATGAGATTCAGTGGTTCATAAGACTGTATGGAGGCATTCAGACAGTTTCAATGAGATTCAGTAGTTCACAAGACTGTATGGAGGCATATGGACAGTTTCAATGAGATTCAGAGGTTCGTAAGACTGTATGGAGGCATCCAGGCAGTTTCAATGAGATTCAGTGGTTCATAAGACTGTATGGAGGCATCCAGGCAGTTTCAATGAGATTCAGAGGTTCGTAAGACTGTATGGAGGCATTCAGACAGTTTCAATGAGATTCAGTGGTTCACAGGACTGTATGGAGGCATATGGACAGTTTCTCTGAGATTCAGTGGTTCATAAGACTGTATGAAGGCATATGGACAGTTTCTCTGAGATTCAGAGGTTCATAAGACTGTATGGAGGCATATGGACAGTTTCAATGAGATTCAGAGGTTCATAAGACAGTATGGAGGCATCCAGGCAGTTTCAATGAAATTCAGTGGTTCATAAGACTGTATGGAGGCATATGGACAGTTTCAATGAGATTCAGAGGTTCATAAGACAGTATGGAGGCATCCAGGCAGTTTCAATGAGATTCAGTGGTTCATAAGACTGTATGGAGGCATTCAGACAGTTTCAATGAGATTCAGTGGTTCACAGGACTGTATGGAGGCATATGGACAGTTTCTTTGAGATTCAGTGGTTCATAAGACTGTATGAAGGCATATGGACAGTTTTTCTGAGATTCAGACGTTCATAAGACTGTATGGAGGCATATGGACAGTTTCAATGAGATTCAGAGGTTCATAACACTGTATTGAGACATATGGACAGTTTCTTTGAGATTCAGTGGTTCATAAGACTGTATGGAGGCATATGGACAGTTTATTTGAGATTCAGAAGTTCATAAGACTGTATGAAGGCATATGGACAGTTTATTTGAGATTCAGTGCCTCACAAGGCCATAGTTTATCTACCGGTAAGTTTTAATGGTGAAAAGCATGAGATCACTGCCTTCTGTGGATGGGACTCAGTACATCATTTAAACCACCACCATTGAAACTTATGATCAGTACACATGGAAAGACTGGTCAACTATTAAAGTCCTAAATGAGTGCCTTGTTCAAAAGCATAATACATGTACAATTATCAAAGCAAGCTTCAAACTCAAGACCTGCAAATCCTAAGTCAATCACTTAGATGTGCTGCCATGTGATAGAACATTTATCAATACTTGTGGTCTTTCAACCATGGATACTGGGTTACAGCAACCTTTCCACTTAAAAAAACAAACAAAAAACATTAGAATACAAGTATTGCAAGAAACATTTAAATTAGATTTGTGTCTGTAAAGTATGTATAAAAACAAGAAAGCATAATTCTAAAAGTAAAATAAAATAGCATGCAAAAAACATTAAAATGTCACAAAAGTCTCATTAGATCATCAACCATTTGGAACTGCCTCAGCTATTTCTGCAAGACAAAAATATGCCTTTGATATATGTCAGCACAGTAATTTACAGAAAAATCATACATTTTGTTCACTGAAATGTCTCCATAAAAATTGAAACCCATGGCTATTTCTATGATTGGATTGAGTGTAGGATTGATCAAGAGGTTCTGAATGAAAAAAATAGTTTGATCATTTATAACTTGTTTTGTAAATAGCCAAAGTTGTTTGAATGGCAGCTATTGAACCACAGGATTGACCTCAAAATTGCAAATGAATCATCAACATGTGCATACAAACATGTGCCAAGGTCAAGTGGTTTCTGTGTACAGTAAAACTTTTACAAATTTAAATACTTAAACATTTTTTGTTTTCCTTGTTTCAATTTTCATAAATTGCCTTTATTGAAGAATTTTAGTGCTCATGAATTTTAGTGCTCAAGCACAGAAAAAAACGGGAGATCTATGTTGATATATATCCCTGGCAATACCAAAATAAACCATGGTGAGGTCATAAAAGTTCACTATAATGAAATCTATGACTATTAAGACAGAGCTATAAAGTTACTGGGCACACATCAAAAGTAACCATGTTTCACTGCCCCATCTTAAAGATCATATGAGGAAAATTGCAGAAAAGGGGTATATAATTGATTAGTGTCTTTGACCTTGGAGATAAAACATTGACTCTAATACATGAGATGCCATCAAACTGAGAAGCATAAGTGTACCATGATTCATGCCTGTACCTCAAACAGCTCCTATGATATAAAACAGAAACAAAAGAAACCTCAAAATACTGCACTGGGACCTCAAATGTGCAATGTAACACATGTTCTACTGACAATATGAAAGTATACAAGACTTCATCTATTTATCTTAAACAGCTGTAAAGTTAGAAAGCAGAAGGGCAAATGTGACTGAAACCTAAACTACTGACCTGTGACCTTGACCCTGAAGACTGGGCCCCCAATATGACACACAACACACCTGCCAATGATGACATGTATCTATACCAAGGTGCATTGCCCAATCTCAGACTGCTCTAAAGTTATGCAGTGGAAAAGAAAGTGTGATGGAAAACGTAAAATATTGAGCTGTGACCTCTACCTTGATGATAGGACACCCAATGTGGTACATGACACACCTTCTAGTGATGATGTATAATTATACGAAGTATGATCTTCGAATCTCAAATGGCATTAAAGAAATGTCAAGGTGTGATGGAAAACATAAAATAGTGAGTTGTGACCTTGACCTTGAAGATAGCAACCCCATTCTGGTATATGACACACCTTCTAGTGATGATGTATAAGTATACCAAGTTTCATCCCTTAATCTCAAATGGCTTTAGAGCGATTGAGCAGAAGGGAATATGTGATGGATGAAAGGTTGAACATCTGCATTTTCTTCATAAAGATGGGAACAATAAATAAACATGGTTGTAATTAGGGAGTGGTCTCATTTTGAGTATAGTCAGAAAGAGAGGTTTTACAACCAATCAACATGCTTAATGATACTAGCTAGTCTGTGAAGTGAAAAAAGAAAAATCATTAAATACTGTTTAGATGGACCACTTAAACAGACAAGTGACTATCAAGCAGAGTCTGACAAATCTTGTGTCCTGGGCTGAGGGACTACAGACCCTAAAACGGGTAATTTTACCAAAATATGCATTTTGTTTGTATTTCCTTTGTGTTCAGCTTTCATTCCATTCATGTTTGTATTTCATCTATCATCTCATCCTTTTTCATGTATGGTCTCCAAAAATGAATTCAGATTTTGCATTTATCACTTTCATACAGTGTTTCCATTCACTTTTGCTTGTTTAGAACGAAAAGGAAATGCATTTACTGAAGTCGTCTTTTCCATTTTCCAAATTGGTGAAGGAAGAGAACTACAGCTTTTATATTTTGTCTTACTAAAAGTGTGCTTCAATAAAATAGCAAATGCATAAAATGCAAAAGATAGCATTGAATTTATGAGAACATAAATATAACCACAAAACCGCAACAAGTGTAAAAATATAGTTGTAGAGTATCTGTCAGCAAATGTTATTTCTAATTTTATTTAATTCAAATAAAGATTGTACAGATATGTCTGCCTTGACAAGAACAATGTCACAGTTTGTAAAGGATAAAAAATTGTCTGTCAGTGTAATGAATCTGATTCTGGATTATTACACAAAAGGGCTTTCAAATGCGGAAATTAAGTGGCAGCTTAAAAATAACTGATTTTCAAATCCATTCATAAAATGCATTCATGTTTCATTCTATTTTCACTTATCATTCATTGTTCTGCATTTTGCATTTGTGCTGTGTTTTCTTAAGAATCCATTCATCATATTTTTGGCACTGATTCTGCATTATGTTTGCACTCATTCTTTTTTGTCTGACTGGTAAAGTTACCCATTTCATAGTCTGTGATTATGTAGCCGGGTCTGACAAATCTTGTGCCTAGTGCTCTGGGGCAAACATACTACTGGTACTAAGGCTGGGCAACCAGACTACCAAGGTTGGACTATCAGATGCTGAATTCAGGTAGCCCAATAGGCTACTGAATGATATAATGACTTGCTCCATCATTTTACAAAATGTCATTTGTCAAATAATTTACAAAGAAGAACCTGTATAAATTACTCATAACAAGGAAAATGGGAAGTTGTGAAGCAAACCATTTAAAATACCTTCTCTGGGCTACTCAACTTAAGCTGGGCTATCAGATTCTTTCTTGGTGGCCCATTGATCAACCATCTGATTTTTAATTTGTTGGACCCTGTGCAGGAATTATATTTACTGGTCTGTCAGAGAGTCTATGCAATTTTATTTATCTTGAAAAGAGGTTGAAGTACATGCACTAAAAAGTAAATAAAACTGTTCCAAATAGCATGATGTAATAAAATACCTATAGTGACATTTGTAATGTTCATTTCTCCATTGGCTTACTCACTATCATGTTCTCAACCAAACCTATTTCAATAACTACAGCATAACTCAAGCAACATATCATGTAAGTTTTATTTTAAGCCTAAATAAGATCCTGTTGTTTTTTACTGATGTGTCAAGTCTATCATTAACATCGCTTGAGGGTGTTTGCTTTTGTATACAAACTACTTTGATAGAAAGCACATGTGTACCACATTTTCCAGTCGGATTAAATATTAGTTAGAACTAACAAACCAAAACCTATGACTGATTAACTACTGTAATTTATCAATTTAAAAAAATAAGTTATAAGCACAATGTTCATAGGTTTTCATATTACAATATGCATGAGAGTGAAAAAGAGAAGAAAATTTTGACCAGTACTCACCCCTACAACATAATTCTTCAAGAAGCAGCATATGTAAATGGTAAGACTTCAAAAGAGACAGAGAGAGAGAAAAAAGCAGAAGAACAGAAAAAGACAAATAGAAGAGACACAGAGGCACAAATACAGATACACAAATACAGATACAAATACAGGCAGAAAAAAAACAGGTAGACAAGCAAAAAAAACATACATACAAATGAAGACATGCTCATTAGATTGGGTGAAAAACAATGGTTACCATATGTACTCGCTTATAAGTCTAGTCCAACTGCAAACAAGATAGACCCAGATCTGCAGGTGCATTATGTGACAGCAGTTATGTGTCTGTGCAGTTCGCAATTGGACTCGAATGATAAGCAAGTATATACAGTATGTAGAATAGTTTTTGTTAACAGCAATTTTGCAAAGTGACAACAAAAAAAAGATAATAATTTCCTTTTCAGTGTTATTATTTCAGCTATCATCTATTTTCATTTTGCATGATCTAAAACAGGGGTTGGCAACCGTTTGTACTTAAAGAGCCAAACTATGTCACAATTCAGAGCAGGAGATCAACAAAGAGCCAGTATAAAAAAGTCCATTTGTAACTGACAGTATACAATTTAACATTATTGATATTAAACATGTTGATTAATAATATGAGAAGAAAAGAAAGCGACAAAAAGACCGAATTGATGTGAGTACTTTAGCATTTTTTACTTCTTTAAATTAGTTTAAATTTTAATAAAAAAGTGTTGTATATTTTAGGGATGACAAAAGAGCCATATTTTGTTTTGTACTGAGCCACATTTGGCTCGCATGCCATAGGTTGCTGACCCCTGATCTAAAAAAAATAGTCCAATCAAGACTACTGATTGGAAGTGGGGGAAAATATTGTCTTGTAGTTCTTAAGTTATATATATATATATATATACACACTGTATACTGGCAGGTTTTAGGTAATACATTCTGCAATCTAAAATCCATGAATATAAACCAAAGATAAAAATGATACTATTATTTACATTAGTTCAAATTCCTTGTAGGCTTTTAAAATTAATGCAGAGAAGATCTTACATGAGTGCTCATTTTTTAAAAAAATGTATGAAACAAATCCAATAATTTGTATCTTTTGTGAGCCTTGTTGAGTGAAAGATTGAAACTATTTGAACATTTCCATAAATTTCACAAATGTAAGCTTCTATTTATCACATGATTAAAAACATAAGATTTGTCTTACATGGCGTCCTTGCATCATTTATGATGTCACGAGGTGTTATTATACGTATGTAATATAGAAATAATATGATATAGGTTTATGAGACTAAATAACACAATAATCATGTTATATGGGTTCATGAGACTAAATAACACAATAGTCATGTGATATGGGTTCATGAGACTAAATAACACAACAGTCATATGATATGGGTTTATGAGACTAAATAACACAGTATTCATGTGCAAAATATGATATGGGTTTGTGAAACTAAATAACATAATGGTCATGTGATAAATAAAGAATGTTTTATGACAAAATTAATTAAATGACATGTGAAATTGAGTTCTTAACACTAAATGAAGAAAAATAACGCATCCCCCTCCAAAAAAAGCTGTAAATTTATTGTCAAAGTTGAAAAATATTCCAACTTTCATTATAGAAAAGTCCATTTCAAGCACATACAGTAGGAATGTTGATTTTATGTTGCAGTGTTTTCCTTAGCCTATTTCTGGAGGGTGCAGGACCCTTCTCTCCCTAGGTGGCACCCTGCTTTCTTTAGGGGAGCACCTTGCCCTCCTTGGGGGTTGTCCTGTTTTAAATTTCCACCGGTATAATACACTGCATTTTAAAAAATTGTACATGAGCATTTTGGGCATCAATTTGGTATCTTTTAAACCTATTTTTCACTTGCAGCACCAATATATTATCATAAATACATCTGTGGAAAGCATAAAAATGCCATTTCTCATAATGAGCATGCTCACAGAAAAGACATTTTTTAATTAAATTATGTTTTCTGAAAATACCCGATCACATGAACATCAGGGGATTACTCTCTGCTACCTCTGAATGCATCTATTCCTGAAAGATGAAAAACGTGTTTCTGTCTTTATATATGTATCAAATAGACGAAAATGAGTAACGCTCAGAAATTAACTCCCCTTGTTCCTACTTGGTGGCCACCCATATTCTGGATGTAACCAGTTTAAGCTTCAGTGAAACCTATAACAGGATGCTTGCATTTGTGGGAAAGGGTGGGAGGGATTGATAGAAATGTGATCAGTGAAGTATTTTCGGAGAAACATAGTTTAGTAAAAATTTCCTGTTTCTGTCAAATACATTACCTGATCACATTAACATTAGAAGAATAAGAGGAAGAGGAAATGCTTGAGCATCAAACCTCTACCTATTTCACCCTGTAGGAACACGATGACTGCTCTACTGAAAGGATGTACTTCTCCTAACATGAAGTTAGCACAACCAAAGATAATGCATTTATATGCATGCAAAGGTGATTCCTGTGGGATCCTGCACCTAGGATTGCCTTACAAGTTTCCCAGGTGAATCCAGTGAAAGTCACAAGGTCAAGCCCTGGACTGAGGTTGTGCTGTCATGAACAGGGTGTGATAACTCATAGGGAAATGAAAACCTGCCAACAAGTTATGAATTCTTTTGAAATAGCAGTAAAAATGTTTATGACAAATGATTGCAAAACATTTAATTACATTTTTTTAAAAAAAGTCTTAATTAAGCACAAGTAAAACACTCACAAATTCCAGAATACGCAGTGTAATACATATAATTAAGATTACTATCTATAGCATAATCCATTGCTTTTATTCAAGTTTGGTGATGACTTCCTTTGATGAAGATTGCATTGTTTTTCTTTTTGAAGATTGTAGACTGCTGGCTTTGATGAAGGGTACATGTGTTATTTAAGTCACCCCAAATGCAACATCAACATTAAAGCCTGGCGGCAACATAAAATAATTGTAGAACAAAGTATGGGTTGGAACTGGCAACTTGTTGAAATAAATGATTAGAAAACAAAGGATTTGTTCAAGTTGGGACCTATGGCTTCTGTTGACAAATACATTTATTTTTTATCTCGACATTGACATAAGCATGACAATCCGGAAGTAACAAAAGACCATGGGCCCAGGACTTTGCTTTTTTGTCAACATAGGCGGTTTGTCAACATAAATGATGTCGATATAAGTGGGTAGGACTGTAGATTCACCAGCAAAAAATGCAAATGTTGTATACACCAGCTATATCAACCTTTTGACTTACTATACCACTGAAAATAAATATTGGATGGTCAAAATTAAATATAAACTGCAATGGATTCAATGGATTCTTCGGAGGCACTTTTCACGGTTGCAAGCCAAAGTTTAAACTGGTTACATCTGAGCTACAGGTGACCACATAGCGGGAACAAAGGGAGTTAATCTGTAACAGTTACTTCCCTTTGTCTACTGATTTCTAGATAGAAAGATGTTTTTTTTGTCTTTCAGGTTGGCTGGATTCAGAGGTAGCAGAGAGTAAGCTTCTAATGTTAATGTCATCGGGTAATATGTTTGATGGAGAAGACATCTGATCATGTTTAAAATGCCCTGAGAGGCAACCAGCACCCTGCCCTGGTCTGTGGGCAACACTGTATTATGTACTGATCAGTTGGCATAATTAGCTACATTCTGTAAGCAATTATTCTATTCTTTATCGTCAAGAAAAAGAGTTATGATAAATTATAAATCTTTAGATTTTAGACACATCAATGCAGGTGTCCCCCATTTAAGGACTGTTATTATATTTGATTCTCATCAGTGATATTGTAGACAATATAGAATCATCAATTAGAACTCTCTGTTGATGATACAATATTATATATGATAGATGATAATTAAAATTATAGCTGGTTAAATCTTCAACTCTGATATTGAAAAGATAAATGAATTGTCCAGGTACTGGCTGTTTACATTTAATCCAGATAAGACTGAATCAATGCTAATATCATGAAAATGAAACCAGAACTATCATTCTATAGTATACATGGCCAACACAAACATACAAGAGGTTGCTCAACACAAACAGTTGGACATTATCTTAGCCAGTGAGGCCAGTTGACACACACATATTAAATATATTTCTGATAAATCCTGGGAGAAATTAAACTTTAAAATGTTTTTAAGTTCATACTGGATTGATTGTCTTTGAAAAAAGTTTATAAATCTGTTATTTTTATGAATTTTTGATAATGCTGACTACACTTGGGACAAATGTAAATTACAGGAGAATGAACTCCTAAAATAAATAAGTAATAATAACAGGTAGAACAAAAATAGCATGTCCTGCACAACTGAACCATGAAACTATGGGGAACTTCTTGCCTTTAAAAGCATAAATTGATTCAGTTATTTAAAATTTATCACGAATTAGCTCCCGTGTATCTTCAAGCTGCGACTTGACCTTTAGGTATAAAGCATGAAATCTACTCCACTTGATCAACTAATGTCATTTGACCTCCAACGTGTAGAACATTATTTAATAATTTATTTTTACCCTCCATCATTCAAACATGGAACTTATAACCTATAGAAATAAGATACCAAATTGCATAATTTCAAAGTGTACCTGAATCGAAGAAAAAAAAAAAATCACTCGTTGCTAGTATTATGTTGGTGATCAAATATCACAGGTCAAGCATGCTAGGCAAAGAACAAAGTGTAGCAGTTTCAGTTATGATTGATATTTTAATTGTTTATCTAATAATAAGTATGTTTTTTGTGGTGAAATTGGGATGGCAAAACACGTTCTTTTATACTGTCCAAAATATTCCAATTTGAGAGATCACATCTTATACACACTCGGTTTTGCTCTCACAGTTGAAACTTTATCATTTGGCAATCCTATGTATTCTACGGAAAATAACACACAAATATTCTTTTATGTAAAAAATTTAATTAGTATGTCTAAAGGATTTAAGCAGTCCATAAAAATCCCAACCTTTTGCATCATCTTTGTTTTTTTCTGATAACAAATACTATTATCGATACTATTCTGTATATACCTATACTTGAATATATATTTCTTGTTTGTACTTATTCTTTGTAACCACTTGTACCAGCATCCAGATTTATTTTCTTATATTTTTTGTTACAGTTGGGGAGACAATTCTCTAGTAAGCTCATGCTTTCTACTGAATCCCCAAAATCCTCTGTTTGTTCTTGCATCTGACAAAGTTTCTGAAATAAATATGGTTAAAACTAACTAATTATGTTTCTCTTTACCTTGTGATGGTCATAGTTGGGCTGAATTTGTGTGATTCTTTCATTAAATCGCTTTTCTGACTCATGTTGTTGTTTCATGGTTTCATTGATCTGTTCTGTCAAGTCAGTCTTAACCTGGCAATGTTGAAAAAAAAAAAAAAGAATAAGCAGCATCCTAACAAAGTAGGTCATCTAATCCTTGATTTTGATATAATTACAAATTTTTTACCAAGCCTTTTGTAACAAGCATTTAGATTTGTTCAAATCATATCATACGATGCAGAAAACTCTAAGTTATTAGTTCATAACACAAGAAAGGAACTAATTATGTATTCATGCACCCCTCTTGTTTGATTTGACAATATTTGTAAAATATAGTTTTGTTATTTATTTCTTGAGATTCATTATTGTTTGTATAATTATTTGTAATTATAAGTACTGAATTTCATATTTTACAGGATTCATGAAGTCATAAAACTTGAAATCCATTACACACTATTCATTAATAGCCTTTGCTTAACAACGGCCCTTCATGCAGTGTGTGATAGATCTTCAAACTTCATGACTTCATGAATCCGTAAAATGGTACTTTCCACACATTGGTCTATACACAGCAGGCAAGACTGCTTATCAATAATATTTCTGGAATATAACATATATACTCACTTATAAGACAAGTCCAACTGCCAACAGCAAAGACCCTGATCTACTGTCGTATAATGCACTGGCAGATCAAGTTCTATGCTGTTTGTTCTACTGATTACTCCTAACAAACTGCATAGACCCAGATCTCTCAGCACATTATGTGATGGCAGATCTCAGTCTGTGTAGTTTGCAGTTGGATTTGACTTATAAGTGAGTACATATAGTATACAACATGGTCATGTGTTAAATACTGTGAATCCACTATTTTTCCTAGGTACTAATTTCTATGCAATGCCAATTTTTGTTGGACAACAATTGCCCTGGGATACCAATTTTCATGGATTTCATGGTAGCTATGAAATAAAAATAAAATCCCAATGAGCAATGAGTCTTCTGTGGAAACAATAACACCCTTTTCCCAATACACAAATTTAAGTAATGACAAAAATTTAATTTTTTGTAACTTAACAAAAATTAATACCCACAAAAATAAATAAATTTAAGTAATTCATATTACAATGAAATTACAAAATAATGTATTAGGTGCATGAATTCTAATGCCATAGATACTTTCACATGCACTTCTTGCTTCCATGGAAAGCCATTTTTTCTTGTTATTTACCGTGGTTTTCTCCTCCTTAGTTTTCCTGAGTATTTCCACCTTCATTCTCACTCCATTAACAGCCTGTGTAACTTCATCGGCAACTTTCTGTGCCTATTTTTGGTAGAATAAAAAACATCCTACAATCAGAGTAGTGGCAAATATTTTTTAAAGCCATGTTTAACAAATCAGCTCAAGAGCTTAACTAGGGAATCAATCATTTTTCTATTTAAACTCTATTTATTTGACTTTGACTATAAAACAAGTTCTAGTAACTCATATTTATAATAAATGCCATGAGTTCCAGCTTTAAAGCAAAACCACATAGACTTTTATAGTAAGTAAACATTTACAAAATCTAACTGAATGTGTATTGACCACTGCATTTGGCTCTGCTGTGATAGGTAAGACACCAATTTTTCCTAAAGCAGCGGTGGCGCACTTATTTGCGATAGCTTAACAGACTGTTTAAAGCACTAGCTATAATCTGTGTTTTTAACACTAGCTAAAATAAATAAACTGAATTGCGAGTCATTTCCTATTGCAGGGGCAGCCTGTATTATTGTGATCTAGTGAAATAAAATATTTTCCTAAGAAAAAGATGCTAAAGTGGGCCTGATATTGCTCACGAGGTTTACATAACTTAACAGTTGATTATTTCACTAAGCAAGCTTATGTAGTATTGTAAGAACACATCTTATGTAAACTATTTTCCAAACTTAATATCATGTTGATTTGACCTATTTTACTATATCCTGATAAAATTCTTCCTAAAGATAAGGGCATAATTAATATGCACAGTCTCTTGCTCAAAACTGAAGTCATCTATGATCTTGATGAAAATAAACCCAACAGATCAAATGTATAGATTCAGTAGTGGTAACTAGCTCAACCAACCAGATGCAAGATCACCTTATTATGTGCATTGATTCTGCTTATTTTCAAATTGCCCAAGATCTTGATGATATAAGTCTTTATTCCAATTTTGATCAAAGTCAGATCAGAATTATGACTTCCAAAGTGATAATAAACTCAGCCAATCACAAGCAAGATCACCTCATGAAAATGGATGGATCACACCAATTATTGAAATAGTGCAAGATCTTCATAATATCCAAGTTTAATCAAAATCAGATCAGAAATCTGACTTCTAGAGTGGTAACATGATCAGTCAATCATGTGCAAGATTACCCAATTAATATACATGGATCTCACTTATGACTGAACCCAACCAAGATCTTGTGATATCAACACTTTTTAAAAAATTATATCCTCATGATAACATCAAGATGTTTATACTATTTCAGATCAATAAAATTTGACAATCAATGCAAGGCCAAGGTTACAGCTCATGGAAAATTCCATTGTATATTTCCACTGACCTTTACCTGTAGATTATTGCAATTTATATCTGACAAATATATATTGATTGAAATGTAATAATGCTGAAGACACAACTGATTACAGTAAACATGCTACTGTATTAATGCTCTGTATTGTAGTGAATTGAAAACAATTTATGTGGGTGGGTGTTGGTATTTCAAATCTATAAGATATCATACAGATCTATATTTTTTACCAATATCATCGACACAATGATTGCGATATATGATAACACCAAAAATGGGGGTGATCACAGATGGATTAGCTTTGTAGTTCTAATCTTTTTACAGATTTGATTTCTTCATTTTCCAAAGGGTTTGAAAATGTATACATGCTAAACGTTATGGAGTTTTATTTGATAGTGGAAGACTTCAAAGGAGAGAAGATCCATCATCAACCCTGACCATCGCTGAAAACTGTTTAGTGCTACCTTAATGATGATTTACATACAGTTCAGGCTTTCTTTTCTGATTTTTATTTCATATATGGATCTACAAAAATTTTGATTTCAGCATATGCACTACACTTTTTCACCCTTGCAATTTGAGTAATGGTAAGAATTTGAAACTTTTACCACTTATCAAATATCTAAGATTCATATTGTTGTTGTTCATCCTTCGAGTTCGAAGATGACCATGACATCACTAATTGGTTTGGTTTCTGTGAGTACGTGAGTGGCTGATCAGGCCAATTTGTGCTCTGAACTGTTTGTGGCACACTTGACAGAAGTTGCTCCTTGGGTTTGCTTGATCAATAGAGACATGCTGCAGTTCTGAGATTTATGCTGCTCACGCATCGGCACTGCCTCTGCAGTTCTCCTCCAAGTCTGTAGCTCCAGTATGGATGAGACTCTGCCAGGTGGAGCAATCCTGTGTGAGATCTTCTCAAGACTCAGTGTCATTGTTGAAGTGTTTCAAGGATGACTTGAGGAAATCTTTGAAGCATTTCTTCTGACTACCCTGAGATAACTTTCCCTCCTTAAGCTTACCACAGAAGATCTTCTTTGGTTGTCGCTCTTCTGACATCCCGGTGATGTGGCCTGCCCATCTCATCAGTGATTTCATCAGCAGAGTGTGGATGTGTAGAATGCCTGCCCATGTCAGGACCTCAGTATCTGAGTCCCTGTCTTGCCATCTTATCCTCATCAGTTTCCTCAGGCATGGTTTAGCTTCTTGGCATGGTGTCTGTACACTGTCCAGGTTTCACAAGCATACAGCAGGGTCGGCAACACAACGGCTTTGTAGACCTTATGTTTTGTTTGTAGACTGATGTCTCTGTGCTCCCACACATTTGCATGTTGTCTGCCAAAGGCCACACTTGCTTTAGCAATTCTGGTGTTGGTTTCATCATTGATGTGGACTGCATGTGACAGTGTGCTGCCGAGATAGGTGAACGTGTCCACTGCCAGGAGGGTTTGGCCATTTACTGTGATGCTAGGCTCTACATAAGACTTTCCTGGTGCAGGTTGGTGCATCACCTCTGTCTTCTTGATACTGATTGTGAGACCAAAATTATCACAAGCTGAAGAGAAATGGTCCATGCTGTGTTCCATGTCAGACTTAGATTTGGCATTCAGGAACAGTCATCAGGAAATAGGAGATCATGAGCAGTCACTTCCTGTAACTTCATCTTTACCAGTAGTCTTCCCAGACTGAACAGCTTGCAATCAGTATCAGGCATTAGTAAGAATGGCAGAGAATATCATACTGAAGAGGGTTGGGGCCAACACACAGCTCTGCTTGACTCCATTGGTGACTGGGAATGGTTCAGATGACTAACTGTCATCCACAACATGAGCAAGCATGCCATCATGGAATTGCTGAACCATCACAATGAATTTCTCTGGGCAACCAAATTTTGCCATGATCTTCCAAAGGCCTCCATGGCTGACTTTGTCAAAGGCTTTTGTCAGGTCGATGAATGTCATGTACAGGTTGGAGTTCTGTTCCTGGCATTTCTCCTGGAGTTGACAAGCTGCAAACACGTTGTCTGTGGTCCCTCGTCCTTTCCTGAAGCCACATGGACTCTCTGGCAGGAATCCTTGATCGATGTGATGCACTGGATGATTCAGCAGAATTCTGGCAAGGATTTTGCTGGCTATTGACAGCAAGGAGATGCCCCGATGGTTGTTGCAGGATTGTCTGTTGTCTTTCTGCTTGTACACTCAAGTGGATGATGGATGCATCCTTGTACTCCTGGGGTATAGTTCCCTGAGTCCACATTGACTGGAAGAGTTCAGTTGGTTTCTGTGCCATGTGTGAGCTTCCCACTTTGTAGACTTCTGCTGGTATAGTATCTACTTCAGGTGCTTTGCCATTTGACAACAGGTCAATTGCTTTCACAGTTTCAGTCAGCTCTGGAGGATCAGCAAGTGATATGCTGATTTCCACTCTGGGCAGTCGATCAATTGCCTCCTCACCGATAGATGACTGTTGATTGAGGATGCTGTTTAAGTGTCATGCCCATCTTTGAAGTATATTTTCTTTTTCAGTGAGCAGCATGGCACTGTCAGCACTCAGTATTGGAGATGTTTCTGATGATTGTGGCCCGTAGGTTGTCTTCAAAGCATAGTAGAAGTTCTTCATGTCATTCCTGTCTATGTAGGACTGAATCTCATCTGCCTTGTTGCTCAGCCATGAGTCTTGCTACTCTCTGAGTTTGCATTGGACAGTCCTCTTAATGTTGTTGAAGGCTGCCTTCTTAGATGATGAAGTGCTGTCTTCTAAATAGGCCTTCTGTAGCCTATATTTCTCATTCAGAAGTCTCTGTATGGCAGCATCGTTCTCATCAAACCAATCTTGATGTTTATGTGTGTTGGGACTGAGGGTTTTGATGCAGTTGAGTAAATAGAGTCTCTGAAGGATGCTCAGTTTTCCTCTACATTCTTGGAGTTTGTATAAATTGTATCCAGTTGGCTGCACAGTTCATCGACAAATGCCTGTTTCACATTCTCCTGTTTCAATTTGGCAACATTAATCTTTTTGGGCACTTTTCTGCCTTGTGGTCATCTGCCAGGCTAAATTCAGATATTGAGCTTGGAGACTATGAGCCTGTGGTCAGTCCAGCATTCTGCACTTCTCATGGCTTCATCACTCCGACATCCTGCCTGACTCTCCTCCTGACAATGACGCAGTCAATAAGATGCCAGTGCTTGGAGCATGGGTTAATCCAAGATGTCTTGTTGCAGTTCGGTAGGCAGAATACTGTGCTGGTGATTAGGAGATCATGTTCAGCACATTTTCTCATTAGGTGGAGTCCATTGTTGTTGCATTTGCCAAATCCATTTATGCCAATGACACCTGGCCATGTCTGGTGATCTGTGCCAACTCTAGCATTGAAGTCACCAAGGATGATAAACTTGTCTGCCTTCTGTACTTCTGCACTAAGAGACCCCAGATCTTCATAAAATTTGTCCTTCATCTCATCTGGGTCAGTCATGTTGGGTGCATAGGTGGTGAGGATAGTTGCATGTCTTTTTCCAGACAGTGGGAGTCTCAGATGCATTAGTCAGTCATTCACGCCCTTTGGGAGATTTGTGAGCTCGCTAGCTAGCTGTGATTTTATAGCAAACCCAACACCAGCTTCATGTCACTCTTCTTTACTTTGGCTACTCCAGAAGAAGGTGTAGCTGGATCCTACTTCACTGAGTTGTCCTTTCTCAGCTAGGCGAGTTTCACTCAGGGTTGCTATCTGGATGTTGAATCTGGCCAGTTCTCTACCAACTAGAGCAGTTGTTCTTCTCTCTGGTTTATCTGCTGATGTACTGTCCATTAGTGTGCATACGTTCCAGGCACCGATGGTGAGTTGCGTCACCTTTGTCTTTTTGTAAGATTTTCAACCACTAAGGTGGAATCCCCATCAGCCGTGGTGTGCTGACCAGGGTTAAGGTAAAACAGGCAATGTTTATGGAACCTTTTCTAGCCCCTTCCTTATGTTATGGAGTTGAGCAGTGTGATCATAAAAAGGGCTGCTCAGTCACCCAGGGGGCTGCCGAGTTCCACCGCTGCTTCGGTCCAGTGAAAAGTGACCCAATGCCCTGAGCCCCTGTGCTGGTCTGTATCCACACCTGCTGCTTTGCTGCCTGCCCATCACCACAGGACTTGAAGGTATCTGGTGGGGGGAGGGGAATAGTGTCATGACTTGTGTGAGAGTTGGATTTAAGTGAGGGAAAGTTGCGCAGAGTTGGCCTCACTCTCTCATCCAGGCCTGTCTGAATCCAGTGGCACAACAATGTTGAGACATCTGGAGACACTTCCAGATGCAGTGGATGGCCATCAGTTCCTACTGTACCTTAGCTGATGCCCTGTGCTGTCCACACAGCTCTTGCCATCTGCCTTCACAGCCAGGGGATGAGCATATCTGCTTGGCCACTTGATCCACCAGAAATGACTTTCCAGTTGGAGCCACGTGTAGCTGTCCACTCTGGATCAACAGTCACAGGTAGTACCATCTACTGTTACTTACGGTAGCAGGTGATGCCTGATCTGACACCCTACAGTCTTACCATTGGAAACTAAATTCTCGAGGTCATCTGGGTGTAAGGTCAAAAAGTGCAAAAGCATGATATTTCACTATTCTGGGTCAAAATTTGAGGTATATATATTATTCCTGAACACTTCATGAATTTTTTTGTTGTTGCTGAAATAAGAAACTTTGTATCCTGTGGGCTACTTTGATGGTGTATATTGTCAGTTTTTGAAACTTTTATCAAAGATTTTATTGGCAATATACAGCTAAAACTTCTGACATGTGGGAAGTAAAAATGTAATGAAATGCACTCCTGAATGGTAAATTAGATGGGGCCATAAGTAGCTTATTTCTGCAAGCAGCAAAAAAAGACAGGTACAATACTATTCACAATAAAGCATATGGGAGGATTATAGGTAACACTAAACAATTTTGTATGATTAGCCATGGAGTAAATTTTTTATTGCTGAGACCTCTGTACTATATCTCCATGTTTCTCCCTCATTATTTACAGGGGTGTCAAGAATGCATGATCGCGTGTTATATTCCCTAGAAAATAATTCTTGGGATCTTTGCAAGGTGGAAAATCAAACATTTTAGGGACTTTCATGCAATGTGGAGAGAGGTTGGTGTGACTCTAAGGGGGTAATCATAGAAGGATCACCTTTGCTTTTCCAATCTTTTTACAGATTTGGTTTCTCTATTCTCTGATTAGTTTGAAAATGTACACATGTTGATAGTTATGGAGTTTTATTTTAAAAGCATGAGGTCAGAGGTCCTTCACCATGACAATAGACACATTTTTTTTAGTGCTACCTGATTTGTAGTCTAATAAGAGTTGCCCAGCATCAGAACTCTCTGAACAGAAAAGCTGATATGATCTACTGTGTCTAAGGTAAACAATAAACGGTGTGTCAGTAACAGCAAATAATCAGTGAATATGGAGAGGCTGCTGTTACAACTGAATACAAGAAGTCTATTTACTTTTAAATTTTGCCTGAGAACCAAAGAATTGTTTTTAACTGTAACTTGTCATTCACCCAGAAAGCTCCAAAACTGAGAAGAGTCAGCACAAGAATTACATTCCTAGTTCTTCAAATCTAATGTTTGTACATCTAAAATCTATGTTATTCTTTCAAAATTTTGGGAAAAAAAATGAGTTTTTCAAAATAAACGTTGTCCTACTAAATGGATTAAACCTTATTATTTTCTTAAACTTTCTTTTTGATTATCATGTCTATGACATTTTGCTAGTATTTTCACTATTTATAATAGGGAAATTTGTAAAAAAATCTTTTTAAGAAATTTTACCTGATAAGGGCCTTTTTATATTATGTGTTTCTTTATACTACCCTATGCTCTGTTGCAAAGTTAATGATATAGGTTACTATTCCTGTTATTTTGATAACAAGCAATTCCTCTTTGCTTTATAGGATTTTCCACATTTCACTTTCAAGGATAAATGGAAGGTTTTTGAAACAATTTTAATTTTTAATTACGAAGACAAACGGACTTCAGATAGTATTAAAGAATTTATATAGCACTGTGAACATCATGGGAAGGACAACATATATATTGAGAAAAAGATGAGTTACATCAAACTTGAAGGTTACTGTGTTTATTTCCATCTATTTGTTTTGACAGTGTGCCCTCCCACCTGTCACAAAAGGCAATTATTGGATACTGTGCCCTCTCCACCTGTCACAAAAGGCAATTAATGGACACTGTGCCCTCTCCACCTGTCACAAAAGGTAATTAATGGACAGTGTGCCCTCCCAAACTATCACAAAAGGCAATTAATGGAGGCAGAAGCTGCAGTGGCTCAGTGGTTGGCATGCTGGACTCGGGACTGAAAGTGTGCAGTTTGGAATAAGTGTTCAAATGTTGACATATAGTGTTCTGTGATGCTAAATGTATGTATAGGGTTTAACTGCACATCAACACAATCCTGGCTAATATGCAAATATGGTAAAGACATAAACCTTGCTAAAGTCTCCTAGAAGACAAACCTCTCAAACCCAAAATAAATACCGTCATTGACACAAATATCTGTATACTAAAAAAAATTACTTTTCTCTCTGTCTGAATAATGCATGTACTAATGAAAATTAACATTTTCATTTATTTTTTGTCAGGAAAATTAATATTTTAATTGTCAAGATTGTGTATTTTGCCTGGCAAGTACAATGCTCACAGTGGTCTAGGCAAACGAGGTTTCATTATATCCTTGCTTGGCAATAAGGAACACTTGCAAGCTAATTTTTCAGAATTTTTCTTTTAGAAATAAATAATTTTGGTTGCATTTCTGGTGCCTGTTTTTCCATTTGTTTGTAAAACTATGACAGTCTGTTCATTGTGTACATGTACTGCTATTGGTGATAAGATTTGCTAGAAACTTGTCTACAAGCTTGACTGAGTTCAAATATCAATATTGTTTCATACTGTAAATATTGTCATTGACAACCGAATGTATCAACAAAAATAATATACATCTATTCATATTATCTTACCTCTGAAAATCTGAAAGATAATCTATATTTTCCTTTAAAAATGTTTGAAGTGATCTCAATGCTACAACTACATATATGGTGATGATTGCTCTAAATATGTAATTAAGTCTAAACACTTACTGGTTCAGGAAGTTAATTGCAGAATATCATTTTTTTGACTCTGATTATAGGACTGGTATGAAAACTGAACCGATGTCCAAAAATAAGGTTATCATGGGGAAATATGCCATGGAATAAAACTGAGCCTAAAAGAACTTGTCAAACTAGTGTATCTAAGATGTTGACTGCTTTATCACAAATAAATGTAGATCCAGTTTAGTTTACTGAAAAAGTGAAAATAAAGATAATAACCGGCATACATATTTAAACACTTTAAATCACACAAGCTAATCCACTTTCGTGAGAATAGGAATTGATGTGCATGAATGCTTTCTGTCCCTATGTACACTCTCCAGCCATAAATATAAAAGAAGTTTGTAATCACATGTCAGTTCAATGTAATGCTGATGACCACTGATTTAATCATAGTGATTCATTAATTACTTACATGAACTGTCTCAAGGTGAAAGGTTGCTGTTCCTTTATCATTAGCTTTAAAAAGCTAGTGGCTCACTTTGTTTGGAAATACCTTGATCATGAGTTGTGGAGTTTGTCAGCTGTTTTTATTGCTGTCTATTGACAACACCTTCAGTTAATCCATATAATAATTAAGGTATTCAAAGCAGTTTTATGGCCATACAGTTTACTCCATCACCAGTTTTATGGCCATACAGTTTACTCCATCACCAGTTTTATGGCCATACAGTTTACTCTATCACCAGTTTTATTGCCATACAGTTTACTCTATCACCAGTTTTAGGGCCATACAGTTTACTCCATCACCAGTTTTAGGGCCATACAGTTTACTCCATCACCAGTTTTAGGGCCATACAGTTTACTCTATCACCAGTTTTAGGGCCATACAGTTTACTCTATCACCAGTTTTAGGGCCATACATTTTACTCTATCAACAGTTTTAGGGCCATACAGTTTACTCCATCACCAGTTTTATGGCCATACAGTTTACTCTATCACCAGTTTTAGGGCCATGCAGTTTACTCTATCACAAGTTTTAGGGCTATACAGTTTACTCTATCACCAGTTTTTGAGCCATACAGTTTACTCTATCACCAGTTTTAGGGCCATACAGTTTACTCTATCACCAGTTTTATGGCCATACAGTTTACTCTATCACCAGTTTTAGGGCCATACAGTTTACTCCATCACCAGTTTTAGGGCCATACAGTTTACTCTATCACCAGTTTTAGGGCCATACAGTTTACTCTATCACCAGTTTTAGGGCCATACAGTTTACTCTATCGCCAGTTTTAGGGCCATCCAGTTTACTCTATCACCAGTTTTAGGGCCATACAGTTTACTCCATCACCAGTTTTAGGGCCATACAGTTTACTCTATCACCAGTTTTAGGGCCATCCAGTTTACTCTATCATCAGTTTTATGGCCAGACAGTTTACTCTATCACCAGTTTTGAGTACAGGTAAAACATTCCTTAGTTTATGTTCCAACTTCTTTAATTTTTTATTCTTTGTCAGCTTTTAAAAAAACTTTCTTTGTGTATGGAAATTTTTTGTGTTATTAAAATCATTACAAATTTTGAAAGTATGCTGTCCTGAAAATTGGAGGGTCTGTATATTTAGGTTAAATACAGTATGCACCATGAGACAAAAGATAAAAGGTACAGATGTTGGAAAATTAAATAAAAAGGCATATAAAAAAAGATGAAAACAACCCCCCCCCCAAAAAAAAATCCTTGACATACAAGGTCAACATTTTTCTATAGAAAACACACTCTTTTAAATTGTTCAAAACCTTCTCAGTTGGAACATCCTCAATATTAAAACAACAAAAGAACATGGAGAAAACTATGCTCTGACCTGTACTGTGGTCCATGCCCTTTTATGTTACAGCAATGTCAACATACCTTGGTTCTCTTTTCTTTGACGTCTATTCTGGCCTTATCGAACTCTGTAGAGTCAGCCTTGATACGTGCCTCCAAGACAGTTTTGGTGTGAGTTTCATCCATCATCTGTTTCCTCAAAGTCTCTGCTGTGGCCTTTGGTAAATGCATATGTTTGTCATAAATACAGGCTATTATATGAGTATTCATGGGTTATTACATTACTGTAATGAAGAATTAACATTAAATGCTACACTCTGCCTACATCCAGTGACATAGGATATCATTCAATGAGCCTCATTTATGACACAGTATCTTACAAACAAAATTTCTGCATTCTCTTTATGACCAAATGGCACCAAATGCACAAATATATTTTTCAATATTTATTATAAAATTTGACTGCTTATAAGCATACCAGTTATTTGCAGATCCCCCATATTTGCACAGCATAATATCAGAAAATTGTTGCCCTTAACTCATTAACCCTGCGTGCCACATTTACATGTCATGAGGTTGTCCCCTACATCCGAGCTATGTAGTGTCAACATTATTTACGATACACCAAAGTGGGTGGTATTACAGAAAAGTAGACAGATGTAGTTCTACAATGATACTAAATAATGTAGTCTTTCTACTCGCATTAAAAAGTACTGCGGAAAAAACAAAATGTTTGAGACCTGATTTTTTTAGGCTAAAAACCTACTGGTTTTGGAACTGGAGATTGTGTCTGGATTTTAGACTTTCTGGCCTGAGATCTAAAGCAGACCAGTCTGAATTGCACATGGACAGATGAACCTTTGCAAAAAGTAGGATAAATTTCAGATTTGGAGTAAAAAGTGGCCAGGACATGAAAATTGTGGGTCCAATACCAAAAAAAAAAAAGAAGTCTAATTTTTACAATTCTGCACATGCACGAGTGAAATAACCAATCAAAAACAATATCCTTTATACACTAAGCATCCAGCTAAATAAAAATCTCTCAGAAGCAGATGTGTTTTGGATGCATCCATAAGTAACCCCAAAAATGCATTTGCTACCGCCATTTCAGGCAAAAATTAAAAGAATCTATAGGGGTGAATGAGTTAAACAAAATACTCACCTCAGTGTGCCTGTCCTTTATACCATAGAAGCAAAGTTTGCTAAATAATAGTCTATTATGCAATTAGGTAATGATTGTCAGTTTGCATGTGTGGTAAGCCATCATGTAGTACAGTATTTGGTGTATTTTATATTCAATCATTTAACAGATTTCAAATGTAATCTATGATTTAACTCAGTCAAACCCTTCACTCTATCTTAGGTTTAATTTATTTTCAGGTTATGTATCTTTTTACATTTTACAATTGCATGTTTATAGCTACTTACCGTATCTTTGTAAGGAAAAGTTATTTGCCTTGGTTTTAGTGTGTTCCCATTTATTTGCATAGACTGGTTAATTGCATATTTTCTCTTGGAAGAAACACTATGCAAATAAGGAGGATGTACCATGTACAAGTAGAGCTATTATTGATCTGTGCAACACAAAGGACTCCGCTCATTCAAATTTGCTCTTTAGAGCCCTAAAGAGACAAACCCGCATTGGGAAACCAAAGTTAGAAGAAGATGGACATTCAGGGGCAATGAGTCAGCTAAATGATTATAGTGGATGGCTGAAATCCAACTACTTCAAGAACTATCAATACAAGCAACATTCCATGTAAAGATTTGAAGTCGATTGACAAGGATAAAACCCATAAAAGACACCTAGGTATATGAAATAATGATCACATCAAGTTGTATAGGTATATATAGAATGGTTCTCAAGCTATGCTGATAGCAAGCAACATTCCAAGTTTCCATGTAAAGATAAGAATTTTCTTGACAAGGGGCATAACTCTGTCCAAAATATAGTAGACAAGACTAAATCCATAAAAGGCACATGCAAGTCTATGAAACAATGTTTATACCAAATTGCATGAGAATATGTTGAATGGTTTTTGAGCTACAGTATGTTGGTTACAAGCAACATGAAGCTAACTGTTAAGGCTCATAATTTTATCCAAAGCTGATGAGACAAGACCCATACAAGGCACATCTAGGTGTCTGAGGCAAAGTTCATACCAAATTGCATCAGAATATGTTGAATTGTTCTTGAGCTGTACTGATTATGAGCAACATCCCATCTGAAGATATGAAGTTAATTGTCATGGGCCATAACTCTATCCAAAATGGAAGCTGATGAGACAAAAAACCCTGAGAAAGGCACATGTAGGTCTGTGAGACAATGTATTAAAAAAATTGCATCAGAATATGTTGAATGGTTCATGAGCTATGCAGATTACAAGAATCTGCTGTAGTGGAGATTTAAAACCTGTAGTGGAGATTTAAAACTGATGGAAAAAGGGCAATAACTCCATCAAATTTGGAACTAAACAAATGAAACCATTAAAAGGCACATTTACTATTTGAAATAAGCAATTCACCTACCAAATGGCAGTCAATTATGTTTAAGGATTGCATAGTTTTAGTAGTTACAAGAAATCTGCATGGACAGAGAGATGACCAGACAGACTGATGGACAGACGGGCTATAGGGCTCCAGCATCTTGATGCAAGGCTCTAGCAAGACTTTTAATGGCACTCATAATTGCTATGTACTAGTTTATGGTACTTAGGAGGCTATTCCATTTAAATTCACCAGGGGGAGGAGGAATACATTATTTTTAGGGGTGGGGTCCAAACCTTTCTTTTCTGTACAATTTGAATTCCTTTCTATTGGTGGTGCCATAAAAAAAGTGCTTTCCTCCTCCCCCTGTCTCAGACACAATCGAATATCCCTTGGTGGTTAGCAAGACAAAATTCATGTAAAAGTTATGTTCTCAGTAGTTGCAACCCTATTTGATGGTAGACTGAGATCACTGATAAGAGCTGAAAGACTTTATCATCATGATGTTTTCTGACAATTTGCTGCAAATCAGTTAAGTGGTTATTGAGAAGTCACAAAAAAAGAGTTTTGCTATTTTTAGCAACATTGCCAACTGACATTCTTTGTATGAACTTGAAAGCCCATAATGTGTAACGCTCTCTGTCAATTTTGGTTGAAAACAGTCATGATGTTTTTGAGAAGAAATTGAAAAAAGCAATGTTTGATTGATGCACAATGCATGAGACATGGTGCAAAACTAATGTAGCATCATACCATACACTCATATATGGTCTCAGGTCAGAAAGATTAAAAATACTGAATTTGTAAAAAGTTTATGGAGCACATATTTCCTCACAAACATAACTTCTTGGAAGAACACTGATGAGTGAAAAACAGCATTCACCTTAAGGCTTTCCTCTGTTTTGAAGGCTTTATGTTGCTCAGAGTGCAGGCGCTCACGGGTGGTCTGATTGACGCTGTAGATCTTGTTGAAGTCATCCATCACGATGCTCATCTGCTGCTGTAGTTTCAGCCTCTCCCGAACAATACGTGCCAAGTTCTTCTCATCCTTCACCTTTTGCTGTTCACTGCAAGATACATTTAAACCTGCTATAGTGACCACCTGCATATTACAGACACACATGTATAAAGGTAAAGTACAATAGGTTCTATTTACACATCAATCAATCAATGTATATTTACCTACCATATATACTCGCTTAAAAGTAGACTTCAACTGCAAGCAACATAGACTCTGATCTGCTGTGGCATAATGTGTCGGTAGATTGGGGTCTACATTGTTTGTTCTACCAAATACTCCTAACAAAATGCACTGATCCAGATCTGCCAGTGTATTATGCGATGGCAGATCTGGGTCTGTGCAGTTTGCAGTTGGACTTGATTTATAAGTGAGTACATATGGTATAGAAAGCAACTATCTGTTTGTAATAACTTCTTCTAGCTGGTTCCTCTCAAAATGGTTGTTGTACAATGAATTATATGTATATAATATTTACAATGGCTTGTATCATACCTGTTGAACAAAGAAAATAAAACTCTACTTTGTTTTTTAATGAATTCATCTGGTTGAAAACATGAGGTATGATGTCACATGGGCCATAAATAACCTAAGCTCACTCAAAAAGAAAGAGTTGTATTTGCCATGCCAAAAGAATAAAAAAATCACATTTCCACAAATAAAAAGGTTAACAAATTCAAAATTGCACAAACAAAAGAGATGTAATCAAACACTTTCACAGATAATAAGCAGTAGTACAAAATCTTGTATGGTGCCAAAATGTCAAACTATGTTATTCTTGTACTCTTATATGAAACTGTAATTATAATCTGTTCAGGTTAATAGTTTTGAGTCCAAGTGCCATGAAATCAAAATCAATGAAATATTAACAATATAAATTATCAATGATCAAATAATTTTGTTTCTGTTGTTAAAAATTTTAATTGAAAACATTGTAAATGTAAGAATTGCTATTGAACATAACAATTGTAGTTAGGTTTGTTTTAGCATTCATGAGGTTCTAAATGCAAGAGGTATACAAACATAATTACTTGTTTATGTCACTTATAATAAAAGTATTCTTACTAATGAAAATGCTATATTAGATTTCAAGTATGGAGTAACATTTATTGCTTGAAAGATTGGGTAAAGTTTGATGACAGAGGGGCCTAGTGTTGATGCATATTGAAACTGATTTTAAAAAGAAAATGTCTCTGATCATGTTTAATTGTGTAAATGACTAATTTTAGGCTACTGTCTGTAACCGTTTACAAAATTGGTAACTGTGTACATGAAAGTGGCTGTCACTAATGCAAGAACTGCACATATCTTGTTTTATACAGCAGCAATGTGAAACAATATCCTGATGCAACAAAACTTGTTTGTTCTATATTTGTCATATGTGTTAGAGACAAATGTGCATTGCCAAGTGAATCCTGTCATAATAAAAGGGCAGCAAGATGTAGTGAAAGAAAAAATCCTGGTATGAGCAAGGTATGTTATGTACATTGTCAATGACCTACATTTAACTGCCAGCTGCAAGCCTTTATTAAGGTATAGAAAGGAAATTAGGTCAGCTTTCGATTAAACAGCATAATTTTGGTTATTGTATACTATGTACATTTTTAGAGATTATTGTGAACATTGCAGCTTTATCTGATAGTTATAAAGTCATACAGCTGACTTGTATATATGTATGTGTTAGATCTTTGACCTTGGCATGGCCTTGAACAATGTACAAAGGGTATTAATTTTTCGTAACAAAATATCTGGGCAAAATTGCAACAAAATATTTCAATGATCTATTAGTTTAAAAACACACAAGAGAATAATTTCAGTTTAATCTCTAACACTGAAATATGATTCAGAAATTTTGTTGCAGCACTTTATCTTGCCTTGAACATGTCTGTTAGATAAACTTTTACTTAGCAATGGATGGCCAGGCAGACATATTTACAAAGTCATAAAATGGAACATCAAGATTCTCACATGATATAGACCAGATACTGCATATGGGAAGATTGAAATAAATAATAATAATGGTAAATTCTTGCAAATTTCTTATTCTGAAACAATCTGCATGGCTGTTTAATTTTCACACTTTTGTTGATATTTTTTTATTCCATTTTATGAGCTTAAATATATGCAATTAGTGACCTGGTTGCACAATTATATGATACCTGAGCACCAAAAAAGAATTACTGTGCATCTTGTAAACAAGAATCACCTACAGATGACATATCACCCTTGTTCCTGACTTATAGGAAGATTCCTACTGAAAGTATCTTATGGTATAGAAATCTCAGTGTTTATACTACATATGCAAGTACCATCTGGTGCAGCACTCAAAATTTTCATACTACTTATGATACACTTTGTTTCCATGGTAACATAAACAAGAAGCCCAGGGCCTGCACATTGAGCCCATGAATTTGTGACCTTGACCCCAAGGTCAAAAGGTTGAGTAAACATGTCATAGAATCAATTATTTTAGCTTCATAATGACTCATTGAAAGTATAAAGAAAATCCATCATATGGTTAAGGAAATGTAGGTCACTGAAAAAAAACTTGAATGAAAACTGTAAAGTAAAATTTTCTATGACTGTAACCTTGACCCCAATGTAAAAGGGGCAAGTAAGCATGTTTGTCATAAAATGAATTGTCTTAGCATCATAGGGGGTGCTCTACAGATAATACATGCTTCTGAGAGAGTGTGACAGGTGTAAGATGAAGTATTTTGTATTTGCAACATGCACAATGGAGAGAATGTTGGCATACCTCTATGTTACTTTCATGTACTGTGGCTGAAATTTCTTTATATATTGTACTTGTGGAAACTGGACATGATCTAAGCACACAGCAGACAAAATGGCCGCTCCAAAGTACTCTAAAAATCAGCCTGAATTAGTCTAATGTGCACTATTTTCAGCAGTTATTAAAATAGGGAAACGAATTTTGCCAGAGCAGACAATACCAGCCTCTGAAAGTACTATGAATGAATTACAAAATATCTAAAAAGTAAAAAAAGTTATCAGCTCTTTTTTTTTTATTTACCTTTGAAGTCCAGGAAGTGAAAATGACCAAGCGGAGCTAGCAGTTTTTTGAGAGGTGCACATCTTATGTAAGACTAAGCTGTATACTCTATAACTCAAATTTCACCCATCAATCATACACCAAAATAAAGGGAATTCAATGTTCTTTTAACAATACCTAAGATATACAAATTCTTTTTTAAATAGCCAGGACAGCTAGTGAGGAAAACCTGGGTAATTCTTTTTCTTTAAAAATCTAACCCTATGCAAAGTATGAAACTGGAGAGTGCCACCATAATGATTTATGCCAGGTATGATGAGAATCTATCATGGATGTTAGGAAAGATATGCAAATGAAAAACGTTAACCAAAACCATAACATGTTGTTGATGCCACCACTGCCACTGCCATTGCTGCTGTTGGAAAAGTGCTGCTGTGTCTTGCTTCCTACTACTGTGGGCTTGACAAAATTATTGAATGCAGAAAATTCTAAGTATTAATATTAAGGCACTTCTGTGCAACTTGTTTGATATAAATACCAAGTTTGATTGAAATATCTTGAATGGTTGGAGTTATGCTCTGGAAATGAAAATTTTAATGAAGAGAGACAGACAGACTGACAGACAGCTGGGAGACAGAATGATTTGTTGAAGATTATATATATAAGAAGTTCATATTTACCAAGTTTACAGGGAAGTGATAGACATTATGAGTTTTGCTCTAGCAATGAAAGTGAGAATGGTGGATGGATGATGAACAGAAAAATGACAAAAAACATAAAAAATATTGAAACTGAAGAATTGTGAAAAGCAAGAGGCACATTTACATTACTAATCAAATAAGTGTACCAAGTTTCATAAAGATATATTAAATGGTTTTACCTGGAAACAAAAGTGTGGATAATTGATGGACGGATAAAGAAATGGATGAAAACATTAAAAATATTTAAACTGAAGAATTGTGTAAAGCAAAAGGCACATATGTATCAAATATCTTGAACAGTTTTGGAGTTAATGTATAACCCGGAAATAAAAGTGTGGATAATGGATGGCTGGATCAACAGAGAAACGGATGAAAATGGTAAAAATAGTGAAGTGAAGAACTGTTAATAGCAAAAGGCACTTCTGGAATACTATTCTAATATGTATACCAAATTTAAAAGAGTTATCTTAAATGGTTTTGGTATTTTTCCTAAATTTAAAGTATGGATAATGGATGGATGGACAGAGAAATGGACAAAAACAAATAATATTAAAACTGAACAATTGTGAATAGGAAAAGGCACATTTGGACGACTAGATTAATATGTATACAAAGTTTCATAGAGATATCTCAAACAGTGTAATGCTTACATGCTTTGGAAATGAATGTGTTTACAGAAAGATGAACTATGGACAGACAGACGATGGACAGAGCAATAGCTATATCCTTTTATATTACATAATGGTGGAATAAAAATGAAAATGAACTGACCATTCTTTAATCTTCTCATGTAAATCCTGAACATCCATTTCCAATTCCTTTCTCACAATGCTGGCTTTCTTTGCTTCCTTTTGCATCCTTATTATGGCGTTCTGATACCCCTGCCTCTTTTCATCGTATGTACTTTTCTGAAAAATGAATACAAATAAGAACCTTAATAAGTTTATCGAAAATGCAGATTAATTCACATCATTACCCATGGACATAAATGTAATTGAGACAATTTATGTTTGACAACTAGATAGATATTTGATAGGTAAATAAGTAAATACAGAAATTATTGCATAGCAAAATTTGCATGCAGTTTTGGTTTTGGAAAATTAAAGCTGTCTTCAGGGCTTACTGCAATAAGTCTTTGAGGAATAGATGCAACTGAAAATCAAAACACCGATTCCACAAAGTCCTTCAAATGAACATTTGAAAAGTTCTGAGGCCTTGAAGAAATTAAATATGCTTACACTCTAGTTCAGTATTTAACAGTCTGACAGACTTTCATTACACTTTCAAAATTGTTTGCCTTTTAGTTCTAAAAAAATCCACTTAGAATGTAAAAAATTGTTTGTGTTATTAGGTGTATATATATTACTTTTGACAAACAAGTAACAAGCTAAAAATCAGCAGTGATGAATCTATCATAATTATGAAAACCTTCTACTATGAACATTTTTAATACAACATGATAAAAGTGTATCATTCAGGTTGATATACAACCAACAGCTTTGCTTGAAACAGACTATGCAACTGTACAACCAACACTTTTAAACATCTTCAGCAAATATTGCAATGTCATTCAAGTGTTTATTAACATAAGCTGTAACCCCAAGATATGTCAATACAAACCACCCCCACCCCCAAACCCAGATGTGCAGGATTTATGTGACAAATTTTAAAACACGGTCAGCTCATTTTTTGATTTTATCCCCCCAGTATAACTTAAACCAATTTTGTCCCAAATCATTGATGCAGCCATTTATTTTTCTGCAGAAGAATTCTTTTTTTTTTTTTTACAAAGCATGCAAATTATTCCGACAATTTAGGTGCAAGTTATGACTGAAATTTGCCCATTCCAAACAAATTAGCAAAAATAAATTTCACAAACAATGTCCATTGTTTTTTAAAATCAGAATATGCAAAAGACTGAAAAAGAGCAGAAAAACTGGACCTGTACTCACTGCGTCAGGCGTCTGGAAGCAGCAGGAATAAGAAAAAGGAAAGACTTAAAAAGAGAGACAGAGAGAAAGAAAAAAAGCAGAAGGAAAAAAGACAAACAGAAGAAAGAGAGACAAAGACAAAGGCACAAAGATAGATATACAAATACAGACACAGAAACAGACAGAAAAACAAACAGGTAGACAGGTAGACAAAGACATGGAGGCATGGCCATAAAAGTATACTGTGTTACAAGTGAAGTCACTCTGTACTGAGGGAGATTCAATATGAAAGCTACGTCTTTCCTGAAAATGGGTTCCATGACAAAATCTGTGTCATATGTGGGACTGTGATATACTGAGGTACATTAATGACCATACCTGTGTTATATAATGGACTGTGCTATACTGAGGTGCATTCATGACCATACCTGTGTTAATTAATGGACTGTGCTATATTGAGGTGCATTCATGACCATACCTATGTTATATAATGGAATGTGCTATATTGAGGTGCATTAATGATCATACCTGTGTTATATAATGGACTGTGATATACTGAGGTGAATTCATGACCATATATGTGTTATATAATAGACTGTGATATACTGAGGTGAATTCATGACCATACATGTGTTATATAATAGACTGTGATATACTGAGGTGAATTCATGACCATACCTGTGTTATATAATAGACTGTGATATACTGAGGTGAATTCATTCCCATATATGTGTTATATAATGGACTGTGTTATACTGAGGTACATTATAGTGAGGAAGATTTAATATCTAAACTACAGTCTTGACAAAAATGTGATCCATGACCATACTGTATTATATGTGGGACTCTGCTATACTAAGACACTTTATACTGAGAGACCATTGTAAACACTCCAGTTAAGACAACTGATAGGAATGAGGGGAAATGTAGTCTAAATTTACCGTCAATCTGATTTCAGTGGATCAATTTGTTGTTCTTATAAAAAAAAACAAAAAAAGCAAAACAAATGTGGCTGTTATTAGGGAGTGGTCTCACTTTGGGTGTGATCAGAAAGAGAGGTTTTACAGCCAAAGAAATGCTTTGTGATACTAGTGTCTAAAGTAAAGTGATACTCTTTAAGTACCATTCATGTGGACCACTTAAAACAGACAAATGATAATGTAGGAATTATAATTACTGGCCTATCCAAGAACCTATGCATTTATTTGTTATCCTGAAATCAGGTAAAAGTACATGTACCAATACTGTACAATGTAGATAATAAGCATATATGCTTATTTTTTAAATTAGTGAAGGTCATACGCACTTAATTTTGTATAGGCACTAATAGATATCATATAATACAACTATTTCACAAGTTTAAATATTCAACACATCTGTTTTAACAATATACAGTCAAAGCTGTCCTAACAGTCACCTGTACACAGTGGTCACCTGGTCACAATAGCGATTCTAATTTCGCCCCGGAAAATTTCCTATATAAATGTCCTGTGTATGGGACCATCCATATATGACGTCACACAATTTTGGCAGATTTTTGACCCCCCTCCCTCTCTTGTCACTCAGACCCCCCTTATATATGAGATCACAAAGCTTTTAACCCCCCACCCCCATAAAAATTTTCAAAAATAAAATTGGTTTGAAATCACTTTGTATTAGAAAAACACACAATAATACAACATTCCATTCTGAATTATCTATTTCTCTGGTAGATGGCGCTGGTTTTGTTTTTGTGACATCATATTGTTAAAAACTCTCCTGCCCCCCATCATCAGACCCCCCTCCCCCCTTTGGTGCGTGACGTCATATATGGATGACCCCTATAACAGTCACCTGCCTTCTGTAGTCAGCAGCCAGGTGTTTCCTAACTAACAGTGGTCTCTTCCTGACTTAAGCAGTCATTGGAGTGTATCAACAGTGACCACTTTAAGTATGCAAATTAAACTTTTGTTTAGATAAAGGCATATCATGTAAATTGATGTCAAAATATTTCATATCTCACTGGATAGTGGAAAATGTAGTTGTGTAGTCGCAGCAGAAATGGGAGTCTGGCAAACTCAGATACAAGGGATTATTAGGGGAAAATGAGATATTATGGACAATTTAGAGAACAAAGTTCATCTTTGAGAAGAGATATGAGTTACATCCTTTTTCATAAGGGTCTATGGTCATTCAGTATTTAAAACTTGTCTGCATGGGTCACAAAGAATAGCCATATATGGCTTCATTTGATTCCCTGTTCATCACAGGCCTCTCATATAAGCCGACTGTCTTTTGATCTCGGTGAGTTGAGCAACTGTCTAATCCAGATATTGCTTGTGAAGCATGAACAGCTGTTTCCAAGCCTAATTTATACAAGATGGCCAACCAAAGTGTCATTCCTCTGTTTTACAGTCATATGTAAGCTGTCAATCAGTAGTGAAATGAGTGTTTTGTCATGGTGCACAAAACAAACTAAGGTCAGTGATTATTTTGACTCGGTGATGATTTAATTTATTGGATGAATAAAAGTGAGCAGGATACAGTAATCTTGTGTGGAACATACATTTGTGACAGAACAACATATACACGTATTTTATGATTTTTTGAATAGTGCACATAAACCAATCTTGATAACATAATAATAATAATAATAATAATAATAATAATAATAATAATAATAATAATAATAATAATAATAACCATAATGATGTTCGGTGCATGGTATTTGTTTAAATACCAAATTTGAAAGGTGAACCTGTGTACAGAGGCCAGTTTTGCCTTTTCCCATGCGTGGCCGCTATTGACAGGTTTGACTGTATTACAAATATTACAAACATAAGGCTACTATAATAAAGATAGTAAGAAAGAAAAGGCACAATCAGAGTAAGGCTTGGAGGTAAATAGTCACAATAATCAGTGAATAAGGAATAGAGCAATTGTTTCAATAGCAATTTTGATGTCTTATACATTGTCTTTCACTCACCCATATATGCACTTATTTTTGGTATTAAATATTGGAGGGTCTATGTGTGCTTATTTTCCATACAGTTACGCTTATTTTCATGTATGCACTTGTTAGTCACAACTTTAATAAGCTTTGATTAGGGTTCAAAGAAAAGTTCAACCTTGCAAAATAAAATATCTGAAGATAAAAATGCATATGTTAATGAATTATTGGCAGCATGTAAGCCAGAAAAAAGGGAATATATATAAAGAAAAATACAAGCACACAAATTATGGGGAAAATGACTGATAACATGTACCATGTATACTTGCTTATAAGTCAAGCCCAACTGCAAATAACACAGACCCTGGTCTGCTCTTGCATAATGATCAGGGTTTATGTTGTTCGTTCTACTGATTACTCCCAACAAACTGCATAGACCCAGATCTGTGGTGCATTATGTTATAGTAGATCTAGGTCTATGCATTTTGCAGTTGGACTCGACTTATAAGCAAGTATATAATAAATATGGTAAGTCATAATTAAAGGGAAAATATGTTAGAATGTAACTGAAGATGTACACATTAGAAAAAATATTTTTTTTATGGCATACCATATATACCTGCTTATAAGTCAAGTCCAAATGCAAACTGCACAGACCCAGATCTGCCATCCCATAATGCATCAGCACATCTGGGTCTATGCAGTTTGTCAAGAGTAATCAGCAGAACAAACAACATAGACCCTGATCTGCGTGCATTACGTGACAGAAGAACAGGGTCTATGTTGTTTGCAGTTGGACTCAACTGATAAGCGAGTACATATGGTATTAGTTAGAAATAAAAGGAAGTTATGTAATTGCCCAGGTTCTTGAAATGTGAAGGAGCAAGCTGGAACATTTAATACATACTTGTGTCAAAAAGCACAATTTAATGGAATGTTACTGATTAAACTATTGTATCTACAAGCTATTATAGAAATATATAGCTGTGTATGCAATGGGCTGTAAATCATCCAGATTACCTTGATCCTGAGCAAATCCATCAGATTGGCATTTTCAATCTCCAAATTCTGCTTTTCAAACTCTAGTTCTGATTTTTTGGACTGCATCTCTCGCACCTGAAAAAATAAAAAATATCATCTTTTTTGTAGATGTATCTCATAATGTAGACATTCCAAGAACAGACAGAACTGCAATCCCATCCTCTGCACAAATTTATCTGCACAATTCATTCTCATTAAATTATAGTTACAAGACAGCCTCTTACTCTCAGTGTACAAAAGAAACATTATGACAAGAAAACATATGACTAACATTAAAAACAAAGTTGCAAAAACATGACATTTGACCCTTGATTCATATTTTATGAAGAGATATAAGTGATAATATGAACCCTAGCATTTAGTCACTTACCGTACATACTCGAGTATAATCTGGGTCCAAATGAAAACAACATAGACCCTGATCTGCCATCACAAAATGTGCTGGCAGATCAGGGTCTATGTTGTTTTTATAACTGATTAGTCCTTACAAAGTGCATAGACCCAGATCTTCTGGTGCATTATGCAATGGCAGATCTGGGTCTATGCAGTTTGCAGTTGGCATCGGCTTATACGCGAGTATAGATGGTATATGCAATTTTAGAGGTAACTAGACCTCTGCCACTATTGTATAACTGAAGAAACATTGGTTCACAATGCAAGAGCAGAAGTTAACCAACATTTTTAAGAAAAAGTTGAAAGTCGAAAATGACTTAGGTCTTCTGAATACTGTTAAGACCCATACCAAATCTGGTTTCAAATGATAAACTCCTTAAAAAAAAATGATTGAATGGAAAGAAAATCTGATGTGTGGAAGAAAGTACATGTGTACAGAACACAAGCACATGGGCAACACTATATGCTACCCTCAACAGAATATGGCAGGAGCATAAAAAGCACATGTATTGATCATTCCTTAATATTCAACATACATGAACATAAAGCTCCTCCTTTAAAGTCTTTTGTGTAAAGTCTTTGGTTGCAAACTTGGTTTAATACACACTGGCAAATAAAGTGTCACGATATTTCCAGGAAAAATTTTCAATTTTTCCATGATAATTTGAATGAAATTGGTTGCACATAAATAGTGGCACACATAGAACTTTCAGCTGAACATGCCAAGTCCATGAAGATTTCTTTAAAAAAATGTAAGGATCATTTCAATTAGCAATTGTTACTGTCTCACTTTCAAAGCAAATGTGGTAACTTGAGATTGTGCCCATTTATACATGCATGCATTATCCTAGCACATTTATTAAGATACAGCACTCAGACCTTGGGATATGATTTAGTGGTTTACAAAATATACACAACAGTGTTAGAATTTTCATTAACCCCTTTAAGGGCTTGAGAAGGGGGTAGGCTGGGTTGAATTGTTTGGGTTTAATTGCACTTTTAACACATTATATTGGCCACATTATGCAGAGGAAATGAGAGCTAAGTGCCTTTCCCAAGGGCACAGAGAGGCAGATGACCTAGGATGGCATAGGTGGGTATTGAACCTGCAACCTTTGAATTATGAGTCCAACACTCCACCAACTAAGCTACCATGGCTCCCTGGCTAGGGGATAGGTGAGGTAGAATTGGGGTAGAACAAATAGAACAAGTGAGAGAATCAAGGGGAAACACTGGATTACTGCAGGTTTTTTTAAAACTAAAAAATTCTTGACATCCTGAGACTTTTCTATTTCTATGACTTTTCCAGGACTGGAAAAGCAAGAAATATTTTCTTTTACATTTTCTCATGACATCTTTAGATATTTCTATTTCCATGACTTTTTTTCAGGACTTGAAAAATCAGAAATAGTTTTCCATTTTTATTTCAGGTTTCCCCACCAAACCCTTGAGTAAAACTAACCTTTGTTGCCTGAATTTCCTCTGCTGCCTTTGCATTATCAACCTTGACATCCAAAACGAGAAGTTCCTGCTCATTGTCTTTAAGCTGCTGTTGAATATCATTTATCTGATATATATATGTATTGTATGTCCTCTTAGCCTCTGCCAGTTCATCGCTGAAGGAACCAAAAAACTGTGATAAACTTCTATTTCTTAAAAAAAACAATCCTATGATTATGCTGTGGGCATTGCTTGATATCATATCTTTCAATCATGCAGTAAAATAATAATTACAGGAAAACAATGCATGATGCTTTTATTAGTTTCCCAGCCATTTTTGACCTTATATGGAATAATCTTGGAATGAACAGTATACACAGATGTAGTAAAATTGTTATCAAAGTCAATGATGCAATTGTTGAATATGTAGTTACGTAGAAGATAAAATCATTCCTTGTACATGTGTGTACATTTCTAAAAATAAAAATAAGTGCAAATTTTGACTCAAATACATCACTCACTCGCTACAGTCCCTTCATAATAACATATTTCCTGTTGCAAGTTGTGATCATGGATCCCATCTTTAAAAATTATATAGTAATAAAATTATATGTATAATGCACTTCATTATAAGAGTCTCTATACTCTATGGCTCTGATGGACAGCATTATAATGATGGAGAGCCATAGTATATATGGAAATGCTGTATGGCAAGAAACCTTCATACTGTAGTATATATGGAAATGCTGTATGGCAAGAAACCTTCATACTGTAGTATATATGGAAATGCTGTGTGGCAAGTAACCTTCATACTGTAGTATATATGGAAATGCTGTATGGCAAGAAACCTTCATACTGTAGTATATATGGAAATGCTGTATGGCAAGAAGCTTTCATATTTAGCATATTTTTAAAAATGGACCGACTGCATATCTGGACAGATGCTGACTAAACACACAGATGCTTTTACTATGTCCCCTCATTTATGCGGATGATGGAAAGAACTAAATTTAAAATAGTTTTATTGTTATTTTTACTGTACTTAAAGATGGCTGTATAGTCAATTTTTGGTGTCCCTTGATTGGCCATAAACTTTATTTCTTCAAATTTTTAATTTTCAGACAGTTGTGAGTCAACTCTATTGTTAGGTTATCTCTTGGACAAAATCCTGAATAATTTTTTCAGAACTGTTTGAGGTATGGTTTCTCTGTTTTTCCCTTATACTGCATTTGTTTAAAGTCAAGAACTTTGGAGGAATTAGCACACAGGTATTACTCAGTAAATTTAACCGAATAAAGGCAAGATGTCCTACCCAGGATTAACATGTCATGACTAGATAGGACTGTTATGCTGGCCCTAAGACCCTAACCATTGCGCCATTTACCTACACTGAGTACTGTCTATACTCCCTTATAAGTCGAGTCCAAGTGCAAACTGCACAGACCCAGACCTACCATTACATAATATGCTGGCAGATCTTGGTCTATGCAGTTTGCAAGGAGTAATCAGTAGAACAAAACAACAGAGACCCGGCCTTCCAGCTCATTATGCGACGGCAGATTAGGGTCTATGTTGTTTGCAGTTGTTCTTGACTTATAAGTGTGCATATATGGTACATGGTTATTATTATTTTGAATGGGTAATCCTATTTATTGGCTGTTCCTTATTAATAGAACCAGTTGTAACAGATACATGTAAAACTGATAATGACACAGAATAAAATGCTTCAACTTGAAATTTAAAAAACTGCATTATGCATATGCCAAGTTTATACTGATCATTCAATTCAAATTAGTATAAACATTTTTTGATTTGTCTTGCAGTTTTCATATTATTTTAGTTGTATTGCCTGTTAAGGTCCATCAAACAGAATATATTTATATTGGCCTATGACAGATTTAAATTATTTTGCTGCAATTGTATACATAAATATATATACAGTAGAACCTGTCTTGAATGACCACCCCTTCTGCCAAAAAATAATGGTCTCTCAAGACAGGTGGTCTCTCATAACAGGTCCTAACACTATATAATCAATAAATCTGTGCATGGAGATCCTGGTCTCTCAAGGCAGGTGGTCTCTCATAGCAGTGGTCTCTCAAGACAGGTTTTACTGTATAGACATAAGCATGACACTATCTTATTTGAAATATGCTGATTCAGCAATATGCTTTATGAGTGTAACATAAACCTCATTTTGCAGTTGCATATGCAGTAATTTAAAGATGGATAAATGAGCTAATATAAAGAAGCCTACTATCTCACATTCCTAATGTTTAGTTATATTTGGAATCATGAAATGGTGTTGATTTCAATATCTAATTTTACTTCTGAATCATTTTTGGGGGGCCCTGGGTGGCTGAGTGGTCTAAGGTACTTGCCTTTACAGATCACTCACAACTCACCTCTGTCCACATTGGCTTGAGTCTCGGCTCAACAAACATGGGTCTGTGAGAAAGCTTGCCAGTAGCTTCCCATGGGTCAGTGGTTCTTCCCGGGGTCTTCCCGGGTTCTTCCTCAACCAAATATACTGGCCACCATGTATAGCCTATCATGTGCTGAAAAATGGCTTTAAATCCCACAAAAGCAAAAGAAAAAAACTGAATTACTTTTTAACACTAATAATGTTTTTTTTGTTTCATGAATCTAGCTTATCAATATGTTCAATTGTGAATATAATTTGTTACACCTAGAGTTAAGGGCCATCAACTCTGGCATTTAAATTTGGATCTGGAAAGAAGAAAAAAAAATTGTACATGAGTCACATTTAATTTGAGTGAGATACATGACACCTGCAGAAATAACAATATAACAGAATATGGTTACATGATTGTAAATGTCAGATCTGCCGAACTGACTTTGACATGCTAGTTAAAATGTTTGGTTTGGTGGTTTTACAACACATCAACACAAGTAGGTTATTTAGTGCCACGGCAATTAATTGGAGTAAAGTGCCTTGTCCAAGGACACACCATGGTAGCCAACAAATTTTTGGAAAAAAAGTCTGCATCTGATATTGTTAGGTGGGTGTATTGAAAAAAATAAGAATATATATATATATATATATATATATATATATATATATATAAATAAATTCCCTTCTTTGACGATACTAATTCCACCTTCCATCCCCCACCCTGCACAAAGTTGCAGTCACTTTTTGAGGATCTTTGGGCAGACTTATGCACCTCAATGACTTGGAAAGCTATGCTGGTAGTAGTTCATACTCCTGGTAGGTTTAACCAAATGAGAAATGCCAAAAGGCTAGACAAAGATCAGTTACCCAGTTCTCTGGGTTAGAGGTTGGGTAAAATGTAAATCACCCATTCCTGTAAAAACCTATTGATTATGGATACCAGGAATGCTCTCAAAATACAAATAACATCAGAATGAAGCAAAATGATAAATTGCAAAGAACCAAAGAAATCACAATGAAAGATAAAAACAAACTGAATTGTGTACTGAGGCAAGAGCTGTTACCGAAGACAGAATATAATGGCCAATGGGCATTATGGACAAATCATGGATTTTTCCTGGGTGATTGGGAATGGGGCCACCAATTTTGAAATAAGAAATTGATCAATTGGGAATAAAATTTTCGAGATAAATTGCTGAAATTGGGAATCTGCAGGATTTTGAAATATTCTACTTTAGGATTGGGTTCCACTTTTAAATTGGGACTGGGTTCTATTTGTTACCCCTGAGGACCCCTAAAAAAAATATTGGAACTGATGTGAAGAGAAATGATAGTTGGGTTGGTTGATAGGACTCATTTCTTGTAAGAAGAGCATATACCTTATGGCATTCAGAGCACCTCTTGCTTGGTCCAGTTCATATTTGATATGACTTCTCTCTGTCTCAGCTTTAGATTTAGCTTCAATAGACTTAGTCTCTGTTTTCTCCTTTCTTGACTTTGTGGAGTTCAGCTCTTGATCAGTCTGCATGAAATGAGTCAGGAGATTTCTTAAAATTTTTTAAATCTTTATATGTTAAACTCTGATTATATGGAGACCTCTAAAATTTTGAATCATGCAATCTTAAAGGCAAAGGTGGACATACATGTATTGTATAATCATAGAGATGAAGATCTAGGTAGTGAGGGTCCCTGCTTCTGGGATCATCTTTTTTGGTCCTGACTCCATATTCACAATAAGAGTACAATGAATGGAACATTATATACCTACTCAGTGTTTAATAATCCTCTATATAAGCACTAGTTGGGCATTGTTGGCCTCAATGACCTTGACCTTTGGTCAAGGTATGTGGTCTTGAATTAAACTTAACATGCAGAAACCATTTTTTTCTCATCAGACTTACCATGAATATGACCTCTGATCTTTAGACCACAAATTGTAAGGGTTTCTTGATTACCCTAAGTGCAATTCATTCACAATATTTGGTCAAGAAACTTACTATTGAACAAAAGTTTTTCTTTTAATCACAATAACCTTGAGCTTTGACATTTTGACCTCCAAATCAATTTTCCTTTTCCTTACTGTGAGTGCAAGCCCTCCACACACTTTGATCAAGTTATGTTGTCTAGAACAAAAGTTATTATGCAAAATCATTTTTTCTCTTTCTGTCATAGTGACCTTAACCTTTTACATTTTGAACCTCAAATCAATAGGCTTTATTCTTACCCAAATCATAAGCCATCCACAAACTTTAGTGAAGGTACGTGGCTGAAAACTAAAATATTTGTGCAGAAACCATTTTCCATTTGTCTGTCACAGTGACCTTGACCTTTGACCTTTTGATCCCCAAATCAATAAATTAATAGGCTTCTTCCTCACCCCAAGTGCAAGTCATCCTCAAAGTTTGGTCCAGGTCTGTGATGTAGAACAAAAGTCATTGTGCAGAAACCATTTTTCTTCTTTCAGTCACTATGACCTTGACTTTTGACCCCAAAATCAATAGGCTTCTTCCTAACCCGAAATGCAAGCTTTTTAAAATGTTTGGAAAGGGTAGATGACAGAGAACTTGAGTTGTTGCACAAAAGTGAAGTAGGAAACAGATGGACATCATAACATAATATGCCTCAACTTAATTGCACTATCAAACACAATTTTGAGAATTATTTGACAAACTGATATTTCAAGTTGCAGTACATTTAGATCAAGTAATGTGTTACAAATGGATAGTTTATGTTATAAAAACATAACAAATATGATATTTATGACAGAAGCAATACACTCTGAACACTTTATTTGGTGGTTCTCTGAAACACAACATTCAATATAGCACAGTATATACATGACTGCCAAATTTTGCTTAAGTTATTTGGAAGAAAAATGGTTACACAAAATTCCTCTAAGACAGGACACCCTTAGGCCACATTCTCTTGTGAGACTTCCGCTAAGACAGGCCACATTTAAGTCGCATCCTCTTGTGCGGCTTCATCTAAGACAGGCCACACTTAAGGTTACATCCTCTTGTGAGACTGCCTCTAAGACAGGTCACACTTAAGCCACATCCTCTTGTGAGGCTTCCTCTAAGACAGGTCACACTTAAGCCACATCCTCTTGTAAGGCTTCCTCTAAAACAGGCCATTCTTAGGCCACATCCTCTTGTGATGCTTCCTTGAAGACAGATCACCCTTAGACCACATCCTCTTGTGAGGTTTCCTCTAAGACATGGTCACACTTAGGCCACATCCTCTTGTAAGGCTTCCTTTAAGACAGGCCATTCTTAGGCCACATCCTCTTGTGAGGCTTCCTCTAAGACAGGCAAAACTTAAGCCAAATCTTCTTGTGAGACTTCCTCTAAGACTGGCGATTCTTAGAGCACTCTCTTGAGAGGCTTCCTTTAAGACAGGCCACACTAAGGCCACATCTTCTTGTGAGTCCATCCTTAAACCACATCCTCTTGAACCTAATGACAGGCTACTCCTCTTGTAAGGCCGCCTTATCCTTGAAGACAGGGTGGTCTCAATTGAGAGATATAAGTGTATTCAGACTTCCAGTTTTTGCAGCCTTGTGACCCTGGATTTCCATTTTCAAAATTCTTCCAAGTTCTACTTTGAGGTAGTGAAACAGATGCAACAGGAGGAAACCATGGAAAGGCAACCAGTCTTGTACATTCCAGCACTAAAAATCAAACCTACGACTGCAGAGATGCCAAACAAGCTATCTAGATATAAAGGCAAAATCCATTTATCAGGACTGAATTTTTTTTACACTACCTGAAATTCAGAACTGCATGATACTGCACAAAAATCTTTTTTTTTATTCCTTTTCTTACATAATTCTGGCTAATTAACATAAATTTTACTTGCTCAGATTGTTAACTTCTGTCAAACTGCAACATAATAGATTACACTCGTATCAAAGTGTAAATATTAATTCCTGCTTTACATTTGTTTAGTTCAGAATGAAATCAATAACAGTCATATAAGATATGACATAAGAACAATCACTAACATTTTTTGTGATGAAATCTACTGGTAGTGTATGAGGACCCACCCACCCTCTTTAAAAATCCACATACAGTAAAACTCCGCTATATCATACTTTATTATAACACAAATTCAGATATAGCATGGTCGTGGCATGACTCCTAAAATTTTACAATAATTTCACCAATTGCCTGAAGTACTAGAGTCTGAAGGAATGAGACTCGGGTAGATTATAAAATCTGAGGTACCACCTGTTAATCTAAAACAATACACACACAAATTTGTATGGAATTAAAAGGACTGTAAAACTACTCTGAACCAACAAATGTAAGAAAACACTAATTTTTTTTCATGTGTTTCTTGTCCTAAAAAAAAACAAGGGCCTGAAAATGTTAAAAACAAGAGATTACTGTTTCCTGATTTTTTTTCAAGCAAGGCAGAGAATCTGAATATTCTTTTTTTTGCAGATGATGCTATAATGTAGAAGCAATATTTTGATCATGTGGGCATTTACATGAACAACATGTGTAGATTGTAGTCTTGTTCAACCAGACCTCTTGTGTGGTTCCATGAGATCTCCACTACATGGCAGAGATCTCATGAAGCCATGTGAGTCTGAAGGAATGAGACTTGGATAGATTATAGCATCTGAGGTACCCCCTGTAAAGTTAATTTGGTTCTCTGACAAACTCCACTAAGTTTAATATGAAAACCCAGATCTGGACCAAACTTGGACAAGCAAATATCTGGATTTGACAGCAATATTATTTTCATATTTTTGGTCATAGTTCCATAATTTCAAAAATTAAATGTCATTTCAGTAAGCTTTACAGATAAATCACGAGGGTTGGCAGGTCTGCTGAGTTAGGTACTGCTACTGATAGAATCTTGAATAAAACCAATTCATATCAACAAAACAGCATTCCGGGATTCCTTTTTAAATAGATCATATGCCATGATGCTCTTTTTTATGTATAAATTCATCCCACTGAAGAATATGAAACCATGGAAGGGAACCTAACAAGGGCAAAATACAACATGAATACCATGAAGGGCACATTTTATGTCTGCCATGTATTTGCATATTTAATAGTCCTCTATGTTGGCACCAGTACAGTATGATTTACTTGAGATTGTTGACCAAGGGGTCTCAATGAACTTGACATCTGGTCAAGGTATGCATTCTTGAACTAAACTTAATGTGCATAAACCATTATTTTCTTATTAGACTTATCATGACCATGAACTCTGACTTTTAGAACACAGAATCAACAGGTTTCTTTATTACCCAAGTGCAAGCCATCCACAAAGTTTGGTAAATCAATTTACTCAAGAACAAATGTTATGCTGCAAAACCCATTTTTCTTTGAGCCACAATGACAATGACCTTTTTGACCTCAAAATCAATAGGCTTCTTTCTTATCAAACTTTGGTGAAGGTACATGGTCGATACCTGAAATTTTTGTGCAGAAACCAATTTTCTTGTCTCAGTCACAGTGATCTTGACCTTTCACAAATGAAACACAAAATGCTTGAGGACAGCTTTTGAATTTGCCAATAATAATTTCAATGTTAAGGTGACTGTTTATCTAAAACAATATACACAAACATTTGTATGGAATTAAAAAGACTGTAAAACTACTCTGAACCAACAAATGTAAGAAAACACTAATTTATTTTCATGTGTTTCTTGTCCTAAAATATACAAGGGCCTGAAAATGTTAAAAACAAGAGGTTACTGTTTCTTAAGCATGCTGTAAAATCGGACAATAATTTTTTCTATGGGTATTGAATATCCACTAAATTTAAACCATTATAAAAAAAATATTCACAAACTCTACTGTAACAGTGTAACCCCCATGAACTGTTCATTTAATTCCAAACAACAAATTTATCTCCATAAATATCTCTGATTCTACAGTATGCTCCAATTTCTACTTTTGATCAAGGCAGTAGTAGGGTATATAGATCTCTGCAAGCATGAAACTCACATTTTTTTGTGCATCTTTAATTTTCTGCATAGCTTCTTGTTCTAATCCCAATTTTTCATCTACAAGGGGACTGAAAAAAATTGAAGCAGTTAAAAAAGAAATCAACTGGCAACTTATGCACTTTTGGTAAAACTGCATAAGATTTTTACAATTTAAATGCTAACTGGCATTTCAAGCAGGCAATCAAAAACAGAATTATTATTCAAATAAGTGAAAAGCCAGAAACTTTTTCTAAGTATTACTATATAATTAGACAATTAAATTTTTTAAATTTGTAATTGATTTTCTTGTCCTTATATTACCATCCAAAGTTTGTGCTAAATATGACTGATACAAAAGCACCTTCTGGCTGATGAAAACAAAATAACTAGCCTTTGACTGTGTGATTTAGTGTTTTTAACCTTAGAACTTCCATGGAAGTGATAAATTCATAAATATTTCCAAAAATTTGTATCTAAATATTTGCAATAAAATGTACATGTAGCAATAAATCTATCATATGGTGACATAAAGAATCAATGTGATGATCAGTTAGCCATGAAGATAAGTAAACATTTGCTTTTATATTTGGAACTATCCAAATATCCTCAAATTGTGTCATATCTTGCAAAGTGCAGAACATGTTGTATGCGCAGAGTTTCTGCACCAGTTGCTGCATGGAACCAGATATAGCTCTCCCATGTTAAATTGAGCTTCATTATAATGCAATTCCAGATATAATGCAGTACCACTATGGACCCCATAATCCAAATCATACCAATGTATAACAATATCGGTTGAAAGAAAACATGGTGAAGCTTAATGCTATATCTTCATTTCCTTTTCAAAACGCCCTTTATTTAGCAATTTTTATAATATTTCCTGTTATACTGCAGTTCAGTATATGCGCTATTCTCGAAATATTGCAGTTCCATACATACCGCGGTTCTCACTATTACATGGTTTGGTACATAATGTGGTCGGCAGTTATGGACCCCAACTACCACATTATAACAAGGGAGAGCTGTACTGCATGATCATTATTTATTCTTGTGCAGTAAGTTTTGAACTAGTAGTTGTAAACATTAACACGTAATGCAAGGTATATTTTGAGTCTCCAACTGACAAAAATACTGCATAGAATTTATAACAATTAACAATCGTGTGCTAATTGGTTCTGTGCAACAACTAGTGAAGATTCTCTGGGAAGAAGGTGATGAAAGAAGAATGGCCTCCATGAAAAGGGAAACTAGGGCTGAACCTGGGTATTTTGGTCACAAATCAATGCAGCTGCCAGACCTAGGAATCATTTTGAAAATATTAGGAATGCTATGAATTGTTTAAGATCTATTTTTAACCTACAAGTTGTTTATCATATATATTCTCCACACTATTTTTACTTAATTCGATTAACATATACTTGTGATATGCATAAGGTCTCCACCTTAAAATTTCCTGTACCTCAAATAATTTACCAGTGAATTTAAGGTAATGCATGAATGTCAATATCATGTAATGCATGAATGTCAATATCATGTAATGCATGAATGTCAATATCAAAAGTTTTTCTGCATATATCATCATTAACTGTTAGAACAACAATTCTCAGATAAACATTTTGATGAATACAATACTATTATGAAATTTATATGTTTGAAAATAAACAACAATGCTAAACTTTACGAATATTACTTACATAGAACATTACTTACATATGTTTTTGTACAAATTCAATGTCTTCTTTTAGCCTCTTATTTAGAACTTCTGCTACACCGGCCCTATTTTTTAACCTGGCTTCATTCCGCTTGTTGTACGATACATGCCAGTTCAGCTCATTTAGATCCACAGTGCACGCTTCATGTTCTGTAGATAGATATGAAAGGTTTAATAAAATATACACAAAACAAAGGACGATGAATATTTCATCTGCTTTGTCATACAAAATATTTACAATCAATAAGACATTTTCAAATTCATAAAAGGTTTATATTATGTTTAAAAAAAAATGACTATACAACTTAGAAAACAAGGAAGCAAAATAATAACATAAGGCAAAAAATATATTCACTGCCAGTTTGTAAATTCTCAAACTTTTGTCATGAATATGCCGAATTTTTAAAATTCAGTAGCACAAAAATATTACGAATGACACAGTCTAAATGTCTGATCATGAAGCACCTCATGCACAGTAACATGTTGATAAGTCAGAAGTTGACTGTGCAAATTTTTAATTATTTCGAGAAACATATAAATGGTCTCAAATTTTGTTCTCTTTTATTTTTACTGTTTCACCTGACCACCAATTATACCGAGTTTTTATGTATCATCATAACTTTATGCTCCTTACAGCTCATACTCTTTCAAACTGTATCACTGCCATAAGTCTGTTTTGCCCAGGTCATCTAAACCTTTGTCCATAGTGTCGATGCATTAGTACATGAGCACTTTGACTAGATCCTATTTCTTTCATTTAGCACAAATTGAAATCCAGTCAAGAATTAAGGGAAAAGGAGCCAAACCAAGCAAGACATCTCAGATGTGCTTTATTGTGAAATCAGTGGCGTACTGTGATGTCTACTTAAGTGCTACCTTGTAACATCAAGTCCTGTGCTTGATTACCATAAGTAAAGAATTTTTCCTCCTATGTATTGCACAAAATCTTCACATTCCAAACTGAAGTCATAAAATGGAAAAGATTGCAGAAAATGCAACCGAAATTTATTTAGTGTGATACAGTTATCAAAGGCTTCAGTTTTCTCCAGGTGTCATTTTACAACCAAATTATTGTGGAATTCTTCTGCTAAAGGGAGATAACCCACTGTAAAGAGTATGATCATAAGCTTTGATAATTATCTTCCTTGAAATCGGTTTGACCTTTTATGGGTCACCCTTACAATATCAATGTATGGCAGAATGTTCTCCCATAAAAATATATTGATTCTTTGCAGACCGTGTTTCCAAGAAACATTCATTTGGGATAAAAAGCATATAATACAAAAATAACAGCAAGTTACTTAATATTTCTATGGCCAATTTTAGATCACAAATTATTGCTCTGCGTCAAGGTGCAGAGTATACAATTTTTGGAAGGTATTTGAGACATTTTGATGTAGAAGTACATGAAATCCATATGAGAAAATACACTTGATTGGCCACAGTGGTAAAGAGACATACTGGTGCAATATTAAATTATTGTTTCATGTTGGTTTATGTGAGGCAATAAGGTTTTTTGTTACAGCAGTTTCAGCTTGATAAGAAGGTGTCAATCACAGACCAGTGCAGAATTAAATTGTTGTATGTGTATTTTTGGAACACAATAAAAGTGCTTATATGCTGGCATGCATATTTATGAGTCAAAATTGAATTTAGAAATTTCAAAAAGTCTTTTATGTGGCATGATTTTAAGTTGGATTAAATACATATGATCGGAATCTAGGGAATTTTGGGAATAACTTATATTAAATTTTTTTTTATTATTTGAAGTTGGACTTGACTTATAAGTGAGTATATACAGTACAAATTATTACTACAGCATAAAAAGTAGGTCACTTGTCTCCTTCTCGTTACAGCAATAAGAGGTCATTCTAAAGCAAAAACCCACACTTGCACAACAATTACAAGAATATTCCTGCTTTAGAAAGATAATGTAACCTACTTTTCATGCCTCCTGCCACTGACATTTTTTAAAAAGTTTCTTTCTTTCTTTCCAAACAATGAATTAAAATTAGCGAGGCATTCAAGCTTTTTGGAAAGCTAATGCTTGTTTCCATTAATAGCAATGCAATGAATGGTCAACATAAAAGGTGGTCAACTTGTCTAAGGAAGGTAAATCTGTCAGGAGAAAATCCAACACAAATCTGGATAATCCTCAATTAATTGCATTTACCTAATTCCACAGCTTTTGGTAAATCCCTGAGTTTCAGCAAAGAAATGTCATCAATTTTGTTTCCTAGTCTGATGACTCTCTCCTTTTCCCTCTCTAAAGCTTTAATCATCTCTTGCCGATCATTTTCTAGCCGTGCCATCAGAGTGATAACCTCATCTATCACCTCCTCGGCCCCCAGGTATGGGATCCTATAATCATCTCCTCTTTCTGAAATGAATGTATGAAATCACAAATCTTTTTTTTTTCAAAAACAAAACACAGGTTCCAATTTATCATGGGTACTCCCCCTTTTCCATTATTTTTTTCAATTTTTCAAAAAGCGAAGAAAATAAATCACAAAGAAAGGGCAACAAATAGCCTCTTACATTTGAACTGATTTTATATAAAAACATGCAACAAAATGAAGAAATTTTAAGCTGTAAATGACGTAAATATTATGATAAGGTTACACACATACATGTAAAGTAAAAATTAAAATATATTTCAGGTTAGTAGTGAACTTCAAAATTTTTTTATTGATTTTCACACAAAATGAAAATAAAATTTGAGGGTATCAGAAAAACTATGGCTGAAAGAAAATTGCCAGAGGTTTGAAAATTTCTGAAAATCAGGAATAGGTGATAAAATCTTTCTTCCAATAAATGATCAAGTGGATCACCAAACATGACAGAGATATCCTTCTTTATCATATCATGTCTTTATAAAAATCATGTTTTGCAAATTTGTGAAGTTTCATTGAAAAATATAAAAAACTTGCTGACACATATTATGGTTTGCAATCATGTCATTTGTCATGTGACAAATTTTTGTTTCAATGTCTTTCTGGTGAAAGAGGAACAGTTGGTTATTGAAAGAATGCTGAGCTAAGGCGATTGCTGATGCTTCTCTATATACCGTATATACTCGCTTATAAGTTGAGTTCAAGTACAAACAACATAGAATTTATCTGCCCTTATATAATATGCTGGCAGATCAGGGTTTATGTTGTTTGTTCTCACGTTTACTCCTAAAAAACTGCATAGACCCTGATCTGCCAGCGCATTATGCAATGGCAGATCTGAGTCTGTGCAGTTTGCAGTTGGACTTTACTTATAAGTGAGTATATACAGTAATTTTATCCAACATTTTGTACGGAAAGTTAGTTATGGTGGAAGTATGATTAAATTATTTATGTCCAGATAAAATAAATTGAAGACTGGATTGTAGTATGTACATACAAATGAAGAAAAAAAACGGGGAGCAATCAAATCTAGTTTTCTCACTACTATCCTTATACCTTCTTGACTGGATTTTACATAGAATTTGGTGGACCTTCTTACAAAATGTTATCATTTTCTTACATCCAGATTTTTCAAATACCATTTGTAGAGATATCTTTAATGAAAAATGAAATAAAATCCTGATGTCATTTTGCCTGAAACAAACATACAGTAACATTTTTATGCAGAATGTGAAGTATATTGAAAATAACATAGGTACAAAGATGTTGGTCATAATATTTTCATAATTTCAACAGGTACACCTAACCCAATATGTCATTTTATTTTGAAGAGGAATCAATTTAGTAAATAAATTTATGACTTGTATAAATTTTATTGTGTCAAAAGATGTTTTTCTCTGAATGTAGCATCCACATTAGACCATTTTACAGTATGTTGCAAAATGACATGCTTAGTTTAGAATGACATTTAATATAAGCAAATACTCAATATAATAATTTTATTCTATATATTATTATTTTCTGTCTGCTAGTTAAATGTTAAGAAGTATTTTACGTTCAGTTTATTTATGTTGTAAAATCTGCCATAAATTGGTCATCAATTTATGAGTATATTTTTCTACCTTAAGCAAAAATATATTTTCAACTAAAGACTGGCCATTTATTTATTTAAGTTCAGTGAAGTATGAACCAAAAAAAATGTTGTGCAAACTGTATGATCCGCTAAGCTGTCCATACTGTATGATTAGTGAATTGAGCTTGCCATGTTTTTTGGGGTTGTACTTCATGTAACTTAAAAACATAAACTGGTGAATTGTTATAATAATTGTTATAACTAAATGTTACACCTATAAATTACAGAATAAAAGAAATTCTGTCAAAAATGCATTAAAATATATTTATTCTGACTGCTGCTTTTTCTTTTACTAGACATAAATACATTCAAAATAGTCGTCAATATCAGTAATTTGCATACAGCCAATAACAAAAATGGCTAGCAGTTTCCTGGCTAGTTTTCACAGTGTTTTTGTGGTTCATACTTGACATAAGTTAAAAATAAACAGTCAATCCTTAGAGCAGGCATGTGCAACCTATGGTTTTCGACCTGGTTTTATCCAGTTACATTTACATCATATAAGTACATTTAAAAATTGCTATCCGGCCTGTACTCTGGACGAAGTTGCACATGCCTGCCTTATGGTTAAATTTATACCATTACATGACAGATAAAAGGAAATTCTGTCAACAATGTACAGCCTTTACTAGACAATAAAGTCAATTTAACCCCAAAGAAATCTATGGCAAATAAAAATGCAAATGATTACACTGCAAATTTATTTCTATTTGTTTATTTCATGTTCCCATATTACCCACTATTAAAATTTGGGAGTAGTGCCAGAAAAGTACAATTTTAGCTTCTAAATAATTAGTTTTTTTAAACCAAAATTTCAACAGTAATGAAAGTGATATATACTTAACAGGAAGATACTTGAGTACTTGAGAGAGAGAGAGAGAGAGAGAGAGAGAGAGAGAGAGAGAGAGAGAGAGAGAGAGAGAGAGAGAGAGAGAGAGAGAGAGAGAGAGGTCTGCCATTGTATGGACCTCATCAAAGCAAGAAGTAATAAACATTGCCTATACAGGATGAAATCTCCAATCTGGGTTGATAAAAGCTGATAACAAGTCTCAGTAAATGGTGAAATGCTTGTAATTACTAATAATAAATAATGTCTTCTGTTTAAAAAAAATGTCAAACACAAGTGAACTGATGAAATGGCAAATCAAGTAACCACATAAAATTCAGGCTGATTAATTAAATATATGTCTGATCAACAGCATCTATAAAAATGTGTGTGTCAGAGAGCAAGATTTCCAGACTGAAACCCTATACATAACCATGGCAAGATTTACTGAAGGAAACACAGGTCTAGACTTCAATATTTTGATTTATCTAATATGTTTGTCTTCATTTTATTATGGTTTATCAACCTTGACTTAATAATAAAAAAAACACACAGCACTTCTTTATTGGATCACAACACAAACTTCAGGTGATTTCCTCAACCAACATTTCAATGACCATGAGGACTCTTCCACTTTTGAAGAGGGGTAGTCAGCTAATGTGCTTATACTCAAATTCTACATAAATCCTTTATCTAAATCACGACTGCAACTGAAAAGAATAATTATGTACTATCTACATTATCTTCAGGCATTAATTTCATATTAAAGATAAAAATGTGACTTGTCTAAACTTGAGCTTAAGTTAATCTACCTGGTGCCATGTGAAAAATCAACTTGTCCTTACCTTGTTAGATGTTTTAAAAATGTTAAACTGTAGGCTACATATTAAAATGTAACATGGAGAAGAAGAATGTGGACTGTCAGGGCTCTTGCCACTCTGTCTCTGTCTCACTCTCCCCTCTCTATCTCTTTATTTGTGCAGAGTATTAACAATTTTTAACGATCATTCATGTTGAATTAAGTGCTGTCATTCATAGGATTTTTTTAGACCATACCTTTTAAGTACCATATATACTCGTTATAAGTTGAGTCCAACTGCAAACAACATAGACCCTGATGTACCATCACATAATGCACCAGCAGATCAGGGTCAATGTTGATTGTTCTACCAATTACTCCTGACAAACTGCAGAGACCCAGATCCGCTGGCACATTATGCGATGGCAGATCTGGGTCTGTGCAGTTTTCAGTTGGACTCAACTTATAAGTGAGTATACATGGTACACAGTAGCTTCACTTTCAAATACACAACCCAAATTGTTGATGCAAAATAACGTGGTGCCATTCAAGCTTAGTTATTTTATATTAATAATAATAATAATAATAATAATAATAATAACAATAATAATTTATTTTAAGAGGGTTACTCAGGTAGTATGAAACAAATTTCCCTTGAGGCCTTTTACTAGTCTAAAATGTACAAAAGCAATCTACAGCATGCACATAACAATAAAATCAATAGAGCACATACAATTGATCAATAACCAATTCAAGAGTAACCACACCCAGTAATTAGCATTTCATTTTCTTTAAAATCAAAGATTTTCTTTCAAACATTGTATCACTTTATTAAATAGTAATTTGTCTATCCATGATTCTCTTTGAATGGTCCAAAGAGTAGTGCCAGTGAGTGGCTCCAAATTACATTTTGTTAGTTCATACAGGTATAAACTAAAAAAATCCAATAGGGCCTGGCCAATCAGATTGCTAGAAATCATAAAGAAAAAAAGAAAAATGTAATTATTTTTGTACAGTAACTTCTAACAACTTAAATTTCATGCACTTAATGTCTCAGAGACTGGCACAGAAGAGACTAAAGAACCCAGATAAAAACACTGACCTTGGACAGGTAACAGTGTACCCTTGCATATACAGATGTTGGACAGGTAACAGTGTACCTTTGCATATACAGACCTTGGACAGGTAACAGTGTACCTTTCCATATACAGGCCTTGGACAGGTAGCAGTGTACCTTTGCATATACAGACTTTGGACAGGTAACAGTGTACCCTTGCATATACAGATGTTGGATAGATAACAGTGTACCTTTGCATATACAGACCTTTGACGGGTAACAGTGTATTTTTGCATATACAGACCTTGGACAGGTCTTGTACATATAGTGTACCTATTAATATTCTATTATTGCCTTCACATGAGGGAATTGTTCTCCTATAGTGCTGCTTGGCAGGGTATAGTGCCTGAACCAAAGGCAGGGGCACTATACTGCATCAGACAGCACTTTCAGAGGACAGTTCCCAAGGAAGAAGGCAATAATAGATTAAATACATCACACAATATCATGTGACATCATACAACATCAGTGTATGGCAATAGTGTCTGCTGGAACAGGTATAATTCCAGATATCAAGTATTGAATCTCATAGTAAAAGAGGAATGCATACTGTCATAAAAAAGATTCCTGTTGTCAGCCAAGCAGAATTTATCAGGAAGTGACCTAAATGACTTTTAGGCCTTCATCTCCTTTCTGGTGCATGTCAGGTGTAGATAATTTACAAGTTACCAGATGTCATGGAATTGTGTACACAAAAATAACTCTGTATTGTATATGAACCTTAATGTAGATTTTTTTTGCCATGTACACTGTTACTCATGGTGTATAGCTGAAGCCTTGGTGATTTCAAAATATTGAATTCTATTCACTCACTGCAGCATGCACATAACACCGTCAGTGGGGGGCCTGTTTGCCTCAAGTTCTCTGGCCGTGGATTTGACCATGACCGTTGTACTTATAGTGCTAAATTTTTCAATATTATTGACATAATGCAGATGAGTTTTATCAGGAAGCTTTCCACTTTGCAGAAGCAATCTTCATCTGCAGAGGTATGTAAAAATGAGAAACTGTAATCTTTCTTGCTTTCCATTCTATGCGACAGAAGTGTTTTATATGCTGAATGATTCTGAATATATTCTAATGTTCTAGAAAGTCAGACCTTTGTCCTATAACATGATTTTATTGCATAGAATATAGTCTGTTTCAGGTTAGACATTTTATAGCTGAACAAACAGTTGAATGAAATTATATGTTGTATACATTAAATGATGAGAAATGTTCCAGTGAGATTATTCTTGTTGTAGACAGATTCATGTATTAACGTGGTTATTATAATAATAATCTCATACATTTGTTCTTATGAAAGAAGAATTTAATGTGTAATGAAGTCAGTTCATGTGCACACATGCATAATGTGTATCACTGTATTCGCACATAAATGTGTCTCATGTATTGCATGGCTCAGTTATTGTATTTTTAGCCGTTATGGGGAGTCATTAAGGTTGTGTAACTTGGATACTGAGGTCAATGATGATGTTGGTTCAAGGGATGATACTGGTTGACTCAGTATGAGGGGCCAAAGGTTCTGGACCAATGATTCTGCAGGGAAGAGAGGTTTCTGAGGGATCCTTCACCAAGTTGGGAGGAGAGGACTACATGAGGTCATTCCTTAACCATTTGTCAGGAGCTGTTGATCAGAAGAATTTGTGGTCATCACATGGATGCCATGGGATAACAGCATCATATATGTTGATGGAATATATATATTAGGTTTTGAACCTAAAAATCAATGTCATTATATGTGTGACAATCTAATGCACCATCATACTTGCTGATGAACAATACATTGATCATATTTGTTGATAATTCCATACATTGATCATATTTGCTGATAAAATCCATGCATTGATTGTATTTATTGCAAACAATATAATTTGTGATTATTTGTTGAAAATCAAAGCTTTGATAATCCATTGAGGAGCAATATAATTTAGTTATATCCATTGTTGAACTTGATGTGTATTTGTAGGGTAGGGTTTTCAGTTGTTTTAGTCTAGTTTATGAGAGATGGAAGTAAGGGTATGAGATAGGGTGTCAGAAATACAATCATCATTAATTTGCATTATAAATAAACATCTCATTCATGTGCTTGTGTTACAAGTCTTTGCAAGATCAGGTCCCATCCGGTTTCATATTGTTACACCAGAGGTCAAAGGTGGTAAACTTAAAATATCATATTTCCTGTCATGTAGAGACTGATATAGGTATTTCTTGAAATATTTGCCTTTTGAAATATCAAGTAAACATAAATAGGCTAAACAAATGGACTAACATACTCTTATGATGTCCATCATCCACAGTCACAGCACTAGCAGGAACTTTTTGCATACAAAGTAGCTTAAGCATGTGCACATAGTATTAAGACAGGACAAAAGTAAACTGCTATCACAATGAAATTTGTACCCCTTCTCCCAAAACAAAAACCAAGCTAATGAAATCAAGACTGTAATTAGTCACTAAAAATTAAGAAATCCATTGCAGCAAAGTATTTAAAATATCTACAGGAAAATTTAATGTCAGAAAAAATACCTGTCTCATCAATAAATCCTACTCCTTGCACTGACAGCTCAAGGGTGACTTCTGTAACACGAGATGCTCTAGAACCAGCACTGGTTCTAAGAGGGGCGGCATATAATGAATCTTCCTTTATACCAAGACGAAACTCCTTCCTAGGTGAACCTGAAGTGAGAATCGATGTCTTAGTCATTACTGACTATACATATGCTGAATGATATTTGTTGGACAGTTAACTTATAAGAGATTAGTATGTACTCTGAATGGATTCAAGCAACTGAAAATCCCCAAGCACCACCTACCAAACACTAGCTGTCAGTCAAGCATTATTTTATTCAACATTGCAATGCATCACTGCCAACTGTATATACTTGCTTATAAGTTGACATTATTTTACCAAAAATTTGATTCATGCAGAGTAGTGGTCATCTTGTAAGCACAACAGACAAAAAAAATTTGATAAATCTAGAGGTAATTTTGGAAACTCTAGATGTTTGCAATATGTACAAAATACATGTACTGGTACTGTCAATTCAAATATTTTTACATTTTCATGCCACTATTCCCATCAAGAAATGCATATATGGTATACCGGTACACTGTGTTTATCCGTTTCTTTGTGGTATTAAGTACACAATACTTGCATCTACATTTATTTGGATTTTAATAATTTAAAAATATTAAATTAAATATTACTCACCACAAAGTGAAGTGTCCATCAATGCTGTATACAGTGGGTATTTACAAGTATGTATATTGCTTCTATTTTTGTGTAAGTACAAGCAACCTGTACTTGTATTATATTTTGTGCTTGCTGTATAAACACTATTTGTGTATCATGTAATAAAAGTTTTGATTGGATTTTAATTTGCCTTTTACATAAGGAAGGTCTAATTCCCAAGTTTTGATTTGATTTGTATTGCCTTTGTCATAAGCCAGATCTAATTCCCAAGAGATATTTCCTAAGTTATCTGCCAGTGCATGTGGGATTATAAGCCCTTAGCCTGCACAGGCAGCAACCACTTTCTTTTTCCAGTTGACAACTCCTTTGATACAGGTGTGAATGTGATACATGTTCAGTGTCCAAGTATATTCCTATATTCAGTTTACTGTGGGTGCTTCTTTTAAGCAATTTAACAACTCTCTGTGCACGTCTGACCATAATCACTTAGCTTGTAAAGGCAGCATACACTCTGTTTTCCCAGCTGATAATCCTTTAATCAAGCCATGAATTTGATACTTGTTTTCAGTGCCAAGTAGAGTTCTATATTCAGTTAACTGTGGGTGCTTATTTTAACTTCCTGTGATCATGGCGCACAATTGATACCTGTTCAGTTGTGGCTATCCTTTAATGAGATTTCACAGACTGTATGATCAAAGTGTCACTTAGGGAGCCCCAGTTCAGTCTCCACATAAATATGGCCCAAGTTTCTGAATCGTCAGTGTTCTGTCAGTTAATGGGTACCTAGTCACTTGGATATCATATATCATAAATTGCTAAACTTAGGTACTTTCACCAATATGGGGAAAAGAAAATGTACTGCTTACAATGGAACATTCAAGTTAAAAGTTACTGATTTTGCACAGAAACATAACAACTGCATTGCAGAACACGAATTTGGTTTGTTTACTTTTCCAAAGTTTAGATCTGACTTACTGACAATAAGTGACCCCTTACAGATGATCTGATTTGCAAAGTACATCCTGACTTATAGGTTGGTCATAGAAAAATTAGCTTTTTGTAGTCCCAAAAAAAAAAGGGGGGGGGGGTCGAGCTTATAGTCAAGTCATCTTACAATCAAGTATATACAGTACTCTGAAACCTGGCTCTGTTTGATTATTACCTAATAAATAACATCTAGCCCCAATTTCACCAACACTTTTTAAATGTAAGTCCATACTTAAATCATCTGATTGAGTTAAGACTTTAATTTCATCCAATCAGATTCATGGGCCCCGAATCACCAACATTACTCAAAGCTTAGACTTTAAATATTTGATTGATCAAACTTCAGTCAGGCTTAACTTTCATCCAATCAGATTACTGGATAAAAGACTGAAGTTTAGGTCCTGACTTAAGTTACATTGGTGAAATCTGCTCCAGTGATACTAAGCAGAGCTTGCATGACTATAAAGTGGCATGGTTTACTAATGGTCTGAAAGCTTAGCCAATTTTACTATATGACATGTACAAACTGAAATTGTTATAACTTCAATATCTTTGACCCAATTTTCTTGAAATTTTCACCATACACAAAACATTATGCTCTATTAAAGCGGTACAAGTTTCAACAGAAAATGCCATGCTTATTAAGAAGTTATCCATGATGTATTCTGCAACTAAACATTTAGGTAGGCAAATTCCCTGCTCCATTTGAAAAATGGGGGGGGGGGGAATTTGATGAATATAGCAGGGAAGAAATGAAGGTAGGGCTTGAAATGCAATTTTTAAACATTGTTTGATTTTGCAGCGTGATTTTTAGAAATTGGCATGAATCTTGTAATCGTGATTTAGCATGAATCTTGCAATTGTGCATCCAAGAATGGACCCTTGGTTATCTCTTAATATCTAAATTACTACTGTACAGAATCTTTTAGTAACTTCAAAGGTAGCCTCATTCCATTGAAATTACTTTGATAGGGATAGAACCATACAGTTCTCCCTCACTATAATGCTGTTTGTAGTGAACAAAGGTCACTCCAAGGCGAATATACACATAATGAATGCTCCCTGTAAGAATACTATAATGGATGCTCCCTACAATAAACATTTATCTATTACTTTAGTAATGGTACTGATATTTTAATACACTTCCATAGTGGAATTTTATAATGCAATAATATATGTATTATCATTTGTCATTCAAGTCATACAGAAGCATAAAACCAGTTGAATAGTGCTGTAGCAGAACAAGCTGCATAGTATGCATATGGATTATAACAATGCTATCATACGGGAGAATCATTCTTAAACACTGTGGAATTAACTATATTACTAAATAGCTGTAACACATTTTTCTTTATCGTCCTAGAATATTCAGTATCATGGATTTTTTTCACTGTATTATATTGGATTCTCAGTAGTAAATATACAGAAGTCATATTTGGTTGTAACGAGTTAACTTTAACACTACCGCATGGTTCTCAATAGATTTCAAAACTGAAGAGTCATTTGACCCTTGACCCCATAATCTCATCAGTCAAAATGAAAATCTCAAGAGTTTTTGACAGTCATGAGCTCATAGCTGGGATTGTTCATTATTTGTAGATTAAACTTATGTTTCAGATTTCTTGTTTCATGTTGGATAAAGAGAAACACTTGTACAGTATTTTGTAAGAAACAGACAAGCAGACAGTGAGACAGACATGGCCATTACTGATTTTTGTATAAGTGTTTCTCTTTCTAATTATGTATGACTGTGCGTATAGTTGGTATATTACTGGTAAACAGAACAATTATTTTTTATACTTTACTATATTTTAACTTCTCAACATATTCTATTTTTAACTCTTCAAATCATTTTAAATGCAAAAATATACCCATGCAACTATGAAACTTGTATATGAATAAAATATCTAATTTCTGTATCATAACCAATTCAATCTGATTGTGCATCAAACAACATGAACATGGCATATTCAGAGGATCAGAATGATCATCACTGGCAGGTCATTTCTGAGACTGAGACGGAAAAGAAAATATACTTCTTTGAGCCACTGTGATTTAACAGTCCACAAATACATCTAATATAACAAAATTATTCCATCTTGTTATTCAATTTCAAGTAATTCCAATGCATGAAATAAATCACTAAATGTAATGTCTGGTAAATTCTTACTGAATGATACATTAATTAAGACACCCACATTTTTAAACATTTCACCGTTTGAAACGAATTAATTGCCAAGAAAACACATTAAAGTTTTACCACTTAACTTGGACAACTGGCTTAGTGAGCTGCCATATTTGCCAGAGTTTTGTCTAATTGATTATAATTTGATGGGCAATCAAACAAACGCCTATATATGATCAAAAGTTAATCCAATCAAGTCATAACTGATTCCTTCTTCCTGTAACTATCATAAACGTCAAAGATAATCTCAAAACAATCTCACCTCCATTCAGTTATGCACACCTAAACATGACATTAGTGACCTGTTAGCTCCACACAGTTCTTATTAAGTTTACATAGGTGCGATATTATCTGCCAGTAAGGTGTAAACAGTAGTCTAGCAAATGTCAATTACTGGCACATATAGTAAATCTGTTATGGACAGTGCGTGCTCAGTAAGAAATTAATAATGCTGCAGGTGAATCAAGGGTATTTAAGACTGATGCTCTGGTCCAAATCAACATGCATCATAAAAATGCACAGGTTGGAATTTCCATGCATCAGAAATGGGTCACATTAAAATTCCAAGTGTCAAAACCAGAGGGTATGCGTCTAGTGAGAACCCTGCTTTAAAAAGGTGTAAACAGTAGTCTAGCAAATGCCAATCACTGGTGCATACAGTAAATTTGTTATGGACAATGCACCCTCATTAGGAAATTAATGATGCTGGAGGTGAATCAAGGGTATTTAAGACTGATGCTCTGGCCCAAATCAATGTGCATCATAAAAATGAACAGGTTGGAATTTTCATGTGTCCGAAATATGTCACAATTAAATTCCTAGCGTCAAAATCCGAGGGCATGCGTCTATTGAGAACCTTGCTACGGGTCAGAATGCATCTGCCATTACACGGCACAAGACTGGTATTTATACCCTTAAGACCCATTAGTCTTATGCAGAGGTTGATGGGAAAAGACTCGGTTTTAAGCACACAAGAGAAACACCCAAGTGGTTCAAATGATACTTAACAAAACCTTAGTAGCACTAAAAAGTATGATGGTGGGTGGATTGCGATTTACACCTACACATGCAATATGTCAGTGGAATTACCATACATGTGAACCTCCCACACAGGAGGGTTTTTCTCACGAGTCTAGGGGTGTCTCCCGTCCCTCCCGTCACTCACTGAAATCTCCCAAGTACACAAAATTATTATTGAAAATTTTATGTTTCTTTTTTTTTTCACATTCCGGCCCAAGTGTAGTATATTTATGGTAATACTGCCTATGATCATGTGACTGAACTGGCTTAAGCAGGGCTAGTCAATGTACTTGCTAATTTCATCCTTAGATCCTGTCGGCATGGTCAACTGGCTTCATTTGAAGTTTGTCGAGATGGATTATGCTTGTGTGAGTAGAAGTAATTTGGAAAGCATTAAAGACATTAATTGATTATGGATGGGTTACTGAAAAGCTCAATCAGCATGAAACAATAAACATTACTTTGATTCTGTCCACAAGGTATGTTCTGCTTTGGTGCTTAAAATTGTCGAGATTAATTAGAGTCTATACTACATATGATAAAAAGTAATTTGGACTCGATTAAAGATGTTAATTGATTATGGTTGGATTACTCAAGAGCTCAAGTGGCATAAAACTGGCTCGGTTTGACTTTCGTGTTTATAGTTTGTCGAGATGTCTAAGCATGCATTATCTTCCAATGCCAAAACACCAAAATTCATGCAAGCGAAATATCACAAAATTCAGTGATGGATGGAAATGGGAATTTCAGTGATTGCAATCGAGTTCAAAGAGACATGAATATGCATTCTGCTCTTCCTGTAAAGCTGATTTAAAAGTCTGTTATGGTGGCAAGAAAGATATCATGTGTCATGCAGAAACCCCATAAAGGGGATAATAAAATGCTGACAGTCTTAGTCCGTGTTTTCGACAAGGATATAAACAGGACATCAACAAGATTCCTTGGAATACCAACCTGTAACATTAGATCAGCAGAACTCATCTTTGCATGCTTGGATAAAATATTCATGTAAGTATTACTAAAGTTTAACTATTTTATTGTTCATAAGAAATCATAATCACAATTGTATAATAATAATAATAATAATAATAATAATAATAATAATAATAATAATAATAATAATAATATGGATACAGTACAAGAATTAATCCATAATGCCTGGGATGAATGAGATCTTTGTCTTCATCTATAATTCTAGTAAGTGATAATCGTTTTCCGCATTTGACTCTTATTGTTAAATAATGGTGATAGTGATGATAATGATGACAACAAAGGCATCTGCAAACTAAGCTTAAAGTCACAAAGGTTGTGATAGTCTAATCATTAATGTATGCATCAGCGTTTCATGGCAACAATCTTACTGACATTAAAACAACATTAGATGCTTGGGAGTGCAATAAATACTCACTAATCCGATTAGGTAGGTTTTCTTATCTCATATGATCAATACAGATAATTATCAGCTATTGATGGGTGAACAATAAAAAAATATTATAGGTCTGTACTGATAACTCGAAATTGAAAACAATGATAGGTACCTTTAAAAGGAAAATTTTGCTAAGCCTTATGAAACCAATGCAACAGATTCTATAATATTTCAGAGAGAGAAATCTCCCTTGGGCCAATTGCATTGGATATGCAAGTGACAATTGCATTATTATATTATAATATTTTAATTTACCTATTGTATATGCATGGCAAGTAAATTTCAAAGTTCTAATGTTTTGCATTTTTTATTGCAGTGGTGGAGCTGTCTGAGAGCTTCATGACATTAACCCAGAGTGAGAGAACTGCACTGGAAGACCAATTTGGACCAACAATGACAACAGGAGACAACCCATAATTACAGTTTGTTCATCATTTAAAGAGACATGACGTGATATTACACTACTTACATGGTTCTATAATGTGTTTAGCGACCCTACAAGTCCTATATTTCCTCATATATGTATTAAATTGTATCTCCATATTATTGAGCATTATTGTCGACATATGAAATATTGAAAGTTAGTTTTTGATGCTGAGATTTGTCAGAATTATTTTAACATGAGCCACACATTATTGTTTTTATATGACAACCAGAATTTATCACACTGTTCAAGGCAGCCGTAAAAGCATAACATGTTATAATGCCACTTTATATTGGAAAGGTTCAAAGTCAACAATCATAATGAAAATGGGATCCAAGGCAATATCATGTTGCATGAGGAACTAAGCTAAACTACCATATGTACTCACTTACAGGTCAAGTCCAACTGCAAACTGCATAGACCCAGATCTGACATCACATAATGTGCCAGCAGATCTGGGTCTCTGCAGTTTGTTAGTAGTAATCTGTAGAACAAATGACATAAACCCTGATCTGCCAACACATTATGCGATGGCAAATCAGAGTCTATGTTGTTTGCAGTTGGACTCGACTTAAAGGTGAGTATAAATTATAAGGTGGTTGATAGTGAGGGACCATTGTATTTCTGTTTCCCTGCTGGTTAAAAAGTGAAACAAACATTCCAATCATTCTCTCTCAATTTGCTTATAAACAAATAGACCTTACCATAAAATACAGACAGTCAAGTATCTGTACCTTGTCTTTCTGACATGCGACTGACCAATTCCTCTTCTCTCTCTTTTGTCCAGTCATCTATCACAATCTGAAGCAATTCCAGATGAGAAACAGCTTTATTGATGCATGGAGAAGTTACTTTTGTCAGTTCACAGCTCCGCCGCCGAAACAGCTGAGGAATTTTAGGCCAATTATCAGGAAGTGGATACACCTTGTCTGGAATAAAATTCTTGCAAATATTAAGCATGAATTTTGGGATATCACTGACAGAAAACTGTTAAAACCACGTCTGAATATTCTATATTGAATAATGAGTAATTTAAGGTAAGAAATACACTTCTTGATACTGTAAGCCTTAATGTATTGCCAATGCTGATTGTAATTTATATATTTTTTCTACCATGTGCAAAGTCAAATTTATGAAATTTACATTTGCTAAATGTGAAACATATATGTGCTTTGTACATTTGGTTAAACATAGTTGAGTGACCTCAAAAAGAGTTAGTGAGAGTGACCGAGTCATAAAGGGTTTTGAATTAAGGCAAAATGTAACTTTTATCAACAAGGCCCATAACTCGGTAAAAAAATGAAGTAGAAAAGACAAAATCCATAATAGCACATCTGTGACTCGAAGACAGTATTCACAACAAATTGCATCAGCATATGTTAAATGGTTGAGCAAGTTACAGCATGCATATTGTCAATGGTTGACATATACTGTATATACTCGCATATAAGCTCAGTCCAAATGCAAACAACATAGACCCTGATCTGCCGTCGCATAATGCGCTGGCAGATCAGGGTCTATGTTGTTTGTTCTAATGATTAGTCTTTACAAACTGCATAGACCCAGATCTGCTGGCGCATTATGCGATGGCAGATCTGGTTCTATGCAGTTTGCCGTTGGTATCGTTTTATATGTGGGTATATACGGTAAATAGCTATCAGAGGTAAGCCTAACGTGCAGATTGAGGGAAAAGTTGAGTTTTAAATCAGTTTGATTAAATGACATCATTTTAGGTATGGTATACCATGTTTTTGTTAAGAAATTTGGTAAACATTACTGCCTAATTGGGAATGTAATATGGGCCCATAATTCTGGGAATAATTTGGATCTATTGGGAACAAAATCTTCAAACGTAACAGACTGGAAATTCCACATGTTTTTAATATATTTCTCTTTGGAACATGGGGACTATTATATGCCCCTGAGGACACTGTAAAAAAACCCTGCATTATAAACTAAAATTCTTTACAATAGAAATTAAAATTGTATATGTAGAACCTAAGCAGTCCAAAAAACAGAAGGAATCTTTCCTTTTGTTTGATCAAACAGTATCCTGAAATACTCACTCATTCTGAAATTTCATGAAATGCAAGTGACTAAAATTCTCTGCTAGAATGGCCAGGAATAGGAAATGTAGGATGAAGGTCACACAAGGTTCCATTTTAAATGCAAAAGCATGATGAAAATGCCAACTGTTATTACAATAAAATAGCATCTATTCAAATGTTTATCAGACTTAAAACTCGTCTGCACTACCTATGTGTCCTATAGTGACTTAAAATAACAATGTGTCCTATAGTGACCTATAATTTGCTCTTTAATAAGTAACCATCATATGACATTTCATATATTAATCTGAAATTTTCAATACTACTTGAGATGTATAATAACATATAATGTCAAACAAAGTATAATAAGCATAATGGTCATGGTATCTAACTTGAATTCGTGTCATCAAACTAATGTAAAGAAACATGACTAATCTATTTTGTCAGGTGATAATGAGAATCTTACATAGCATCCAAATAAAAATATTAAACTTTGCAACCAACTTCTATGTCTTGCTCAGTAAGGCTTGTAAAATATAGACTGAAATAATCCAATTTGTTTCATACTTTTGATATCAACTATCAATACTCCTGTAAGCTCCTATATTTATCTGGATGACTAATTGTGTAGACAAATCTGTTTGAAAAAAGTTTGATTATCAAATTCTTACTGTTTAATGGTTGTATAAATATAATTATACCTTCAGCTTCTGCTGCCTCTGATTCTGCTACAACAGCATCCTCAACATTTTTGACTGACCATGGACCCTCACCATCAGTTGGGGAAAGTGATTTACCTGCTGCACCAATGATAAAATGTTAGGTATCCAAAAACTGATCATCCAACTGCAATTATCTCAACCTGAAACTCATTGGAATAATTTGGTATTCTTCCAAACTGAAATTTTATTTTCAGTTAAAATTATGTATCCAGCTAAATTTAATCTTGACTTTGTGCTGATTGGACAGGTTCTAATAAAAAGAAAGCTCACCTGCCTTACATTTGCCTAATAGCCAAATGCAAAAGCAGCTGACCAAGAAATCTGGGTCAGTAGTGTGCTTTCTGTATAAATTATTTCCCAATTCTGTTGCCTGAACATGTTATGAAAACAATTGTTGCTATTTTTTTTTTTCTCACCTTCATCCATATTTGATGGCACATCAACATCATTTATCCAGTCCTGAAAGGCCTCAATGCCAGGATGCTTTCTCCCAAAGTTGGTTGAATTATATTGATCAGGATTTTTTTAAACATAAAGCTGTTTACGTGCTTTTCTATTTTTAGTAATGGCAGCAATAAGCTTTTTATGCCAGGATGCTTTCTGTCAAATTGGTCAAATTCAGTTGACTGTTTTGTTTAGAAGAAGTTCTTTAAATTTTTCTCTATTATTAATAATGGTGGCCATATCTGAATGCAAACTGACATAATTTGTACAAACTAGAAAGCCCTTAATGCCAGTATGCTTTCTGTCAAATTTAGTCAAATTCTGTTTAGTGGCTTTTGAGAAGTCGTCATATAAAGTTTGTTCTAGCCTTGGTAACAGTGTCTATACATGTATCTGATTGTGCATCAGCATAGTGTAAAAGTTTAATAGGCCTTTGTGCCAGGATATTTTCTCTCTATATTGGTTAAATTCTGCTGAGCAGTTTTTGAGAAGAAGTAATTTCAAGCTTTTACTATTTTTAGTAATGGTGGCCATATTTCATGTCAAAGTGGCATTACTGTTATAAATTTAAAAGCATTTCATGTCTGCATGCGTTCTGTCAAATATGGTTAAATTCTGTTGAGTGGATGTTGACAAGAAGTTGTTTAAAAGTTTTTCCTTTTTTTAGTAATGGTGACCATATTTAAAGGCAGATTGGTATTTTTGTTTTTTAATCTGAAAACCCTTCATGTCAGGATGCTTTATATCAAATTGGTGAAATTTTGCTGAGTAGTTTTTGATAAGAAGTCACTTAAAGGTTTCTCTATTTTTAGTAAAAGTGGCCATATTGGATGGTGTATCATCATCATTTGTACCAACTCAAAAAATATTTATGCCAGGATGCTTCCAACCAAGTTTGGTTGAAACTTGTCTAGTGATTTCTGAGAAGAAGTTGAAAATAGCAGTTGCTAACGGATGCAAGATGGATTATACATGATGGACAATGCATGATGCACGATGGATGCAGGGCCATACCTGAAGCTCACTTGGCCTAATATCGTATACCAGTTTGTGTAATTTTAATGGTTCAGATGTTGCCTTTAGTGGTAATTTTAGAGGTGAAGGGAGCCAAATAACTTGAAGAAAACCATTGATCCTGGATGGACAATACATACCCTTGCATGTGCGAGGCTGTGGGAAATAAACCTATGACCGCATGAGATGGAAGCAAGTATGTTACTAATTTGCTATCCTGTCCCCATTGCATCTGACATTTAAAACCATGAAAAAATCCATGTTTTGGAGTAAAACCCATCAATTAGGATACTGGTAGTTAATATCTTCCTGTACTTCTAAATAACATTGTGTTCCGCAATGATATAACTTTTTTTTCTCCAAAATAATCAAATTATGGTAAGAAAAAAGTCTAGACCTGTCCAAAATGTAATTTCAATTTCAATGTGAATTTAGTTACAATGTCATGAATACAGTGGAATGTGGGCTGTTCGTAAGATGGAAGGAATTTCTCATTCAGCATTTCCGATGTATCCTGAACTTTTACTGTGAATTGATCTATTTTTTGTGGGTATCAATTTTCATTGTTTGCACAAAATTTGTGGATTGGGCATGGGGATCCACTGCTTCCATAGAAGGATCATTGTCTTTAAATTTGTGGTTTGTAGCACACAGGAAGTCCACAAAAATTGGTACCCAGCAAAAAATAGTGAATTCACAGAATATAAATTGTGTCATAGAGAGAAACAATTCAAATTGATAATAATCAATAATTTTTATTTGGATTGATTCATCATGAATGTAGATTTTAGTCCACAAACATGCTCCATATTTTCACATCTGGAATCCCCCCATTTTCTCGTTTGGACTCCTGTTTTCTGAAGACTGTGGATCTAGAACTCCTTATGTAAAAATAATTACCAAGTTCTCTGATAAAAGGTTTTCACACATGTACCTGAGTATGTTACCAGTTGTAAAGCAGGAGCAGAAGTGTCTTCATATGTGCCAAATTTAATCCTATCTCGACCTGCTACCACTCCTTGGATTTCTGGATCAACATCCTCCAATCTAACTACTTTAGACACCGACATTGTTCAGGTTATCATCTACAAAGCAGAATGCACACAAATTATTGTCAATCACAACATTTTTACAAGCAAACAAATTTTTCAAATTTATTGATGAAACTGAATTCACAAAAATATGGTTTGGGTTGCTTTTGTAGGGTTTAATGGCATTTTTCAGCACATGATAGGCTATACATGGCAGCCAGTATATTTGGTGGAGGAAGAACCCAGGAAGAACCATCAACCCAGGGGAAGCTACTGGCAAGCTTTCTCACATACCCACATTGGTCAAGCTGAGACTCAAACTCACACGGACAGAGATGAGATGCATGAGTGATCTGTAAAGGCATGTGACTTAGACCACTTGGACACCCAGGGCCCCCTCACAAAAATATGATTCACAGTAAGCAACATAATGCAAATTTAATACTGGTGTGTATTTAGTCCAACATTAACTTACAACAATTTTATGCTATCAACTTGCTGACTGAATTAGATTAATGAAAGTAAATCTCATTTATAATCTACAGAACCAGTATTGGTAACCTGAAGAACAGCAGACTATAAATTATAAATGCAAGTACAGTGACTTCAGCTCTCAAGACTCAAACCTCAATAAACCAAAATCTCCTTGCAACCATAAAATGCCACAGAATGTATATATTAAACCAAGACTTAACAATGGTACGTAGACTCTAATAAGATACTGTCACACTGAAATAAAAGCCCTTGACACAATTGGTACAGTGGAGATGAAGAACACTACTTTGCTTTATGAACTGTTCCTTTATTATGATGCATACATATAGAACGTGTAAATCATTGCTGATGTTCAAATGGAATCTACACCCACTTGTGACCAGGATAATATTAAATTCTAATTACAGATATATGTGCTTTTCTCAGCTGCTGTTCTCATACAAAATTGGCAAAGTTTATGTGACAAGATTCAGTTAGAACTATAGGTTTGGTATGGCATGCAATAGTGAAAATATCTTATTGCCTTATGGAATGTACAGTGGGGAGAAACATTTATCATCAGTAAAGGTAGTAAGACATAAACATTCATCCGGAGAGAGATTCAAAGAGCATGGAATCCCTTCAATATAGAAAAGAGCTCAATTGATAGAATTCTGCAAATATGCAAAGTCAATACACAAATGTTGATCTACAGACAACCAAATATCAACACAGAAAGTTCTGCATTCAAATTGCATTTTGAAATAATACACTGTAAATGAGAAAACAATAATTTTCACAAACACTTGTGGACACATGAAATTATCTGCCACACCAAAAGGTAACTTTTCAATCTGGATTTAAATTAAATAATAATTTTGGCACTCACATGCTGGTTGAAGCCCATGGTCAGTTTTACACAACAATAATGACTGGCAGGAAATAACTTACTGATCTAGGACAAAACTAAGGGCTTATCAGACCATGTCCTTTACCTTTAAAGCTAAAAGTAATTAACATACCACAACAGTCAAGATAACCACGAAAACCTTTTAGCATATATAAAATCAAATTGTTATTTTTCACAATGACCCTGCTCCCATTTCCTCAACATGATATAGCCAATTAAAGTGCTGTTAAATATTCAAAAACTTGTGAAGTTATGATTATATGAATTTGTATATGACACTTAGTGATAGTCACCATAGTTTAGGAGCATCAGACCTGAATGTTCCAACAAGATATAAGTGTAGCCACAATTTTGTAATATCTCACACATTGGCAGTGGTAGTGTCAGTCAGCCATCCATTGGAACTTGCAAAATGTAAATATCTGATTGGCAGGTGGATGAAGTTAATTGATAGCCCACAAGCTGTTGCAGTGAAGATTGGGAACAATCTATATTTTTATCTGTGCCTGAATCTGCTACTATACAGTCTCAAAACACTCTTATGTACAATATGTATGGCAGAAATAACAATGATAATCCAAATAGTTAACTTTTTTGTTTTCATGTTTTTTTGTGGTTTTCATAGTAGTAGTTGTTGTTGGTGTTGCTGTAATTGTTCTTATTGTTGACTTAGTATGTCTACATCTATAGACTGCTTCTAGCAAAACTGCAGTCACACTTGACTATTATGTTTTGTTGGCACAGCGCTGACACAGAAAAAAATGTAAATAAATAAGGCTGACAAAAAAACAAAAAAAAATAAAAAAAAAAAGATCAATGAATAATAGGGAAAAAAAATATGAGAGAAAGGAGAATTCAAATTTTCTTTTCAGTTCCTCTGTCTAGACAATTGGGCTATCAAAGTGGCCCCTGAGTTCCAACACAACAAGTTCTAGACATCTTTAGATCTTACTTCCAATTTGGGTCCAAGTTGTTCTTATATATTCAGTGGACAGCTCCAGCGTGAAAGAAACTAGGTTGGGAGCCCCAGCTACTACAGCTGATAAAGAGTTTCAAATACAAATTGACCCTAGGAAAAAGCTGCATTTAAAGATATCTGTGGAGTTGTATACAGCCTAAATTTTAGAGAAAGATTTGATCTTGTTCTGGAAGATGCTGGTGTGAGGGATTTAGGTGGTAGGATGTCTACAAGGTTGTTGATGATTCCTTGTTTCCACTGACTCGCAGGCAAAGTTGTTCAATCATCTAACGAACACTGCCTCTGTTGGGATATTTATCAGAAGTGTATCTTGCTGCATGATGCAGCACCACATCAACTTTGTACATATCTTGGTTAGTGTATTGTCTCCAAACAGAAGCAGAGTACTCCAGATTGACACAGATGAGGCCTTGGTCTGTGGGACTTGGGTTGCTGATGCCTAAATTCCTTTGCAAAAATTCCAGAATGATGTTAGCCTTTTTCTCTGTTCTGTCAATATGGTTTTGACAGGAAAGATTTGATGAAATATCCACACCTGGCTATTTAGCAGAGCTGGTGACCTCTAGGATTTGTCCTTTAAGACTGTAAATGACAGTATTGCGGTCCATTTAGTGGTTAATCTCAGAATTTTACACTTCTTGGGATAAAAAGATATTCCCCATGTTGCCTCCCACTTTGCAAGCTCAGTCAGATCATTTTGAAGGTAAGAATCTCCTTGTTGATATGCTGTCATCAGTTCGAAGTCAAGTCTTAGATTAGATGCAGTCTGGCACATTAATTAATATATGAGAAAGAGGAGAGGCCCAAACACCATTCCCTGTTTAGTAACTACACTGACTACTGGAACCTTGTCAAAAGATGCACCATCAACAATTACTTGTTGTTTTCAATCTAACTGTAAACACTTGATCCATCTGTAGTTAGATTCCCTGATACCATAGTAGTTTAACTTTCTCAACAATCCTGTGCTCTGGCCTGCTTGTACTTGTCAATATCTCTGGCACTAGGTATACTTTTTGTCTCTCAAATAGTTTGTTTCTTCTCCTATGAAGAGATTTTACAATGCAGAGCTAAAAAATCAGATAGCCCGACACCGAGGTTGCCACTAAATCTAGATAGGGCATCTCCCATATTCTAAGTAAGTTGCCCTTCGGGCCTGTAAAAAAAAAACTGTATTGTCTAATTCGCCTGAAAGAAACCTTTAGCCCACTGATGAAATGCCACATTTTCATTTTCAAGGTATTGAAAGACACGGGTACAATAATACTCAGCTCCCTGCTGGGGCTCCATTTGTAGGTCCCTCCACCTATTGAATATCATCTGCTTAACTGACTCAAAAGCTATAAACATCCCCATATCTTTCAGCACTGCATGCTTTCCAATTCATGGTTTATGGTTTTTGTTGCTGCACAAAAGTTTGTGGGGATATACTTCTCCAGTAACTGTTGGACCTTAGTTCTGAAGTAAGACCAGAGGGTATCCATATTTATGATGAGGCAGTGTAAATAGCCAGGGGTATACATGTATTCAAAAAGTTTCTTCTTAAAGTTTTCATTATCTGCTTTCCTATACTGGTTGACTTTGCATGGGAGAGATTTCTTCTTCATGGGTCTAAGGATAGATTTGATGAAGACTGCTTTGTGGTGTAATATTCCTGGAATCACAAAGACTTGGTTTATGAGGGATTAACTATTTGTGAAGAATATATCCAGATTGCTAGCACAAGACTCTGTTGTTTTTGCAGGCTCCAGAGTAGGGGTGAAATGATACACCTCTGCCACGCATCGATACGATTCTCGATACACAGATTATGATACGATACATTATCGATACACATATCAAATTGATGGTCTTTCATCTTTAGAATGTCTGTCAATGGTAGGGTGGTGCCATTTTTTATGTGTTCACATATTGGGTGTATTTCCAGTAAGCAGATTACAAACAAACATAGACTTATCATCTGTTCATATGCCATTCTCATCCTTGACAAGATTTAAAAAAAATAAAATAATAATACTTCCAAACAGACTAGCTGGTAATGATTTTTACTCACCCTTTTAGGCCATTTCAGGCTGCTCCATTCGATCATATGCATGACTCATCCTGGTCACCACGCCCTTTGTTTTACATTGAATGAATGTTTTTAAAACATCTTATTACCAATTTCGTGTCTTGACTTAAATTTTAAAGGGATTACGGTGTTATCTTCAAAACAGAAGAAACAGTGCAATTTCCTTGTGCAAGGAAATTCTTATCTAGAACAAGTCAGAGTGTAGGAGCGGAGATAACTAATAGCCAAATCCATCATATTGTACTTCCTGCTGATGCAAATCAACTGCTGCGGCCAGAGACATTTGTTTCCGTCAGTGAAAAAGGAAATTATTGACAACACCCACTCCCTTTCTATAAATTGACGAGGTGGCTATATCTATTGCAGTTTGGAATTTGCCATCTTGACGATTCTGTGCTATTTGTTTTAATTTTTTATTATTTTTTTAATTCCCCATGTACAATTTAAGTACTTTACATGTCATTTAATAGTCACTTTTGTGTGAAGTTTCTATGTTGCTTTGTCTCTATTTGGATAGAGTTTGGATGCCAATATTCCGGTATGTCACGCAGTGAACACGCGACAGTTAGTTATGATTGGTGGTTATTGTTTTACCCTTGACTTAAACAAACAATAACCACTAATCAGAACTGCATGTAACATATTTCACTGCATGACACACCGGATGTGTAGCCTTCAATTTGATCCAAGTAGACAAGATGCGATGCAACAGATAAATTTTGAGTAAAAGAGGTTATCAGTAAAGTACTTAAATCATACATGGAGAAGAAATCTGCAATGTCTTCTTTCCATTGATATATGTTATCAGTGGCTGAAGATGCAGACGGGATAAACTAATTAGCATGGAATTGGGGCGGGAGAAGGGGGCAGAGTTTGAACCACGTGAGTACATCACCTGGTGTTAATTTGTAGAAGGCGAGTGGGTGTTGTCAATAGCTTTTATTTTTTACTGACAGAAATGAGTGCATGTACTTGCTGCTGCTGTCTCAGATGAATTCTCAATTTAACGAATGAAAAGCAAATGACTAATAATTATTCACGACTGCTGAAGATTAAAGTAACTTGCATAGAGAAAGTATCGTTTTGTATTGATTCTTCCCCTCTTGTATCGATATGGGTATCGATATAGAAACAGTATCGATACATCGATATATCGATTAATTGTTTCACCCCTACTCCAGAGCTACTTGATCAAGAAGGCATCCTTTACTATTGTGAACAGCTGCATTCATTTTGCCAGCCAATATCAGCTAGATTGAAGTCATCACTAAGTCATTCGTGTGCTCCAGTATGCGATTGAGATTAATCTGTAGTCTTGACAAGTATTCATGGTCATGGTTTTCTGGTTGTCAATAAAATGAGCTAATGTATAAATTCTTGCAACCTTGTTAATGTATCTTGACTTTTGTCCACATCAATCTGCAGTCTTCACTAACTTTCAAACTGTTAATAACAGTACAACTTTATTATGGTAGTCTCAATCTCATCAGTTCCCAACAAAGCTATTGCATCTAAGATATTAAATGTGAAGAACGCTGGTTACAGGTTTTGAGCCATATATATGCCAACTCATACAAAGAAGAGATGATGAAGGGTAAATTTTAAACCCTGTAAATTTGTTAAATTACATCAGCAATAAGTACACTAAATAAACGATTGTGCTCTAAATTCATATGGCTATATATTGTATCTGGTCCTCAAATCAACATCAAACTACGGACAGTAATGCACGCGAGGCATGTTGCTTTCTTCTCCAGCACCATCAGCTTATGTATTGTAGTCTCGATTTTGTTTGGTTATTGTATCATCTTTTGTATGTTTTCCAATTAAGGTGATGAAATACTTAACCTAAAACATACACAATTTCTTTGGCAACTCTTCGATGTAGAACCTTTAATTTACGGCGACTATTCTAATAAATAGGGATGATATCATTGATTTCCATCCTCCATTTTGACGCCATACTTGTTTCCATGAGCGTAAATATACGGAAATTGACGATTGGACAAAAAAATCGTCCCCACGTGACAATGCATTTCAAAATGGCGCTGGGTCACAAAGCTATTGCATATTGTAATCGATAAAGAAACAACAGCAGTATACAAAACATGTTGAAATTAAGGATTGAAGAGTATACACAACAACAATTCTCAAAACGATCAACGGAAAAATAAGACGAATAGATCCCTTACAAATGCCGCCAAAATTGTGAGTTGAAGTTGATTAGAGTGCACCTGCAATCGGCAGACTGCTGTGTAGTGTGATAAATTTTTTTGTTTGGGAGAACCAGTAATCCATTCATAACGCAGCCAGTATACTGATTTTTAGCGACTCATTTATTGCGTATTTTTAAGTAATTTCTTACATGATAGCTTTATAGGTCAAAAATATGAAATTGTTTCATTAACTTACCGAGTTAAATATTGAAGACGTGTTTCTTTTCAGTGCACACCAACCCCCCCACCCTGAACAAAGTAAAGTCAGAGTTTTTATCGTCATCACATGTACAATAATGACAGTTTAAAAAGAATTTGTTTTTGCATGTTAAACCAATCTGTGTGATTTACAATTCGCACTGCACGTTCTTCCAACCACAACTGTGCAGACTACCAAGATTATTGTGCTGAATGGTCTTCCAATCTTCATACCATTTTTGAAAGATAATGCATATAAACCTGGAACTAGTTATCATTACGGAATAGATGCTAGATTTTACGTGGAGATTAAAATGACTCATAATCTCGAGCAACAAATTATGGTGGTCCGAGATCAAGAACCAAGTAATTTCCAATGCGGACCTGCTGATTTGTCCAGTCTGTAGTTGTTTGGATCTGCCAATTTGTGATAATTTCTGGCATAAAATCATCCAATGTATCACTAATCCAAACATTTTATAGTTTAGACTCCCCAAGTTTCAATAAATTTGATCGCTGTTTGATGACATAGACACTTATCACGTGTTGAATGTAGGCACAGTAGACCAAATTGAGCATTTTAACATGTTTTATAGTATTGTAATATTTTAGCAACCATTCTGCTCTAATTATCACACAATGCCCAATATACAGTGAGAAATTGGCAACTTTCACAAATTCCCACAATTTCTCACTGTACATTGGGCGTTGTGAGACAATTAGAGCAGAATGGTTGTTAGCATATTACAGTACTATAAAACATGTTCAGATGCTCTTCCACTTGTCTTTCTCAGTAAAAACTTGAAGCCAAGGCGGAAGAAGTATAATGGAAGTTACAAACAAATTTGAAATGTATTTGGTTTAATAAAGATAGTAAAATTTAAAAGTAACTTTTCTTGGTTTTATTATTTTGTCATTACTGGAAGATCACACTCCACAGTTTGCAAATCACACTGCCTAAAATTTGAGTTTCTTTATTACTTTAATGAGAAACAGTAATAGATGCAATAGTTTGCATGGAAATAAAAATGACTCGTATATTAACTTCGTATGTTACCTAATTTTACATTTTATTTTTTTTAAAATAAGTTTCAAGAGGCAACTAGTGTATACACATCATGGAGTTTGGATTGCCCACTCAATACAGTGGGAATGGGTGCAGATATCAAGCGATTAAATGTCCACTATGGATGGTGGAAGTCTATTAGTGGACATCCACTTAGTGTAGTGGAACTCCGTCATGGATTTTATTGAAGCCATAGTGGCACCTCTAACTGTTGTTATTGTATTCGTCCCGCGAGTCAATACATTAAACAAACAGATTGGAGAAATCCCAATGCTGTAAACCCAGCCATGGCAGGTGTCAATTTTATATCTTTACTTGTAGAAACTATACAGTAGTAACATTGCCTGTGGTATTTATTGGTGGCCTAGCTAGGGATATGTACAGACGTACATGTATAATGTAGAAATAAATATGAGACTTTAAATTTCTTGGATATCCCCCAACCCCACGCCTGTCCATGACAGCATACATCAGAAAAATTGCCAAGCTACAACATACATCCCAGATGATCAACTACATGTACATGAACCTGTTCGCATATACACATGCAGAAATTTACATACTGTTCTGTATCAAATGGTAACTTGTATCTTCTTTCTCCGTAAATGATATTTCATAAAAGTGCTTGTTCTGGTTATTAATTTTGTCAGTTTCCCTTTCATTTCCATACTATTTCCAAGGCCCTCTTGGAACAAATTATAGAAAGCAGTGCACAAATAAAAAACAAAAAGCTCCATCTTTTATTGCATTCATCCTTTACATTAGATTTGAAACAAGTTTATATCAAGTAAAGAGCTTAATTAAATTTATCAACTTGAATAAATGTCAGAGACACATGGCAATAATAATTTCTGAAAATGAAGATAAAACTTTGAGACTAATAATTACCACCAATAGCGATTACAAATGAATGCTGTACTATTATAGTGTACATGTACGATGAAGTACAAGGATTATAATGGCATGTATGTCATAATTCTTCTAAAGTTTATTCAGTAAGAATAATGTGGCATTGTATATTGACATAATACAAAAAACAATATGCAAGCTGTGCTAGAACATGTTCTTCTTTACCTTTATCTGTATACTTAGAAACAGACATTGATTATTTGAGAATATGACAGCTTATGTCTGCACTGTATTGAAGGCTGCGTTCCATCAGTGGCGTTCATGTCATCAGTGAAGTGATTTTCATAAAAAGGTTACTTTGATCATCACTTATTATCAAGCACCAGCCTAGGATTAACATTCTTACTCTGAAGTCGGCCTCTACGCTTGTTAACAATGGTCAGTTAGGACAGCATCAAGCTTTGATGTTACTTTTAGCACCAATGTTTCAAAAGAAATATTCTCTTCTGAATGATAATGTTTCTTGTTGTCACAAAACCAAACATAAAACTAATATGATATTAGTTTGTGAAAAACAAATTTTGGATTTGTAATTTGGACAGAGAAATGCAATGAGGTTAATGTGTGATATTTTTGCGTAACATTCAGTGCTCTCTGGGACCCGATCTTCCGGGTCAAATACGTGTGAAATTCTCAGAGTGCGCACCATTTCTGTGTAATGCATCCCAATAACGCACCTCATATTCCCTCATGATGCTCCCCTTTTTATAGTTTTGGTCAGCCATGGCTGATCTAGCTAATGGCTAGACTTAGGTAACAGGCATAAAACCAGTGTGACTAATTAACAGTTAATCCTTCTCTGATATGATGACTTCAAAGAAAGAGATGTTCTATTAAAAGTGTATGTAAGCATCTGCAATTGTTTGGTAAATAAATGATGCCCATTGTTGTTTTAATGGTGTTTAAATTGGGGATGATGCATATAATGAAAGTAATAAATTCTTTCTCAGAATTTGAGTTAGTCAGTACTGTCCAATAATTAGTATGCAATAATAATAATAATAATAATAATTATTACTGTTACTTCAGTATATGCGATTTAGACTAGGGCACTACAGTATCAGTAGACGCTTTTTAAAAGAGTGCAGAGAAGTACTTTGACTTGTAAAAGGGAGTCATCAAAAATCTGTTTTCATTTTTTGGACAATGGACTTGTGATGAAAATGACACAAATGATAATAAAAGGCAGAAAAAAGATGAAAGTGAGAGCAAAAGTAAAGAGAACTCGAACTCAGAATGTATATATAATGCCAACTCTGTCTCGATTACAGTGAAGGACACTGATAAAAATGGCAGGAGAAATATGAATGTGAGAACTTAGAGACCTGAGTGGGAGAAGCAGTTCTCATGGTTTAAAAAAGTAGAATCAGATGGTACATTAAAAGCAAAATCCTTTCACAAATTTAACCTGGATCATGTAATTGTTGTTGAGGGTTGCTTCTATGTGGAAAAGACAGACAATTATGTATGGTGTGAAAAATGATGACTGCATAGCAGCACAGTTCCGTACAATGAAACAGTGAATAAATTAGTCAGAATTATGGAGGAGCTTCCTGTACTTGAAGACTTTGATTACCAAAATTCCATACATACATTTATTATGTCAAAGAACAGTAAAAAGTAAAGAAACTGATTTGAAAAACTTGTTTGCAGATAGTACAGTGCAGTATGATGTAGTTTTTTTTGATAATTATTGAAAAAAAGTTCTTTTTAATGTGATCTTATGAGACTCAGAATTTAATCCAGATATGCAATAAAATAATGATCATGTACTTTTCATTTATCTTTCTATCTTTTTGAAAGCGAGGGACTCGCAAGTTTATGCCAGGGACTCTCAGAAATAGGCAGGGGACTCCTGAGTTCCATGAGTGAATACTCCAGGACTCCTCATCCTGAAACTGTTGAGGGCCTTGAAATTGGTTTCAACAGTATATAAAGCAAACCATATAAAATTTGTATTTTCCCCATTAATCTTTCGATGTAGCACATAGAAAGAAGTCTTTTGCAGCAGCATGTAGCTATGACATGTTTAACAAATGCTCTTCTATACTACATGCTTTTTAAAAAAAAAAATGTACTGTCCATATCTTTGTAATAAAATAAGTTTATTATATACAGAAATGACAGAGAGGGATTTTGCATCATAACTTTCAATTGGCATAACTCTTGGCTTTATTCGCAAACTCAGAAAATGACATCGCTCAAGAGAGAGTATGCATTTTTTAAATGTGCCAAAATAACATGTATCTTCATTTTGGAATTCGTCCACTGACAAAATTTAGTTATAAAATTTTGATATTGACTTTTAATCAAAAGTAAATCATTAAATTGCTTTTTGTTTTAAAAAAGAATTTGGGTAATTAATTGCGTTATTAACTTGCTATTATTGTGCTTTTCTTATTTTCTTATTGTTTCTAGTTTGGAATTATAGTCTAACTTGGTCAAAATTAATATAAACAAAGCAAAAGCTTCAGAAAATTTAATAGATGGATAGTCGAATGATCCAGCATTGCTACAATAATCAAAATAAACATTGACAATATTTGCGACAACCCTAGAATTAACCCTTGGGGAATAATGGAGCAAGAAATTGTGTATGCCAGATTTGTTTGCAAGGGCGTTGTATCAAATAAAATAATCTCTGTGCAGTGTGTGGAGTGGGTGGATGCCACTAATATGACAGATGCAGTGGAATGCTGCTGGACCAAAAACCAGAAGGCCAGAGACTAGGCCTTATGGACCTAATATGAACTTTCAACGAGTCTTGTTTGTGATTTACAGTTGTTATTGTTTTGAGTTGACGTTAATCCATAATAAATGTTGAACTAGAAATTGAACTGACTTCTATTTGATTTTAGCAGGATCAGTGAAATTTAGGCAAGATCAGTAAAAATGTTATGGTACTGATCCTGTGGGTTAGTGAAACAAAATCCTAATTTCAAGCCCAGTAATGCATTATCTTGTAAAGTAATGTGCAAATCACACTGTGCAAATAGAACCTGGAATGAAGACTTTTCAGATTTGTATAAATGATACTGATCCGCCATCAAATACGGTTGCTTTTACTAAAGTACACATGTAGAAAACCCTGAAACAATTTCTTCTCAAAAACCGATTAACAGAATTTGACCAAATTTAGCAGAAAGCATCCTGTTATAGAGGGTTTTCTAGTTTATACATACGATGTTAATGCACCATCAAATATAGCCACCATATCTAAAAATATAGAAACCCTTAAATGTCTTCTTCTTCAGAATTGCTGATAAGAATTTGATCATATTTGACGGAAAGCAACATAGCATGAAATTTCCCAAATGAAGCTGATCAGCCATCAAATATGGCTGCCATTACTAAAAATAGAAAAACCTTAAGCAACTTCTTGACAGCTGTTGAATAGAATTTGATCATAATTTGACATAAAGCATCCTGGCATGAAGAGCTTCCATACACAGTATTTATACAAATGATGCAGATCCCATCGAACATGGCTTCTATTACTAAAGGTAAAAAGCATTGAAACAACTTTTTCTTGAAAACCGCTGAATAGAATTTGACCAAACTTTATTGAAAGATTAGCATGAAGACTTTTCAAATTTATACAAATAATGCTGATCCATGATAAATATAGTCACCATTTACTAAAATGGAAAAACCTTTAAACAACTTCTAAAAGAGTGCTCAACTGAATTTGACCAAATTTAACAGAACTCATCCTGGCATAGAGGACTTTAATCCAGTTATGATTATCCGCGATCAAATGTGCCCATCGTTGCTAAAAATAGAAAAACCATTAAATGACTTCTTCTGAAACCCTGCTCAACAGAATTTGACCGAACTTTACAGAAAGCATTTTGGCATAAAGCACTTTCAGTATTATACAAATGATGCCAATTTGCCTTCAGAATTCATCAGATATGGCCACTATGACTAAAGTGTAAGTCAATGTGGTCATGTAGGTGTGTCTATGGATCATAAATAAAATAATAATTGTTGTTCTAAAATTTGATACTAATATAGTTCAACCAAAGTCTATTAATTCCTGATTGTTGAATGCTCTGCATCTTAGCTGTCATCACAAGGCTTCTAGACGAACATTAGTGATTGCTATGGACTTTTACAATGGCGGTCAGGCACTTAACTGAGTCATGACATGATGATGTCAGGTCTAATCATTACCAGTGCTGGGTATTACGTATGTTTTCCAACAGGCAGCACTTTTATTGTGACATCGTAGTGTTCGACATTTACTCTGATTTATACTGGAACATACCTCTTGCTTAACCTTGTCCAAAAATGTTCATGTACTTTAACATTAGTTTTACCATATGCATTTCTTGGTGCGTTTATATTATGATCTTCCAAGTAATATTGATCCACGAGGAATGAAATAAACTGACTTTAAAATCATTTAAAGGCACATTTATCTGCTCAAATTCTCAAAAATGACATCCATTGCTGAAATAATCAGTACTGAATGCCTACATAACGGTATGACTTGTATTTTAAAACTGGACAATGATTTAAATGACTTCTCAGAAACCACTGAACTAATTTTGAATAAATTTGACAAAAATCATTCTGGCATGAAGGGCTTTTAAATTTATACAGATGATGCCAATCTACCATCAAATATGGCAGCTGTCACTACAGATAGAAAAACTTTTAATAACTTCATTTAAAAACTGCCTAATAGACTTTCTTCCCATTTGACTAAAAAACGTCCTAGTTTGAAAGCCTTTGAGATTTATACAAATGATGTTGTTCCACCATCATATATGACTTGTGTTACTTAAAGTAGAACAACATTAACACAACTTTAAATCCAAAATGTACCCAACAGAATCTGACCAACGTTGACACAAAGCATCCTGGCATTAAGTTCTTTCAGTATTGGACAAATGATGCATATGTGCTATCAAATATGGATGAAAATTACAAAAAAACATGAGAAATCTTGAAGCATTTATTTTCATGATATGTGCAGTTAATAGCTTTGGAATAAATTTAAACAGAAAGCATCCTACTGACCCAGATTCTTTTGCCAACTGCTCTTGCATTTGGGTATTAGGCAGATGTCAGCCAGGTGAATGATATCAGCCCACTTTTGTCGCTTGTTTCTCAGGTTGTCGTTATCAAATCAATAATATACATGAATAAACAATAAATAAGCTACCATTTAGTTGCTTCCTTCTGTTAATGTCCTGAGTGAAAGTTGCAGAGACAGAGAGAGAGATTTAGAGTTATTTTGGAAGGGAGGTACAAAATGGTAGTGTATTTACTGTATTGTTTATATATTATAAAAAAAGCAGATAGTTGAATATCAGATTGAGAGTAATGCAAAACTGTGCTAACATACTTTAGAAGTTCATATAGTAAAGGTACATAAGTAATAGTGTTGTGCTCGAGTCTCGAAAAATGTACACTTTGCATACATGTAAGTATGAAGTAAGAATAAGACTGGATTATTACTTCATGTAAATAAATGAAAATGTTGCAAAATGTGAGAAATATATATTGACTGTCGGACAAATCTTATAATTCCCACATCATTAATACATTTTGTTTTGCTACATAATTTCTTTGTCAAGACGCGACATTGACTGTGAATGTTAATCTGTCTGTCTAGGATAGGCAAAACAGCCCTCATGGAATGGTCTCTACACCACTCTGTAACAGCCCCTTTTCACACTGTGGGAAAGCGTCTGGTGGACTTGTTTGTGACCAGGCTCAACAACAGACTTCCCTTTTACATTTCTCCAGTCCTGGACCAGAGAGCATGGGCAGCGGACGTGTTCAGCTCTCATCACAATCATAATAAAAAAAGTGCAGTGTCTGTTGTCAAACTAGACTGCAGGTTTGCCAAGGCCACATTTCACGTTTGAATGCAAAAATAAATAAAATAAAGAATCAAAATTCTTATAGGTAAACTCACAATCATTAAAATCATTTGTTTAAAGATGTTATGCTCTGAAGTATGTTGGATACAACCACTCTGTAATGTTGCCTCAGTACCCCCACCACAACAATGTTCACTATCAGTCCGTGCGTGAAATCTGTTAATGAAAATAAAAAATCTCTTCATTTACACATGAAAACTGATTAATTTTACAAAATACACAATTTGAAGCATAATATGTAAGAGCTAAATTTGTAAAAAGTCACTGACAATTATTTTCTCTTTATTGATGTAGTAATGTAGATATTAAATGCATTGGTACAGAATTGAGAAATAAATCCATATAAATCGACGGTGTTTGCCTTAAAATATTTATAATAAAAAGAAAAATACATGCTTTTTTAGTAGATATAAGAAAATATTTCACTTGTGAAATGGAAATATTTTGTATTGTCACTTGTGACAATACAATGTTTACGCTTCACTTGTGAAATATTTCTTTATATCTGCTCAAGAAATATATATGCCTAAGGTACAGTAGTATCTAGTGATCTTTATACTTCCACTTGTTACCAACACTTCCTAAATATATTCTGCTGGTATAGTATGTAATCTCTACATCAAAAACAGTAGAGCTCCATTTTGATGTTACTTTTTCATTCTTTAAAAAAATGATGAAAATAGACCTCTCATTAGGCACACCACTAAATTAAAAGTATTACAACTACGTAAACACATCACAAAGATAGTATAAAATTCATAAGAACCAGTATAATACTTACCTGATATTCAATCAAGATTCACAGCATATCCATTGTTTGATTCCTCCTTTATATACTATTGATAACAAAACTTTCACCAAAATATGGTAGTCAACATTAACAACACTGCATGAAACATACAGTACAGCTCACGCAATTTGTCAGATTTTACAGAAATCAAGACAGTGACCATTGTCAACACTGTTATAAATTATTTACAAGGATTAGCTTGAAAAGATAATGTCAATTTCAGTTTTTATCGTATGAAGCCATGTGACTCAATGCGTTGTACTTAACAGCCCAAATTATGGTCCTGCCATTAGCAACGGAAGTTTGATAATTTTTCGTAATTAATCTGAACTGAACTTATTGCTGAAATGAATAATAATGTGGAAAATTGTCAAATCTCAGATGTTCAGAGATTTTAATTTCGGACAAATTTAGGGCATTCTGCATGTATGTATTGTCTCCACATGTATCCTATTATTTGTTCATTTTTGCGAGGGGAAAATGTAAAAACAATTGTTTTTATCATCATAGAAAAAAATAGTAAATCATATGGAAATAATATGTCAATAACCTAATCCCAATATTAATCTATTTCTTATAATTATTTTGACGCAGATATTAAAGTATGCAGTTTCCTATTTGTGATTGTTTGAGTATTTGGTTATTGATACAAAAAAAATGTAAACTAATTTCTTTGAATAATTTTGGTTTCTGTGTGTGGTATATTGCTTTACAGCTACTGTTACCGTGGCCGAGTGGATACAGTGTGTAACTTAGACACACACACACAAACACACACATTTGACTTGGGACCATGAGGTTGTGAGTTCACGCCAGCTGGTGGTAAAATTTCTTTCTTTTTCCTCCATGATGTTCCAGTGTCTAGTACAGTATTGCTTCTCTTAAGAACGTGAGCTGTACTTTAGCAAGACATTATTCATACTGTATATGCTCGCATATAAGTAGAGTCCAACTGCAAACAACATAGACCTGATCTGCTGTTGCTTATAAACCAGCAGATCAGGGTATATGTTGTTTGTTCTACTGATTACGCCTAAAAAACTTCATAGATCCAGATCTTCCTGCACATTATCTGAGGGCAAATCTGAGTGTGTGCAGTTTGCATTCGGACTCCACTTATAAGCAAGTACATACGATAATTTTGTTATTGACATATTCTAAAGTAGGTGTGTGCATAAAAGTAGGTCTAAATAAGTATGAAAGGCATCTGTGTATTTTGCACCTACTCACCACTTATACACTATCACATGTCAATGATAACTGTCACCACTCTCCATGTAACATATTAACTTGAAGCAGTAATTCGAGATTATGGATCAAAATATCCCCCACACACATGTATTACATCCATGTTTCTAAGTCTGATAAAAGCAGGTGCTTTATATGACTACATTTTCCATATCACTGCCAATAGATTGGTAGTTTTTGTATAGTTTGATCTTCTTTGAAGCAACCTTGCCTGTTTTGGTTTCAACTATACTGATAACAATAATTCCTGTGCAGCTTTGACTGTGTGTGATGGTATGATGGTCTAATCTAAGCTTGTTGAGATTTTTGGCTGAAGAGTTATTGCACCTTTTTGGTCTTTCCACAGAATAAGTGGTAGGATTGTGTGATTGAGGTTCATATGTGTTATATGGGGGAAATGACCTGTATTTCTAAGATACCCAATCCTTTACAGTTTATTATGGTGTATCAGATCTCCATTGATGTCTTGGTTTTCATTGCAGATATGAAGCATGCTTATATATCTTATTCCCTTGTGACTGCATACACTGAGAGCTATGTCATCAATCTCGTGTCTCGCGAAAACTGACATTTTTGTGAAAAACAATGCATGGAGACATGTACACTGTATATCTGTCTGTGGTAATTTTGACTAGTGTTGGTAATTAGTTGAAATTTAAGGATCAATGTTTGGTTCATCATAGTTGATGAACCATTGGTTTTAATTGGTTGGAAATATTTTGTCATATGTTTTTATGTACACTATATGTTTTACATACTTGGTAATAGTTACACTTTTTTACTTGTATCCCACAAATCGAACAGTTTACTGGCATATTGTTGTTGGGGTTTGGGTTGTTCTGAATAACAGAATGCTGCATTAACTGGAAGCTTTTATTCATATAGTTTTTTTTTTCCTGCAAGATTTAATTGCAAAAAAATTGAACTGTTAATAAAAACAAAGCTGTTATTGTTTATATTTGATAATGGAAAATAATAATCAAAAAAAGCTTGGTCATTTGACTTTTATGACCAATCTTGGATTATTTTTATTAATTGTCACATCACTAATTTTGACACTGCTGTATCAAACAGGACAGTTACATTCCTTTGTATGGTTTGTATTACTGGTTTCTACATCATTACCACCAGGTTTGTTCACCGATTTCATTGTAACTTTCTCCACCTATTGTAGTTTCATTTTGAAAACATTATGTAATATAATCTCATATTTGTACTCATCTCTTTATATCTTGTTTTTCTCAAAACAGTAAATATGATGAGTTTTGACTTGATACAGAAGTGGAGATAGATGGAAACTTGGACAGCGTATGACTGACATGTCACAGAGGCAAACCAGGGATAAGAAGAAAGGTACTTTGTAATTACAATGTATTAGAAATGTATGAACTTATTTTCCACTGATCAGAATTCCAATACTGAAATATATATTCTACAGAGTTTTAATTAGAAATTTCAGCCTTTAATTTTACTTGGATTTTCGACACTTCATAAATGTATACAAATCAGTTGTAGTACCTTCAATGAGTTTTGTAATTAATAAATCATGATGAAAAGTCCAAACAAATGAGATAATTACGGTAGCTATGCTTACCACTGCATACAGAGTCAGTGTTGTCCATAGTCTGTTCTAGAGCGTGTTGCACCCTGCTCTCCCAAGGTGGTACCCTAACTTCCCTCTGGTGGACTCTGTTCTTCTTATTTTAAAATGTGCATTTTAAGCATCAACTTGACCTCATTTTCCCTTATTTTGAGCTCTACTGGTCATAGACCAGAAGAGCTTATGGGATGGCCTTGTCTGTCCATTCATTGGTATAAGTTTGCTATCAATACTCCTCCTAAACTACTTGGAGAATTGCCATGAAACTTTGCACACGCATTCATCCCAGGGTCTAGTTAGCCCAAATAAAAATGGTGCTGATCTGACATCCATTATGGTCACCACAATCGCCATCTTGAAAATCTTATTATTTCAACTCTTGAATGGATGGTCATATCAACATGGGGCTTTCACTAAAAGACTTTTTCTAATGTCTTGTTAGTCCTAAATGAAAATGGTGCTGATTTGACATCCAATATGGTCGCCACATGGGTCATCTTGAAAATCTTATTGCTGCATCTTCTGTCAAGATGGTCAAAATGAAAATGGTGCTGATCTGACCTCCAATATGGCAGCCATCTTGAAAATGTTATTGTTACTACTCCTGGATGGATGGTCATATTGACATGGGGTTTCAGTAAAAGACTTATTACGATATCTAGTTCGTCTTGAATGATAATGGAGCCAATCTGACATCAGTATGGCCACCTTGGTAGCCATCTTGTCAATCTTGTTATTGCTACTTTTCCTAACCAGAAAGTCATATTGATATGAGGTTTTCATCAGACAACTTCTTATGGTGTCAAGTTGGTCCTAAATGAAAATGATGCCGATATAACATCCAATGTGGATGCCATGGTGGCCATCTTGAAAATCTTTTTATGACTGCTCATCCTGAATGGATGGTCATATCGACATGTGGTTTTCACCAAAAGACTTCTTATGATATCTAGTTGGTCCTTAATGAAATGGTGACAATCTTGGATCCAATATGGCCACTGTGACAACCATCTTGAAAATCATTGTCGCTACATCTCCTGGATGGATGGTCACCAAAAGACTTCTTATAATGTCCAGTTGGTCCTAAATGAAAATTATGTATACAAACTGTCTCCTTGTACCTACTATATTTACTAAATTAACTGCTATGCACACTCTTTTACATCCAAAGAATTTTAGTATATTACGAGATAACAGTTATTAATCCTTGAAAGTATTTTTCAGTAATGCCCTATGAATGTTTTGATTTGTTCTGGTAAATATTTGTTCTACTTGGGTATTGTTTGCATTTGTAAATACCCTATATTATAGATTGATTATTAATCTACGTCTCCTAAAAGTGCATACCATATTCTGCTTAAATGCCCCCTCCCTCCTTTAAATATAGGCAAGTGCCTGCGTTTAAACTTAGATATGTCCAGTAAATGAAATCAATCAAGAAAGCACAATCTACATCATTGAACTATGTTACACACAAGATATCCTAGGATAAACAAATTGAAAACAAAACATGACCTTGCAGGTGCCAACTTGGCCCTTTCCAATTCTGCTCAATACACATATATATTTTGGCAGGAACATGACATCAGGACATGCTATGTTTAGTTCACAGACCCTGAGTGATGTTTCTGTTTTTGTCTTGAGTGGACCACGTCATCAACAACTGAGAACTGTAAAGTATGTGTACCTAAATGTGCACTTGGAGAGAACATAATTCTTTAGCTGTTTGGGTCTTAGAGGCACCTTTCTCATTGAGATATATTGTCATGTGTCAGGCGCTTCTTTATGGAAGAATACGATAGTAAACATATCTTTAAACCATTTTAGTGTATCTGATCAGTGTTTAGTGAGCATTTAAAAGAAAGACAGAAAGAGAAGGAAAACACTTTGTTTTTGTTCGTCCCGTGCATTTAGCGTAACCTACAATGGTTTTATGCAATGATACAAGCAATGTTTGTTTTGCAATGATGTGCTCATTTGTATATTTTTCAATGTTACTATTGTGATACGTATATTGTAGAAGAAAATTATTGTGATACACACTGTGATACAACATGGCTGGTAATACCCAGCTTTACTATTTCACTTGTAGTGCAAGTAATCATTTTAAAAGCACCAGTGGAGTGTACAACCATGTCCTCTCTCATTTAGAGGGTGCCCCCAGAAGAGACTGTACCACGCTTAAAATGCCCTGAGAGGCAACCGGTACCCTGCTCTGACCATTGGTCTAGGGATAACACTGAGAACTATAACTTTGCTCCACACTGGACTTGAAATTTAGTGAGAAGTTATTCTCTCACCTGCCAAATATGGCCAGACAGGGCTGAGCAAAAAAAATTATACAGCTACTGGTCAGTGATTTTCAAAATGTACAAAACACAGGAGCCCTTGAAGTTGCTAATTGAGTCTTTTTGTTATTATTGTAGCCCCTCACTTGTAGAGCACCCCAAAATATATCACTGCCCCTCTTATAACATGAGTATGGTCATGGATCCTTCATAGGTCAACGGACTGTATTGAAGGAGGGCCATTTTCTGTCCCCATTTATATATATACATATATATATATATATATATATATATATATATATATATATATATATATATATATATATATATATATATATATATATATATATATATATAAATTTGTGCTGAATTTGAATTTCAACACTGTTTTTGTTAATGTGTCATTCAATATACAGATCAAATGTTTTTGTTAATCTGTCATTCAATATACAAATCAAACTGTTTTACAGTGATTTTGTTTATAGATTTCTATTTCATACAACCAAAAACAGCAGCACCCTCTTTCATCCAGAAGGGCAGATAGTTGTTTCCCCCCCCCCCCCATGAGGGGGGAGCAGCACCCTTTACTCGCCCCTTTTCAGTGTGGGCTGAAAGTGAGTCGTACCCTACCCTTAAGGAACGAATAGCACCCTTTCATTCCCAGTGGCCGTTGTCGGCAACAAGATTAAGCCCCCCGGTAAGGGGAGAGATCAGATCTGGGGAAGGGTCTTCCTACAGATCTGAGTCGCCTGCCCGGTCTTTGCCCTGGTACCAGGGATTGAAGCCCCTACAGTACAGGGATAGGGATTAGACCGAGCCCCCCCCCCCCCTCCCCCGACTGCCATTTCATCCTGCAGGGGACTAGGAATTGGCTTGCAGATGCCAGATTAGGGAATTGGATTAAATCAGCACCTCCTCCCTATTCCTCTAAATCCCCACGAGATGTGGGACCTTCTGCCGCAGGGAAGCAATTGGCCCTTTCCCTACATGCAGCCATGGACTTCTAGACCTTGACTGCATGGTAGTGAGGTCGTGGCTGTGGGCTGTGGACTTATATCGTCTTACGAAGTTGGGTCAAAAAAGAGGGAGGGGGAGTCACTGCTCTATGGGAGGAATTACCGGTTCAAGTTCCTCTTCCGCCAAGTCTCCTCCACAACCGAGAGACCTGTGTCCCAGACCTTCAGGTTCAGGTGACATTAAAATTCTTTCCAGTTTGGAGAAACTTTTTGGGGCAAACTCTTGACCAGATTTCTGGATCCTTCCTCACTTGATTATGATCAAAAGAGCTCTCTCAAACGTTTAGAAAGGGCCAAGACTTTGCTAGACAACGTAGGGGGTTGTCTGTTGCAACCCTTAGTAGCTGCTTCTAGCTATGTACAGTTCATACCCCTTCCTGGTCCACTAAACCACCCTCTTTGGATGCTGATGTGGCTCAAGTGGGCATTTCTTCGGGGACCTGGGCTCACCTTCCAGTGAAAACTCGGGAATCCTTAGAGCAAAAGACTAGTTCACTAGTAACCGTAGCCTTGCATGCCGACCTTTTTTCAGCAGCCACATTCTGCCTGCTGAAAGAGGAATCTCTGTCGCCAATGGCTCTTCATCATTTGTTGGAAGCAGTGGAAAAGACTTCTAGGAATGCATTGTCTTTGTCCATGGCCTTGTCAGCGGAGCTTCTCCACCTCTGCAGGAATGTTGCTCTGGACACTTCCAAGGTCCTCCGTGGCTACTCAGTATTTGAGAGACCAACAACACCGGTCCCTTGCTTCCGCACTTGGCTCTTCGAAACCGTCCAAGAAGAAAAATCATCCTGACCGCCTTCAGGATCCAGTGGTTAAATTCTTTAAAGCTGGGCAACCATAATCAAAGCAAGAACCCCATTTCAGAGACCCCCCTCCCTCAGCAGGTCATGGGGAGGAAGTTTGTGGGTCCTTCACCCTTTTGTAAGGACAATGGGACTCGCTCCCTCTCCTGCAGAGTGTACCTCTTCCGTTGGTTCCTGTTGGCACCAGATTAAAACTCTTTTCAGAGGCTTGGTCTGGCGTAACAGCCCATGGCAGTGTCCTTTCTATCGTTAAAGATGGCTACTGGCTTCGGTTTTGGGATCTCCCTCCTCTAGTAAGGATCCCCATTTTTTTCCACCAGTTAAATCAGGTGCACTTAAGTTAAGAAGTTTACTCCCTTCTTCATAAGGGTGCAGTGGAGAAGGTATTAAACAACCAATAGAAGGGTGCAGTGGAGAAGATATTAAACAACCAATCTCCGGCCTTCTACTACCGGATTTACCTGGTTCCCAAGAAAGTGGGAAAGTCCCGTCTAATTATTGACCTTTCCTCCCGAAACAGATTTCTGCTGGAGGAACCTTTGAAGATGGAAACCACAGCCTCAGTCTGGAATGCCATAAGATCTGGCTATCGGCCAGTCTCCATCGATCTTCAGGATGCGTACATTCACATCCCTATATTTTACTTCACACAGGAAGTACCTCTGGTTTTGCTTGGATTGGGAGGTCTTCCAATTTCGAGCTCTGCCCTTCGGCCTAACCTCTGCACCCAGGGCTTTTACCAGGGTCATGGGAGTAGTTGCAGCCGATTGAAGATAACTAGGTATCCCAATCCTCCAGTATTTCGATGATTGGTTGATTCACGATGGCTGACTAGAGTTCCTCAGACTAGATCTGTCTCGCTGTTGGTCTGTAGTGACCAGGCTGGGTCTTCTACCAAACTTAGAGAAACCAGAACTCCTTCCATCTCAAGATTTTGTCTACATGGGATTGAATGTTCTCACAAACAGGATAAGTCTATGTCACTCAGGACAGAGTAGGCAAGATCCTGTCCCTGTTGGAGGCGCTGAGAGTAAAGACCATGTTACCAGCTCATCTTTTTCTCACACTGCTGGGGATCTTGAACTCCCCAGCAGGCCTAGTTCCCCTAGGCAGACTGCACTTGCATCCTCTCCATTTTCTCCTTTTAGCGGTGTGGAAACCACACAGGGACCCCTTGAATACTCTGATTTCTCTGGGTCCAGAATACCACCATTATCTGATTTGGTGGACAAATCGGGACCAGTTTCTGGGCCTGAGTTCTCATGAATATTCCTTGTGTTTGTTTTTATTCGCCAGTTGTGGGATCACCAGCCTCCCACCGAACTGACAAATTTAGCTATGCAGTAGCAACAGGTATGGTATTACTGATATAAAAAAGTAACGATGTAATACTTACCTGTTGCTATTGCCAGATTCCCTCCTCCTGCCCTGCACTGATGTCCCAATAAGTTAGGCTGCTCCCTAGGAAAAGAATGAAGGGCAGTAATGTGCATGGGCAGTGTGTGTGTGTGTCCCAGTGGCAGTCCAGTGTTCTGGAATCTATTGGTTCATCCTAATGGGAGGACAAATTTTTGTTATACCATCGGGGTATTTTCCACCTGGAAAAGTACCAGCTATGCAATAGCAGCAGGTAAGTATTACATAATTAAAATTAGTTTTATCCCCCCTCCAAAAGACATTTTCATAGAACTGCGTTTCTTAATTAAGTATAATAGCATATACAAGAAAAATCAAAGTCTCATGCCTGCATCATTTGCACAGCTTAGCCTGTTGTAAATGTTGGATGTGCATAATCAGTGGAAATGTAACATATGATACACGTGCAGCAAATCTGTTCACAGCATTTTCCAGATGATTCCTTGCTTTGTTGACACCAGACATATAAGATCTATCTGGTTTCCTGTAGTATTACTTCTTGGTTTGTTTCATATGATTTTAGTTCTTGTCAGTTGAGATCCAATTCACATCATTAAATACCTTATTTATTGTGTTGTTTACTTTTCTGACATGTTGGAACATACCTCAGTAAAAGGTGGCACTTAAAAAATGGGATGGCTTTATGGTTACTCTGAACATCATTATAAAGAGAGGACACCATATGACACATGTTTGAACATATCTCATTATAAGGTGGCACTAAAAATATGACCTAGTTTTATGGTTACCATGAACAGTGTGTTGAAGAGGGGCACTATATTTTGAATTCAAGAACATAACATTCATAGAAAACAAACTTAAAAAATGTACAAAGATGCTTTGTATTTGTATTTTTACATGTACTAAAAGTACTCAGAGAAGCAAGCCTTAAGAGCAATACCGGTAATACGTTATCTGCTACTGTTGCATTGTTTTCCTTTTCCAGGATGCCAAGTCCCCAGTCCAAGCTGAATATTCCCTCCTTCAGTTAGTAATTGGAGGCCCAGAATTGAAAAGAACATGATTCCAGTCTGATTTCTTAGTCATAGCCATGATATGGAATATCTTCCTCTTTTCCATGGACTATAGTGAGAGTTCACATTACCAAGTCACTCATCGAAATTTGTCTTAATTGTCTTTTTGTCCAATTATGTACCTTTTTGTGTTAATCGAGTGTTTTCTCCCCACTCCTTGCATATTTTAATATTTTTTTGTGCCTTATTCAATAAGTTGTGCTTATGTTCATTATTCCCCTTCTTAGTAACTAATGTTCGAGTAAGTATTTCATACCCTTTGTTTGGTTCCTGGTTATCTTGTTTTTTTGTAATTTTTCTTTTCGAGTGATTAATATGCTGCAGGGTGTGGGTAAATGCATGTCACAAGAAGGCCATGTGGGATCCTCACCCCACATGCACTGGTTGTGAATGCATGGACATATAACCTATATGTTTTCTATGGACAGATCAAGTGTATGACTTGGTGGAAAGTCACCGAACCTATAGAGAAAAGAGGAAAATCCCTGCTTCCTTGTCATCACAAGATGATCCCCTACATTTCCAGGAGGGGTTTGGATCACTTCCGTGTTAGGGAAGTCAACTCTCCCTGTGGGGCAGAAACAAGTAGCGAATTCCATGCTTTGGAGATTGCCCAAAGGCCAAGGATCCCTGACGCTTGGTCCGATACCATCAGTGCCAATAAAGGATAGATCCTTAACCCCTCCCAAGTATGGATGTTTGATAAGGCAGTAAACAAAGTTTGTTTACCGCCTTTGTCCCCCAGACTTGTGCCCAAAGCCTTCTGGTGTTGAGGACTCTAGGATTCGCTCCAGTCCAGAGGCTTTCTGGATCCCACTCTTGTTCAGATCTTCTGTTGCTCCTGCACTCTGCTGTGGTTCCAGAGCTCTGCCAGGCAGCAGAAGGGGTGGTCTGCCCCCTTTCTACACTTCAGCCGTGGGTCTCTGCCTCCAGCTATTGAGTTCAATCCCATGCTTGGCTCTTTAAGATCCCTACCTCCCCCATTTTACTTCAGTGTATCCCAAGTAGGGATATCAGCTGGGACCTTCAAGCTTAAAACTCGAAACCTAGTGACGATCACCTCTCATGCAGATCTTTTTTTGGCTACCTCCTTCAGTCTCTTGAAGGAGGAATCATTGTCTTCATTGGTGCTTCAGCACTTGCTGAGAAAATCACTTTCAGAGTCCATATTCCAGGCAAAAGAATATCCTGGTGGACAGCCTGTCCAGATGGCACCGTGTGGTTTTCACAGAATGGTCTCTGCATCTGTCGGTAGCAGAAGTTCTTCAACTGTAGGGGAGAGCATTAGTGGACTTGTGCACTACAAGATCACAAACTCCCATTTTATCTCTTCATAGTGGCAGATCAGAGGGCCTGGGTGGTGGATGCTTTCAGTCTGAAGTGGGATTGCCTGTGCGCTTATGCCTTCCCACCTTTGAAAATAATTCCACAGGTTCTCCACCAAGTCAGGATCTCTATGTCTCTGTTCATCCTTATTCCCCCCCCCCCTTAACAACAACAGTCATGGTTAAATTACCTACTTGACATGTTGGTAGACAGTCCTAGGAGATTACTGCAGCTCTTCTACACAATCTGCAGGTGCTCCACCTTCATGCTTGGCTCATCTCAAACAATCGACCAGTTTTTGAATATTGTTGCCAACCACATTGCCCAGACTTGGAGGCAATCCATTTTCAAAGTGTATGATGCAAGTGGAGAATCTTCTGCAATTGGTCCAGTAGGTAACACGCTGATCCTAGCTGTCCCACTTTAAATGCAGATTTTCTTCTCTTCCTTTTCGAGGAAAGAGAATGTTCTGTTTCTACTATTAAGGTTATAGGGCAGCCCTTTCTAACACTAGGGTTCAGCTGTTGGCTGAACCCCTGGGTTTGGATCTTCATCTTTCTGATCTCATATTGTATTTTGAGATTCAGAGACTGATATCTTGCTCATTAATGCCTAGATGGAACTTTTTTTTGTGTTCTTTGGACATTATCTAAACCCTCTGACAAACCTTTGAGTGAAACTTTCTTCGAAGAACCATACTCTTAAGACCGTGTTCCTGCTCTCCTTAGCATCAGCAAGGAGGAGTGAGCTTCATATATTGTCAGTGAAGAAAGGGTTATTTATAGTTATGATTCAGTTTCTTTTCCTTGCCAACTTGTGTTTCTGGCTAAGAATCAGCTGCCTTCATTAGCTCCAGATTCTATCAAGATTCTCAGTCACAGTTGTATCTGTGCTGGTATGACCAAGATTGACGCCTTTTCCCAATTAGGGCTGTAAGGTTTTATTTGGTTTCCTCTAAAGGGAGAAGGTAAGGGTGAGAATTGTCTCTTTCTACTGCTCAAGGGTTCATGTGATATTTTGAAGGCCACCATTTCCAGGTAGATTGTTCTCACTATTAAGAGAGCTTATCAGTCCCTTACAGAGAGGGACCTTTCTTTCATGAGAATTAAAGCCTGTGAGGTTAGGGCTATTGCTGCATCTTAAGTGTACTTGAATCACTTCTCTTTAGATGACTTTATGAGAATCACCTTCTGGCGGTCTCAAACTACTGTTATGTTTTCATCCTTTTACCTTTGATCTTTGGTGCACCAGAACGAATACATTTACTTGTTGGGTCCAACCATGACAGCACAACATGTGGCCAAGCCAGCTACCAGCTTACAGTAATGAACTTTGAGGCAATCAGCCTCCCTCCAGTTTGCTGTTGAATGCAATAGTAGCAGGTATTATTTATTACTGCTATTAAATTGTAGTTTGTTGGGGGATAAAACTCATTTTAATTATGTAATACTTACCTGCTACTGTTGCGAAGATTCCCTTGTTCCACCTTGCTCTGATGTCCTGTAGTCTTAGTCCAAGTCATAAGAGGAAGGTATTCTATATGTTGGCTATGACTAAGGAATTAGACTGGGATCATGTTCTTTTCAATTCCGGGCCTCAAATTTCTAAATTGGAGGAAGGAGTATTTAGCTTAGACTGTGAACTTGGTGTCCCAGAAAAGGAAAGCTATGCAGTAGTAAAGTGTAAGTATTACATAATTAAAATTAGTTTTACACCCTGTCCACCCCCTCAAAAATCCCCCCCCCCCAAACCCCCCCCCCCTCCCCAACCCCAAAACAAAAAAACTTCAATTTTGAAAATAAAATAATCGTTTTTTCTTCATGATCATAGTTCTTGGTTGTTGATGTCCAATTATATGTGGTTTCTCAACATTAAGTACATGTACCATATTTAAAAAAAAATTTTTTTTTTATAGAATGTATAAATCGAATGCATCCTTTTTCTATGAGGAGCCACAGTGACTCATTGGTTAGTGTGCCGGACTTGTCACCTAATCCTACCATCAGATCAGCCAGGGTCCTCTACCATGGTGTGTCATTGGGCAAGCACTTTACTCCAATTGCTTTGGCACTAAATAACCAACTTATGTTGCTGTGCCATAAAGCACCAAACCATCCAAATCCTCTTTCTGTGACATAAGTATATATAGAATAGCAATTTATTTAAATTCATGTATGAGTGCAATTATTGTTCTTTAAATCATTGGTGTATACATGTATGTAGAAATTGATTAATCTGCTTATTATAAGTGCTACATGCATCAGTGATAAGGAGTTCAAAATTAACAGCTGCCAGACTTCATATTGGCATAAACTGACATTACTCCCAGACTGTAGGCCCAGCATTATTGTATTTGTCTCGGGACCTATGCATTTGGCAAAATGTTGGTCCTTCTGGCCAACGACTAATTCCATGTTTAAACGCCATATTTTAACTAACATAGCATGTACGCAACAAATGTCTAACCATGTAAATTAAACCAAATCTGGGCGTTTGTTTTATTTGGTTGTTTTTTTTAAATACTTTTTTTGTTGTTTTCGTATCTGGTGTTGGACTATGCAAACATCTTAAATTTGCAGATCCAGTCTGAAGTGGAAGTTGAACCGTCATCTAAAACCTCTTTCGTGTGTACTTGTGTTTTACTCAATGATTGGCCGAAATTGAAAAGTCATCAAAATGGGGTAAATATTGCCCAATCAGAATGCTCAGTAAATGTATATGTTTTTTTCCTGTGTCTTACCTGCTAGCAATCAACCACAAATGTTGTTTTTATGATTGAAATCTTGACAGTTTGTGTTTTCAGTGTATGTAAAATGTGGAAATACCCAGATAAAAACAAAATCTGTGTGTCCTGAAGGACCTTACTCTGTCAGTGGGATAAGCAAATGAGCCAGTCAGTTTCTCGCACACTGGTAATGTCCATGGCTGGCAACAGATTTTGATGTGTTTTATGATGCTGCTGTTGCTGCTGCAGCTGATAATATTTACCTTTTTTGAGGCTTTAGAATCAGTGGAATAAATGGTTTACTCTGTATTTTCACTTATTTGGTCACTTTTATGCTAGGGCCTACAGCTCTTATGGAGGGCCTGCAGATTACATTTGCTTTAGGCCCTTCTGGCCATCAGCATTTTTAGCCCTGTTTTAAACACTGGTCCTTTGGGAGTATCGCTAACCTGGCCAAGAATTTTATTGGTCCCATACATTGGGCTGTGCTTTTTGCTCAGCCCTGCCAGATGTTGGAAAAATAGTGAACTAGTTCAGTGTTGATTGAGAGAAGAATATTGAAGAAAAATTTTCACTGTACATTTTCACTGTAAAACAGCTTGTAGCAGTAATGATTAGTCGCTTTATTATCGAACCCACATTAGCAAGAAGCGAGACATAGGAGTAATTTTGCAGCATTATTGGTAGCATTGTTGTCAACAGTTTGTTATGGTTTTGTTTCAAGTTTTTTATTGGCTTATATTTCCTAAACCCCCTGCTTGATTTTCTTCATACTTGGGATGAATCACTATGAAACTAAGTCAATTCATCAGTGACACGCTTGCCTCTTTGATTCTGGGGTCAAAGAGACAGTCATAGAAAATGTCCGTTATGGTTTTGGTTAAATGTTTTTTCATTTGTTTATATTTCCTAAATCCCATGATGGATTTTCTTCAGACTTGGGATGAATCATTAAGAGGCTAAGACAATTCATACTACCACATGCTAGCTCAAACTTTTGACCTCTGGTGTCAAGGTCACACATTTTACAGCAATTCTTTCATCATGGGCTCAATATATTGCTGGCTCAAGCCTTCATGTAAGATTGAAAATGGAGTACAAGGTGAAACAAGTCTGACCAGAAATATGAAAATTTCATGGCTGATTTTTTGAGAAGATGAGTCAGGCCAAAAATTAATAATAATCTATCTATTGCACGTTTATAGATTTAATGTTGTTTAATCATTTTCAGTAATGTATGTGAAGCTCCCAGATGGTGTAAAAGTCATCTCCCAACCAGAAGAAGCACCACAACAGAATGGGGTGACAACCACCACAAAATATGAGATAGTTAGGGCTCCAGAATCAAATGACACGGATAGTGATGGAAAGGACGGCATCAATGGTCCCAGACGAAGTGTTCGACAGGCTCTGCGGATGAAAAAGAAAAAATTCCCAACTATTCCCAAGATAACTATCAAGTCCATAATGCCCCATAAGGGTGAGAAGTATGAAATGAACCCTTTTAGAATAACAGTCTCTTAATTATTTGCATAAGTTTGTTTACCATGCATGTTTTAAAGTGATAATATTTTTTAATGCTTATGGGTGAAAAGATTATTTCATAATGCAAGATTTTCACCAGTTTCTTCAAAACAAAAAATCATGACCAAATTCAAAGTAATGTAAAGAAGCTGCCTTGAAATTGTTATCACCTGGAGTAACAAAAGATAGGTTTTTGAAAACTTTGCATATACTGTATATACTTTTGCGTACAAGTTGGGTCCGAATGCAAACAACATAGACCCTGATCTGCCATTGCATAATGCACCAGCAGATCAGGGTCTATGTTGTTTGTTCTACTAATTAGTCCTTACAAACTGCATAGACCCAGATCTGCCAGCGCATTATGCGACGGTAGATCTGGGTCTATGCAGTTTATCATTGGTATCGGCTTATACGCAAGTATATACGGTAATTGGATCATAGCCCAATGTCTTTTTTTTTTGTATTCCCTCAATGCCTTCACCTTGATTGCAAGAGGTGTGAAAATCTCTAGGGAATTCCAGATCATTAATATAGCCAGATGTTTCACACCTAGGCTTTGCTCCAATTGATAGACAAAGCACAAGAAAGCAATTCTTTTGTAGTAGGTGTATTTTTAGCTCACCAGGTGGAAGACAAGTGAGCTTATGGTATTACTCTGCTACAATTATGCATCATGTGTCATCCATCATCTGCCATGTGTCTATTAACAATTGCTATTTTCAGTTTCTTACAAACCACGGCGCAAATTTCAACCAAATTTGGCAGAAAGGATTCTGGCATGAAGGGCTTTCAAATTTGTACAGATGATGTTGAGCTGCCATCAAATATGGCTGCCATTACATAAAATGAAAAAATCTTAAAACAACATTGTCAAAAACTGCCGACCAGAATTTGCCCAAATTTGATTGAAGACATCCTGGCATAAAGGGCTTTGAAGTGTATATAGATGATGTTGATCTGTCATCAAATATGGCCACCATGACTAAAAGCAGAGAATCTCTTAAACAACAAAGAGCATTTATTGATAAAGGAATTTCAGTATTTGACAAATGATACTGATGTACTATCAGATATGGATGAAGATACCAAAAATAGAGAAACATTGAATGAATTGTTTTCTTAATATATGCAATCAACAGCGTTGGAAGAAATTTCTTAGAAACCATCCTATTGACATAAAGTGCTGCTCTTGAATTTGGCTATTAAGCAGATGTCAACCAGGTGAATGATCTCAAGCCCACGTGCACCTCTTGTTTTATGCTGTAATAATATTGAGGTGTCACCTTGGTTTGGAACATATTCCCTCCACAAAAAATAAACACAGTCACATTCACACTGATACACACATACAAGGGTGAGAGGGGGACATAATTAGTTGAACCCAATTTCCTTCAGCAGTTTCATATATAGAACAGCTGAAATGTAAGTTCAGATGGACATGAAAGAGGATTATTAGATGGAAAACAGGAGTCAGACTGTTTTAACGTGCAAAAAAGTAATGAGAAATCTTTCACATGTTGAAGTACATATCTTACATATCTATAAAAAAAAACTCACTTCGTACATTTGTGTTTAAAATGCTCATGGAAATTTATGGTGAATTCATTTGGTATAAGAAAAGCATTCCTGACTCGTGGAGATAAAGTTTGCAGAAATTCATTAGAATCCTTTAAAACAAAATTGAGTTGCAGTAATACACGAATCATGAAGTTGTTATTGAAACATTGATAAAATATTTGAGGCACAATATACGGAATGGCCTATGTATTTATATTGATAAAAACGATTTTCAGGTCAGTTGTTTATATACTCTGGTTTATTATCCTATCATGTGAAAAATCAGGAACATATAAAATCAGAAATTGTGATATATGTACAATAGATACTAAAACAGAAACCCAAAATATCATGAATGCAAATCCAACATGAACACATTTTATTATCTCTCTTTCTCTTTGTCTGTCTGTCTGTCTGTCTGTCTGTCTCTGTAAGAATATTCCAAGAAAGGTTGCTGTGACCTACATTCACATTTTATTGGCTTAGGTTAAATTTTTACATTTAGCTTGTGATCACATAGGTTTGTGGCATGCTGTGTACATACTATCCCATCTTGAATCATGAAGCTTGGTGAGGGAATGCATCTTGTAGAGCATTACTCCCTGATTTCAGTAGTAGGTCATTATGGTCTATATTTTACGCTTTACTGATGTGGGGTAAATTGTGTTTGATGTTCATTTCTCATGCACAGTTCATGCTACAATCATAAAATTGAGGATGATATGCATTTCAGTTATTACCATACCTTAGAACAAAAGAAGCTCATCACGATCTTATTTTATCTGTTACTGGCTTTGATATAGTTTTTGCATTTAGCTCATGACCACGAGTTTTTGACATGTTCTTTGCACACTATCCTACTTAGTCATGAAACTTGGTGCGTGGATGCATCTTGACAAGTTTTACATTCATATTGCAAAAAGAGGTCATTGTAACCTCTATTTCATGCCTCATAGACTTTGTGGAAATTTTGTGTTAAAAGTTCATTTATTTTGGGTGCTATTTATCTTCCAATCCTTAAACTTGATAATGGGATGCATTTCTGTTACTATTACACCCTTTCAACCAAAGGTCACAGTGACCTACATCTTTTGCTTTACTAACATGGGTTGTATATTTGTGTTTATGATTAGATAGATTCGTCCATGCTAGACCTGTATACATCCTAGCCTACCCAGAACAGAAGGCCCTTTTTGACCAGTACAGTTGGAAATAATAGTAAATATGTTTATTGAATTGTATACTTTCCATATTAGTAACTATTCATTGTGATAGATTACTCTCAACAGGTGAACTATCTACTATATATGTGAATGAGTATAGGAATAAGATGAGTTGACTGCATGCTTTTCATGTGAAACCTCACATGTAGTGACTAATCAGTGTAATTATTGATACATGAATTATGTACTGCTGTCTGTCAATCCACCCTTACTCAAAGCCCGTGACTTTCACTCAGTAAAATCTGGTTTTATGGAGTGGGCAATTATCATAGCTTCTCAAACAGATTTTAAGAACAATGATTTTAAAAGATTAATACAAAAAACCATTAATCTCTGGTTTTTATAAACTTTTTATAGTACCTCTACTTAGATATCATAGAAGAGTGTTCTTTTTTTATATTGTTTTATGTCTTGTATGCCCTGCCACAGTAGGTAGATAGGTAGGTGAGTGGGTTGGTAGATAGGTAGGTGGTTTGATGGTATGTCAGCACAATACTGGCTTGATAGTGCCTATTAAAAGTTGAATTGTACATTTTAAAAAGATTTAAAGTTAAAAAAGTAAAGGTTAAAAATTGCTAACAAAACTTCAGTTAAAAAGGGGTCCAACATTTCATTGTCAGGATCACTTTAGTCTGAATTTATTTTCTGCATGATAATGTTTACAGTGGCTACTGGAGACTAGAAAAATCTGTGCTGATGTGCACTGTGTAATCATTGATTACACTCTGCTTCATTATTTAGGTGAACAAAGCTTGAACAAATAGGAAAAGACTAGAAGGAAAGTTACTATTGTAAATACGGAAAACATAGGGTAGATAAAGAATGTATTCTTAATTATTTTTATCGCTGTCAATCTGCTGTGACATGTTTAATATCTTTTACAAGCATATTATATGCATTTTTTTTAAAATACTGAATTGACATGTTTTATTTCATATACAAAGTTGTGTGTTTTTAAAGTTGGATGGGGGACGGTTTGAATTCCATTTGTAACTCTCACAGATCTTTTTGGTATTAGTTTAGGTGCATGTAAAATTAGAAAACTGGCTGACATTACAATTTCTAGAGATATTGTTGAAAAGTATTTTTGATTCTAACCAATTGGAAAGGCATGCAGATCTGCCAAGTCTTACTATTTGACCACAAGTCTGACTGAAATGACCCTTAAATTACGAACTTACAGAATAATAACAAAGGAATTTGAAAATACAATTGTTGCAGTCAAATCCAGATATGCAAAGTGCCTGCATGATCAGGGTTTTACATCATAGCATTATCTAGAATCGTTGTCCAACAAACGAAGACATGTTGAAGGCGAAAGGGAGAATCAGAAAAAGTTCAAACAATCAGCACAGAAGTATAAAAAGGAATATTTAGATACTTGGCCTAGATTGGGAAAAAAAGCAGGAAAGGCAAAAGTTACATTTATTGGACATTACGCGTCGATTGAATATTGCCCATTGTTTGAGAGATCATTGCCACCGCGATGTAGAAACAAAAGAGAAAAGTTGTGAGATCTACATCTAGCCAGTAGCCATTATTTGGGTTTGGAATTGCAGTTTCTGAAACTGAACTGGAGGTCATTATGGTCTCAGTGTACTTTACACACTTTTGTGTCAAACATTATGTTACCTTCATTGCATCAGATCACACTTCTGAACTCTTCAAATGCATGTTTTCCAAGCTGACAATTGCAGTTCATGAATTTTTATTACACCTTAATGAAAATAAGTCTGACTTACAGAAGAACATTGACTGCTTTACTGTGAAAGTCTTTTTAGGGTTGGCAGGTCAGGGCATGTAGAATTTACCAAGTCGACTGGTATCTATCTTATTTTGTGTAACCTAATTTCGGAGTAAATGTTTTATGAGATCTATTTAATCACTTGCTGTACGGGAAGCTTTGTTACTATTATGTAAAGCTTTCCTGTTATTTATATGACTTATCTGCTACTAAAGTAAGCTTTATAAATTAAATTTAGCCACAGTCATCCAGAGCAGCATCAATGTTTAGTCCTAGTATCACAATGTCTGCCTTTTGCATAGATTGTTAGTTTTGTATATTTAAATTTAAATTTCAGTTGTAGAGAAAATCTTAATGTAAATGTTTAATGCTTTTGAGAACATCATGTGTAGCTTATAAATCTGTTTCTCTTGTAAAATTTTCTTCAACCGAATTCCTGAAATTCACCATGAAGAATTAGATGGTCCAAAATTACTGACATGCTCCAAATTGGGAGGTCACACAATATTTTAAAGGGACAAACTAAAATTATAATACATAATGCACTAGTAGCACTAAAAAATAAGATAATATTATTTGCTTTGACAGTTTTGCCACCTTAACTTTCTTGTTTGCACTGTACTGTCATATTTTCCTTGGACACTTACATTATTGTAATGTGCTCAAGTAACTCACATGAACATGCATGAATATCTTATTAACCTGAAATGAGCTGCACCATAAAATTTTCCTTTCTGGATCTTGCTCTCATTTAACTTTAGTGTTCACTCATTATCAACCAGCATTTGTTATAATAAATAACCATTTTTTTCCTCAGAATTACTTTTCTTTTCAAATCAATAAATGATTGATTTAATGACAATTTGTGTATTTGCATAAATTTAGCCTCCTTTGTCATTAATTCAGGCTCAAAATAAATTAAATTTTAGTAGGTGTGACTTTAACCTCGAAAATATGTTATACTACTTGCCCTGATAGACTTTACATTGCAATTTGGCCCACTACTTCAAAACTTGAATGTTTTGATGCCAGATATATTATTTTAAAATGGACAGTAATTGCTGTCTTACAGTTTATATCAACTTTAGTGACTTTGGCATTTGCTAGTGCCAACATAGACATGGAGAGACGTCCACTAAGGGAAGTTGTAGGCGTGTTTTTCAATTTTGTCTTGTCAGAAAAGTGCACCCAGGGGGGCAAGATTTGGGGGACATTGGACAGACACTTAAGGAAAAGCCACGATCCCACACTCATGGTGCAACACTGTAGAAGTGTACTGATTGCACAGTCATTTCAAGCAAAAATGACCGATTTCTTGCAGTGTACTGTCACAAATTGCGATGAAGAAAAGAAAAAGGACTGTTGTTTTCCTTTCTTAAAATCCTAAATGAAAAAAAATGTAGAAAATAGGGATCTATCAATTGTACTGCGTCAAACAGGGAAATATTATGAAGAGCTTTCCAAGTAGGCTCTACTGTTCATTCTTTTTTTCCAAGCATATTACAAGCAATCAGATCATCACAAAATCCTTCAAAACTTTGAAATATGGAGTTAGACTAGAGATCCATAAATACCTGTATTTGCTGGACATGTCTGACAGTTCAAAGGTTTTGAATGGCACATACACTGAGCAACTGGACATCAACCATAAGTAGGGGTGAAATGATTAATCAATACCCATATCAATACAAGAAGTGAGACAGCTGTAGCAGGCACATGCACTCATTTCTGTCAGTAAAAAAGAAAAACTATTGACAACACTCACTCGCCTTCTACTGATTAACAAAAGGTGATTAACTCTGCTGGTTCAAAATCTGCACCGCCCCCTGCCAATTCCATGGTAATTAGTTTATTATGTCAGCATGTTCAGCCATCAACGTAAAGAAGACATTTGTTCCCCATGTATGATTTAAGTATTTTACTGATCATTTCATAACTCCTTTTATGCGAAGTTTCTCTTTTGCTTCGCATCTTGTCTACCTGAATCGAATTTGAAGGCTACACTTCTTGTGTCATGCAGTGAAATATGTTACATTCAATTCTGATTGGTGGTTATTGTTTGTTCAAGTCCAGAGTAAAACAGTAACCACCAATCAGAACTAATGGTAGCTTATTCACTGTGTGACACACCGGAAGTATGGGCATCCAAACTCAATCCAAATAGATACAAAGCAACAGAAAAGCTTTGTGCAAAAGTGGCTATTAAATGATCTATAAAGAACTTAAATCGTACATGGGGAACAAGTTTGAAATGTTTCCTTTTACACTGATATATGTAATCAGCGACAGGATAAAAAAAAAAGCACAGAATTTGCAAGGGGGCAGATTCCAAACCACACGTTATAGTCACCTTGTTAATTTGTAGAAGGGGAGTGGGTGTGGGCAATAATTTCCTTTTCCACTGACAGAAACGAGTACCTGTGGCTGCGGCCATTGTTTTGCATCTGCAGGAAGTACAATGTGAAGGATTTGGTTGTTAATCATCTCCGCTTCCACCCTCGGACTTGTTCTAGATAAGATTTTCCTTGCACAAGAAAATTGCACTATTTCTTCTGTTTTGAAGATAACACTTTAATGCCTTCCAAATTTAAGTGAAGACATGTAATTGGTAATAAGATGTTTTTAAAGCATTCATGCAGTGCAAAACAAAGGGTGTGGTAACCAAGATGAGTCCTGCATTTGATTCAATGAAGCAGCCTGAAATGGCCTAAAAGGTTGAATTAAAATCACTGACAACTAACAGGTAGTCTGTTTGGAAGTATTTTTTTTTTTATCTTGTCAAGGATGAGAATTGCATATGAACAGATAAGTCTATGTATGTCTGTAATCTGCATACTGGAAATACAACTAATATGTCAACACATAAAAAACGGCACCACCACACCACTGACAGACCTTCTAAAGATGAAAAAAAACATCAAGGTGATATGTGTATTGATAATGTATCGTATCGTAGGCTTTGTATCGTGAATCGTATTAATATGTGGCAGAGGTGTATCGTTTCACCCCAAGTCATAAGAGTTCTCAAAATATCATTATATCAACTTGTCTTTGATTTGTTCATCCATTATACTGCCAAATAAATACTTTAATGAGGTAAAATTCAAAAGGTCTAGATTACAGATTTTTTCTTTGTCACGCAATCAATAAAGATGTTGCTGATTAAGCATAATCCAATGGCGATGACATTGTTTCTTGTTGGACAATTAATAGATGTGTCGCCGACAAAGCATGCTTGGTCATTATGTTTTACCAGTTGTTTAAAGACACTATAGCCTCAAAACACAAGACAAAGCGGTGTGAAAGCTTATCTCCTGGACTTATCGAAAGCCCTATAATTGAACAATGGCTCCAAAGTACATACAACAGACATTACATCGGTCCCTCTCATTGCATGGTTTGTGTCGCGGGGTCAGCACATGATAACTTTAGAACAAAATATGTGAAGCCCGGCCCAAATCAAGATAAAAAGATTCTAACAATGACAACTAACTTTTATTATCATCCTCCACTTATGTGGGGACCTGTTCAAATAAACTTTCACAATCTGACTTTAATAGAAAAGCCTGTTAATTAGGTGTTACTGTAGTATCACTAATTTTCATGGATTTCGTTGTTGCCCTGAACCACGAATTTAAAGATCAAAGAAAAAATATAGCCACATATGATAAAGAAGCCCTCCTCCATCTAATTTTTTTACTGTGTTTCATTCCTAGTGATCAGCAAATCTATTTGATAAATCAATGTCAATTCTGTAATCTGGTAAAAAAATATTAGCTTTTACACATGTTTGTTTTATTTTAACCCTTTAAAAAAATGAATTATAGCATTTTATATTGTTTCAATGCATATATATCTATATGGTATCCAGTAGCTGTAATTTCCACTGACTGCCTTAAATCAATATGTTGTGAGATAAGTAAGGACAGAGAGAAACAAGAAAAAGCATAGGGTATTCAATCACTGTTATTACTGAAAAGGAAAGAAAGAATAAGAAATGATACTGTAAATGAAATATATATTTAATACTTATTCAAATCGATTCTTCATTAAAGTGAAACTTTTGTAAAAAAAAATGTAAATCCTCATTAAAGCATGTCTCATTTTATCCATGCATGCTTAATCCCAATGAACATCATGACTGAAAAATACTAAAACTATTGCTTGAAGCACAGTTACTAATGAAACACTGTGTATATACACTAATTACTGCACACTATTGAAACTAACACTTCACTGATTTTTGGATCAAACCAATGAATCAACATCACGTCAGCCAAGTCGGCTGGTACACAAATGTTTGTCGGGCAGATAATCCTGAAATTGTTGAATTAAACAAGTCCAGCATTCTCAAAGTCATGGATAATTAGGTCCGATCTTTCACACATTTTCGCGTGAGCCACAATTATCCATTCAGCTTGAATTGGCTTGATTGATGAGGTTTTAAGTAAAGTCTAGTGGTTGAAGTAGGTTTGTACATGAGGCAGGTTCAATCAAAGGAGTGATTCCATTGTTTTTCAGTGTAGTTAGAATCTTCGCGCTTTGATGGGATATGAAAGTATCAAATGCTGACACTGCTAATTGCATCGAGCAAGGGGCAGATGGTCACGTGTTTGGTTCACATGTGGACTGATGACATTATTCAAACCGACAGGGATCTAAGTTGAATTTTACCACTCTTTAGCCACCATGTTTACGCAGTGGTTGTCAGAAAGTAATTAATGGTGCAACTTTATGGACAGTGTTTTAAGGAAGAGATCATATACATGTACTTTAATAACTGATTAGCTTAGTGTTGTTGGCTACATCGGCACCCTTTGATGCTGAGTGTACGTGATTTATCTTGACAGGTGTTTCATTTGTGCTCGTAGAGGTGGTAGTATTGTTTTAACCATTGAAGCGGCTGTCGTTTGTTGTCATCATAGTTTTGTTCTTTTGTATTCTTTTTTTGGGGTATTTGTGGAGGTTAATCCATGAAACTAAATACCTACAAATACACAAACTTTGACAGCCAAACCATGAATTTAAGTACCCACAAAAGTGTCTTTTTTTTAAAAAACCACAAAAATTGAGACCTAGAAAAATAAACGATACTACAGTATGTATTTTCAAGGTAGTGCATCAGTTTGTGGTCAATTAATAATTAATTTTAAAAAACATTAGAGTGGAATGAAATACAGTTGTTGGGTGAAATTCTATAGTATAGTTTTCTGAATGAAAAAATGATGTTTTAGAAATGCGTGTAATTAGTTTGAAAGGAAACCAGTTAATCATGGAAGGATAATACTAATATTAAAGCAGCAGCAAATTTGGCACAGAAAATTAAACATTTTCCGGTAGATTTAATAATTAGGTATATCAAAGTTTTCTTTTTTATCACAAGTTGTTTATCTCCTTTGAATGTTTTTATATTAAATTTCACAAATATATGACTTCCACGTAAATTTTCGGGGAAAAAAATGTGGCAAGAGCCATTAGAATTTCAGGATTTCTGAGTGTTAGGCATATCATTTAGGCAGTCATTGGGAGAAAACAAGAGAGAGGAAAAGGGGGGAGAGAGAGAGAAGTAGAGGAAGAAGAATGTTGAAAAAATAAGTTGTTCCCTTCATATGATACAGAAATTTGAACTGCACTCACATGTCTTCATTAAACCTTATACTTTATAGATTTATCATGGAGAAACAAAAGTGGCAACTATCAAGTAGAACATGGTGATATATTATGTTAGGAAATAAAGGGTTACAATTAAATGGGGCTTGGTCTCCATGCAGAATTCCATGGAACTACAGTTTATTTTGAAAGAGTTATTGTCAATAATTTGGACTAAGGAGTCCGATGCATTAAAGGACTAAATGGACTAAAGGAGTCCGATGCATTTATTTTCTCAGTGTGGAAAAAGTTACAAAATATGCAGAGATCTTGCTCTGCATTTAGAATGCATAGTAGTCTCGTTATTCTGTCCAATAATTGTCATTATTTGTTTTCTTTTTCATCTCAATCTGTCAATAACCATATTGACCATAACTGTAATTTTAGTCGTTTCAGTTTCTTAAATTTCCACAGGATCGCTATTCATGTAATAAGCTATTGCAGATTTCCTACACTATAACCCATGTATTAGTGAGTTCTTTGTATTCATGTGATAACCTATCGCAGATTTCCTACACTATAACCCATGTATTAGTGAGTTCTTTGTATTCATGTAATAACCTATCGCAGATTTCCTACACTATAACCCATATACTGTAGTATCAGAAATTTTCATGGGGGACCAAATTTCGTGGATTTTGTTGTTGCCCTAAACCATGAATTTAAATACCCAATGAAAATGTAGCCACATATGATGATGACCACTCCCACCCCCCTCCCGGCTCATTTTCTTACTGTGTGTCGTTCCTGTAGATTAAGGAACCTACTAGTATTTCATAAATCAACGTCAATACTGTAATTTGGTAATAAAATATTAGCTTTTACATGTGTTTGTTTTATTGTAACCCTTCGAAAAAAGAATTATAAAGCATTTTATATTGTTTCAATGCACACGTGTCAGTAAGGTATCCGATAGGTGTAATTTCCACTCACTGCTTTAAAATCATATGCGAGATAAGTAAGGATAGAGAGAAACAAGAAAAAGCATAAGGTATTCAAACACTAGTAATGCTGAAAATGAAAGAAATAATAATAAAAAATACTAGTATATGAAAATTAAATTTAATACTTATTCAAATCGATCCTTCACTCGAGTGCAACTGTTGTTGAAAAATTTTAATCCTCCTGAAACCACATTTCATTTTATCCATGCATTTTTAATCCAAAAGAACAATAAGCCTGTAAAATACTAGAACTATTGCTTGAAGCAGTATTAGTAATGAAACACTATGTATATACACTAATTACAGCAGAGTATTAAAGCTCACACTTCACTGATTTTCAGACAAAGCCCTACATCAACATCGTGTCAATCAAGTCTCAAGGTACACACATACATGCTTGTCAGGTAAATAATCCCCAAATTACAATTAAACAAGTCCAGCTTTCTCCAAACCACTGATAATTAGGTCCAATCTTTTACTCATTGTCACGTGAGCTGCAATTATCCATTCAGCCCAAATTGGCTTGATTAATGAGGTTGCAATCAGTGATCATCACCAGTAACATCTTCCTTTTTTTCGGAAGTGTGATTTTAATTCTTCTTTGTATTCTTTATTTATTGTCAAGTCTAGTGGTTGAAGTTGGTCTGTACATGAGGCAGGCACAAACAAATGCGTGATTCCACTGTCTTTCAGTTTAGTTAGCATTTTCTCACATTGATGGGCTCTGAACACATCAAATATTGCCACTGTCTGCTGATTGCATTGAGCAAGAGGCAGCCGGTCATGTGTTTTGTTCCCTTTATGGACAGTGGTTTAAGTAAGAGATCATACAGGTGTACTTTAATAACTGATTGATTTAGTGTTGTTGGCCACGTTGGCTTTCTTTGATGTTGAGCATTCAGATGAAAACACGGTGTAAGTGATTAATCTTGACATGTGTTTTATTTGTGATCATAGAGACGGTAGTATTGTATTAGCATAGTTGGCTGTGTTGGCATCCATTGATGTTATTCACTTGGACAAAAACACGGTGTAAGTATTGAACTTGTCAGGTCTTTGATTTGTGCTCATACATGTAGTATTGTAATTAACATTCAAGTGACCGCCGTTTGCGTCGGCATAGTTTTATTCTTTTTTATTCTTTATTTTGGCTATTTGTAGAGGTTAAGCCTCGAAATTAATCACTTAGTAATATGAAAACTTTGACCAGCAAAACCACAAATTTAAGTACCCACGAAAATGTCTTTTTTCACAAAACCATGAAAATTGAGCCCCACGAAAATAAATGATACTACAGTATTAGTGAGTTCTTTGTATTCATGTGATAGCCTATCGCAGATTTCCTACACTATAATCCATATATTAGTGAGTTCTTTGTTCAAATTATACATCACTTCCACATACATATCGGTTGGGGGTGGGGGGTGGCAGGTAACATCAGCACCAGTTTTTGTGATGGTCACACTTTTTAATGTAATTATTCATAGACTATGCAGTAGAAATTTATAATAACAAATATGGGGTTTTCAGGTACGGTGATCCGTTTTCACAATGAAAGCCTTGCAGAATCTTAAATCTGACAACCTGTTAATATTCCAGATATTACAGAAACATGATCTCATACAGTATGGGAAAAAGTATTCTATACTGTTGGGTGCCTAGTCACAATGCCATAAAGGGTAATGAAAGGGCAGATAAAGACGCCAAGGCTGCCCTGCAGTCACCCGTTTCTGAATGGAAGATTCCATGTACTGACTTAAGATATTGTATAAATTAGTATGTTTGTCATACTTGGCAGAATATGTACAATGAAAACTCCACAAAAAAACTTAAGAACATCAAACCCACTTTTGGTGAGTGGTATCCCTCGTATCAAACAATTCGGAGAGATGAGGTGGTATTGTGCTGATCGAGTATCGGATGCATACCAGGCTCGGGCATACTTTCTGACAGGTGAACCTTGACCTGAGTGTGTACCCTGCCAGTGTCCACTGACAGTGGAGCACATTCTTGTTGAGTGTGTCGATTTCCACCTTGAGCGACAGAAGTGTTTTGATGTGAACTGCTTGAAGGAACTGTATGAGGATGAACCACCCAAGAAAATCTTGAACTTTTTGGGGGAAATGCGGTTTATGCAACAAATTTTAATCATGTTTTAAAGGATTTTACATGTGAAATTCATTTCTACATTTTTCAAACTTAACCTTTTTTCGGCATTCATAGTCACTTTTGTACTGGGGTGCCATAAAACACAACTACATACACACATTCAGGTATAATGATTCAAAGATAAGTTTAAACAGAAGCCTCCATATTGGACTTTTAAGTTTTTAACATAACTATCATTCTTACACTATCAGGGGTTGAAGAATCTGAAAAATCCACTCAGTCAGGCAAGTACTAAAATTTTGTATACACCCAAAATAAACTCTTTCTCAACCATATATTATAGAAATATAAAAGCTTACAATGTTAATGATCTAAATTCGAGAAGGTGAAAGGTTTTCTGGAACTTATTCTTTGATGATTCTAACAGCAGTTGTAAGTAATTACAAACTGAGACCAGTTTGCTCTCCCACTGGTAAGTGTTTATTAGTATTGAAGAATGGGATCAAAGTGCTTGTATAAGCTTGATCAGAACAAATGGAAAACAAACTTGATAGAAAGTGTGGACTTAATGAACAAAGTTGGCAGTATTCTCTTCAGTACATTCTTTTCAATAAAGAGGAATTCTGGTCAGCCCTGAATCAGCACTCCTGATTAGGCAAGTGACTGGAAAATTCACTTGACCGCTGGAAATTTTCACTTGCAATTTAGAGTTGGGTGAGTGAATTTTCAACCTCAGTTATGTATTTGTTCAAAAATAAGTAAATCAATTCACATGTGTATGATTTGTTAAAAATTAAGAAACCAATTCACATGTGTATGATTTGTTAAAAATTAAAAAACCAGTTCACATGTGTATGATCTGTTCAGAAATAAGAAAACTAGTTCACATATGTATGATTTGTTCATAAATAAGAAAACTACTTTACATGTGTATTATTTGCACAGTATTACTGTTCTATATGTGCAGAAATCTCCAGTCGAACAATGCATTTTATTCTGTAAATTTGTAAAATACCTCTTCAATGCATTTTTTCAATGCCATTTGGATTATTCTTGTTTCTCATAGTTTTCTGGACAGAATAATTCAGGTAAAACTGTTTGTTTATATAAAAAATGTGAACCAAGATCTACTATTTGCCAATTTGTTCTTTCAAGTGTTGGGCAGGTAAATGTGGAAAACATAATCAAACAACTTAGGCTAAATGATGTATACAATATTGTGAAAAACATTGGGCCAGCATATTTAAAAGAGATTGCACATTTTTTTTTTTTAAATCCACTTTCCCAGTCAGGAAAGTACTAACAAATTGTACTCAGCCAGAATAAACTCCAACTCAGTCAGCTATTCAAGAAATATAAATGTTGATGATGTTAACAATCTAAATTTGATCATGTGAAAGGTTGCTTTCCAGAACTTATTCGGTGACCCTTCTAACATCAGTTGTAATTGATTACAAAAGTGAGTTGTAAGTGATTACAAACTGAGACTAGTCTGCTCTCCCTCAAATAAGAGTTTACTAGTATTGTAGAATGAGAGCGAAGAGCATGTATGATCTTGATGAAAACAAATGGAAAACAAACACCCAGTAGAAAGTGGACTTTTATTGAACAAAGTTGGCAGTATACTTGACGGAACATCCTTTTCCTTGAAGAGAAACACTATCATCCCTGAATCAGCGCTCACCGAATCAAACTTGGAACATTTACTCAACAATTGGAAATGTTCACTTTTTGGGTTGGCAAATGAAATTTCAGCCCCATTATCTAGTAATTTCCAACACCATTATAATCCCAGAGGCAATAATTATAATTTTGTAGTGCCAAAAGTAAACAGGGTATCCTCTACAAACTTTTATTACAATGCAATAACAGATTGGAATTCCTTGCCACAGAATAGTAAAAGTACATTACTCATAATACTGCTGTCCATGGGAACCATAAAGTATGCTGCCTTGTAGTGAGACCTCCTTAAAATGAAGTACATTCTACATATACTGTTTTTTCACCTCCTAATGAAATGGGATCCATGACCATACTCCCCTTATAACAGAAACTGTTGTAATGAAGCACTTTATAGTGAGGGAGTGCTATTTTACTAACACAAACATTTAAAACTGCAGAAAAGTATTTCTATCTTGAACAAGCTAAAATTACTGAAGAAAGGAATTTTCTTGCTTCCTGGTTTTAGGTAATTAGCTTTTTCTCTTCTTTTTGAAAAAAATAAAATAAATAGCTACCAAAATTTATTTGTTAAGGAAATGAGTTTTGTCGCCTATTTCTTTATATGCCTGCCATAAAAAACTGAGTTTATTATTTCTGTTACCAGTTTCATTTCTGCACAATAAGTCAAGTTGTCCACCATTTACAGTTACCAAACTAAGTGGATGGCTTGCACTTGCAGTAAAGATGAACTCTATCAGTGTTGGGGTCCAAAGGTCAAGGTCACAGTGACTGAAAGAAGACAAATAGTTCTGGACAATAACTAGAGTTGTGGCTGGCTTGCTCATGGTGCAAGGAAGAAGCTGCCGATTTTGGGGGTTAAAAGGTCAAGGTCACTTTAAGAGAAAGAAAAAAATAGTTTACACACAATAAAATTATTTCTACATCATAGACCTGGACCAAACTTTGTGAATAGGTTCCACTTGGGGTAAGTAGGAAACATATTGCAGTTGGGTCAAAAGGTCATGGTCATTGTGATTGAAAGAAGAAAAAGGGTTTCTGGAAAAAAATATAAATTATCAACCAAGTTCCTTCATCAAAACTAGTGGATGACTTACACCTTGGATAAGAAAGAAGCATATTGATTTGGGGTTGCATAATAACTTTAGTTCCAAGCTGCCATATACTTTGACCATAGATTGAGGAGGTCTTGCACATAATGTATGGAGGAGGCCTTTGATCTTGGGGTCAAAAGGTTAAGGGGTCAAGGTTGGTATTACTTGAAGAAAAAATGGGTTTGCGTAATAACTTTTGTTCTTGAGTAAGTTCCTTGACAAAACTTTGTGGGTGGTTTGCACATCGGGTAATAAAGTAATGTATAGATTCTGGGGTCTAAAGGTCAGAGATCATGGTAAGTCAATGAAAATAATAGTTTCTGCACATTAAGTTTAGTGTGTTAATTGCCTCCATAGAGAACTATTAAACACAGGGCAGGTGTATAATGTGTTGTTCACAGTACTCATGTTACCCAGTGAACGCAACAAACCACATTTCATCCCATTACATGTATATTCAACCTTATAGTTCTCTCCATATGGTTGAATTATGTGGCCTGTTCTGACCCTTTTTTTTTTATTGCCACATAATGGAATATTTTTTTTGTAAGTTTTTTAATCATACATAAGAAGGGTAGCTTTTTTGGCCAAAAATATCAGTGTTGTCATTTTATAAAATAATACTTTGCAATATTCTGTTTTGATCCCTGCAAATTTGGATTCAACTGAGCCAGTGGTTTTTATGATACAGTATCAGAAAGATTGAACTAGTGTGAAATAGTAATTTTTCATAAAGTGCACCATGTTGTAACAGTGATTAGAATCAACAGGAGCGGCCATTCCATGGCAGCTACAGTTGAGTATCAGTTACGCAGAGAAACTGAATCACCTGTGACCAATGATTATGAAATCATATTACCCTCCTCTCAAAACTAGCACAGAGAACTTTGTGATATACTTTCATATTTACATGTTTGAAAAGTTTGTTTTTTGATAATGCTTTTGTACAAAAGAAATGAAATTAAAAGAGCAAGAGAATTGTGCCGGATGTACAACAGAAACCTTAGTTTGTCACATTGGACCACAAAATCATTGAAAATTTATCTACAGCCTAACCGTGTTGAAATATCATGCAAAAGTTTTGTATTAAACACTGGCAGAATGTACAGTAAGTCTTTAAATACCGCATATACGTGCTTATAAGTCGAGTCCAACTACAAACTGCACAGACCCAGATTTGCCATCGAATAATGTGCTGGCAGATCTGGGTCTCTGCGGCTTGTTAGGAGTAGAGTAGAACAAACAACATAGATCCTGATCTGCCAGTGCTTTATGCAACGGCAGATCAGGATCTGTGTTGTTTGCATTTGGACTCAACTTATCAGTTGAGTATATACGGTACTGTTGTTCTTTAAATGTACAGGAAATAGTCATGCACTTTGAATTACTTCTTGTATATGTGAGTGAGAGAGAGAGAGAGAGAGAGAGAGAATGCACTTCTCCATACTCTGTTGCAGTGAAGTAAGTTTTGAGACCAACTGAGTGTTATAAAATATCAAATTGTTGCAGCAGATTTGAATGATTATTTTTATTTTTTGTCGAGGAGCAAAATGAAAATGGTAGTGCTGAAATAGTAATAAATAAGAGAGGCACTCTTTTATTAAAAAAGTCATTTAACCTGTAACAGTTTTTTTTTCTTGTTAGCTCCATGAGAGATGTCTTAAAATTTAGTGATTATTTGGTGAGAAATCAGAACATGTAAATAAATATGCATCTTTCCAGAATACCCAATCGGGGAACAAAAATGTTATAAAGTTTTACTTTTTCATATCCATACAAATATATTGTGAAATGTCTGAAAAATATAAGAAATACTTTCTTTGGTCAGTCATAAGTCTTGAAAACCAAATCTGTATAAGTATTTTTGAAATTCAACCAAAAAATCAAATACAACTCTCCCTCATTATAATGCATGTCATTATAACACGATTCCAGATATAACACGGTACTTCTATGGACCACATGACCAAAATCATAACAGTGTATAACAATATGTGTTGAAAGAAAACAAGGTGAAGCTTAGTCTTATGTCTTCATTTCCTTTTCAAAAGGCCATTTAACATATTTTGATAATGCCTGACATACCACGGTAAGGTATATTGCGCTATTCTCAGTATATCGCGGTTCTCAATATAACGCATTTCAGTACATAATGTGGTTGGCAGTTATGGACCTTAACTACTGCATTATAAAAAGAGAGAGCTGTATTTTTTAATGAGTAGCATATTTGCAGTAATATTTCCTCCTGCACACAGTTGTTTAGTCATTAGCTTAGACCCACAACCAGTGGATAATTGGTTTGAATCCTGTTCAGGCTGGCCTGAATCAGCTGCCATAGTGTATCTCTTTGCAAAACTCTTAATCTTAACTCCCCTTGCCTTGGCATCAATCCTTCATGCCAGTCTGTATATTGTGGGCTACTCGAAATGAGCTGTTGGTAAGGGGATCCATGTATACACATAAGCACCTTTTTATCTTATATGTTGACCTTAAAGTTTTTGCACCTTGGATCTTGAACCACAGAGAGGACCCTGTTGGAAATATGAGCCCCGTAAAGGCTTTTATTGGTTATCCTTGGTTTGGTATGATATTTTATGGCACAGCAACACAGGAAGGTTATTTAGTGCCAAGGCAATGAAAGTAAAGTGTCTTGCCCAGGAACACACACCAGTAAATAACCCAGTCTGTTCCTGTGGTACAATCAGCATATCTTATTTTACTTATGTAATGCATACCTCATTTGCATAATGTACATGTTAGTGTATGTATTATCTTAAGTGTTATCTGTGCTTCTTGTAATGTTTTATGTTGCTTACTGTATGTTTTATGTCTTGCATCAGCAATGTTGATTTTACCAAATGAATACTACTGGTTTGGAAGAGGAGGGTTTGGGTTTGCGAAGTTGCCAAAATTGTACTAGTCTTACCCTAGCAGAATGCCCTACATTCCCCCCTCTGCAAATTTCCTATATAAATGTCCTGTAGGAAACAGTCACCTGACTTAAGAGGTCACTGGCTCGTATCTACAGTGACCGCTGAGTCTTTTGCTTAATGAGGAAGGCATTGTTTAGATTAAGGAATATCATCTGAATCAATATGCAAACATTTCTTATCTCGCTTGTACTCACTGTACACCAGGTACGTTGACAGTGTAACTCAAGGGTGTCAATATGTCAAATTCGAAAGCGAGCCAGTTTTTATCATTAGGGTACTGTACTATAGATGGCTGAAGCATTTCGTTTGCTGGATGCTGGGAAAAGTGGTTGTGTAATCCCAGCAGAAATGGAAGTTGCCTTTTGTGCTAGTGTGACAGGTATAGTTTGATATCTTCATCTATTTGCCTGTGAATTAAAGCTATCTCTGAAGAAAAAAGTTTGTCTTTGAGAAGAGATACGAGATACATTCCTTTTCATTAGGGTCAAGGGTCATTTAATATTTAAAACTTGTCTGTAAAGGCAGGTGAAGTTTCAACTTAATGGGTCACAAAGAACAGCCATATATGGCTTCTTTTGATTTCCTATTCATCACAAGATTCTCACATAAGCAGACTGTCTTATGATCTCGAGAGTTGAGCAGCTGACTAGATATTGTTTTGAAAGCATGAACTAACTAAGATATTGATTATTTTAAATCAGTGTTGATTTAATTTATAGGATTGATTAAAATGAACAGGTGATAGTAATTTTGTGTGGAACATAAATTTGGGAGATAGCAAATTATTCGCGTATTTTATGATTTTGTTGAATAGTGCACATATAAAAAAATCTTGATAATGTATTAATAATAATAATAATAATAATAATAACAACAACAATAATGCTATTCGGTGCATGGTATTTGTTCAAAAACCAATTTTTAAAGGTGAACCTGTGTACATAGGTCACCTGTGTGCAAAAGCCAGTGTTGCCTTTTTCCATGGGTGGCCACTATTGACAGGTTTGACTCTGTGTGTGTGTGTGTCTATATATATATATATATATATATATATATATATATATATATATATAATATATGCATTAAAAATAACATGGCTTTGGAAGTGTTTGTATAAAACCATTTTATGTACCAATACTGTGAGTATATCAAATTGTGTTTCAAACATGGTGTATGGATATGCATGTAATTAAAGTTTCAACAGTAGACCCTTGCTTCTATATTCTCTAAACCCTTTGATGAATTCCCTTATTCAGTAATGTGGAAAAATAACAAGAAAAAATATCAAAATTTACCATTTTGGTCTACATTTTCTGAATGAAATAAATTTAAATTGGTGGAGAGAGAAAAAAAAATGAGTTGGATGAAAAACCTTGAACTTGAACTTATACCAAATAACCTGCAAGAACCCGAGTCATTATAATAGCATGTGTACACCTTCCATGGGATTTTTATACTGTGTTAAATGATACTTATGATACAAAGTTTCAAAAGCCTGGTGGAGGGATGTGTACCATATTGTATCTTCCTTGGCCAAGTGGCACACACCTAGTCTATTTAATGTTGTTTTGCATAATGCGGTTCTAAAACAGACCACTGAAATATTGAAATGCCTGAAGGTGTCTCTCTCTCTCTCTCTCTCTCTTAGTCGGCGTGTCAATTTTACCACTTTGGATCAAGATCTCTCTCATGTGAGTCTCTGGATCAATGACACTTTAACTCAGAGGGGAGGGGAGGGGATAATGCAAAAGCAAATATTATTTTCATTGAATGGTATTTAAGCATGATAATGACATGGATCAACTGTAAATTATTCAGATGTTTAATTTACCGCCTGTTTTTTTTTCTTCATTTTGATTGACGTATTCCTCACTTGGTCAATATTCTCGATTGGGATTGATTGCTACAAATTGCCGCATTGCTGTCACTGTTTTATTTAACCAATCGAAATGAAAATAGAAAACCATAAAAAAGAAGAAAATCAACAATTTCAAACATGAATGTGAATAACTGCAGAAGTACATTCTTTGCTGGACACACATGACGGATGTGAAGAGTAAACTCCCTTCATCAATATACACCTTCGTGTAGTTGATCGTATCTTCATTTAAAATGTATGTGTATTTGTATGTGGTATAAGTGAAATGTATGAATAATATGTTTGCTGTATCTTTCATATACCACTTGTGTACATTTTTCATTAAATGGAAACTCGGCAAGACTTGTTACCTTTTAACGGAATAGGTATAATTCCCAGGGCGAAGTATAGCGTCGCATGGTAAGGGGGGAATATATACTGTCTTAAAATAGATCCCTGTAGTCAGCTCATTGGAACATGAGAATGTATCATCTCATCAACTGTGTGTATATATATATAGAGAGAGAGGAAACAAACATAACACTGCAGCATGTCTTGGAATATGTCCAAGCCCTTTAGAGATTTATGGATTTCTTTTACAAGGTGGATGAGAAAAATAGCAATTACAAACACAAAAACATGTTTTGTTTATTGAAAAGCAAAATGAAAAGAATCTAATACTAATATATCCTAATATAACAGAAAACTATACTTTGAACTATTTACATTTTGGCAGATCAGGAATTTATCCAGTTTTACATATATATATATATATATATATATATATATATATATATATATATATATATATATATATATATATATATATATATATATATATATATATATATTTATATGAAATACAAATTATATTGCAAGTAACAATCTTGCCAGATGCACTGCAACCCAAGAGATATCATTTGTCAGAGATTACATTATATAGAGTATCTTGGGGTCTGACTTGAGTGCTCATTTCAAATGAAATTTATGAAACAAGTCAAATAATTTCTATTTTCTGCAAGCCTTGGTGGGCAAAGATATAAATTATGCGACGAGTTTCATAAATTTAATTTGAATTAAGCACAAATGCAAGCTGCTGTTTATCAAATGATGAAAAATGTTTGTTTTATTTTATGAAACCGTAGAATGGTGAAGTGAATTGACCAAAATACATTTAGGATTCTTGGTCACTGCAGCCCTGCCTTGCATGACATAATGAGGTGGTTTGTGATGCAATGAGATATTATTATGATTATGAACTGTAGTGTTTATACTGTTGGATATTGTAGGTGAAACTGAAGTACAACAGGGCAAACTTGCAAGTCCCATGCACTTAGGGTGAGACCACAATATCTAAAAGTACATACACTTTAATTTGTTTTTTATATACCCCTATTGTTTAAATAATACATTGTAAGTAAAAATTGCTTTTCTACCAAATTGAAAATTATGTAAAAAGTATTTTTTTAAAACTCCATTTTCATTATGTTATCACTGAATCCTACATAAATATATGCTGTGAAGTAAAATGTGTTTACATGCTGTTACATCATGATAGACTTGCTGTGACTTTGTTATGTAGCAAGAGACTTATTGATCCCTGCGTGTACTTAATAGCACCCAATATGTGCTTTGTGCTTAAGGAACTCTATACTAGCCATAGCCTTAAACTAGCCTTAGACAGGTTCTTCTGTCAAAGGCCAATACTTACGAAAAACACAAACACAAAGCATAACAATTAACACAGAAATAAACTTTTAAAAATATTAAATGATACGCTTGGGATTTTGTATTTGAAAATTTGTCTATGTCAATTTTATGTTTTGTATATCTCTTAATAACACGATTTATACAAGTATATTGGTCTCAATATTATTGTCTCTGCATCTTTTTATGACTTTGAATTGCACTATTTATATGAGTACATAGCTCTCTTTCACAACATCTCTGCATCTGTCAATCAGCTACTATCTCTCTCTCTCTCTCTCAGACTTTAGGGATGGATTTGCTCTGGCAATTTTGTTATTAGGGTCCCCATTTCAAGATGCAGAAACCCTATAGTAATCACCTTTTCTGTATGTGTGTTTGTCTTTCCATTCACATTTTTGTAACCACTAAAGCTGCACGACCTTTACACATGATTGGATGCCACATGGTTGGCAAATTACCTACTTCCAGATTACACATAGATGTGCGTTTTAAAGCTTTTTTCTTTTCAGATTCAATTTTAATGGAGTTATTGCCATTTTTCAATACATTTTCAACTCCACTACATCAGATCCTTGTCATCTGCATAACTTAGAAACCATTCATTATATTCTAATGGAATTTGCTGTCTACATTGTCTAGTTGTGCCTTTTATGTGTTTTATCTCAACTCCATTTTGAGTAGAGTTATTGCCTTTGACAACATTAACTTCATATCTTCACATGTGATCTAGCTTGTAACTGCTGTAGCTTGAGAACCATTCAGCATATTCTGATGCAATTTGGTATTAACATTGTTTCATAGACTTGCCTGTGCCATATATGGGTTTAGTATTGTCTACTCCAATATGGATAGAGTTCTTATGGATAGAGATATATCCCTTGTTTTTGTCTTCAAATGGAAACTTGGAATGTTGCTTGCAATAAGCATAGCTGAAGAACCATTGAACATATTATCTGGTGTTTATCATTTCAATTCAACATGCATCTCTATTTCTCTCTCTCTCTCTCTCTCTCTTGTGTAGTGCAGTTTTGCAAATTCAAGTAACTGTTATGCCTTATATAAAAATAAAACAAGATTGTAAATCTCCACTTCATTTGTGTTCAAAATGCAGTGGTAAATGAGAAGTTGTTGTTGCTGGATAATCTTTTTTTTTAATAATTCATAACATTGATTGTATTTAAAAAAATGAAATAATAGTTATTACTGTGATACAATAACAGTGTTTAAACCTTGCATAAATTAATCCTCTCCTCAAAAGTCACTGACACCTTAGTAGATTACCCATCATAAGGGTGTTAAAGCTTAAGTCCTTCCTTATCAGACATTGTGTTCACAAATTCTAAAATGATTTTCTGCTGGGCATGGTCTGTTCCTCGATACACAGCAACCATGCTGTTTTTGGACTCTGTAGCTGCTAAAAACAACATACATTATTTGACATCATATAGGTTACAGATCTCCTAGGGATCTTTTTGACTTGGAATTCATTGAGAAATTACATACATGTGTATGTAAATTGTAAGAATATTAACATCATTTTAATCTGTACAATATCTTTCTCTTTTATCAGAGGCTAGCTTCACAGTGTCAGAAAAGCCATTAGATAGTATCCCAAATAAGACAAGTAATACAGTGGAGACCAATGGACCACAGAACAGCAGCTCCAGTAGTGAGAATGGCACAAAGTCTGACAACGATACCAGCAGTCTACTGGCCAATGGAGAGTCAGGCAAAAGAAAAACACTACGAGAATATTTAGCTGGCTTACCAGGATTTAGTATGAAGGTAAAGTTATTATCTAAAATTAAAACCTGTATTATTTTATATTTGCAGTACTAATTCTAATAACATACAGATCTTACAGAAACATGATTTGCTTCTACAGTCAAGACAGAATATTCTGTACTGTTGGCTGCAAAGTCACATTGGTTTTAAGGGAAATGAAAAGGCAGATAAAGCAGTCAAAGCTGCCCAACAGTCACCCATTTCTGAATGGAAGATTCCATATACTGATTTTAGCAAAAAATGTGAAATGAAAACTCCATAAATGAGCTTCAGAACATCAGACCTATTGTTGGAGAGTGGCATCCCTTATATAGACCAAATTGCAGAGATGAGGTGGTATTGTGCCGATTGTGTATAGCGCACACATACCTGACCCATGCATACCTCCTGAAAGGTGAACCTCTACCAGAGTGCATACCCTGCCAGTGTCAACTGATGGTGGAACACATACTTGTTGAGTGTGTCGACTTTCATCATGTGAGACAGAAGTATTTTGATTTGAACTCGGCGAAGAAAGTTTATGATGATGTAAAACCTGAGAAAATCTTGAAATATTTAAGGGAATGTGTATTATATAAACAAAATTTAACCATATGTTTTAAGGATTTTACGTTTCACCTTTATCTTTTTTTTTCTATACTTTGTACAGAATTGTAACGTTATTACATTTTATATTTTATGTTGTATGTAATGTTTGCATTTACTTAGAAGGGTTTATCTTCCTAAACTTTTTGTACATATCTTCATTTTTACATTTTTAGAACTTGTAATTATCACCATATAGCCATTATTGTGATGAGGTGCTGTTAAATGCTAATACATTCATAATACTGATTAGAGTTTATTCTAGATGTAATGTTATAAAACTTGTGTGAAATCGCCATCTCATCTATCTTGTTGTGGAGACTTATTTTTAGCTCACCTCGCCATAAGGCCAAGTGAGCTTATGGTGTAGCCCTGTATCTGTCATGCATTATCTGTTGTCCATCATCATTTTGTCCATTGTGCATCATCCATCTGTTGACAATTGCTTGTAACCACTCTAGAGTCCACATTTTTGATTTGATTTCAATCAAACTTGGAATGTGGGTTTATATCATCAAAATCTCAAACAAGTTCGATTATGAGCGAGGTTCACACATACTAATGAGATGATCTTGCTTATATCATCAAGATCTCAGATGAGCTTAATAATGAGCAAGATCCATGCATGCCAATTATCTGATCCAGTTTTGATCAATCTTAGAATATATGCTTATATCATCAGGATCTTGGACAAGTTAAATAATGAGCGAGATCCATGCATAATAATGAGGTGATCTTGCATCTGATTGACTGAGCTTGTTGCCACTCTGGAAGCCATATTTTTTATTCAGTTGCAATGAAACTTAGAATTAGACTGATATCATCCAGATCTTGCACAATGTCAATAATGAGCGAAATTCATGCATATTTATGAGGTGAGCTTGCATCTGTTGGTTGAGTTTTTACCACTCAGGAGGCCATAATTGTGATCAGACTTGAAATATGGGCTTATATCATCAAGATCTTGGATGAGTTTGATAATGAACGAGATGCATATAAATGATGTAATCTTGCATCTGATTGGCTGAGCTTTTTACCATGCTGCGAGCCATATTTGTGATCTGATTTTGATCAGACTTGGAATATATACTTGTATCATCAAGATGTCGTACTTGATCTTGCATTTGATTGTCTGAGCTTTTTATACCTCTGGAAGCCATAACTCTGATCAATTTTTGATGAGACTTGGAATATGGGCTTATATCTTCATGATCTTGGATGAGTTCGAGAATGAGTAGGATCCATGCATATTAGTAAATTGATATTGCATCTGATTGGCTGAGCTTGTTTCCACTCTAGAAGCCATATTTCTGATCCGATTTTGATAAGCTTGGAATATACTTATATTATCAGGATATTGGACAAATGTGGTACTGTTCCAGAGCCATGAATATTAATGAGGTGATCTTGCATGTGATTGGCTGAGCTTTTTACTACTCTGGAAGCCATATTTTTTATCTGATTTTGATCAGACTTTAAATATAGGCTGATACGATCAAGATCTTGCATGAGTTTGATAATGTGTGGGATCCATGCATATTAATCAGGTGATCTTGCATGTGATTGGCTGAGGATGTTACCACTCTTTAGTCTTTATTTCTGATCCAGTTTTGATCAAACTTGGAAATAGGCTTAAATCATTAAGATCTTGGATGAGTACAGATGTGAATAAGATCCATGTACATTAATGAGGTGATTTTGCATCTGATCGGTCGAGTTTGTCAACACATTAGTGACTATTTCTGATCATATTTTTATGAAACTTTGTAAATAGGCTTATATCATCAAGATATACAGTGTATTTATTATGAGCAAGATTTATTCATATCAATGTGGTATTTTGCATATGATTGGCTGAGCATCTTACCGTTGGAAAGACTGTATTTCTAACTTGGTTTTAATCAAACTTGGTAAATAGGTTAATATCATCAAGATGTTGGGTATTTTTATTATGAGTGAAACCTATGCATATTTATGAGGTGATATTGCATATGATTGGGTGAGGGTTTTTTTCCACTCTAGAGACTGTATTTTTGGTAGAATTTTGATCAGACTTGGTAAATAGGCCAGTGTCATCAATATCTTGGTGAGTATGATTATGAGTGAAACTCATGCATAATAATGATGTGATCTTGCATCTGATTGGCTGAGCTTGTCAATAAACTAGCAACTATATTTCTGATAAGATTTTAATCAAACTTGTTAAATAGTCTTATATTATCAAGATGTTTGATGAGTTTGATTATGAGCAAGATATATGCATATAAATGAGGTAATCTTGTATCTGATTGGCTAAGCTTGTTTGCATTCTGGAGACTGAATTCCATTTGGATTTTGCTTCACCTTAAGTTTTGGAGATAGTCTACATATGTAACTGTTGTGTTCTTACAATACTAGATTTGCCTGTGTAGTTAAATGGTCAATTGTTAAGTTATATTAAATAGATGAGTGATATCAGGCCCGCTTGTGTGTCTTGATAGCATGTGCATCAGGCATCATTCACCCGGAGCTGAAATAATGTAGGTTAGTGATACTACTTTGTCTTGTATCCCAATCATGCCTACCATCAGGTTATAGTACGCTCAAGATCAGTTAATACCAGCATTTTTTTTGCTCTAATTTTTGATCATATGGTAATGTTTGAGCAATAAACAAGACATTCAGTGATCAGATAGGTTACCATTTTCCGTACACAAAGTAAAAAGTTGTAGATACTAAGTTTAGTGCTACTGAAACAGTGTTCAGTAGTCTCTGAAGTTTTACAATGGCAATCAGTCACTATTTGTGCAGTGTTCTTCTTCTTAGACTGGTTCCATATATATTGTCAGTATGCAACCCAGTTTTGAATTTTATTAGAGTGAATGAGAATTAAAGAACCAGTAGGCGTCTGATTGCCAATGTAGACATAGAGATTGTTAAACGATGTTTAATCATACTAAATCAAGCATCTAGAATTTATTACTTTATGACTAGAAAATGGTGACCTATGTACTTAAGGTATGTCTTTTTATTACTCAGTATAACCATATAAATTAAATTATCATGGAAAAACACTGGTATCAGCTCATTTTGAGTATACTTAAATATACACAAATTTTTATGTAATGCCTGCTTAGGTCATGTTTAAACATAAGTATCTCTATTGTAGTGTTGTTTTCATTATAATTTTGTGTTGTGGTTTTTGAAAGTCACATGCAATACAAGATCATGGCATAGTTCATGAGAAAGGCAGTGTAATTTGGAACCCTTTTATATCTCAAGAGGTCCTGAGTACCAGTCATGACAATTTGGAACCCTTGTATGGCTCCAGAGATCACATGTACCAGCCATGATAATTTGGAACTTTGTATGTCTCAAGAGGTCCCATATACCAGTCATAGTAATTTGGAACCCTTGTATGTCTTAAGAGGTCCTATGTTTCAGCCATGATATTTGGAACCCTTGTATGTCTCAAGAGGTCCTGTGTACTAGCCATATTAATTTGGAACTCTTGTATGTCTCAAGAGGTCCATTGTACCAGTCATGGTAATTTGGAACCTTTGTATATCTCACATTAAAACACACAAACAAACGTAATTTGGAACCCTTGTATGTCTTAAGATGTCCTATGAATCAGCCATGATAAAATCCACACACAAGAGACAGTGTAATTTGGAACATTGTTTGTCTCAAGAGGGCATATGTACCAGTCGTGGTAACTTGCAACCCTTGTATGTTGTAAGAAGTCCAATGTACCAGTCATTGTAACTTGGAACCCTTGTATATTGTAAGAAGTCCTATGTACCAGCCATGATAATTTGGAACCCTTGTATGTCTCAAAAGGTCCAGTGTACCAGCCACAATAATACCCACAAACAAACTACAGTGTAATTTGGAACCCTTGTACGTCTCAAGAGGTCTTATGTACCAACCATTATATTTTGGAACCCATGTATGTCTGTAGAGTTCCTACATACCAGCCATGATAATCTGGAACCCTTGTATATCTCAAGAGGTCCTTTGTACCAGCCATATTAATTTGGAACTGTTGTAATTCTGAAGAGGTCCAATGTACCAGCCACAATAAAACCCACAAACAAAAGTGTAATTTGGAACCTTTGTATATCTCAAGATCTCCTATGTACCAGCCATGAAAATTTGGAACCCTTGTATGTCTCAAGAGGCTCTCTGTACCAGCCATGATAATTTGGAACCCTTGTATGTCACAGGAGGTCCTATGTACCAGTCATGATAATTTGGAACCCTTGTATGTCTCAATATATCCTAAGAACCAGCCATGATAAATTCCACAAACAAAAGACAGTGTCATTTGGAACATTTGTATGTCTCAAGAGGTCATATGTACCAGTCATATTAATTTGGAACTCTTGTAGTTCTCAAGAGGTCTAATGTACCAGCCATATTAATTTGGAACTCTTGTAGTTCTCAAGAGGTCCAATGTACCAGCCATATTAATTTGAAACTCTTGTAGTTCTCAAGAGGTCCAATGTACCAGCCACAATAAAACCCACAAACAAAAGTGTAATTTGGAACCTTTGTATATCTCAAGATGTTCTATGTACCAGCCATGGTTATTCGAAACCCTTGTATATCTCAAAAAGTCCAGTGTACCAGCCACAATAAAACCCACAAACAAAAGACAGTGTAATTTGGAACTCTTGTATGTCTCAAAGGTCCTATGTGCCAGTCATGATAATTTGGAACCCTTGTATGTCTCAAGATGTCTTTTGTACCAGCTATGATAAAATCCACAAACAAAAGTCTGTTATTTGGAACCCTTTCGTGTCTCAAGAGGTCCTGTGTACCAGCCATGGTAATTTGGAACCCTTGTATGTATCAAGAGGTCCTATGTACCAGTCATGATAATTTGGAACCATTGTGTATCTCAAAAAGTCCAATGTACCAGCCACTATAAAACCCACAAACAAAAGAAAGTATAATTTGGAACCCTTGTATGTCTCAAGAGTTCCAATGTACCAGTCATGGTAACTTATAACCCTTGTATATCTTGAGAGGTCCTATGTACCAACCATGATAATTTGGAACCCTTGTATGTCTCAATAGGTCCAATGTACCAGCCATGATAATTTGGAACCCTTGCATATCTCAAGAGGTCCTATGTAACAGTCATGGTAATTTGGAACCCTTGTATGTCTTGAGGTTCTATCTTCCAGCCGTGATAGCTTGGAACCCTTGTATGTCTCAACAGCTCCAGTGTACCAGCGACGGTAGTTTGGAACCCTTGTACGTCTCATAAGATCCAATGTACCAGCCACAATAAAACCCACAAACAAAAGAAATTGTAATTTGGAACCTTTGTATGTCTGAAAAGGTCCTATGTACAAACCATGATAAAATTGGCAAACAAAAGTACTTTTCCCACACTATATATAAATCTGATCCAAATTTTGAATTGTATTGCTGTTACTTTTTCAGCCTAGGAAGAGAAGTAATAAGAAGTTGAGTCATGCTGCTCAGATTGCTCAGACAAGAGAGGGTTGTATAGATCTGGAGAGTCCAGATTCAATCCTGGTTCACACTAACTTGAGAGTAAGTTTTATGCTCATTGCTCTATCTTGCTCTATCGTGTCCTATCTCTCTCTCTCTCATGTAAAATAAAGTACACATTACTTCATTCACAGGAGCACACTCACACAAAAGTTCCTGTATATTTGCACTCAATACACAAGTGTAAATTAAAGTAGTAAGAAGAAATTCTATCCATGATGTACAATAGCACACAGATATTCATCAGTTCTATCCATGATGTACAATAGCGCACAGATATTCATCAACTCTATCCATGATGTACAATAGCGCACAGATATTCGTCAATTCTATCCATGATGTACAATAGCACACAGATATTCATCAGTTCTATCCATGATGTACAATAGCACACAGATATTCATCAGTTCTATCCATGATGTACAATAGCACACAGATATTCATCAGTTCTATCCATGATGTACAATAGCACACAGATATTCATCAGTTCTATCCATGATGTACAATAGCACACAGATATTCGTCAATTCTATCCATGATGTACAATAGCACACAGATATTCATCAGTTCTATCCATGATGTACAATAGCACACAGATATTCATCAGTTCTATCCATGATGTACAATAGCACACAGATATTCATCAGTTCTATCCATGATGTACAATAGCGCACAGATATTCATCAACTCTATCCATGATGTACAATAGCGCACAGATATTCGTCAATTCTATCCATGATGTACAATAGCACACAGATATTCATCAGATCTATCCATGATGTACAATAGCACACAGATATTCATCAACTCTATCCATTATGTACAATAGCACACAGATATTCATCAATTCTATCCATGATGGACAATAGCACATAGATATTCATCAACTGAGTTTGTATGGTTCAAGGCACGGTTTACAGAATCTTCTCAGAACTTTACTTGTGGTTTGGAACTAAACACACTTTAACTTTTCAAAAACTTAAAATCCAAATGAACCAATATTTTGCGTCCAGTCATTCTAGTTTTTTGACATGAACTAATTTTTAGTTACAACATGAAGAAATCATCCAAAAATTGATTTTTGTGACAAAGTCCCAAAGGATATAGAGAGACAGAGTCAATTAGCTCACCTGACTGTAAGTCCAAAATAGCTTATGTTATGGCCTGTGTCCATCATTTGTTGTCCATTATGCATTTATGCATTATCCATCCTACAATTTCTAATTTCAAGTTCTCAAAAATCGCAGTGCCAAATTCAACAAAACTTGGCCAACAGCATCCTGGCATGAAGGCCCTTCAAGTTTATACAGTTGATGCCAGTCAACCATCAAGTATGGGTACCATTACTAAAAATAGAAAAACCTTTAAACAAATTCTTCTCAAAAACTGATGAACAAAATTTGACCAAATGTGACAACATCTGATGTGAAGGTGTTTCAAGCTCGTAAAAATGAGGTCCTTCCATAATCAAATATGGCCACTGTCACTAAAAATATTAAAACCTTTAAATGACTTCTCAAAAAATGCTAAATAGAATATGATGAAATTTGATAAAAAAAATTCTGGCATGAAGGTATTTCAGATTTATACAGATGATGTCGATCAGCCATCAACAATGACTACTATTATGAAAAACATGAAAACCTTCTAATGACTTCTTTTAAAAAAACATGTAACAGAATTGTGAACCAAATTTGATAGAAATCATAAATTTGTAGATATGATGCCAATCTGTCATCAAATATAGCTGCTCTTGATAAAAATGGAAAAACCTTCCGACGACTTCTTCTGAGTAACCTTTGATCAAATTTGACAACAGCATTCTGGCATGAATGCCTTTGAAATTTGTGCAAATGATGCAGATGTGCCATCGTATATGGTGGCCATTACAAAAAATAGAAAGAAAAAACATCTTATTGTTATGACTTTTCAAAAACCCTTTTTCAGATCTTGACCAAATTTTACAGAAAGCATCTTGGCATGAAGGCTATTTAAATTTGTACAATTGATGCCAATTTGTTTCCAATTATGGCCACCTTTACTAAACAGAAGAATGTTGCAATGACTTCTACCGAAAAACCACTGAAAAGAAATTTACCAAATTTGACAGAAAGAAGCCTGGCATGATCAAGACCTTTTAATTTGTTACAAATGATGCCAATCTGCCAACAGATACATCTGCTATTTTAAAAAACATAATTTTTTTTAACAAATTCTCAAAAATCCTTTAACAGAACATAACCAAATTTGACAGAAAACACCCCATCATGAATGCCTTTCTGGTTTAAATATATATGATGCCAATCTGTCATCAAATACAGCTGCTGATAATAAAAATGGAACAGCCTTATCACTGCTTCTCAAAAACCACTCAACAATAATTGACCAAATTTTACAAAAAGGATTCAAGCTTAAGTGCCTTTCCAATTTATACTATTGATGACCAATCCACCATCATATATGGCCTCTGTTACTGAAAACAGGAGAATCATTTGAACAACTTTATCTCAAAAACAGTGCAATAAAATTTAACCAATTTTTACAGAACGCATCCTGGCATAAAGGCATTTCAGTATTTGATGCTGATGTGCCTTCAGATATATCATACAAATTATATAGAGAAACCTTGAAATAATTGTTTTCTGACCCAGATTTCTTGGCCAGCTGCTCATTCATTAGGTCAGTAGGCAGATATTAGTCAGGTGAGCGATCTTGGTAACACTTGGTCCTTTTTTTTGACTTGCATATTTACTGTGAGAGATTCATAAGAAAATGAGTTCAGTTAGTTTACCAAATATCTGGAAGTTATATTTCAATTTTAAAACACATTATTTGAATGCCTATTCACTGAGGATTCTTTCAGCTTTGAACTTGATGAAATATGGGTTTTTCTGTCATAAAGATGTTTGTTCATCACTTTCATATATGCTTATTTCAGGCTCTGATAAGTAAACACACATTTTCCTTGCTGCCACCCAACTATCAGTTTAAGCTGATTAACTTGCTGCCAGAGTGTGACAAAATTGTTGGGTCAGATGGAGGACTTAGGTGAGACATTAATATGATTTGTATCAATTAATTAGTGGGGTAAATTGGGCTTGTTTGATTATTAAGATATAATCATGTGTGTGTGTGCGTGAATGCGGGTTTTTAATGAACTCTTCTGTATTCAATATGCTTTTTAAAGCAAAAATGACTATGATGTGATCCTGTCCCTTCTTATGTCCCACCATGATTGTCATAGGTCAGTCAGTCTTACCTTTGTACATCCCATCTGTCCATCTCACCATGGTATAGTTTCATGTTTAGGTCAGTTTTCAGGCAATGTGGTGGGCATCTGTGTTCCACAAACACATTTCTAGTTGTGTACATGCATTATTATCTGTGTGCATATAATGTCACACAACTCTTGTTGCACTGTTCAGCATAGAGACATGCACTGTTTAGCATAGAGGCATGCACTGTTCAACATAGTGACATACATTGTTCAGCATAGTGACATGCACTGTTCCGCATAGAGACATACATCTTAGGAATATCATTGAGGATGGTAATAGAATTCTATCACAAATCCCTGAGGACAAGGCAATAATGATAGGGATGGATGGTAATGTCCATCATATAATGATTTCCAGAGAAAATGTAAATAAATATCACTTCATTGCACATTATTGAATGAATAATGTTTCAACCCTATGGTCTAAGAACATCAGAAACAACAATTGACCAGATGTTTTAGCAAATCTGTATACTGATACACAAAATATTTACACTTTGCAGCATCCATACAATAGATTTTGCATATAATACAAGACCTTTTTGATGGGCAAAATGTGGCTGCAGTACTGTAAGACACTGATTTACATGGACTTTATACAGTGTTGGATCAGTTTAGTTTGGTTTGGGGTTTTACTGCAGAGCAAGAGAAGTAGGTTAGTTAGTGCCAAGGCAATTGGAGTAAATCCAGTGGTAGGATTCATACCCATACTCTTTTCTTTGTGAATCCAGCACGTTAACCATGCAGGCATGGTGGCTTCTGCCCCCATTATTCACCTCTTATGACATGTGGGAGGGTGCATTCGACATCACTGAGCCCGCAGGGGGTAGATAAGTTTGGGTACTGATAAGTCCCCATACAGAGTGAATGCACAAAATTTAATACAACTATGTTACAACTGCAATTACACTGGTCTTCAGCCAGAATGCTTCCGCAATAAATGTTGTCAAACTTTACTAATTCTGGGTCACTGAGAACGAAAATGATGCTTAAAATTGTTGATTGGCTCTAGTTTTAAAGATATTATACTGGGTCAGTATATACGACCCTTGACTTGGGAATGGCGGAGGATAAGTGAGTTATAAAGGGAAGGGATCTCAGTTTAAACCAGAAATGACTGGATCTATGAATAAATCTATGACTGGGTTTGGACAGTACTTGCTTTTTAGGCAAAACAGTGAATGATGCAATCTGAAGCTGGTATTGCATAATACATTATATGAATTGCATCATGTTATTCCTAGAAGTCATGGATGATGCAATTGTAACTAAGCTTACATCACTCTGCTGATGAAATTGTCCTATATCAGATCTACAAATCGTACAGTGTTGTGCTCTCTTATTTGTCAGTGTTTGGTTTTGCAAAGGGACACATTTCTGTTTAGCCAAAGTGAGCTGAGATGCCTTGTACTTGTGTGAACAATGCAGATAACTTCTGCTATGTTTGTGGTGAAGTGACTTTTGCATCCCAAAAGTGCAGTATAACCACTATGGTTAAGAAAGCCTATCACCTTTATTTTGGCTGCAAAATTGGAGATCAGGACAAGATGTGGGCCCCACACATATGTTGCAACACTTGTGCAACAAATCTTCGCCAGTGGTTGAACAGGAAAAGGAAATCTATGCCTTTTGCAGTGCCAATGATTTGGAGAGAGCCAACAGATCATATCAGCAATGGTTACTTCTGCATGGTGCCTCCAGCTGGGAAAGGTGTGTCAAAGAAGAAAAAGTGGACTCTGCATTATCCAAACATTCCGTCAGCTATACGCCCAGTTCCCCACGGAGAAGGACTGCCGGTTCCTGATGCACCAGAATCATTCTCACTTGAGTCAGACGAGGAAGAGGAAGAGTATGAAACTTCTAGTCTGAACCATCAATGTCACATGACCCATATTTTCTCCCATCCTCTTCCTCTGAACCACACCTCATAACACAAGGTGAACTGAATGACCTTGTCAGGGATTTGGAACTACCCAAGAGTAAGGCAGAGCTGTTGGGCTCCAGACTACAGCAGTGGAATCTCCTGGCAGGTGATGTTAGGGTTTCCATGTTTCGTGACCGTCGAAAGGATCTTGTCCCATTCTTCTTCATGGAAGGTGATCTTGTAGCCTGCAACAACATCGATGGTGTGATAGCAGCCCTCAACATCGTTCATGATCCAGATGAGTGGAGACTGTTCATTAATTCATCGAAGACGAGTCTTAAAGCTGTTTTGCTGCATAATGGCAGTGTTTTGCCATCAATTCCAGTTGGTCATGCAGTCCATATGAAGGAAACCTATGAAAACATGAAACAACTTTTAAGGTGCATTAACTATGACCAACATCAGTGGCAGCTTTGTGGTGATTTCAAGGTTCTTGCTCTCTTGCTTGGTCTGCAGACTGCATACCCAAAGTACTGCTGTTTTCTCTGCGAATGGGATAGTCGTGCGAGAGATTCCCACTTCATCAAGAGAGATTGTACACTCCGACAGTCATTGGAGCCTGGGATGAAAAGTGTTCAGCATCCACCACTTGTTGAATCAAGGAAGATTTTGTTACCACCCTTGCACATCAAGCTGGGTCTGATGAAGAACTTTGTCAATGCCATGGACAAAACACAAGCAGCTTTCAAGTACCTCTGTGAAAAATTTCCAAGCTTAAGTGAAGTTAAGATAAAGGAAGGTGTCTTTGTTGGTCCTCAGATTCGTGAACTTCTTCGAGATGATGCATTTCACCGTGCACTACGTGGCAAGGAAAAGACTGCATGGAAAGCCTTCCAGTTAGTGGCAACAAATTTTCTCGGAAACAACAAGTCAGACAACTACAGGGAATTGGTGGAAAACCTCCTCAAGGCATACAAAAGTCTTGGTTGCGACATGTCACTAAAAATACATTTTTTGCGCTCTCATCTAGATTTTCTTCCACTGAACTGCAGAGCAGTGAGCGACGAGCACGGCGAGCGATTTCACCAGGACATTGCAACAATGGAGAAACACTATCAGGGCAAATGGAGCCCATCAATGCTTGCAGACTGTTGCTGGACAGTGACAAGAGATGCTCCAGTTAATGAATACAAGAGACAAGCCAAGAAGCGCCGAGTAGACACTGAATAAGGACTAAACTATGTACTTATATATACATAATAGTTTTTTTACTTTTGTTTCAATTTTTTTTAATTTATATAACCCTTTTGCTGTTTTTTAAAGTGGTACATAAACAGGACAGGTGAAATATTATCATGTAAAGCAACCATAAACACATGAAAAGTTCTAGGTTTACAATTTATGATTAAAACTCTACTATGTACACAATATACATAGATGTAAAATGTAAAAATTTAAATATCTTGGAAACAGTAGCCAATCAGTTGTTTTAATTGTCATATTTGAATTCAGCACATCAAAATCCCTAATAAATAGCATATTTTATCTCTGAAGCAGACGACTTCGAAAAAATTGTAGACTAGTGTTATCTAAGTAAAAATATTGATATGGAGAAATGTTGTTCCTGGTGTATCATTTCTTTTGTGTACAAGCTTACTGTAGTATCATTTATTTTCATGGTTTTGTAAATAAAGACATGTTCGTGGGTACTTGCCGTATATACTCGCATATAACCCCGTTCGCATATAAGCCCCCCCCCCAACTGAATAGGTAAAAACAGTAAAAAGTACATGACCTGTGCATAAGCTGACCCATGAAATATTACCTGTAATTTACTAGTAACTATATTGCTTCCATTTTCGTGCAAGTCTAAACAACCTGTATTTGTATTATATTTTGTGTTTTGCTGTATTAACACTATGTTTGATGCAATAAAAGTTTTGATTTGATTTATATTTTCTTTTTCCATCGGCCAGATCTAATTCCTAAGTGATATTTCCCATGTTATCTGCCAGTGCATGTGGGCTGATGAGCCTGTGGTTTGTAAAAGCAGCACTTGCTGACTTTGTTTTCAAGATGACAATCCTTTTGATTGGAGCCGCGAATTTGATACTTGTTCAGTGCCAAGTAGAGTCCTGCACGTCTTACAAAGATATGTTAGACCTTAATCCCTTAGCACCCTCTTTGTTTTCCCACATTACAACCCTTTGATTGAGCCATGTAGTTGATACTTGTTCAGTGCCAAGTAACAGAGCATAGTTATTTGAACTCCCTGTGATCTTGCTGCACAAATGACACCCGTTCAGTTGCATCCTTTAATAGATTTCACAGACTGTATGATCGAAGTGTCACTTAAGAGCTCAAGCTCAGTCTCCACATAAGCACCTGCATATGACAGTAAAGACGAGGAATTGGAGTTGGACAATATTTATGATGACTAGAAAATGATGGAGGATTTCAGCACTATAATTGGTCACTCAGACGATGCAGATACATTCTTGGGTTTTGTACCAGATGACATTAGTAAGTGACCTTTATAGGATACTCTGAATCACAAAAGTGTGGACTTGACTTTCATTGTTTATTTGTGAGACTTGTGGAATTAACATATTATGGGATATTGTGAATTGGATTATTCTGTGCTACAATTTTTATGCTGGTATGTGACCTATGATAGAATCCATGGATTTATCGGATCAGTGGATTTAAAATGTCAATCATTATAGATTTCTATGGATTTTTTATGACATGAAGATGAACAAAATGTAAGTTGTCAATTTATTTATGACATATTCCACTTGATGATATACCTAATTGTATTTTACACTGGTTTTGTCTTTATTATTCCTAACTATGTACCTATCTATCCATCCATTCTCCTCCAATATATACTGGGAGTCAGCGCGAAAACTTAAAAATGTTCAAGTTTAGACCTTGTCCTGCAGATAAGCCGCTGCCCCCCCCCCCCCCCACCTTCTTCCAGGCTTTAATTTTTTCCTAAATTATTCGGCTTATACACAAGTATATACGGTAAATTAGTGGTTTTGCCTGTCAAAGCTTCATATTAGTAGGTACTTAATTTCGTGGTTTAACTTCCACAAATACCCAAAATAAAGAATACAAAAGAATAAAACTATGCCAACGCAAACAGCGGTCACTTGAATGTTTAAAACAATACTACCACATGTATGAGCACAAATCAAAGACCTGTAAAGATCAATCACTTACACCGTTTTTTTTGTCTGAGTGCTCCACATCAAAGGAAGCCGATGCCACCAAAGTGCAAAGATGTTAACTAAATTGAAAGACAGTGAAATCACTCCTTTGTTTGTGCCTGTCTCATGTACAGACCAACTTCAACCACTAGACTTGACAATAAATAAAGAGTACAAAGAAGAATTAAAATCACACTTCTACAACTGGTAAACAGGTCATGGAGGCCATCACGGAAAAGGAAGATGTTACTGGCTACAATCGGTACACTGTATTAGTGAACCTGCAACTTCATTAATCAAGCCAATTCATGCTGAATGGATAATTGCAGCTCATATGACAGTGGGTGAAATATTAGACCTAATTATCATTGGTTTTGAGAAAGCTGGACTTGTTTAATTCTGCAATTTATGGATTATTTACTTGACAAGCATTTGTGTGTACCATGAGACTCGATTGACACGATGTTGATATAGTGTGAGCTTTAATACTCTGCTGTAATATAGTGTATATACATAGTGTTTCATTAATAATAGTGCTTCAAGCAATAGTTGCAGTATTTACATCTTTTGGATTAAAAATGCATGGGTAAAATGAAATGTGCTTTTAGGAGGATTAAAATTTTTCAGCAACAGTTGTACTTGAATGAAGGATCAATTTAAATAAGTATTAAATTTAATTTTCACATACTAGTATTTTTTATTATTCTTTTTTTTATTTTCAGCATTACTAGTGTTTGAATACCTTATGCTTTTTCTTGTTTCTCTCTGTCCTTACTTATCTCACATATCGATTTAAGACAGTGAGTGGAAATTACAGCTACCAGATACCTTATCGATACGTGTGCATTGAAACAATATAAAATGCTTTATAATTCTTTTTTCAAAGGGTTACAATAAAACAAGTCTAAAAGCTGATATTTTATTATCAGATTATGGTATTGACATTGATTTATCAAATACTAGTAGCTTTGTGTTAATTTCTAGGAACAAAACACAGGGGGGGGGGGGTCATCATCATATGTGGCTAATTTTTCATGGGGTCTTTAAATTCTTGGTTCGGGGCAAAAACAAAAATCACAAAAACTGGTCCCCCATGAAAATTTCTGATACTACACTATTATATACTTGCATTTGCACTATATAAGTTTGTCTGAGCAAAGCGTACCTGACACATTTTTTTCTTGCACTTTAACATGAAGAAGATTAATAATTTCAGCACTTCTAATTTTTCTGTATATTCAATAAAGAGTGATTATGAGCTGTAGATAATTATTTTCAGAAGAAATTCTCATCATTTTCTTCAAGCCCATGTTTATGGAAAAGTGGGACAAAGTGGTAGTTTGTCTCACAGTAGCATGGTTGTTGATAACAGTTTTGCTGTGGTTTGGCTTAAAGTTTTTCATTTAAGTGTCAGTTCACCATGTGGGCCATGGCCTTTTGTATGGAATATACTTTGTAAATAAATACTGTGTATACTCGCTTATAAGTCGAGTCCATCAGTGAACAACATAGACCAAAATATGCTGTTGCATAATGCGCCTTGGCAGATCAGGGTCTGTTTTTGTATGTTCTACTGATTACTTCTAACAAACTGCATAGACCCAGATCTACTGGCGCATTATGCGACATCAGATCTGGGTCTGTGCAGTTTGCAGTTGGACTCATACTTATAAGCGAGTTTAGACGGTACTGTGCAAAACAAAATGGGTCAGCAATCAATGCTTTAGAGATACTGTGAATTAACAATTTTTCATGGGGTATCAATTTTCGTAGATTTTATTGTTGCTACAAACCATGAATTTAAGGACCCAATTAAAAATGATCCTTACAGAAACAACCGAAAATTGAAACCCACAAAAATAAATGCATTTACAGTAGGTCATATTCATAGAAATACAGGCTGTACAGCACTATTCATTGTATTTTGTAAGTACATTTTGATGACTTTAGTTAAGTAAGTTAAGCAGAGGAAAAGCATGAGTTTGGGGATAATTTAAGTTATAAATTGTAAAAAATGACATTTTACATTGCAGCTGGATGTAGAAGCCTAGAAGACTGAGAAATAGAGAGAATTTTCAAATTTGTTTTATATTTTGACATCGGGATTTCTTCCTGAAAGGGCCTGATGCACCCTCATGCATGTTGTACAAGTAACTAAAGGAGGCGGGAGCCATAGTGGCTCAGTGGTAAATGTGCCAGGCTTGCAACCAAAAGGGTGTGGGTTCGAATCCTACTATCAGACCAGCCAGGGTTGGCTGCTGTTGTGTGTCCTTCGGTAAAGCACTTTACTCCAATTCTCCCAGCACTAAATAATCTACCTGTGTTGCTGTGCCATAAAACACTAAACCAAACCAATCCTTAATGCCTTCTATTATCAAATAGCATCAGTTACTGTATGAAAAATAAACAGAGATCTCGACAAAAAATGAAGGTTTAGTCTATTATTGTGACAGCAAACAGATTTTCTTAGAAACCTGCCATCATATTAATTTCTCTATTTTTTTTCAGGATCAGTAGTACAGCATTAAACAATGAGTTCTTTACCAAATCGTGTCAAGAGTGGAGAGAGAGATTAAAAGAAGGTTGGTGCTGGATTTGCTATCTATATCTGTATCCATTATCAAAGGTTGCATTCTGTATTGCAATAATGATGTTCTCATTTGCCAGTGAACTTCTGGCATGGTCGTGCATTGTCTGTCAACAGTTGCTATTTTCAACCTCTTCTCAGAAACCACTGGAGCAATTTTAACCAAACTTTGCAGAGAGCATCCTGACATGAAGGACTTTCAAGTCTATACAAATGATGCCAATCCACAATCAAATACGACTGCCATTACTAAAAATAGAAAAATCTTAAAATAAATCCTTATCCAAAACCACTGAACAGAAGTTGACTAAATTTGACAGAAAGCATACAGGCTTAAAGTCCTCTCAAATTTGTACAAATGATGACAGTCCACCATGAAATAAGGCCATGGTTACTAAAAATGGAAGACCTTTCAAATGACTTAATTGCAGAAACTGCAAAACAGAATTTGACCCAATTTGATTAAAGCATTCTGTCATAAAGGACTTTCAAGTTTGTACAAATGATGCATTTCCACCATCAAATTTGGTCACTGTTACTAAAAATAGAAAAACATTCAAATGACTTATACTCCAAAACTGGTGAACAAACCAAATTTGACAGAAACATGAAGGCATTTTAATTTTATGCAAATGATGCTGATCCATCATCAGATATGGCCACCATTACTAAAACTAGAAAGAACTTCAAACAGCTTTTCTAATAAACCGTGGAACAGAATTTGACAGGTTTGACAGAATCAAAGCTTTTCGGTTTTATACAAGTGATGCTAATCCACCATGAAATATTGCCAACATTACTAAAAATAGAAACACCTTTATATGACTTCTTCACAAAAACTGCTGAACAAAACTTGAATTTGAACAGAATTGGACCAATTATGACTTTAAGTTGCATGAAAGCCTTTTAAGTTTAATAAACTTTATGCTGATCTGCTATCAAATTTTGCTGCAGTTACTAAAAATAGAAAGACCTTAAAATGATCATTTCTCAAAACCCGGTCAACAGAAGTTTACCAGATTTGATAGAAAGCATCATTTCATAAGGTCTTTCAAGTTTGCAGAAATAATGCTGATCTGCCACCCAATGTTCCTGCCATTACTAAAACAAAGGGGAAAAACGTTAAATGTCAGAAAGCATCATACTGACCCAGATTTCTTGGCAAGCTGCCCTGGCATTTGGCTTTGAGATAGATGTCTATCTGTTAGGTGAGTGTTCTCAAGCCCCCGTTTGCATCTTGTTTTTATGACATTCTCCCATCTGTCTTTCTCTCCCTCTCTCTTACATTGAGTTTTTTTGGAATATACAAGAATAAATCTTACAAAATGTGGTTATAATTCTGACAAATATCATGTTCATATTATCAAATTTCACCTTGAAAACAGTGTATTATGGACGTTTTTACAGTTTTACTGTAAGTTGTTCTCAAAACATTTTTTTTGGCAACAACAGGACCAAAGGACTTAACTGGCAGTGATGAAATTTAGGATTCCATCTTTTAGCACACTTGGCTATACGGCCAAGTTTGCTTATGGTATATGGCCTTGCTTCCATAGTGTGTCCATCAATGCTGGCTATTTTCAACTTCTCAGAAACTTCTTGACCAGTTTCAATGAAACTTGGCAGAGAGCATTCTGGCAAGTAGAACTTCCAAATGTGTACCAATGTTCCTAATCCACTGTCGAGTATGGCCACCATTACAAAAATAGATAAACCTTTGAACAACTTCTTAAAAACTGCACAACAGAATTGGACCAAATTTAACTAAAAGCATTTCTGCCTAAAGGTCTATCAAATTTGTACAAATGATGTGAAGGGTCAACAGAAGAAAATTTTTAAATCATAAGCCTGAGGGTCTGGAGGTCCTGTTGGTGGCCAATGTAGGGTCGCAGCAACAAAAGGCTGGGAACCACTGATCTAATACTACAGCATGTGAGAATTCGCTCAGCAATTGACTGCATACTTATGTGATTATATCAGAATGTCACATCATACAGTTACTGTTTGGTGACAGGTGCAAGTCTCCAAAAAGAGGTACTGTAGAATCATTTATTTTCGTGGGGCTCAATTTTCGTGGTTTTGTAAAAAAAAAGACATTTTCGTGGTATTTAAATTCATGGTTTTGCCTGTCAAAGTTTGCATATTACTAAGTGTTTAATTTCATGGTTTAACCTCTACAAATAGCCAAAATAAAGAATAAAAAAGAATAAAACTATGCTGACGCAAACGGCGGTCACTTAAATGTTTATAACAATACTTTCACATGTATGAGTACAAATCAAAGACCTGACAAGTTCAATACTGACACCGTGTTTTTGTCCACACAAATAAAACACATGTCAAGATCAATCACTTACACCGTGTTTTTGTCTGAATGCTCAACATCAAAGGAAGCCAATGCAGCCAAGAACACTAAGTCAATTGGTTATTAAAGTACATCTGTATGATCTCTTACTTAAACCACTGTCCATGAAGTGAACAAAACACGTGACTGGCTGCCCTTTGCTCAATGCAATCAGCAGGCAGTGGCAATATTTGATGTGTTTAGAGCCCATCAATGTGAGAAGATGCTAATTAAATTGAAAGACAGTGCAATCACACGTTTGTTTGTGCATGCCTCATGTACAGAGCAACTTCAAACACTAGACTTGACAATAAAGAAAGAGTACAAAGAATATATAAAATCACACTTCCACAACTGGTATGCTAAACAGGTCATGGAGGCCATCTCGAAAAAAGGAAGATGTTACTGGTGACGATCACTGATTGCAACCTCATTAATCAAGCCAATTCTGGCTGAAGGATAATTGCAGTTCACGCGACAATGAGTGAAAGATGGGACCTAATTATCAGTGGTTTGGAGAAAGCTGGACTGGTTTTATTCTTCAATTTGGGGATTATTTACCTGACAAGCATTTGTGTGTACATTGAGACTTGATTGACACGATGTTGATACAGTGGCTTGTCCAAAAATCAGTGAAGTGTGAGCTTTAATACTCTGCTGTAATTAGTGTATATACATAGTGTTTCATTAATAATAGTGCTTCAAGCAATAGTTCTAGTATTTTACAGGCTTATTGTTCTATTGGATTAAAAATGCATGAATAAAATGAAATGTGGTATCAGGAGGATTTAAATTGTTCCACAACAGTTGTACTCATGTGAAGGATCAATTTGAATAAGTATTAAGTTAAATTTTCATATACTAGTATTTTTTATTATTCTTTCTTTCATTTTCAGCATTACTAGTGTTTGAATACCTATGATTTTTCTCTATCCTTACTTATCTCACATATCGATTTAAGGCAGTGAGTGGAAATTGCTATCGGATATTGAAAGAATATAAAATGCTTTATAATTCTTTTTTCAAAGTGTTAAAATAAAACAAACACGTGTAAAAGCTAATATTTTAATTACAAATTACAGTATTGACGTTGACTTATGATATACTAGTAGGTTCCTTAATCTCCAGGAACGACACACAGTAAGAAAATGAGCGGGGGGAGGGGGGGCCGTCATCATCATATGTGGCTAATTTTTCATTGGGTATTTAAATTTGTGGTTCGCGGCAACAACAAAAATTGCTCCCCCACGAAAATTTCTGATACTACAGTATTAATTGTGCAAGATAAATACCTCTTTTGCTCTGTAAATTGTATTAGGGAGACAAAAGGGTTTCATGTTAGAATTGCTAATCCTGCCTTGTGCATTCATCACAAGTGAGACAAATATAGAAAAAGTTAGAAAAAATAAATAGATTATATCAGAAAGTGTTTTATCTCACAAGACATCAGTACTGTTAATATTTTTATTTTTGCCATTTTCTGGTTACAGGAGAGTTTACTCCTGAAAATCAACAGAGGATCAAAATGGAAGTGGAAAGAGAACAAAGTAAAATTGATCCTTGGAAGGTAAGTATGATGGATATACATTTGTCCCTCATTATAAAGCCCTCATCATATGGCAGTCCATCGTATAGCATCTATATAGATCCCATTAAATTGCTTTTAGTTTTATTAATCTTGTTTCACCTTATTTTGGATCTTAGCTAATAAAAACCAGTTGAAGTGTGTTCACACAGGTAACTTAAACATTATTTATTTTGGTAAGGTTTTCTTCACAACTATACCTCATTATGACATATGTCCATATAATATGGCTTTGCTTATAATGCAGTACAGTTATAGTGAGGAAACTCGGTACATCAGCAGCATGCAGGAGGTATAGTATACTTTTCAGAGTGTTTTCTGTGCATGTAGACTGAATAACTTTCATGATGGACATCTTTGAGAGTGTATGTCAGCATCTTCCACTACAGCTTGATAAGGTTTGTATGTGATAGAAAACAATCGTTGATAAAGGCAGAAGTTTGATCACCTCAGTTTAAAAATTATCATTCAGCAGAAAAAGCAAGCAAACTAACAATTAAAAACTATCACTGTTGGAGCTGGTTACAGGAGAGGGTCTTTTAGCTCTTTCTAGTCAAATCCCTATAACATGTAGAATTTTTTAGGGCCCAGCATTGAAATCAAGGAGCCCTGTAGTTATCACCTCTCCCATCTGTCTGTCCATTCACACTTCTTGTAACCACGATAGCACTGCAAACTTTATGCACCATTGGATACCATTTGGTAAGGTGAATTGCCTATTACATGTAGATGTGCCTTTTAAAGGTTTTGTCTTTTCAGATCCATATTTTTTGACTGAGTTATTGTCCTTTTTCATCAATTTTAAATCCTCAGATCCTTGTAACCAGCATAGTTTAGGAACCATTCAACATATTCTGATGTAATTTGGTGTTTACATTGTCTCTTAAACCTAGATGTCCCTTTTATGTGTTTTGTATAGTCAAATCCATTTTGGATAGAGTTTTGTTCCGTGACAATTAGCTTCATATCTTCACATGGAATGTTGTTTGTAACTGGCATAGTTCAAGAACCATTTAATGTATTCTGATGCAATTGGGTATGAACATTGTTGTATGGACTTAATGTGTCTTATTATTGGTTTAGTCTCATCTTCTCCATTTTGGACCAAGTTATTGTCCTTGTCAAGCAATTTTTGTGACTTGGAATGTTGCGTGCAGTTAACATGATGCAACAACCATTCAACATATTCTGATACAATTTGATGTGACCATTGTTTCATAGACCTAGATGTGCCTTTTATGGGTTTTCTCTTATCTGCACCATTTTGGACAGAGTAATGGCCCTTATTGATCAACTTCATATTTTTACATGGGATGTTGCTTGCACTGGTGAGACCTTTGAAGGAGTTGAATTTGAAGCATTCCACAAAACGATTTATTGATCTCATGGTCATGAATGTCCTTCTTCACCTAACATTAGTTTTCCAATACAAGTTTTTCTGTTTAAGGTCCTACAGAGCAAATTGTAGTGTGTGGGTTCCTTTACAATGCACCCATCACTAATAGCTCTGGCATTTAGAAAGTTATCCTCAGCTGATGGACAGACTTGAACTTGTTCTTAGTTGATGGACACGTGGAATTTTTGTTTTCTGCACAATAAAATAATACCAGCTGCATTTACCATATGTAAAATTAGACGAGTACGATTTTGATTTTGGCAAGTGCCAAGCTGTCTGTAAATATATAATGCAGAAGATGGTACTTTCACCAGAATTGTGAAATAAACATTTAAAATCTTGAAAGGACCCATGATAATGCATTGTTTTTGTTCTTTCAGGCCAAAAATTTTGAACCTATCTGGGGACAAAAGTGAGTAGACATATTGTCAAGTTACCTTGTATTCATACATACTTGTATATAGAATTGGATTTTTTGTACCTGCCATGAATATGGCAGAGGCATTATAGTGTTAGGCTTGTCTATCCTGAATGTACATTCATGTTTATGTATACCCAAAACCTTTTGTGACCAAACTAATCATGTATCTATCCATGAACTGTGTTAAGACTTGACAGATATTATTGACATGTGGTCAGCATGTGCATGTAAGGTCAAATGAACTTACGGTATGGTTCATTATCTGTTGTGTATATTGTGTCATCCTTCATCCATTCAGAGTTGTTATTTATAGCTTCTCAAAACCTACATGACCAGTTTACTCTTGATTTAACAGAGAGCATTCTGGCATCAAGGCCTTTCCAATTTATTCATTGGATGCCGATCTGTTATCCAGTATGGTTGCTGTTACTGAAAATGTAAAAATCTTGTAAGAATTCTTCACAAAAACTGCTCAACAGAATTTAGCAAATTTGACAGGGCTTTCAAATTTGTACAAAAGATACCAATCCATCATCAAATATGGCCACCATTACTAAGAGCAGAAATACCTTAAAATGACTTTTTCTCAAAAACCACTTGACAGAATTAAACCAAATTTGACAAAAAGTATCCTGGCATAAAGGGTTTCTTGTTTTGCATAAATAATGCTGATATGCCACCAAATATGAATGAAAACTACTATGCCATTACTGAAAAATAGAAAAACCTGTAAATGACTTCTTCTCAAAAACCACTCAGCAGAATATCACCAAATTTGATAGCATCCTGGCATAGAGGGTTTTCAGTTTTCTGCAAACCAGGCCAAGCTGCCATCAAATCTGGCCACTGTTACTAAAAAAGAAGAACCATTCAACAACTGTTTCTCAAAAACCACTTAACAGAATTTGACCAGATTTTACAGAAAGCATTCTGGCATAGTGGGCTTTCAAATTAGACAAATAATGCTGATCCACAATCAAATAAAGCTGCCAGTACTAATAATAGAATAACATTTAAACAGCTTCTGAAAAAACTGAACAACAGATTTTCACCAAATTTGACAGCATCGTGGCATAAAGGGCTTTCAGATTTGTTTGATTGCTGCCAATCCACAATCAAATATGGTATTGTTACTAAAAACAGAAAAACCTTTAAATGACTTCTCAAAACTACTCAACACAATTAACCAAAACTGTCAGAAACCATCCTTTTTACAAATGATCCTCTTCTGCCATCAAATATGCTGCCAATCCTAAAATTTGAGAAACCTTCAACTGACTTCTTCTCAAAAACTGCTAAGAGTTGGACCAAATTTTGGCTGGGCATTTTGGCATTAAGGGCTTTAAATTTATAAAAACGATGCCTCTATGGCTGCTGCTACACAAAATTTACAATCCTGTAACTTCTCAAACATCATTTAAATTTGTCCAAATGATGCCAGTCTGCTATTAAATTTGGTTGCTGTTACTAAAAACAGAACAACCTATTATTAACTTATAATAAACCGCTTATCAGAATGCGACCAAATTTGAAACAAAGTATCCTAACTTGAGGCCCTTTCAATTTTTGTTACAATCATGCATATCCACTATCAGATAAGGCGACTGTTACTTAAATCAGAAAAACATTTACAAAACTTTTATCTCAAAAAACCGCTCAACAGAATTTGAACAACTTTGACAGAAAGTGTCCTGGCATATGTCTTTCAGTATTGGACAAATATTTTGCTGATGTGCCATCAGATGTAGATGAAGCTACAAAAACTAGGGAAATCTTGAAACAGTTGTTTTTATATCGTATGCAAACAACAGCATTGAAAAAATTTCAACAGAAAGCATCCTACTAACCCTGATTTCTTGGCCAACTGCTCTTGCATTGGCTATCAGGCAGATGTCAGACAGATGAACTATCTCAAGCTCACTTGTTTGCTTATATTTTCCCCTTGATGGATTTTGTTCATACTTGGGATAAATCATTATGATGCCAAGACAATTCATTCTGTGACATGCACTTTTGTTCCTTTGACCTTGGAATCAGGGTCAGTCATAGAAAATTTGTGTTAAAGTTTTGGTTAGTTTTTTAAATTGATTATTTTTCCTACATGCTTTGATGGATTTTGTTCATACTTGGAATGACCTTGGGGTCAATGTCACATTCATAAAACATCTGCATTATGGTTTTGGTTAAAAGTTTTTTATGTTGCTTACATTTCCTAAACCCCTTTATGGGTTTTCTTCATACTTTGAATGAATCATTATGAAGCTAAAACAGTCCATTTTGCAATATGCTTACTCAACCTTTTGAGGCTGGGGTCAAGGTTGCTCATTTTACAGCAATGCTTCAATCATGGGCTTGACATACAGACCCTGACCCTGTTGTTTTAGAGTTATGCCTCTATTATCCATTGACTCACCTCTGGGTTCGAGTCTCCAGCTCGGCCAACGTTGGTATGTGAGAAAGCTTGCCAGTAGCTTCCCGTGGGTCGGTGGTTCTTCCCAGGGTTTTCTCGGGGTTCGTCCTCCACCAAAATATACTGGCTGCCATGTATAGCCTATCATGTGCTGAAAAATGGCATTAAACCCATAACAACCAATCAACCAACTATTATCCATTGAAATTGTTCTTTTGCATGTTCATACATACATGCTACTTGCATACAGTTTCTACCTTAACCACTATTTTCAAAGAACTGGGGGTGGAGGTGGTGGCATCCATGTCCTATGGACAGATTTCTAGGTTGTATTTTTAAAAAAATATTTATAGAGGCATCTTCGCTTAGGATATGACATCCAATACCTTGTCAGTTTACAAATCTGGTAGGAACTCCCTGTACATCAAACATTATGTAACCAGTAGATCCTCATTAGGGCACTATGATCATCAATTTATTCTTCTATGTCATTACACTGGTTGGTTTTTTTCTTCACTTTTTGTTATACGCCTGCCAAAAAGTAGAGCTTATAATGTTACAGCATCGCCCATTGGTCTGTATGTACATATGCACATCCATCCATCTGTTACCTTTTTTATTTCCACACATTAACTTTAGTTTTACACCATATATCTCTACCAAATTTTGTGGACAGCTTGCATTTGGGTAAGGAAGAAGCCTATTGATTTTAGGGTCACTGTGACTGAAAGAAGAGAAATGGTGTCTGTGCATTTGTTCTACATCACAGACCTGAATCAAGTTTTGTGAACAGCTTGCACTTGTGGTAAGGAAGAAGCCTGGTGATTTTGGGGTCAAAAGGTCAAAGTCAAGGTCTCTTTGATTGAAATAAGAAAAATGGCTCCCACATGATAACTTTTGTTCTCCAGCACAGACCTAGACTGAACTTTGTGGATGGCTTGCACATGGAGTAAGAAAAAGGCCCATCAGTTTTGGTGTCCAAAGGTAAAGGTCATTGTGGCTGGAAAATGAAAAATGGTTTCTGCATAAAATTTAGTTCTCGACCATGTACCTTCACCAAAGTTCAGTGAAGCCTTACACTTTGGGCTAGAAGAAGTCTGTTGATTTGGGGGTCAAAGGGTTATAATTCAAGGTCACTGTGACTAAAAAAAAGAAAAAGGTTTTTTTTCTTCTTCATATTAAATTTAGTTCTAAACCATGCAACTTGACCAAAGATCGTGGAGGGCTTGCACTTAAGATAAGAAAGAAGCCTGTTGATTGGGATCAAAGATCAAAGGTTAAGGTCATTGTGACTTGAAGAAAAATGGATTTTGCACACAAACTTTTGTTTTGGAATAAGTTTCTTGACCAGACTTAGTGGATGGCTTGCACTTGGAATAAGAAAAAGAAATGTAGATTTTGGGGTTTAAAGGTGTAAGGTCAAGGTCAAGTGTTATAAGAAATAATGGTTTCTGCTCAGTAAATTTAGTTAAGACTGCTTACCTTGATGAAAGGTCAAAATCATTGAGAATCTCCAGAGTCAACACATACCCAACAAGTGACTATATAGAGGAGTGTTTAACACGGGCTGGGTGAGTAATTTACTGTTCACAGTACTCTTGTTTGTAAAGTGATGAAACTTTCTGTTTGGATATATATGAAGTAGTAATATACATCTCAGACAAAACTTTTATTCCATGTCTTTGATGTTAAGGTTGTATTTACACAAATCACCATTTCAGGCTATTTAGCTTAAGTCGTTGCTGATTTATTTGTCTTGTCTTTGAAGCAAAAGTGAAATATTAGTATCCTTTTTCAGCTGTTGATGGCAGTATCAACATAAAGAGTTTCTTTGTTGGTACTAGTGATTGCCAGAATTTCCTGAGGCAATCAAAATTGTTAGATAGTAATTTATTTCAATTCAAACAATCAATTTAATGATTAAAAAATACAGGAGTTTGAGCTTCTCTCAGCTGATTTTCAACATGCAGTTACTGAAGTCCACTAGTGCAACATATTTTTGATCTTGTATAAACAATCTAAGGAAGTGAATACCTTAAGAAGAGAACTTGCAGAAATGCATAATTTGGCATATATTCAAATGCTTATCAGTTAAAAAAGAAAAAAAATTAAGATAAAGAGGTGAACTATTGATGAAAGCACATCTAAATAATGGGTGAAGATTAAAGGTGAATTTGAGCAAGACCCAGAATTGAATATTCAGCATAGCTGCAGTACTTTTTCTGGTACACAAAAGAATTGAACATGGTGTTGTTTTTTTAAGAAAACAATATAAGGACTTTTTGGAAAACTGTAATGCCAACCTGGTGGATTAAAGTGTTGCATTAATTTTTGAAAGTCAGATAAAGGGAATGTACATCATAGAGCAGTTTGTAGTTCAGACACTGCTGAACAGAATCTTTTTTTCCAAATGTTTCATATGATTTTGAAATATAAATCCACAGGGTTCTGTAAGTGATTATATCTACAGAAAGTTATAAAAACAACAAATATAAAAGTAAATATATAAATAAATTTTCCTAATTTCAGAACTTTAACAGATGTACCGAAAGCATCAAGCTCTACTCCAGTTCCGAAAGCTTCATCTCCACTGAAAGTAAAGGCTGTGAAAAAATCTACATTAGTGTCCACCATGTTAAAACAGAGGTCCATATCACAGACTGTGCTTGGAAGTGCTGTGTCTCACACACCCTCCCCATTAACCCAGACTGTATCTGTGTCACAGGGAGGCCTGCTTATGAAGGTTCAGACATCCAAACATACCTCGGTTAGTGTTGGAGAAGACAAAACTGTTTCCAAATTAATATCTGCTCCAGTTTTGCAGCAGGCATTAAAGCGACCTGCTCTTAACAGTCTGTTGAGTGAAAGTGATCATGAATCACTTAGTGTAGCTAGTCCTCCTAAGCAGCAGAAACTATTGATCCAAACACCTATTCAGCATCTGCAGCACAAGCAGCCACAACAAGCCCAGGCTAAAACACTGGCACAGATCCGTGCACAAACTCAAGCGGCCAGGATGCAGAAAGTTCAGCAAGCAGAGGGCAGAATGATAGCCTCGCAGGCAGGTGTTACAGTAACACATGTAAATCTAGTACAACAAGGACATGTTCAGTCTCCCGAGAGGGAGGGTCAGACACAAAAAATAGTTGTTCGGAGTATGCAGCCAACCCCTCTACGTTCACCATCCGGAACGCGGACTCTTGCACAAATCAAAGCTCAAACTCAAGCAGCCAGAGCACAAGGACAAGGGCATACTAGGACTTTAGATCAAATTAAGGCTCAGACAAAAGCTAGGGTGCAGATGCACACTCATTCCCAACAACAGGTCGAAGCCCAAGCCAAGCTCCATGCCCATCTACTTGCCAAGGCTCATGGTATTACCTCACCCACAACTACCTCCTCTAGGATACATATTCCAAATATTATCTTACCACCACAGGGTCGGCCAAAACAGACTATCAAACTCCCAAGCACAAAGTCAGACAATTCCTCTGAAGGTGTGAACCTTAAAAGATCAATGGAAATTTGTAAGCAGGCTTTGGCACAAAGTCAGAGAAATTCAGGTAGTAGTATGGTGTCTTTACTTCCAAAAGGGGCTTCATCTGAGTTAAGTGATAGTAAGGAGATTAGTAATGTTCAGTCTCATCCGACACAGCAACAAGGGGCTGGTCAGATTAGTTCCAGAAGCAACAGCCCAACTATGAAACAAAGTGCCTCAAAAGTATTGTTTTCACAAGGAAAACAGACAAGTATTGCTGGTGACACTGCTAGAAGTGGAATCTCAACAACAGCAAATGCAGCATTTAATACCTCTGTCTTCGGTGCAGTGCCTCATAACTTAGGTGTATCAGTTGTAAGTGGAGCTGCAACTCAGAAAGGTGGTGGTAGCTCTGAGGTATCTTTTGTAGTTCTTCCACAAAGTCATTCTGCCCCAGGAAATTCAGGAACCTCACAACATGCGACAGTATTCACAGTGCCTGGAGGACAACAGTTTATTGTCACCTCTGCTCTGGCTAACAGTGTGGCAGGGTCCACCCAGACTCTGTTACAACAACTGATGCAATCTGGTGCTAGAATAGTTTCCAATAAGACTTCAGCTCCTCAGAGAGCTGCTAGTGCACCACCACAGAACAGAATTCAAAGGATACCAACCCCAGTGGGGACAATAGTAAGATCTGCTAGTGTTGGGACTACAGATTCTGGTGAACAAGGAGATCAGTCAAATTCCAGTAGGAATCAGGATGTTGTTTTACAAATTCCACAGGATCAGGTGAATTTTTTATCCAAGACTGGCACTGCTACAGTACTAGGCCGTGATGGGTCACGGACAGATAATCGGCCTGTAGTTGTCACATCTTTTGATGGTGACATGTCTAAACTAGTCGTATCTGGAGGAATCCAGATCAACTGTGGTAGTGCCAAGACAATGTCTCAGTTCATAGTTGGTTCAGAGGAGACCCAGGGAGGAAAGATCATAACCGAGTCTGTATCAGGCTTGAATATTCCAACTGTCAGTTCTGCCAACAATGTGCATGTCATTTCTGCTGGCAGCAAACAACCAGATGTTGGTGGCAACTCAATACTGATACCAACTTTCAGCATGACTAGTGTTTCAACAGCAACATCAGCTGCCCTGACAGGTCAGCCTACTTCACAAAGTAACTGTGCATGTAGCCTGAAAGCAATGGTCATGTGTCGGAAGTGTGGTGCATTTTGTCATGATGATTGCATTGGACCTTCAAAACTGTGTGTTACTTGTCTCATCACTACATGAGATTTGATGTTACTAATGCGAGTCCCTACATGTTATCTTGTGTGATAGCCCTTGCATGCTTTTTTTTTTAATTATCACAAATCAATTTACATTTTGCTTTGTTGTAGTCATTTACCTAAACCACTATTGCAAATTGTTTCTAATGTTGAGTATTTAGCCAAAATAGCAATTGGCTATTAATTTTTCCACACTATCTTGTTTTGGTTATTGTGTTTTTTTCTTCTCGATCCATTATAAAGAAAAGGCAAACATCGTGATTACCAGCAAAGTTTACATTTTTTTTGACAAGTTTGGTTACTGCTGGAAATTTATTAGTTTAAACCTTGGTTTCAGTAATATAAAGGCCAAGTAAAGAAATTAGATTAACACCCCTGAATATATTAAATGTATGATGGAATAGTATGAATTGATAATTTGATATTTGAAAAATTCTCAGGAAATCAATTTGTTGTATTTGTATATGCACAAAATTTGGTACATATTAGGTGTATTCCATACCAAATGTGTGGAATATTATCATGCTTACATAAAATCCAATATTTTTTGCTCACTTTTAAAGACCTGTCTCTGCAATTTCAAAGTAACCATCAGATCTTGCATTTTATTCCCCTTTAACGTTATTTTGATAGCTATTCAAAACTTGAGATAAACAGCATATTTGCTTATTTTACACAAACAAATGAACCAAAAACATGTACAGAAAATCTTAAATTCATTAAAATTACAAAAACAATTTAATTTTAAGCATTGAGTTCAAAGTTGCCATCATATTGCTGCTGCTATAAGCACGGTCCTTTTTTTATTATGGCACATTTGATCAATATCAATTATGCTATAGGGACAAGTTCTAGATGTTTCGTTCACATTTGAAATTATATTTCTTGATCACCACTGATCACTGTGGGAACACAAATAGAGCCATATAATTGAATGCATCCTGAATTAGTCATGGTCACCAAGACATTTGATGTATTCTTATAAGCATGATTAAGTTTGATGATTAAGACCTAGTCTGGTATTGCATGTTTGTGTTTTGTGTTGTTTACAAACTAACCCATCAAATTCAAAGAAAAACTACTTTTAATTCTAACAAAATTAAAGTAAAGGAAATTTTTAAATATTTGAAAGATAAGAAAAAAGGTGCAACTTGCTAAGCCAGTCATAAATAATATACAAGAGCTGGTTATTCACTATATAGCTTTGAGTCTCTTGTCTAAATTCTTTCTTCCTCGTATTCCTCTATTTTTCATCAGAGAAATCAATGGTTTGTTGTCTGTCAACCGACTTCTGTTCATCAGTTAGCACAAGTTTGTTATCACTACTTTGCCTAAACTACTTGGAGGATTGCCAAGAAAATTTACACAAACATTCTTCCCAAAGTTTAGTTGGTCCTAAATGAAAATGGTTCTGCTCATGTATTCAATATGGCCACCACAGAAGCCATCTTGAAACTCTTGTTATTGCTACTTCTCAATGGATAGTCATATCAACATGGCATTTTTACCAAAAGTCTTCTAACAGTAAAAGAAGAAATGGTCTTATCTTGAATTACTGGAAGTTCTTTTCTGACAGTAGATCAGTCCCTTTGAGGAACTCTTGTTATGATTACTTAGCAAGACCCCCTTATTGTCTTTTTTTTTTTTTCTTTAGCCTGATTTTGTTGGAATTAAATTACAAAGTGGCAGGAATGTTCCTTGTTTAATCGCAACTATCTTCCATCATTATTTAAAGACAAGAAGGTTGTCATTTTTGTACTGCACCTGTAAACAACACTTTTGAATATAAAATTACAGAATATCCACATTGCAGTGTTGCACCTTCAGTGAGCCCTGGGGACATTATTCCACTTCAAACCGCCAGTGTCCCTAGTACTTAACAAATCCCCTTGTCTTGATCATTAATGGGGGACAAAGATAAAAAAAAATGTCCACTTGGCAGCTTAACCAAAGTGCAGCAGTGTTACTGATTTCTTCATATTCTTGTGTGCGAAGATGACAAGAGTGTGCGAAGATGACAAGAGCCCCAATTCCTCAAAAAAGCTGAATAATGTAGAAAAGCTCTTTTTAGTGGCATTGATTTAACCTGTGGTCAATTAATTGTACATTTTTCATAGCAACAGTTTAAATCCTATTTAATAAATTAGGTTTTATTTTTAGGGGTTTTATCCAAAATTATGCTATGATGTCATCACTGACATAAAAAAGAACTGCTGACTCATTCGAGTAGTTGATTGGCTTGGTTTTTATCTGTTTAAGCCTTAGATGATGATAATGAACAAAGTTCTTGTATCCTGGCATTTATGTTTTAGAACTTATTTTATTGCTAATAACATGTTGAAAGTTATTATCAAGATTTTCAAAGATAAATTTTGAGAAATTCAGTGATAATGGAATGTGAGAATTTTTTTAGGCAAGATGAAGGGTGAGACCCAAGTAAACAAAATTTGTCACCTACTGGGCAGGGGGGGGGGGGGAGGGGGAGGTCTAGCCTGGTGTAGCTTGTATCTTAAAATTATGGTTAGGGATAATATCTAGCTGGTTCTAATAAAATTGTTGAAGTTCCAAAACAAAATGTTGACAATGAAATAGCACCTCATACCAATATGAAAAGAATCTGACAATACTTAAATCTACAACAGAACTCGAGTTTTTCTCTCCATAAAGATGTATATTTGAATTTCTTAAATAGGCATCACGTGTTTCAGGTTGTTACAGGTAACACACATTGCATACCAAATTGCTTAAATTGTCGATGATATATGGTAAACAAATGCCAAAGAGAGCCCAAAGTATGTTGTGTAAAAATGACAACGACAGCGGGTACAGAATATAACTACTGTATATACTCACAAGTTGAGTCCAACTGCAAAGTGCACAGACCCAGATCTGCTGTTGCATAATATGCCAGCAAACCAGGGTCTATGCAGTTTGTTCGGAGTAATCAGTAGAACAAACAACATAGACCCTGATCTGCCAGTGCATTATGCGATGGCAGATCAGGGTCTATGTTGTTTGCAGTTGGACTAGACTTTTAAGCAAGTATAGATGGTATGCTGAAAACCTGGAGAGTACAGAATATAACTGTGCTGGAGGCTTTAACCTCCTTCATAAACTGTACATTTTTATTGACATCCCCACTCCCAGCCAAGCTGCATTGTAAACACTGAACTGAGTAATTTAAATCTATATCATTGTAGGGGTCTTGAGTAAATCTTTGGAGGATTCATATGAAAGATCAAATGAATGTAGGTGTTATTTTCCCCGTTTATCTTCAAACTCGGTACGAACATAAATGTTCCTTTAGTGCTGAAGAAAGATGGTAAGGGGCAGAAACTTGATTACCTGTTCAGTTAAATGCAGAGACAGTCTAAAAAATTTCTCAGGAAAGTGATTGGTTGACAAAAACACATGGACATGTGGCCAATTTAATTAAATTTATTTTGGATACATTGATTGCAGGTCTCCGGACTTCATCATACTAGTATATGCATGACATGTCCGACGGGACTGGCTTTTTGACTCCGAATCAGACTTTTGGAATTTCTGCTAAGCCATAAGAAACTCATCTTCTGACTTGAAAATAATTGTTTCAACTGAAATCCATACACAGGTATTAGCATCATCTTGTATGTCAGATGTATATAGCAATAGGTGTAAATGGCATAGTGGCTTTTGTGGACAGTATAATATAAACTCTACCAGGGCCAGGTACCTGGGAACTAGTTCCCAGCCTCAACCAAGTTTGGGAGTAGGACATTCAGTTTTGTGGGTAAAGAGGGGTTTCCAACAAATAGTTCTGTCATTTTCAAAAAGGCATAGGAAAGTAAAAGTGAAATAATCCCTGCACAAATTGGAATATATGCAGATGACTATGGTTTTGTATTAATGTGCAGCAAAAACAGAGTAGCAAGGTTTACTTTGACAGCAAACTGTCAATCCCTACAATTTAAATGAGTCTGTTCCAAAATCATGTCAACTGGGTCATGTACATCTTGTTGATATGAAACTAACATCTACATTACTGACTTAAAAAAAAATTAAGAATAGGATAGTGTCAGATTTGAAGCATACTGGTAATTCCATAGCTGTATAATGATTTCAAAACTTGAATAAAAAACCAAATGTGGAACTATATTGGAGTCCACTTTCCAGGCACGATTATTGGGGTGGGTGGGGGCACGATTATTGGGGTGGGTGGGGAGTGGTAATGGTTTGTGGGATTGACTACAACTGCGCCTGATAGAGTCAATATCTGACAACAGTTCACAAATGTTTCGGAGCATTTGTTGATTGGTATGTAAAGGCTTTGTTGGCTTTGATACAACCCCTATTCTATACCACATTCTTCATCAACTTTTCATATTACACGCTATCTTATCAAGAGTAGAATGAATAGAAATGCAATGTTGTGAACAATGTGATTATTCTGAATTTTGGCATTATGATTTCTTTGTGAGTTGGAGTTTGAATTTCAGGTGATTTATCAGGTTTCATCTTGTTCCCTCATACACTAATATGTTTAGAGTTGCATAGTTTACATTTGTCCTTGTTTCTTTCTTTTATAAATGAATATTCAAATACCAATTTTCTATTAGAATATTCTCAAAAAAGTGTTCTAATTCAAATGTTCGGATATTCATTTCAGCTCTTGTATGATCTGTGACACATGCTGCTGTGTTTATGGCCAGTTTGGGGGAGAGTTTGAGATTTAAAATGCTTGGGAGAGTAGAGTTGATTGCTTGGTAGGCTTGCTTGAATATCCAAATAGCTAGGAAAAACATGACAGAGGAAACTCACCTTGAATACTACAGTACATATACTCAATCTGATTAAACGGAGATCTTCTTAAAAGAAGTAGATCAGAAGGGCACTGATATGAGGTCATGGTTTGTTGATCTTTTGATTAAATAGTCAAATTACAGTTTCATATTTTTTGAAAGGGAGAATCATAATTTGGAACATATACTGTTTGTACTCACATATAATCCGGGTCCAAATGCAAACAACATAGACCCTGATCTGGCCGTCGCATAATTCGCGGGCAGATCAGGGTCTATGTTTGTTCTACTGAGTAGTCCTTTCAAACTGCATAGACCCTGATCTGCTGCCTCATTATGCGATGGCAGATCTGTGTCTATACAATTTGCAGTTGGTATTGACTTATAACAAGTATATATGGTAATTTCTAATGATAACTCTCTCTGGTCATAAAATGCAATGCATTATCTAATAGGCTGCATAAAAATAAATAGATGGGAAATTCCAAGATCACCTGAACATGAACTTTTATTGGTGCATGTCAGATCTTCCTTATGTTGGAGATCTCCATTTTAATCAGAATGTACATATATTAATCTTTCACTGTATATTTTATGTCTATTTGCTTTATACAATAAAAGCCTACTCACTCACTGGCATAGCTTATACTTCTGCTGTAATTTAACATATATTTCCTCTATAGTTTCAGTATACATACATACAGTTAACATCATATAGTTTCTATGAACTTCTTTTTCTGCACATGTGCCTGAATACAGAAATTGGATGCTAAGCATAGTATTGCTTTGATGTTTATATGTATAAATGACATCATTTAATCTTTGTCATGTAGACATATACAAAATCAGTATTCCATTGAAACAAATAAAGAACTGAGCTGTGACGTTCAAACGGTTCAGAATGCTGGTAAAATCAGAATGGCTGACAAAAATAAGTGATCTGAAATTTGCAAATAATTTACAGAGGTGGAAAATCTTAGAAAACAGAAAGTTAAATGCATCCTATGTGCAACATAGTTCACTAAGGTGGTAATACTGGTGCAGTGTCGAATCATCTAAAACACACATGTATCCTTCACTAAAACTGGTTCCAAAATGATCCCCATTCAACAACCAATGACAGCTTTTAAAATAACCATACTTTCTTCAATGTACTTAAACAGCAATTACCTAAGCAAAAATTAATACTGTAATATATTTTAAATTGAAGTCCTTGAGATGGATCTGTATGCTGCCGATGTCTTTAAAACTACTGGGTAAAATGTCACAAGCTTATAAACTATTTTGTTTTTAAACAAGATATTTGTATGCTTTAGCAACAGATGTAATTATTCTTCAGCATCAGTGATAAAGAGTCTGATTATCACTTTGAATTTCTTGTTTGAGAAAGCCACCTTTATTACAATCTATGGAAATGTTAGATCACCTTTAAATAGATTCATTTTGTTTCTTAAAACATGTGTAAATGTTTACTTTTGTTTTTTTTGTAAACATGACAGCCCTAATGCATAGATTTGTAAAGACAATGTTGATGCATATTGAATATAGAAATGTTATCATAAACACTGAGTAGGAAACAGTAGTATATTTGGATAGCAGATTAGAAAGTAGAAGAAATATATACTAAATACTTAATGAGGTTTACAACTGTATCTTCAATACATTATGCACACATTTCACATTCCAACATTCTTTACAATTCCATCACAATTTATGCATTTATTATACATGTCCTGTGTCAACTGGCTCTGGATTTTGCAAAATGATTGAGCTTTTTTTTTATCTCATCTATCTGTAAGGTAACAAATATTTATTACAACTCGAGAGACCATATATCTGCCCCGATTTTGATCCAGCTTGGTATATAAATTTATATCTTCAAGATCTTGGATGAGATCAATGCATAGTAATGAGGTTATCTTGCATCTGATTAGCTGACTTTTTACCATGCTGGAGCGCATATTTCTTATCATATTTTGATCAGACGTGGAATATAGGCTTATATCATCAAGATCTTGAAAGAGTTTGATAACGAGATCCACACATATTAATGAGGTGATCTTGCATCTGATTGGCTGATAGTGTTACCATTCTGGAGGCCATATTTGTGGTCTGATTTTGATCAACTTGGAACTTGGGCTTTTATCATCAAATTCTTGGATGAACCTGGTAATAAGCATTATCCCTGCATACGAATGAGGTGATCTTGCATCAGATGGCACAGCTTCTTGCCACTTTGGAGGCCATATCACTAATTCAGTTTTGATTAAGCTTAGAATATGCACTTAAATCATCAAGATCTCTAATGAGTTTGTTAATGAGAGAGATCCACACATATTAAAATGAGGTAATTATGAAGCCGATTTGCTGAAATTGTTAACACTGGAGGCCATATTTCTGGTCTAATTTTAATCTAACTTGGAATATGGGCTTATATCATGATCTCTGACAAATTTGATCATGAGCTAGAGCCACACATATTAATGAGGTGAGCTCGTCAACACAAGCAATTTAATTTCTGATCAGATTTTGATCAAAGTTATTTAATAGTCTTATATCACCAAGATGGATGAGTTTGCTTATAAGCAAGATCTATACATATACCGTATATACTCGCACATATAATCTGGGTCCAAATGCAAACAACATAGACCCTAATCTGCCACTGCATAATGCACTGTCAGATCAGGGTCTATGTTGGTTTTTCCACTGATTAGTCCTTACAAACTGCATAGACCCAGAACTGCCGGCGCATTATGCGACGGCAGATCTGGGTCTGTGCAGTTTGCAGTTGGTATTGGCTTATATGTGAGTATATATGGTATATGAAGTAATCTTGTATCTGATTGGATGAGCTTGTTACTACTTAAGAGACTGGATTGGTGTTGGATTTTGCACAGACTTGGTAAATAAGTTGTATCATCATGGTCTTAGGTTCTATAACAAGTGAGATCTGCCTATATTAATAAGGTGTTCTTGCATCTGATTGGCTGAGCTTGTAACTTCGCTAGAGACTATATATCTCAACTGATTTAGATAAAACTTGATAAATAGGTTTAATCAAGATCTTCGATAAGTTTGATTGTGACCTAGGGCTGTGCATGTTATGCGTTTTATCTTTGGAGAAGAAAAAATTTTGACTGTAGTAAAATAGGTAAAATGGAAACGATACAAAGGTTGGGAGATAGTTTTTATTGCGTTATTTTCTTACAGTGCAACAAAAACGTGCTTAGTGAAATGGTTAACTGTTAAGTTATGGAAGACAGGTGTGCAACTACACAATGTTTAATCAAGGAGAAACTCGTCACTTTCAGGGCATCTGCAGACCAGACTATACACTCACAAAGTCATGTCTCTTTTTATGAGGTCATTGGTCATTTGGGATAAAATTACATTGCTTTTAGCAATGTCTTAATTTGAATTTGTCAGACTGATTGATTGATTCATTAATTGGTTTTTTAGCACATGAAAGATTTGGTGCCGAGGCAGTGGGAGTTAAGTTCCTTGCCCAGAGACACACCACGGTAACCAAACAAGGCTGATTTGTCAGGATTCAAGCATACATGCACTGATTGAATCACAATAGATATACCGGGGTACATGAATTTGGTCTAGAGTAATTGTTAACCTGTATGCAACATGTTCAGTATACTGCTTCATTTCAGTATATAAGCACTGGAATTCTTTCTTAATGGAGAGTGCTTTACCACAAGTATCCTCTGATCTTTTGAGCTTTCCAGTGGGAAAGATACCTCCGTGAATCACATATTTTAAACAATTTGGATAAAATTATTGTGATTTAGTCAAGCTTCTAAATGGCATGAGTGTCATTTTGAGATGCACTTCCCATGAAAATCTTTCTATTTTTTTAACAAGGGCCATTCATGTCTACACACATTGTTTCAGATCAAAATCATGTTTTTCAACTGGTGTTGCAGATTTTAACCTTAGGGCTGAATCATGCACATAAGCATTATTAACAGTTTCTTGAATCATCAGCAGTATCCATTACACGTGTAACTGGTTCATCAATTTAGGTCTCCAACATGGTTTTCTTGGTATAGGTCCGCAACATGGTTTTTGTGGTATAGGTCCTCGACACATTTTGGAAACATTAAACCTTACACACAAAAAATATGCGCCAGCATAATGTTATAAAATGATTTAGTGGGGAAAAAAATCTTTTGGGTTGCCTACTTTGTCCTTCAACTATCAAATCAAACTTATTCCCAGCCTTCAGATTTATGACTGTCCATATATGTCCAGGTGATGATAAATCCTATGCCCATCTTGCCCAGTCAGAAATATTTTCTTTCTCAAGTTTAAGCTTCATGTATCTGGCCTAAAATTTATACAGAAAAAATATCATCCAAATTTATCAGGACAATTTTTTTCCAAATTATTCTTGCTGGGCTAGTAGGACTGTGTTAGAATTGTTGTGTCCTGATGTCATACCTACAGCAGTTACTATTCAGATCTAATGTTTTTCAAGACCTGGCTTGATTTAATTTATAGGTGTTTAATGGTACATCAACACATTAAAGGTTATATCATGCTGAGACAATTGGAATAAAGTGTCTTGCCCAGAGATACACAATGGCAGCCAACTCTACCTGGTCTTGGTGGGATTTGAACCAGCACCCTTGCAAGAATGCAACTGAAGTGAGCACAAAGAATATCAGATGAAGTTATTGTATTTACAATGAAGTAAATAGAATAGTATCAAGAATTCTTATTTTTTGCCTTAAACAGAATTTTCTGACTTTGTACTAGCCCATTCTACTTGGCTCCATTATCATTGGGTAAAACGGATTTTATCCCTTTACTTTGATTTCATTGGCATGAATGTGAATGTTCATGGATCACTCACCATATATATATGATAATTCTTCGAGTTTGTACTGCAAAATTGTGTTGAATTTTGTGAATAGTGTGTTTAATCATTCTGATGTACTTTCACTATGCAAAAATGTTGAAAATAATGTAATAATCAACAGTGTACAAGTTATGTGTCATTTTGCTATTTGAAAGGAAATTATTCTTGACCAGTGATGTGCATGTATTGCAAGAATAGGTTGTGTGCTGAATAATTTATGCATCTTTATTGATGTACATTCATTGTTTCTAATAAGCTGATAGTGCAGTGTTACCAAGTTCTAACCACAATTAAAAAAACAACAAAAAGAAACCTATTATTATAAAGTACAGCTTTAAATATGAGCAACTTGTCCATGGTTTCATCTTTCTTATCAACTGTTTTTGCATGAAAAATGCAAGAACGTTTTTACTAAAATTGAAAATGATAGAAGTGTTTTCTGAACTTTAGCTATTTTTAGTGTGTTTAAGGAGTGGTTCATCACTCCGTATTATTTCTCACCTGTGAATGGCGACACATATATGTAACTATCATGTTTTAAAGCAGTGGTGGTGGTGGTGGTGACAGTGTTAAGATTTTGTATTAAAATTTCTTTAAATTATGTAGTACATCAGTTGATGTATTCAAGTGAATCATTGGAATAACATTACTAGATGCCTGAAGTTTGTATCCAGATATATGATAGGGTTTCCTGCTTAACCTCTGCTGGCAGCATTGGCAACCGCAACATCAAGACTTTATGTAATGTTTTGAACTTCATATCATCTGCCATAAGTTGCTATATTCAATTGAAACTTGGGTGTAACTTTAATATAACATATATGCTCTAACTTTAATATAACATATATGCTCTAACTTTAATATAACATATATGCTCTAACTTTAATATAACATATATGCTCACCCATAAGTTTAGTCCAAGTGCAAACAACATAGAGCCTGATCTGCCACTGCATGTTGTTTGTTCTACTGATTACTGCTAACAAACTGCATAGACCCAGATCTGCCAGTGCATTATGCGGTGGCAGATCTGGGTCTATGCAGTTTGCAGTTTGACTGGACTTATAAGTGAGTATCTATGGTATGTCTCAAAGTTGTATCCTTGTGTTAGCTCAGACCTACTTAAGCAGAAAATGCTTCATCATTGTGAGGTCATTCACATGTGGGACACCATGTTCTGTTAAACCCTATATTTTTCCCCTCATTGTCAGACAGTTTTTCAGCCAGCAGAACCCTTTAATAAGGATTCCATTTTCATGTAATCTTTTGTGCAATTAATTTTTTTTTTCTTTAATCCAGAATCCAGCTGTTATTAGCATTTAAGACACTTTTATTTTTCAAAGTTTACATAATGTCTTTGGAAAGAAAACTGACTCTGGCAATTAGATACTTTTCTTAACTGGAATTTTTAAAAATTATAACCAGCTTTTACTGTTTTAGCATTATACACATTTGACACATATACATCAAAGTTTGGTTCAAGGCAGATAAGTTATTATTGGGGGAATTGATCCCTAATAGTGATAGATTACTTTAAACCATATTTATTTTAACTGTTTTAAATAATGCAATGAATAAACAAAGTGCAGAATATCAGCTTAGGATGTGGAAATGTGCTTATTGCACTTGTACATAAATTCATCTCCGAATACAAATGACATTATATTAACAAATCAGCAGATGTTACAGAGTTCACAAAAGTTCACTTTAGATTACAGTGTAGGTGAATATATATGCAGTTGATATAAGCATACATGACTTTTACTTCACTATATCATTAGCATCTGTTGATGACTTGGCTACTAGTTCATGTAATACATCACCTTTAGCTAAGATTAGTTTTTTTTTTTTTAGCTCTTTTGGACATAGACCAGTAGAGCTTACGTGATGGACACTTATCCAACATCCATCCATTAGCACCAGTTCCCAATTTCATGACGAGTAGAAATTCTCCCTATTAATTCAGCATTTTAGTACAGGACAAAGATTAGCTGTATGAGAGAATATTTTGAAATTCCTTGTTGCTAACCTTCAGACTAGACGTTTCATGCAGAAAGAATATAAATAGATAGTCCATTTTGTTAAAAAGTACAACAGTTGCAATTTGCAAGAAATTTAAATGAAGTTGAATAGGAAAACTGTCATGTTAATAGCACAACAATGAATAATGAAAACTGTCACATTGACTGTAGAACAGTGAATAATAAAAGTGATAATTTTGTGCACAACAAAATCTGTTGGTCTTATCCCATGTGTAGCATGTAATAGTTCATGCTTGGTCATACACACATTTTCATCTTGGACCAGTATCCACTAGGTTGCACTGATTTTAAAAACTAGTAGAGGTTCATTTTCTAATGAATTTAATTTACTGTTCATTTTCAGTTTGTGTAACCAGTCATAATTAGTTTGAGTTGATATTGCATCTTTATTCTTCAGTATAACAATCGGAATTTTGATGAATCTCTGTTGTAAAATAAAAATTACATACAGCAATCTTTGAAAGCATATATGTATATTCTAAATTTCACGTTTTAAATTTTCACGTGATATGTGACAAGGATTTCTAAGATGAGTAATACAGACAAAGATGGAGAAGTTTTCATTATCAACCATATGTTAGTGATAAAAGATGTAGACTTCTCATACAAGTAATTTTTTCAACATTATCTATAGTAATTTAATGTAAGGAAAAGTTTCTGTAGTATTATTTTTCATGTTTGGGTTAAAAGTGTTTGAATTAAAAGATATTTGAGAAAAGCTATCTTATGGAACAAGTACGATTTGATATTTATATTTATAAATGACTGTGCTTAATTCAATTAATTGTTTAATTGACTTTTCACTTGTCAAGTGTTTCACAAAATGATATTTGTTTTTGTAAATAGGATGAATGATACAATTTATGACTAATTTGAAGATACAAAAATAAAATTTTATGACATCATTGTATTTTAGTTTCTTGTGATTTGTTTACATTGCCCATTCTTAAGGTATGCATATTTGACTTTTGTATTATAAAATATACCTTTCCCATTCTGTAGTTATGTCACTATGACCTATGCCCTGTATATGTTTACCATCCAGTAGATTTTTTATTTGAAGTGTCCAATAAATACCTTGCCCATTCTCTAGGTGCTAGGCCAGCACGTGCAAATTTCATGTGCACAAGGATAGCAGTGCTCTAAGTAATGCAAGGAATAAATCAACAAGATCAAATACCTGTAATCACAGAGCACATAAACCCAAACTTTTTACCGTTTTTGAGAGAAATGCTTGAAGAGCGGAGTCAATAATGGTGTATGGTAAACATCATTAGTGATCTTGCCAACCCACGCAGACAGTGTTGGGACGTTTTTGAGACTCAATAAATGTTTTGATGTCCCAAGGGGGGAGGGGGTTAGTACACCTGACCCAAAAAAGTGACGTATACAATTGAGAACAAGTTGTCTACTTGAATAAACCTATAGAAAATGACTAGCAATTCAAAAATCTAATTAAAGACAATAACGTGTTTTCATTGAAGCATTCAATACACTTACAAATAAAAAAATAGTTGGTAAATCATCACAACACGTGCCCCCATTCACATAATCACAACCACACATACATTTAAAAAAAATATATGGACCAAGTTTGTGCCTTTCAAATATATTGAACAGTGGAATTCAGTCTTATATAGATGCAGTCTATGCTGCTGTCAATAGTTAAGTAGGGGGTTTGAAGGTAATGCAATCGTCATTTGTGTTCATCTTTACACTCATTAGATACTGGATGGTACTATTCTTCAAACTTCCCCAAAGATCTTGTTGAATTTTTCTCAGCATAGAAAATTATCTTTTTGCATCTGCATTGCTGTGAGGGTATGTCAAACCAGGGTCGGATTAAGACCTTTAGAGGCCCTAAGCACTGAAAAGATTATGGTGCCCCCCCATATATAATTACCCCCCCCCCCCCCGTAATTTCTCTCTTTTTTTGTGTGTTCCGCTGCTTTGCTGGTGCCCTAAGCACGTGCTTAGTCTGCCTATTGGGTAATCCAGCACTCTGTCAAACATGCAGGTCTGAACAATTATCTGCAGCTGTAAATGGAAGATTATGCTCTGCAATGAAATTGCACAAAAGTACTTTATCTCTTGTGACATGGTCTCTCGATGACTGTTTAAACATGTTAGCTACTTTGGGAATTAAGCACAGCATTTGCGCATTGTCCCGATGCTGGTGATGTTGCCATGCCAATGGATGTTGTACACTCCAAAATGACTGTCTATATGGTGTTTGCAGTACGTTTAAAGAATAAAATGCTCCTCCTAACTTCTGTGCTTCACAAATCAAACTCCGTCAACCAGGAGTTCTGAAATTTAGTTTTGCTGGGCTTAACTTGCTACGCAGATGGTTCATTCTTTCCTGAATCACAGCTGCATTTTGACATTTTGGCTTCAAAAATGTATCACACTTATACACTATTCTGACTACTGAAATACTCATGTTTTGCATTTTATATATGAAGTAAATTCCAACTTTAAAGAAACGTTGCCACTGATCACGAACTTGCCAATAATCTTGAATAAAGATGGTGTAAACATTCTCATTGAAGGCAGTGGTTTGATAACTTTTGTTCTTCAAGATGTATCTCTTTGATTTACCGAACTTGAAACAAATTGGGTTGTTACACTTGGTGTACTTTATGCAAATTAGCCTAATGGGCTCTCACACAGCAGTGCTCAAGGGACTTAACACGACATCACCCCAGCTATTTTCAGCCAATTAAGTAATATGTCTTTATCTCTGACCGTCTGACTTTTCAATTACTGACTATTACAATCAACTGCCCCAAGGATAGGTTAACAATGAGCAATTAGCAGAACTGTGTACTGTTTATACCATCCAGTTACAGGCATATATCCTGGAGGTAAAGAAAGGTCTCTGTAGATGTTTTTTGTTGTTCTTTTGTTTTGTTTGTTTTTTCTTTCAAAGATTACTGAAAGTCACGTTTTTCAAACACGTCATGGGTTTGGGAGTCAGAAATCATGTTTTTTTGCTTGACATGTCATGTTGTGGCAGGTATGTATTACATGGGCAAACACAGTATACAAACGACTGACATGGTTAGTTTGTGTTAGATGGAGTAGTGGCACTTAATAATGGACACAGGAGATTATATATTGGTAGAATAACATGTCACTATGACCTGTGGTGTACAGTTATCCTTTAGATTGTGGAAACCTTAGTATTTGGGAAAACTTACGAGCATAGTCTGCAAACTTGTGCATAAGCTGGCACCAAGAATTACACCCAGGATTGCATAAATGCAGAGTCAAGTGGTTTTATAAGCTCACCGGCCGAAAGCATCAGCGTCTGCACAGATAAAAGTATGTACACCCTCATTGAATGCCAACCATTCTTTATTCCTATGTCTTAGGCAGCAGTTTGGAGTGGGTTTCATATGACCTACCCCAAGGGGAGTGGGCTGAGAGTGATAGATTTGTGCATGTACATTAGTTGTACATTTTTGATTAAGTTTGGCATTTAGCTCAGGTTTTTTGCACACTATAAATATTGTTATACCTGGAATCATGAAACGTGGTGACTGAATGCATCTTGATGAGTATTACACCATCATCACAAATGTAGGTCACTGTCACCTATATTTATTTCTTCACTGACTTGTGTTACATTTTGTGGTGTAAGTTTATTTCTCAAGCTCTGTTCATGATAGAATCATCAAACTATCTGATTGTATGTACATGTGTCTCTATTAGTACCACACTCTTACCACAAAGGAAGGTCACAATGACTTGCATTTCACATTTTACTTGCTCAGACCCTGCATCCATCATGCGTTGTGTGTCCGTCAACAAGTGCTACTTTAAGCTCCTCAAACAAAAAAACACTGGACCAATTTTGTACAAATTTGGCACAGAACATCCCGGCATGAAAGGCTTTCAATGTTTACAAATGATGCCAATCTATCATCAAATATTAAATATTAATCCATCATCAAATATGGCCACCATTACTAAAACTAGTAAAAGCAAAAACCCTTTAAATGACTTGCTTTCAAAAACCGCAGAATATAATTTGAGGAAAAGCATCACGGCACCTTTAAGTTTGTATGAATGACGCTGCATTCAAATATGGTCACTGTTACTGAAAATGGAAACAAAAACAAAGAAAAAAAAACAAAAAAAAAACAAACTGTTATTATAAACAGAAAAACATTTAAATGACTTCTGACATCAAATTTGGTCAACATAATTTGAACAAACTTGACAGAAAGCATCCTTGGCATGAACATCTTTGAAATTTGAACAAAGCCTCCAATCCACCATCAAATATGGCCTCCAAAGATAATACTAAAAAATACTTTTAAACAACTGTTCTCAGCTTTACTGGTCATAGACCAGAAGAGCTTATGGGATGGTCTGTTGTTAGTCGTCTGTCGTCCGTCTGTCCGTTGGTCCTAAATGAAAATGGTGCTGTTCAGACATCCAATATGACTGCCACAGTGGCCATCTTGAAAATCTTGTTATTGCTACTCCTCAATGGATGGTCATATCAACTTGGGGTTTTCACAAAAAGACTTATTATGATGTCTAGTTGGTCCTAAATGAAAATGGTGCCGATCTGAAGTCCATTATGACCGACAGCAGCCATCTTGACAATCTTGCTATTGTTACTCCTCCTGAATGGATGGTCATACCAACATGGAGTTTTCACTAAAAGACTTATTATGATGTCTAGCTGGTTCCCAATGAAAATGGTGCCGATCTGACGTCAATATGGCTGCCATTGCAACCATTTTAAAAATGTTGTTATTGCTACTCATTCTGAATGGACGGTCGTATCAACATGAGGTTTTCACTAAAATACTTCTTCTGATATCTGCTGGTCCCAAATAAAAATGGTGCCGATCTACCATCCAATATGGCCGCCATGGCAGCCATCTTAAAAAGCTTGTTATCACAACTCAACTTGAACAGAAAGTCATACTGACGCGGAATTTTCACCAGAAGACTTCTTATGATTTCCATTTGGTCCTAAATGAATATGGTGCTTATCTGACATCCAATATGGCCACCAGAGCAGCCATCTTGAAAATCTTGTTATTGCTACTCCTCCTGAATGGAAAGTCATATCTTGAAAATATTGTTATCTCAACTCCTCTCCAAATGGATGTCTTTATGAACATGGGGTTTTCACCAATAGAATTCTTATAATACCTAATTAGTCCTAAATGAAAATGGTGCCAGTCGTACATCCAATATGGCTGCCACGACGACTGTCTTAAAAATCTTGTTTATACTACTCCCCCTGAATGGATGATCATTATGATACTGGGTTTTCACCAAGTCCTAAATGAAAATTGTGCCAGTCGTACATCCAATATGGCTGCCATGATGACTGTCTTCAAAATCTTGTTGCCACTACTCCCCCTGAATGGATGATCAATATGACATGGGGTTTTCACCAAAAGACTTCTAATGATGTCTACTTTGTCCTAAATGAAAATAGTGCCAAGCTGACATCCAATATGTGTACCACAGATGCTAATTTGAAAATCTTGTTATCGCTGAAGAATATTAGAGACGGTTTCAACACTCTACAGTTAAAAGGAAGAAATGGTCTTTTCTTGAATTCCTGGAAATTCTTTTCGCCCAGTACAGTATAAATCCCTTCGAGGGGCTCTTGTTCTAAACCCAAAGCATACAATTTGACCATTCTTGACCAAAAGCATCAGGCATTAAGTCCTTTCAGATTTATACAAATGATGCTAATCTGTCATCGAATATGGCCACCATTACTAAAAAAAACCAGAGACACATATAATCAACTTCTTCTCAAAAACGGCTCAACTAAATCTGACCAAAATTTGAGAGAGAGCATCCTGGTACAGAGTGCTTTCAGATTTGTACAATTGATGCCAATCCACTACTAAAAGCAGAAAAACAGCTGTTGAACAGAATGCGAGCAACTTTGACACAAATCATCCTGGCTTAGGGGCCTTTCAATATTCCACAAATGATGCCGACCTGCTGTCAAATAGGCATGGATATACAAAGACCAGAGAAACATATGCAATCGATTGCATTGGAGGGACTTTCAACAGGAAGCATCCTACTGATGCAGATTTCTTGCTCCTGTGTTTGGCTATTAGGCAGGGCTTTTTAGTTACATTTAATAGAAAAGAATTTTTTAATGTTTCTAATTATGTATTTTTATTGCCAAAAATAAAAAAAAAAGGCAAATTTTAAAACTGTTGAAAGTACAATAAAACAATAACATCTGAAAAATATATAACGAGTCTAAAATGGATCTTAATATAAGAGTTTGTATACATAAGTATTATAGTGCATTAAATTACAAGAATAAGTTTATATGTTTATAAATAGTGTTTAAGACATGTGTGAATAGAACAGAACAGCTAAATGAATAGGCTGTTAGGCAGCAAGAAATGTATTTACAAAGCAATCAATCAGATTTAAATTATAAAATACCGTACTTAGAGAAAAGGAATAAAGAGAATTAACTTTTAATAAAAATAATGAAGCAGTAAATAGAATAATAATTAAGTGGTAATTATAGTAGTATATGTTCTAACTAAAACATTACCAAAGAATGTGTGAAATTAAATTTAAAAAAAATCTTTTGAAATTGCCGGATACAATTCCGGTTACGAAATGACCAGGTTACGAAACAACCAGGTTACGAAATGACTGACTCACTAACCGACAGGATAACCATGATACAATTTTTACTGATCCTGACTAAATTTCACTGATTCTGCAAAAAATAGAAAAGTCAGTTCAGTTTTTAATTAAACTCTTATTATTCAATACTATCGACTCAACGACTGTATTTCACAAACAAGACTAAATTCAAAGTTGAAAGTTCATATTCATTTTCTTTATCTAATTCATCATCAGATCTGGATCCAGAAAAACTAGTCTGTCATTCTGTTTCTTGGTTCAACTCCATGCCACAACTTTATTGCATCTCTTGGGTTATAATCCTTGATGTCTTTTGAGTCGAGGAGCACAATCGTCAGTGTTCTGGGGACGATTTATTAAAGTTTTTGTTTACACCCGTTATCGAACGAAGCACCCCGCGCATCTTCGTGCTTCTCCTAATACTCAGTGCAGAAAGTGCTCAATCTTACTTATATAGACATTCGTATGCATTTTCCCAGCATTTCTGGTACTTTCTTCTCTTCATCATATTTACGATCGCGCTCTTTCTTGTCATCATCTATATTAGGACGTTTCAACAACGATATATAGAAACAAGTTATTCTGTATAAATCTGGATTATTTGTTGAGTCTGCCAACGCGAACTTTTCAGATTGTCCAATACTAGGCCCATAAACTAAATATTTTGTAGTCGTCTGAAATTAGTCTGTATGGCTAGTAAACCAGGCTAGTTGCATGTGCGCGAAGACTGGTTTGACAATACTCACTCGAATTTAGTGAATGCGTGGAGTAACGCCTGTGAATTTCCGCCGTGGGCATTTATTGTACCTCGTTAAGTGCAGGATATTGGTATGTATTCAATTAACGCAATAAACAGATCAATTAACCATGAAAGGGAATGACGCGTCACGTTTTATTTTATACATCCGACACAATACAATTTGTTTAACTGTTATGATAACAACCGGCGGAAATTGTTCACTGTTTCAACCGATTAGTGTCGGCTGGGGTCACTCTGCACCTTTGGCGCAAAGTCAGCGCCTCTGCTATCTGGCGATTTACTATTTAGTTGTGAATATTATCCCTACACCGACCAGCTTGGAGGACACGTATGTATGTTAAAAGTCTAACAAAATAGTTCCAAACAATTGGCTCCATTATGTATTTTTTTATATTTTTTTGATGACTTGCTAAGTCACTTTAATATATGTCTTGATTATAATTTGAACTAAGTAAAATTCTTCGTAAAAATGTGTTAAACATGTGCTTTTGCAAAACATAAAAATACCAATGCTCATTGGACACTTGCGTTGTCAAATCTTCAGTGTCGGAGGTGCATAGTTTGTTTCACGTCGTCAAGCTCTTAACTTTCGGAGGTTAGTAAATCTTGCATGTAGTCCGCAAGCACATAATGCCAAAGGTAGCGCTCTACAGTTACTATGTACATCTGAGAGAGGGGCCTGGCATCAGTGCCGGATTAAGCTAGTGCCGGACCTGTAGCATATGTTATAAAGAGGCCCTAAATTAAAAAAAGCACATAAATATTAAAACACTTGAAAGTGCGGGGCCCGTAGCATATGCTACTTTTGCTACTAGGATAATCCGGCACAGTGGAGAAAGTGTTGGCATACCTCTATGCTACTTTAAAGTACTGTGGCTGAAATTTCTTTACATGTGGTCAAAATTATGGAAACTATGCACTATCTAAAAGAGAAAGCTGATAAAATGTCTGCACCCATGTGCTCGAAAAATGAGCCTAAACTAGTCCAAAGTACACTAACTTCAGCAGTTATTAAAATAGGGAAAATAAATTTCGCCAGATTAGACAATACCAGCTTATGAAGTGCAATAAATGAATTATAAAATACATGAAAAGTAAAAAAAAATTATTAGCTCGTTTTTTTCCAATTTACCTTTGAAGTTCAGAAAGTGAAAATGACCAAGCGGAGCTAGCAGTCTTTTGAGAGGTGTACATCTGAAGTAAGGCCAAGCTGTTTACTCTATAACCCAGATTACACCCATCAATCATACACCAAAATATAGGCAATTAAAAATTATTTTAATAATCCTAAGATGTACAAGGTCTGTTTTAAATAACCAAGATAAACCGTGAGGAAAACCTGTGAAATTCTTTTTCTTTAAAAATCAAAGCCTATGCAAAGTGCAAAACTCTAGAGCACAACCTAAAATAGAAGTGATTGGTTTGAAAAACACCAGAACTTACAAATTTTGGGCTGAGGTTTTAGTGATCTGGCAGCAAAATCACTAACCTTGGGTTAGTGGATTAGTGTTAAATTCGAGCCCTGAATCAGGCAAATGTCACCTAAGTGAGCAAGCTCAGACCCACTTGGGCCACTTGTTACTATGTTTCCTTAATACAAGATATATGTAATAAACACATAATGCCAATGCAGATGGTTCTGTTCAACGTATACTGTAGGATATTGGCAGTCCAGTGGAAATTATTTTGTTGGTATGTCAGACTGTTTTCTTTCCATTTTTTATACTCTGCCACAAATGTGGAAGAAGGGCAGTGCTGGATTACCCAATAAGCAGACTAAACACGTGCTTAGGGCACAAGCAAAGCAGGGGCACAAAAAAAAAATGAGAAATTACTGGGTTTTTTTAATTACATATAGGGGAGGGGCACCATAATCTTTTCAGTACTTAGGGCCTCTAAAGGTCTTAATCTGGCCCTGAATAAGGGGCATAGTGTTAGTCATGCAACTTTATATGATATATGTGTTTTGGTGAATACAACACCATCCCATCAGAAGTAGGTCACTAAGACATACATTTGTGTTTTATTAAGTTTTGTGTTTAGGTCAATTTCTTGGGCACAGAATCATGCAGCTTTTTGTATATAGATATATTATGGTGACTACAGTACCATCCCACCAAAGGTAGGTCACTGACTACATTTTATGCTTCAGTGACTTTGGTTATGTTGCATGTTTAGATAGTGTCTTAGGTATTGTTGGTCACAGAAGCATGCAGTTTTGTGTGTGAATAAATCTCGGTGAGTACAATGCCACCTTACCAAAAATTACCGTATATACTTGCGTATAACTCTGGTCCAAATGCAAATGACATAGACCCTGATCTGCCGTCGCACAATGCACTGGCAGATCAGGGTCTATATTGTTTATTCTACTGATTAGTCTTTGCAAACTGCATAGACCCAGATCTGCCGGCGCATTATGTGATGGCAGATCTGGGTCTATGCAGTTTGCAGTTGGTATTGGTTTATACGCGAGTATATACGGTAGGTCAGTGATGAGCATTTCATACTTCAGCAACTTTGGTTAAGTTATTCATGTGTGTCTGTTTCTTATGCAGATTACAGGGTTATACAAAAATGGTGGTGACAGAGCATACATGTTCTTTGAAAATTTTAAAAGTTGTATCATAGGTTTAACATCTACCTATTTGGTGAAGAAATTAAATATACAACATAAAAACAATAGCTTGTACCCCTAATTAAAATCGTACAAATATAATTTCAACCTGGCACTTAGATATGTTATAAAACCCCACACTGCTATAATAATGGGAATGTGTATCTGGATCTAAAAGATTTTGGACCATCTATCATGTTTTTTTCCCAGGAATCTGGCAAACATCTGGATGATTCAGATCTAAAAGATTTGGACCATCTTTTATGATTCTTTCACAGGAATCTGACAAACATCTGGATGATTCAATTGATATGACATGTATATTTTAATAACAAGTTTGTACTTTTTCATAAAATTAAGTTTATCAATTCAGATTTCAACGGTTTTGCACTTATTTTGACAGTAATAACCAAAGTTACTTTGATTACTGAGGGAAAGGAACCTTATTCAAACACATTACCACCCCAAATGTAAGTCACTATGACTTCTATTTCATGCTGCAGAATTTGGTTAACTTTTTTTTAAGTTAAATTTCTTTTCTACAGATGATGAAATTTGGGGAGAGTATTGTAGGTGCTTATTCACACTCACTCAAACATGACTATACCAGAAGTTTCTTAAGTATCCCCATGGCCTAAAGGAATAAAGAGTATTAAATAAATAGTATAAGTACATTTATAATTTTTTGTTCTGCTTCTGGTTTAATTCATTTATTTATTTAGCCATATATTTATTAATCTTTTTTTCAATCAAAACCACTTTTTATCAGATGAGTTCCATCTCGGTAACTTATTCAAACAGTAGTGCATAGATTTCAGTTGTGCGTGTTCCGATAATTAACCCCATAGAGACAAAACTTTGAAACAAACTATAACATGACACACCTCCAAAATTCCCTAACGAAATGTATAACATGAAGTTAACGTAGAACTGTGTCACGGTTTTCTTTAATCACATATTTTGGCTAAAAATATTTTATATTTTTTTAAACGTGTCATATCATAGTCTATCATTAATGTAGATAGATGTGAATTAACATTTATAAGCAAACACTTGTTCTGACATGTTTTATAAAGCCCCTAGTAATGTTTTTCTAAATTACGTAATATGTCGGTCAACTCGGTAAAGGTGAAGGTTGATTGTAGAAAACCGTGAAGTCAAGCCACGCTGGTGATAGAGTTAGTACAACCAAGCAGAAGATTCTTCAGAAGATGGCAACGTTTCCCCATTTTGCTACCGATGCTATCCATGTGGGTCAAGAGCCGGAACAATGGAAATCCATGGCTGTTGTGCCTCCTATCTCCATGGCATCTACTTTCAAGCAAAACGGACCAGCAGAACATGCGGTAAGGTGCACCTGCTCAGTTATTGCCATGTTGTCGTTGACTGTTAAGGCCATATTCAGCCATAAGTCGTGGTCCTTTGAAAACCAGTCCCCGCCGTCATTACATTTACTTGATTCCAAATCTTACTCGAAAATATACTGACCAATAGATTTGTTGATTTCAATTAAGATTTTTAAGTTTAGAGCAACATTTCTGGTTTCCAAAATTCCACCACGAGAGGTTCGGCCTTTTTTCAGCTATATACTCTGTTCATAAGTGGTTCTTTTTGGTGGTTTGAATGGATTCTCACGAATAACGGTAATGACATCCACAAGCATCGAGATCACGTTACATCTTTATTTAATCCAATTACTTTAAACTTTGCATTCAAAACTTTAAATATTTACGTTTTTATGCCAATATTTATGGACAGCCGTCACAGCCGAAATTGCATTAATGAAACGACGAAGTATGAAATGAAATGAATTCAGATTCGAAATAACGTAATATTAAATGAAATGATTTGAAGAAACAAAACGGAATAAAGAATTCTAATTCAAAATTAAATACTGTCATAATGAAATATGTTGCAACATAACACTTTATTTAATATGAAAGAAAAAACTAAATACAATGAAATGGAATGATTTACATATACCAGTCTGAATGGTTAACTTGTATTCAGAATCATTCACAACTTGGAGGACAATCATATGGATCATACCTTGAATTAGTCCGAGTTTCCTCTGACCCTTCACACCCCATTTTTGATATTTGGACATTTATGTTGGGGTGTGTCCAAATATCAAAAATGGGGTGTGAAGGGTCAGAGGAAACTCGGACTAACCTTGAATGTATTTAGATAGCTCCCATTCTGACTACTTTGGATATTTTTGAAATAAAGATTGACAGAGATGTTGCAAATTAATGAACTATTTTTTTCATTTGTAACCTCTCAGTCAATCCTGCAGTCAATCCAATCGTAGAAATAGCCCAGGTGATCTGAATAGATTGCATTTCTTTTTGTGGAGAAATTTCTGGTGATCAAAATGTATGATTTTTCTGTAAATTACTGCACCGACATATATACAAGGCATAATTTTGACTTGCAGAAATAGCCAATGTGGTTCTGAATGCTTCAAAATGAAATAACAGCATGATAATCTAAGTTGTACAACTTAAAAATGATTTAAAGTATAATAAAATTACATGCTATAAAAAAGAAATTATTTGAACAAAGAAAAGAAAATAATGTAAATAAATCCAATATCAAACAACATGTTTACGTTTGAAGTTATATGATGGAAACAAACATAAAAGGAAGCAATGTGCATCAAATGTAAACAGTTCAACAAAGTCTGGCTGGGACTGGAATGACAATTTAAGGTCAAACTGCAAATCATTTATAAAAAAACCAAACATACACAGGGTGGCGCTGCCATCCATCATACATGTTGTCTGAAGCCCAAACTTGTAATCTACAGGGCTGGCATGTTTACAGCTTTCAGCTGAGGATTCTTTTGTGCTCGGACAGCTAGGAACCAATAGTTGTAAATTGATACCAAGAGAAATCTATATGGTAATTGTTTCTTTTTGTAAGATATAAACTTCAACAATATTTTCGATTCAGCACAAAGTGATATTATCCATATTATAGAAGGTGCGTGCCAAAGTGTGTCAGTATTATTGTTTCTTTTTTTTTCCTTGCACCATGCCAGCTTCCAAGGCTTTAACAAACCTAGATCCATTGGTAAAGGAGATTTTATCACTTGATGACAGATCTAAGGTTTTTTAAGCCTCAGAAGCTGGTGCAGAGAAAGAAAACAAAATTACTGACACACTTTGGCACATACATTCTTATAATTTCTACCTATTTCAAATATGTATAATTTCATCGGACGATGACAAGCATTGAGCATTAGCACAATGTTGTAACTGTATTGAAAGTAACTTCTCCCGCTTTTTCTCTACCGGTAGTTTATTATTGTCAGTTTATACATTATTGCTTTAAAAGTGTCAAATGTCACCAGTAATTACATTTTCTGACTTGAAAATTGAAATACCTATTTCATTAAAATGTGGTACCAGTATTACAACAATCACTCGCATTTATAGTGACTTTGTTTACATCATGGCATCACCACATGCACATTGAAGATTTTAACTTGCGCTGAATGAAGTACATCTCTTGGTTTTGAATCATAGGCACCACTACAGTAAACTTCAATAATGTATCAAAAATACTATAAAGAAGTCTCAGAAATAATGCTTTGAAAATAATTGCAATAATAACACAGTGGTAGTTTGCTTTGATGTAAGCGACCTTTAAATACGTACATATGGTATTTGTGCTAATATTATGTAGTAAAAGGCCATAAAAGGATTAATGTTGAAGAAAAAACAAAATTCCTTCTTTACCCAAGCCAATTTCAGAGTTTAAACAATTAAATGGCCTGGATTTTTGTTGGAAAACAAAAGACACATCCACCAGTTAAAATCAAAAGGAGCTGCCGAAACAAACACCAGCATTCCAAAATCAAAAGTGGAATGAAAACAAAAAACTATCATGAATCGATGATGATCTAGTCGGTCTATATTCAGAATTTTAACCTATACTACGGTAATTCTTTAATGAATATATGATTGTTATCTGAATATATGCTGGTTATGTGCCTAATATATGTAACATCTTTCTAGGACAAATTCAGTACATAAGACAGGGCTGTACTCGAACACGTTTAATCACTCTGCTCTAGCACATGTTGGACCATTCTATGTTTTCAAAAGGAGAGTACAACAGTAAGAAGGGAAATAACTCGTATGATCTTACTGTGAACTGGACTAATACATGTACGTATGCATTACGTTACAATATATTTATAAAAACTCATTAAAAATGTATCTTTTCATATTGATTACATCACTTTGTAGGGTCGCTTATATCGCTGAAAATGGTAAATGTTGCATATGTGACTCAAAGTAAATAAAACAGCAATGGATGTATAGATAAAATGTGACCTGGAAGAATGAGATTTGGTGAAAAAGAATGAATAAAGCAAAATCTGCATCTAATATTTTTAGGAATAAACAAGGATATAAGTGATGATAAGCATGATATTCACTGTGTAAGTAGGCCTACTGTACAATATAAATATAATACAGGTCTCCTGGTAAAGTCTAAGCGACCCATGAATTATTTACCATTATTTTATTTAATGTTGGAGATATCAGAAAATATGCACATGCAAAATAAATAACCTAATGATGATCAAAGTAGTTTATAACATTTTATTGACATGGTAATTGAACAAGAGCTGGTAACTGCTGTGTGGTGTATGGTGACCTTGCCAATTTTGTCTTTACACTTTTGTGTCTATAAGTATTGGGACACCAAAACTGTTACATTTTTTAGATGCATATAGGTCTTGGGACATGAAAAATAATAATTATATTTTCCTGTCCCCCAAGACTTACCATCATTACGGTATTTGCGAAGAAATACCTGCCCTTTCAGTCATTTAGTTTTATTCTGCACAACAAATAGCCATCTAGATAATCAAGAGATACTTTAAACTTGGGGGAAACTATTAGGATGTGATATAGTTCCAAATTATATGCATATTAAAGCATACTGGTACCAGACTTTGATCCAGTCTTGGAGGCGTGGTTTGGACTGGGTCTGGTCTAGAACCTGACAAATTTAGCGGTAAATTTTCCTCTTCCACTTGAGATTTTTTTTACCTTCTAAATATAGGGGAGATATAATGAAGTTAATAAAGGTCGGGCTTGCAATATATGATGCAAAATTCTTCACACATTTGGTTGATTTATCTATGCAATTTTTTGCAAAAATTAGCATAAGTTGGGCAGTCAAGCATCCAAGAATAGACCCAGGTTAGTATTGGAGGTGATGCTAACTTGCCATCTTCCTGGCAACCAGAAAGTCACAATTTTCAAGGCAAAATCAATGAGTGCACTCTGTAAGTGCTTCCGCTGCATTTGGAACCTTCAAATGCTTCTCATGGACCCCAAATGTTTAGTTCATCTGGTCATTGTAAAGGCCAGGTGAGCTTATGGTATGGCCATTTGGCAGCTGTCCTTAAACACTTGTTTGTGAACACTTTAGAGCAGTGGTTCCCAAACCCTGGGTCATGACCCAAATGAGGGTACTGGTACTGCATTTTGGGTTGCAAAAGATGGCTTTTAGGGTTGCAGTCAAAAATGTCTGGGAACCACTGCTTTAGAGGCTTCATTTCTGTTCAAATTTGATGAGATTTGATATGTAAGCATCAGGACCTCGAATGGGTTTGATTATGATCAACATATTAATTAGGTGGTCTTTAATCTGATCGGCTGAACTTGTGAACACGTTACAAACCATATTTCTCAACCAATATTGATTAGGTTTGGCACAAGTTTATATCATCTAGATCCAGTGTGAGTTGGCTTATGAGTGACATCCATGCATATTAATGAGGTGATCTTGCATTTGATTGGTTGACAATATTTCTGAACAGATTTTGATCAGACGTTCTATGTAAGCTTGTATCATCAAGATCTTGGATGTGTTTGATTTTAGCAAGATCCATGCATATAAATGAGGATTCAGGCTGAACAGATGGTGGGAATCGAACCCACAACCTTCTGATCAGGAGTCCAATGACTTAACCACTGAGCACCACAGCTGCCTTGGGTGGGGATCTTAATGGTTTCCAAGGTATAACCCCATGGGGATTCAGGACAGACCCAGGAATCCATGTTGACTGCAGATAATAACTCCCCTTATAATGCCAAGTAAGTGTATGGAGGGGTTATGAACAGTTAAAGTTATGTATCTTGACTTAATCTCCAGTGTTGCACCTTGAACACAGGGTCGCTGGTTTCCTGCATTTTTTTTCTATGTCCCCCAAATCTTCACACTTTGCCCCTCCTCCCCCCCCCCCCCCCCCCCCCCCCCCCCCCGCACACTTTTTCATCAGAAAAAAATCGAAAAATACTCCTACAACTATTCTTTCTTTAGTGGATGTCCGTCCATGTCTATGTTGGTGCTCACAATGGCCAAAGTTGCTAAAGGTGGTAAAAACTGTAAGATGGCAATAAATATCCATTTTCAAAAAGTTTTATTTGGCAATGAAAACATTAAGATTTGTGGTACATGTAGTTGGCCAAGTTGCAGTGTAAAAAGTCTTTGATGGCGGCTAGTGTAACATATTTTCAAGGTTCAAGTCACACCTACAGTGAGGAAGATTAAATTTATTTTGAGGTTGAATTAATGACAAAAGAGACTAAATTTATGCAGATACACTATGTCATTTAATGAATGATTTATTAATTTCAAAATAAAATTAATTCAGAAAACATGGGTATTTATTATAATAAATGCTGATAGATAATGAGTGAACACTAAATTTAAATGAGAGCAAGATCCGGAATGGAAGATTCCATGGTGCAACTCATTTCAGGTTAACCAGATATTCAAACATGTTAATGTTTTCATGAGTTACTTGAGCACATGATAAAACGTTTATTACAATAATTTAAGTGTCCAAGGAAAGTATGATAGTACAGTGCAGACGACAAAGTTAAGGTGGCAAAACTGTCAAAGCAAATAAGATTATCTCATCTTTTTAGCACTACAAGTGCATTATGTATTACTGTTTTCTTTGTCCCATTTAAAAGTTGTGTGTCTCTCAAATTTTTAGGGTGGAGGACACTGTCCTCGGCCTTTGGGACCCTAGGTGCAACACTGCATCCAAAAAAGGCAAGGAGAGATCCAGGGGAAAATGCTGGTTGTATAAAATGACTTGTACTTTTAATGCTGAGAAGGAAGAAATATGATGCTAGCATTAATAGATAATATAGCAACTATGTTCACAAGCTTTTCTTTCCTCTCTACAGTTTCAGTAGTGTTAATTTGCATTCACAAGTTGACATATGTCAACTTCCCAGATAAGCAATACATTGAATCTACATTTTCATAAGTAGGACCATAGGTCATAGGAAAAAAGACCTAGTTGGCAAGAAATATAATTACATTAAACGAAAAAAAGTATTTTCATATATAAAAGATAAGAAAAGAAGGTTTACTATGGTACATTTTTTTTATTCGCTTGAAAAATGTAGTGATTTAATACCAGCTGATGGAGTTCATGTTTTCTCACATGGACTCCCATTTCTGGAGACTGGGGGTCCAGGACTGCAAGTGTCAAAGACCCTGAGAGAGCTCTGACAATTCTGATAAAATGAAGCTTATGTTGTACTATTACTTTACTAGAATTTGTAATATAGTTAGAAGTCAACTTTCTGGATTGTACCTCACCTTTAAACTCAAAAAGCAATTACCTTGCATGATTACAATCTAGCTTGGACTAATTTAGTGAGGAATAATCAATAGAACAAACATCACAGACCCAGATCTGCTGGCACATCATAGTATATGCAGATTGCTGGGACTAATCATTAGAACAAACATCACAGACTCAGATCTGCTGGCACATTATGTGATGGGTCTATGTTTGATGTTGGATTTGACTTGTATGCGAGTATATATGGTAAGCTGAATGAAGAGCACAGATATTAAATTTGCAAACACATTATGTGTCAACAGATCTGGGTCTACACTGTAGTTTGGCGGAGGATACATGTATGTACAAGTGAAGAAAACTCTGTATTTTAAGTTAGATTTCAAACCATATCTTCTGTACATGCAGACTTCTGCGATTTGCAAAAATGTCAGTAAACAACAAGTGCTTTCATATCTTCATGTCCCATTATGTGCCAGCAGATCTGGGTCTCTGCAGTTTGTAGTTGGATCCATCTTGCACATGAGTATGTACAGTATGGTTTAAAGAATTTGTAGCATCCTTATCTTCCAGTGCTTGTTGTGACAGCAGATCTAGGTCTACACTGTTCTGTGTAAATTACACGCTTTTTGCATGCTGTATATGCATACCTGTTTAAAAATTCAGGGCTTCGAGTACTCTAGAAGTGGCAATCCAACAAGAAAGTGTCTGGAAAAATGCATTGCAGCCTTGGAAGGGGGCAAACATGGTAAGATATGAGTAGCCTTAAAAATGTCACTCAGAACACAATGGAGTCATAAAATTTTTATGGTTTAAACTCATCATACTTGCCATTCATCATGTTCGATTTAGACTAGAGCCAGGTGCTTCCTGTCAAAGAGACTATACCATATGTACTGTATATACTCGTGTATAAGCCTGTACCAAATGCAAACTGCATAGACCCAGATCTGCCATCACATAATGCACCGGCAGATTTGGGTCTATGCAGTTTGTAAGGACTAATCAGTAGAGCAAACAGCATAGACTCTGATCTGCCAACGCATTATGTGACAGCAGATCAGGGTCTATGTTGTTTGCATTTTGACCTGGTTTATAAACGAGTATATACGGTAGCTTTTCAGGGCTAATTCAGCTATCAGTAAATGTAAATTCACTTTGAAAGTCAGGAATGCTACAACCTTTATACTCCCACTGCTTTAAAAAAATTTCTGACTCCATGTGAACTGGTAGCCATCAGTTAATAATGTGTATTACATTTTGTCAGTACTGAGGCTTTCTTTTTTTTCCACATTTGTTATTTCAAATTTTTAAAAAAGCTGCTTGGCATTTTATTTTTTTATACCCTTAAATGCCTTTGCCTTCATTTTGAAGTTAGATTTTAAAAATATATTTTTTAACAGCCGAAACACAGTATTGAAATATTGTAACTTTTTCCTTCATTACCACACCTCTGCAATAGCTTTGTTCAACTCTGGCATCGGTGTCAGCGTTGGCATCTGCACATATAAAAGGCCCATTGCATCTCAACCCTTCTTCCTAGGTCCTAGGCAGTGGGTTTCACAGCACTTACTGAGGTATCTGCTGGAGAGAGGCTAATTTTGTACATGTACATTATTTGTACATTCTAGGTTGGTTCTTGCATGATTTAGCTTAGGTTTTTTGCACCCGGTTTACATTCTGTTATACCTGAAATTGCAAACTTTGTGGGGGAATGCATCCAAGTATTGCACCCTCATCACAAAAGTAGGTCACTGTGACTCATATTTCATGCATCACTGACTTGGGTTCAATTTTGTGTTTTATTTCTCAAGCACTGTTCATGCTTGAATCATCAAAATAGATGATTGTATACATCTCTGTTAGTACCACACCCTTACAACAAAAGGTCATTGTGACGTACATTTCACAACTTACTGGCTTGTGTTAAGTTTTTGCATTTAGCTCGTGACCACACAAGTTTTTTGCACCCTGTGTAGATATTGTTATACCAAGGTTCATGAAACTTCATGAGGGGATATATCTTGATGAGTACTAAACACTCAACACAAATGTAGGTCACTGTGGCCTGTATTTCATGCTTCACTGACTTGGGTTCAATTTTGTGTTTAAAGTGTATTTCTCGGGTACTGTTGATGCTTGAATCATTAAACTGGATGATTGTATGCATCTCTGTTAGTACCACACCATTACAACAAAATAAGATCACTGTGATATATATTTCATATTTTACTGGCTTTGGTTGTTTTAGCACTTAGCTTATGACCACAGGTTTTTTGCATCCTGTATACATGCTGTTCTACCTGTATCATAAAATGTGATGATGGGATGCATCTTGATGAGTACTACACAGTCCTCAAAAAGTAGTCCCTTAAGACCCATATTTTATTCATCACTGACTTTGGTTACATTTTTTCGTTTTAACTTGGTGATAGAATCATTAAACTAGACGATTTGTATACATCTCTGTTAGTACCATACCAGTACAAAAAAGGTCACTGTGACCTACAGTTCAGATTTTACTGGCTTAAGTTAAGTTTTTGCACTTAGATCAATTACTGCATAGGTGTTTTGCATGCTGTGTACATACTATCCTATCTAGAATCATGAAACATGGCGAGGGAATGCATCTTGATGAGCACTACGCCCTGATTTGTGTTAAATGCTATAAAATTTTTCAATCACTGTGTATGTGTTAGTAACACTCCTTAGAACAAAATAAGCTCATCATGACCTATTTTTCATTTACTGGCTATGGTTAAGTTTAAGCATTTAGTTCATGACCTCACAAGTTTTTGGCATGCTATCCTTCCTAGAATCTGTAATCTTCATGAGGGGATGCATCTTGATAAGTATTACACCCCTACTGCAAAAAGAGGTTTCTCTGACCTATATTTCATGCTTCCGTGACTTGTTGAAATTTTGTGTTTAAAGTTCATTTATTGGGTGCTGATTATGTTTGAATCATGAAACTTGATAATTGGATGCCTCTCTGTTAGGAGTATACCCTTACAGCCAAATAAGGTCACTGTGACATACATTTTAAGCTTTGCTAATAACATAGGTTTAAATGAAGGGGTTGAAGACATACTTGATTCAGAAAAAAAAGAATTGGAAGCTGATTTACTGACAGATTGGACAATGAACCATCAAACTCAACAGAAAATTAAATGAAACAAGTAACTTAATAAATGAATAATTAAAAAAATTTAAGCAAGAAGGAAACAGCACACTTCAAAAGTCTGATTCCATTTGGTTTTTAATTTTTTCTTGAAATTCTTCTGCTTCTTGATAATTGATGTTTTGAATTCAGACTCAAGAATGTCAGCACAATAGTGGCTATACAGTACTGATAAAAAGTTAGGTTCTAAACTTGTATGGATAGAAATTGCAGAAAAAAACCCATTCATAGGGGCCAACATTCATTGTCAGTATCACTTTAGTATGAATTTATTTTCTAGGTGATGATTGGCATTTATAGGGGCTGCTGGAGCCTACTAAAAGCTTCATAAATTCAAGCTGTGTAATCATTAAGTATTACATTCTGGTTTTAATATTTGAGGCTTAAGATTTTTTAACCTTTATACTTAAAAAGAAATGAAGCAAGAGTGACAACACAATCATGACAAACTTGAGCTTATAAGTGTTGTTGACCATTACAGTTATGCTCTTGTGGTTTCTTTTTATGTAAATAAAGTTCATTGCAGATTGAAAATATCTTTATTTAAATATCTTCCTTGTCAGATACGGTAAATAATATTTTAAGTAATATAAAGTTTTGGCAAAATTTGTGAAATCCTGGTTCAAATTCTCAAAATTTACTAATTGGCATCATATGGCCAATGGGGATTTTACTGTGAACAACCAATGTCTGATGCAATGTTAATATCATAGGACATGCAGCCAATTTGCATCTAGTCACCAGGTGTTCTCAGTGTTAGACTGGTACCTTTTTTGAACTTTAACATTTGAATCTCTGTGAAAGGGTGTTAATTGCTTGCTTGTGTTTTTTTAAAGTTATGACTTACCATGTTGCTGTTAACATGGCTTTTGTTGTTTAGCAAATTTGGGTTTTCTTTAATAAATTTGCCACAATATTGCTCATGAAATATTGTGGTTTAGAAAATGATCTACTTGCCAAAATGTTCATAAAACTGCACAAAAAATAAATCTGGATTATTTTCTTTGTATCTGATATGAAATTCTGTTCAAGTGGCTAAAAATGTACTTGCTCAGCAAAATTTTCAACTTTAACCCTTAAATTGAATATTCATTTTGCCATTCAGTAGATGTTTTAACGCCTGTTTAACGTATCCTTATTGCAATAGTTTCAATATTTCCAGGATTTGTCTTTGCATCAGGTTTGGCTGCCATGCAAACCATCACCTTCCTGCTTCAGCATGGAGACCACATTATCAGCATGAATGATGTGTATGGAGGTAATGTAAAGATCCTACTAAGTGTGCTAATGTTTGTCGGAGTACAAGGGAAATTGAAGGGTTTGAGCCTTAGGGAACATAGTCTTTCATGAGTGCTGTGTCAAGCATTTGCACACAGCATATGATAATTATTTTTAAATGATTCATTACTAATTACAACCCACATGTAGCATTCATTACTAATTACATAAGTTATGTAAAAAGTACCAGCAAACAGGATTTATTACTAATTACATAAATTAAAGTCAAACCTGTCCTAATGGTCACCTTTACTCATTGGTCAACTGTTCACAACAGTCATTCTAAATTTCCTCCTCCCCCCCGGGCAAATTTTCTATATAAATGTCCTGTATGTAATGGTCACCTGCGTTCCGCGGTCAGCAGCCAGGTGTTTCCTAACCAAATAATGGTTTCTCCTGCCTTAAACAGTCACTGGATTGTATCTACAGTGACTGCTCGTCTATGCAAATTGAAGTTTTGCTTAATGGGGAAGGCATTGTTTAAATAAAGGAATATTGTGAATTGATGTGCAAACATTTCATATCTCACTTGTACTTGCAACTCCAGTCACATTGACAGTGTAACTCAAAGGTGTCAGTTGTCAAATTTGAAAGAGAGGCAGTTTTTATCATTAGGGTAGAGGGTTGAAGTAATTCGTTTGTTGGATGGTGGAAAAAGTAGTCTTGTTATTACATGAGAAATGTGCCAGTGTGACAGGTAGAGTTTGATATCTTCATCTATTTGCTTGTGAATCAAAGCTATCTCAGAAGAAAAAGTTCATCTTTGAGAAGAGATACAAGTTACATCCATTTTTATTAGGGTCAGGGGTCATTCAATTTAAAGACTTGTCTGTTAAGTCAGGCAAAGTTTCGGTTCATGTGTCACAAAGAGTAGCCTTATACAGCTTCTTTGGATTTACTATTCGTCACATACTTCTCACATAAAGCGTGAACAGCTGTTTCCAAGTGAAACTTATACAAGTTTGCAGACGAAAGAGTTAGTCCTCTGTTTTATAGTCATATGTAAGCTCTAAGTCAGTAGTGAAATTATTGTTTTGTATTGGTTAGCAGGTGATGATTTAATTTAAAGGATGGATGAAAGTGAGCAGAATACAGTAATCTTGCGTGGAAAATAAATTTTATGAGAGAACAACATGTAGGTGTATTTTATTATTTTATTGAATAGTACACATAAAACAATGTTCATAACGTAATAATAATAATAATAATAATAATAATAACGATAATGATCTTTGGTGCATTGTATTTGTTCAAAAACAAATTTAAAGGGAGAACTTGTGTACAGAGGTCACCTTTCCCATAGGTGGCTGCTGTTGACAGGTTTGACTGTATATTTTATAAAAATTACCAACAAGCAGGATTTATTACTAATTACATAAATTATATAAAAAGTACCAACAAACAGGATTTTTTTCTCTTCAGGACATGAAAAAAACCTGTACATAAGCAGAACATGTTGTTCCCTTAGTTTGAATACAGCTGACATCACAAACACCTACATGAAACAAGCTAAACCCAGCCTAATCATTTGACACAGAATCGTACATCAAACAAGTTAAACCCAGCGTAATCATTTAACAGAATCGTACAGCAGACAAGCTAAACCCAACCCAATCATTTAACATAGAATCATACATCGGACAAGTTAAACCCAGTCCAATCATTTAACACGGAATCATACATCAGACAAGGTAAACCCTGTCTAATCATTTAACACAGAATCATACATCAGGCAAGTTAAACCCAGTCTAATCATTTAACACAGAATCATACATAGACAAGTTAAACCCAGTCTAATCATTTAACACAGAATCATACATAGACAAGCTAAACCCAACTTAATCATTAAGCACAAGATCATACATCAGACAAGCCAAGCCCAGCCTAATCATTTAACACGGAATCATACATCAGACAAGCCAAGCCCAGCCTAATCATTTAACACAGAATCATACATCAGACAAGTTAAACCCAGTCTAATCATTTAACACAGAATAATCAAACAAGGTAAACCCAGCCTAATCATTTAACACAGAATAATCAAACAAGGTAAACCTAGCCTAATCATTTAACACAAGATCATACATCAGACAAGCCAAGCCCAGCCTAATCATTTAACACAGAATCATCAAACAAGGTAAACCCAGCCTAATCATTTAACACAAAATCATACATCGGACAAGCTAAAACCAGCCTAATAATGCAAACATAAAATTGCATCAAGGAAGCAAAGACCAGCCTAACCATTGAAGCACATATTTGTACATCAAACAAGCTCTACAACAAGACTAATCATGTAAACACAAAATCAAATATCAATCAAGCTAAGGTCAGCCTAATCATCTAAACACAGAATTGTACATCAAACAAGCTAAAACCAGCCTAATCATGTAAACAAAGAATCATACATCAAACATGCTAAGACCAGCCTAATCATGTAAACACAGAATCATACATCAAACATGCTAAAACCAGCCTAATCATGTAAACATAGAATCATACATCAAACATGCTAAGACCAACCTAATCATGTAAACACAGAATCATACATCAAACATGCTAAGACCAGCCTAATCATGTAAACACAGAATCATACATCAAACATGCTAAGACCAGCCTAATCATGTAAACACAGAATCATACATCAAACATGCCAAGACCAGCTTAATCATGTAAATACAAAATCATGCATCAAACAAGGATAAACTTAAATCATACTTATGCTGTTGGATGTATTCATGAATTAAACACAGTAATGCTTATGATGTAAATAAAATTAAAGCATGGGAGATGCAGATAATGTTTATTTTCTTCTATTTGAAAAACTCCCAATTAACTTTGATTACATGAAATTGTCCAAACCACATGATCTCCATAGCCCCCTTCAGAAGACCTTAGAACATCTGGTAGGTAGGTACTGTCTTACCCTACTAAAACAAAAAACTTTTGAAGTTAAAAATTACAAATTGAACCATGAACACATTTCAGAAATCATGTTGCTACTCAAGCACATGTAGCTTTCAAGATTTGCAGGAAAAGATTCTATAGAAACTGTATAAAAGTGCAAGTATAGCTTTGGAGATATCTCAAAGTTTCAAGTAAATTCTCTGTCTGGCATTTTTAGTATGTTTTCAAGAACAGACTATATATTCACCACACAATTCCTCAAGTTGAGTATGCACTCATTTTATAACAACTGATGATGAACAGACTTAGTATCACACAAACGTATTAAAGGTTTCAATTTATTCAGTTTGAGGAAGAAGTTGAATTAGGGCAGTTTGTTTCACAAAACAAGAAATTAACTGTTACAATATGTTTATGACTTACAATAAATTAACTGTTACGGTATGTTTATGATATACAATAAATTAGGATAGTTTGAGTGTGCACTCAAGCTGAGGAGTTTTCTGAATAAGCCAGAAATGAAAATGCTATGTACTGTCTATAGTCATGTATAAGCCAGGTCTAAATGCAAACAACATAGACCCTGATCTGCCATCGCATAATGCGCTGGCAGATCCGGGTTTATGTTGTTTGTTCTACTGATTAGTCCTTACAAACTGCATATACCCAGATCTGCTGGCACATTATGTGATGGCAGATCTGGGTCTGTGCAGTTTGCAGTTGGTATCAGCTTATATGTGAGTATATATGGTATGTTTAAACAAGCTCATCAAGCACTGCTCATCCATTATATTTTCCTACTTTGCTCGTGGGCCTTAATTCTGTATATCAGTTATTATGCAATGTGTTTCTTATGTCATTAACTTTCATCTCTATTTTCAGGTTCTAACAGGTTTTTCAGGCACTGTGCAACAAGAATGGGAATAGAAACTACACTTGTTGACTGCAGGGATCTTACTTTGATTAAAAATTCTTTGAAACCTAATACCAAGGTAAGAGTCATGTATCCACGCACATACTTTACAACCTAATACCAAGGTAAGAGTCATGTATCCATACACATACTTTACAACCTAATACCAAGGTAAGAGTCATGTATCCATACACATACTTTACAACCTAATACTAAGGTAAGAGTCATGTATCCATACATATACTTTAAAATTTTATACCAAGGTACGAGTCATGTATCCATACACATACTTTACAACCTTATACCAAGGTACAAGTCATGTATCCATACACATACTTTACAACCTAATACCAAGGTATGAGTCAAGTATCCATGCATATACTTTACAACCTAAGAATCATATATCCATACACATACTTTACAACTTAATACCAGGTAAGAGTCGTGTATCCATACACATACTTTACAACCTAATACCAGGTAAGAGTCATGTATCCATACACATACTTTACAACCTAATACCAGGTAAGAGTCATGTATCCATACACATATTTTACAACCTAATACAAAGGTAAGAGTCATGTATCCATATACTGGAACAAAAGGAAGGGTTAGGCAGATTAAGTGAGGACATTGTTGCATGATTAATCTCAAGCAGCTCTGATGGTATGCCATCACTAATCCCCACACTTTTCAAATATTGCCTACCAACCCCTCATCACTGGCTCTTGACACAAATCTGTTACACATATTGCCTACCAACCCCTCATCACTGGCTCTTGACAAAATGTTACACATATTGCCTACCAACCCCTCATAACTGGCTCTTGACATAAATCTGTTAAAAATATTGCCTACCAACCTGTCATCACTGGCTCATGACCTAAATATGTTACACATATTGCCTACTAACCCCTCATCACTTGCTCTTGACAAAAATCTGTTACACATATTGCCTACTAACCCCTCATAACTGGCTCTTGACATAAATCTGTTACACATGTTGCCTGCCAACCTGTCGTCGGCTTGTGAACTAAATCTGTTACACATATTGCCAACCAATCCCACATCACTGGCTCTTGAGAAAAATCTGTTACACATATTGCCAACCAACCCCTCATAACTTGCTCTTGACATAAATCTATTAAAAATATTGCCTGCCAACCTGTCATCACTGGCTAATGACCTATATCTGTTACACATATTTTGTGTCTTCCATCTAAGACTGTGCATATGTTACCATCAGACCTGGTCAAGATTACAACCAAAGAATCCCTTTACCTATTAGGTCTCCTCAGTGCAAAAGTGGATCTCATTGTCTGGTGTCGCCTGTTTACGAAACCATTGCAGATGATTTTGTTGTCCCAGTGACTGCTGAAGCTTTCACTACTGGCACAAACAGCCACAGTTTCGGGATACACAAGGTCACAGTAAAATGAGAGAACCGCATTTGGCTTATTGCTGGTGTTCCCTTGCGGGTTCAGCCTCCAGGAATTATAATTTGTATGGATGCCAGCACAGGTTGGGTTGCCCATCTTCTGCCCTCATCTGGAAAGCCAGCGGATTGTGGTCTCCTCAGAACCAACTGTTACACATTGATCTCCTAGATGAAGACCATTGTGATGCATTTCAGTTGTGCAGAATGCATTTTAATTGCAGCAGGAGATGTTCTCTGGAAAGGGTGTCCTCATTCCAAATGACAGTTCCACTGTCATGAATTATCGGCGAAGCCAAGTGGGAACAAAATTTCCCAGACATTTAACTCCTGTTTTGGGTTTTTCTCAGATAGTGTCATCGTCAACAAATCTACATTTAAGTCCGTTGTATCCCGAGCAGACTCAGTGTATTGGTGAACTCGCTGTCTTAATGGAATCAGCTAATCCAAACCAAATGGTTGATTTACTCCTTAGTATTCAGTCGAATCTGGGTCTGCTGGGGCAAACCACTCATGGATCTGCTTGTGACAAAGTGGAAGGGAAAGCTCCCAATCTTCGTCTCTCCAGTCCCAGATCCTAATGCCTGGATTGTCAAGGCTCTTTCCACAGATTTTTTGGAAATGGTCATAGAAAACAATTTTCTTTTTTTATTGTTTTATGTCTTTTATGCCCAGTCATAGGGGCCAACATTTCATTGTCAAAATCACTGTAGTCTGAATTTATTTTCTGCATGATAAATAATGTTTACAGTGGCTGCTGGAGACTACTAAAAGCTTTGTAGAGGCAAACTATGTCATTGGTGATCACATTTTGGTTATCTATCTAACTATCCATCCATCCATCTTTCTTTCTTTCAGTCTGTCAAAACCACTGACATGACTCTTTCCTGTATATAAAGATCACCTTTCTATAGAGATCATTTTTATGGCCCACCTGAGTAGTCATTATAGAGAGTTTTGACTACATATGTATATAGTGTATGTTTGTACATTTGAATTTTTTACCCTCTCACAGGGACTCGAGGGTAGGGAGCCAATAATTATACCCCCTTTACACATGATTACCACACAGACAGTTAATACACAGTCAAACCTGCCTTAAAGGTCCCCTATGTTAAGCCTCTTTTGAGGAGATTCATTATAGCATACTATTGTAGAACCTCCATTTAGCACTGTTTTAAGAGGTGATTTTGGTTCTTTTCCCAAAGGTGGCTGCTTAAGACAGGTTTCACTGTAGGAAATTGGTGAATATTTACCAAGTGAGTTAAGAGGAGATTGAGTTACAACATACTCATGGACAGATGGAGGGCATCACAATATCCCTCATGCTTTTTAAAATGAAAAAAGAAACAAACATAGGGATAATTAAATATATTTATGTATAATATAGCTTGAATTGTGAACAAACAGAAATAAGATGGCAAAATAGCCAATATAATAAAAATGACATGTAACAGTGCCAAGTGTATTAATGAAGATTTATCTAGGATCAGAATGCTTCAAATTTTCAGAAGATTGGTTTTTGGTGAAATTATTTATTTGGTTAAATTAAATGTTAAAGTCTTGTAATTTATGTCTTGATGGCCTTAAAACAATAATTAATGTATGAAAATTGGTGCATTATTTTCATCTGCTTGGGATATTAAGTTAGTTCATAAATTCCTTTATCAGAATAGGAAAAGTCTTCATCTTTCTTAGGTTAAAAATAAGTTTTAAGTTTTTTTTCTTGATATTGATTCAAGATGTGTCATTCCATGATTATCAGTGTCATACCATATATACTTTCATTTAAGTCGAGTTCAAACTGAAAACAACATAGACCCTGATCTGTCATTGCATAATATGCATGCAGAGCAGGGTCTGTTTTGTTTGTTCTATTGAGTACTCCTAACAAACTGAATAAATCCAGATTGGCACATTATGCAATTGCAGATCTGGGTCTGTGCAGTTTGCCGTTGGACTCGACTTGTAAGCTTGTATATACGGTAGTTTATGCCAGTGGAAGGAAAGCATTGTCAAATTTTGTTTTGCTCCTTCCCTTTTATATTAAGGAGTTATAAAATCTCGTTGATCTAAGTTAATCTAAGTTAATCTAAGTTAATCTAAGTTAGTGATGGACTTACTAATCTGAACAGACATTTGCAATGATGAGCAACACTAAGATGGCAGACAGTTCAATTACATCTTTGTAGCGGTGTGTGTAGACAGTTGGATACAAGTCTAAACTATAAGTAACAGCTCTCTCTCTCTCACACGCATGCATGCATGCACATGCGTATGCGCGGGCATGCACATAGACTAGGAATTTTCACCAACCCAGACAGTCTTTAAATTATAAGCTATAAATTGGATTGTAACTGCTCTGTTTATGTTGTGTGTAACAAAAGTGAAACAAAATGTTCAAATACTGAATAAGTAATTTAGATGTTACTTATAATGGAATGAATCATCTGTATATTATATTGTTTGAGTCACATAGTTGTCCCTTCTCTACATGCCATTTTGGTTAATTATAGTGGAATGAATCGTACCGTATATTGTATCAAGTCACATAGTTGTCCTGTCTCAACATGCCATTTTGGTTAATTATAATGGAATGAATCATAGTGTATATTGTATTGTTTGAGTCACATAGTTGTCCCTTCTCTACATGCTAGTTTGGTTAGCAAGTGTAATAATTTCTTCTCATATTGTCTGTATTTCTGGTTTGCATATCTGGACTTTGATAACAAAAGATGTGGATGACCCATAGCGATTAAAGACTCGTAACTTCAGTGGCATACCTTTATTCGACCAGGATGACATTTGTAACAAGCTGGACTTAAAATTTATCTCTTACAGTATATCTTACAGAATAAGTGTACCATTTGCTTCCAGCAATCCCACAGAATATATGTAAATCTATGTACATCATATAGATCAGGCATGTGCAACTTCCTTCAGGGCGTGGGCTGGAGAAGCGATTTTGAAAGCCCTACCCTATGATGTAAATAAGCAGATAAAACCAGGTTTCAGGCCATGGGCTGTAGGTTGCACATGCCTGATATAGATCATATGTACCTCTTTGTGAATGTTTAAAAGTATGTTCAAGATGAGTTTATACAGGCATTTTTTCAGGTTTTATCGAAAACCATAATTCCAGTTTGGAAACAAATTGTACAAACCCTCAGTTTTAGTCTTTTTTCAATATGAGGACTGCTCTAAGGAATTGTACCCATAATTGGAATGAGTCCATTTCAATATAAGGACTGCTATATGGGATTGTAACCATAATTGGAATGAGTCCATTTCAATATAAACACTGCTATACGGGATCGTACCCATAATTAGAATGAGTCCATTTCAGTATAAAGACTCCTATACGGGATCGTACCAATAATTGGAATGAGTCCATTTCAATATAAGGACTGCTATACGGGATCGTACCCATAATTGGAATGAGTCCATTTCAATATATGGACTGCTCTAAGGAATTGTACCCATAATTGGAATGAGTCCATTTCAATATAAGGACTGCTATACAGGATCGTACCCATAATTGGAATGAGTCCATTTCAATATATGGACTGCTATACGGGATCGTACCCATAATTGGAATGAGTCCATTTCAATATATGGACTGCTATACGGGATTGTACCCATAATTGGAATGAGTCCATTATGCAAAATGATAGAGTGTATAAAGATTTTCCATAGATTCTGGCACAAAAATGGAGGCCAGTTCAGAGACCAATTTCAAGTTGCAGGGGCTATCGCAGTAGGTGGCAAGGCTAATGACACGTCATAGCATGTGCATTGCAACCATAACACCCCGTGTAATCCAACATGGATGTGATCCATCGTCATTGTATTTCTTGTAGGCTATAAGAAACGTGATGTAGTCCTACAAAGTTTAGATTTTCCAAGTTATTACTCTACCTATAGATTGTATAGTTATCCAGTTATGTTGTGTTTGTTTCTCTCAAATAGCTTATATACATAATTATTGCCAAAAAATGCCAGTATTGGATTATTTACCACCAACTATACACTTTACATTTTTGATCAGATGATTTGGATTGAGACTCCCACCAATCCAACAATGATGCTGGTTGACATTGAGGATGTTGCCAAACTAATCCACAAGGTAGCTCCACAAGCCTTTGTTGTGGTGGATAATACATTCATGTCCCCATACTTCCAGGTAAGTTTCTTGAAAATGTTATGTAAAATCCATTGTCAGAAATGTTAAAGACACTATGCTGAGTAAAGGTCAAATACATAAGACATCAAATTTTTACACAGTCATGAAACCAAATTTGTATACAGTGTCAGATTTTTTTTAGCTCTTCTGGTCATAGACAAGAAGAGCTTATGTGATGGCCTGTTGTTTGTCATCCGACACCAGTCTGTCATCTGTTGTCCATCCATTGGCACAGTTGTATTATCATTACTCATCCTAAGCTACTGGTAGGATTAGCATGAACTTCACACAAACATTCACCTCAAGGTCTAGTTTATCCTAAATGAAAATGGCGATTCTAGGACATTCATTATGGTTACCACTGTGGCAATCTTTAAAATCTTATTGCAACTCCTCCTAAATGGATTGCCATATTGACATGGGTTTTTCACGAAAAGACTTCTTTTAATGTCTAGTTGGTCCTAAATCAGAATGGTGCCAGTTTGATATCCAATATAGCCACCATAGTGGTTTCACTGAAAGAGTTCTTCTGATGTTTGGTTGGTCCTAAATGAAGTGGTGCTTGTCAGACATCCAATATGGCCACAATGGTGGCAAGCTTGAAAATTTTGTTATTACTACAGTAACTCCTCCTGAATGGACGGCCATGTCGACATGGGGTTTTCACCAAAACATGTCTTATGATGACTAGTTGGTCCTGAATGAAAATGGTTTTTATCTAACATCCACTTAAATAACTTCGGGGGATTTTTCCCCTCCAAAAAAGCTTAATTATAGATTTCATTAAAACTTAGCATTTGGATATACCTTAACATTATCAGAGACAAGTTCAGTGATTTTCTATCCATGATATCAGGTTTGAGGTCAAAGGCCATGACAAAGAATTTTGTACTGCACTTACAGGTATCTTGTGAACATGTTAACTTCGCTATATAAAAAAGATAGTTTTGTATTTGGGAATGTTGGAGTTCTCAAGAATATCAGAGATGGTTTCAGTACTTATCATTAAAATGAAATAAAATGACTTAACTCTGTACATGCCATGGGAAACATGTTTTTTCAACTTGCACATTGGTTACATACTTTTAGGCTTTTTTTCAGTTAGCCAAATGATTTTATGATGCTATTTATTAGAATTCATTATGGTTATAGTTTATTTTTTTAATGAAATTATAGTTTGATTACTGACTGTTTATTTCACACAAAAAGAGGGAGGCAATAAACAACTAACAACTGGAATTAATTACAAACTGCATAGACTCAGATTTGCTGGCATATTATGCAACAGCAGATCTGGGTCTGTGCAGTTTGCAGTTGGACTTGACTTATAATTGAGTATATATGGTAGCCTTTGCCAATTTTTTTTGTGTGTGGCTCTACTGATCATAGACCAGAAGAGCTCATGCGCTGGCCTTTTGTCTAGAAATCATTAGAACTCCTAAATTACGCGGAGGATTGTTACAAAACTTCACAAACACATTCATTTAAATGTCTGGTTGTCCCTAAATGATGATGGTGCCCATTTGACATTGAATATGTTAACTCGAGCACACAAAAAAATGGTTTGTGTTCCAAATTTGGTATGTTGGAATTTCTCAAGAATTTTAGAGATGGTTTCAATACTCATCAGCTAAAAGAAGAAACAGACTTATCTTGGAATCATGAAAATTCTTTTCAGCTGGTAGAATATAATTTCCTTTGAGGGACTCTTGTTTTCTGAGCTGTCTCAGCATCCTTGTCAGAACTGTCTTGTACAGCAGTTTTATCACAAGCCATGTTTTCATAATTTGTAAATTTTTGCCTTGAAATATTCGGATTATATTCTGTGTCAAGTTACCACTTAAATCAAGATATCTATGAGAACTCTTTCATCATGTTCAGCAATTCTATTCCTGACCATATTTTAAAGATTTGTAGCTTGTTGGCTTGTAAAATTACAAATATATGATCCATAAATTGAACACTTGCGTCTGAGTTCTTGTTTGTGATTGATACTTGATTTGCACACTGTTAGCAATTAGGAAAGGGGATTTTTATTATCAAATGTTCTCTAATTGTCCTCATTTTTATCCCACAGCGACCCCTGAGCCTAGGTGCAGATATGGTGGTTCATTCCCTAACAAAGTATATGAATGGTGAGTGGGAAGAGATAGAATATAAAATACAAAATTATGGTTTCAACTGATTGAAAATATTTATCAGACACCGTATATACTTGTGTATAATCCAGGTCCAAAGGTTAAGTGCTTGAGAGTGTGTAAATGTTAAGTGCTTGATAGAGTATGTGTATAGGTTAAGCGCTTGATAGAGTGTGTATAGGTTAAGTGCTTGATAGAGTATGTGTATCGGTTAAGTGCTTGATAGAGTATGTGTATAGGTTAAGTGCTTGATAGAGTATGTGTATAGGTTAAGTGCTTGATAGAGTATGTGTATAGGTTAAGTGCTTGATAGAGTATGTGTATAGGTTAAGTGCTTGATAGAGTATGTGTATAGGTTAAGTGCTTGATAGAGTATGTGTATAGGTTAAGTGCTTGATAGAGTATGTGTATAGGTTAAGTGCTTGATAGAGTATGTGTATAGGCTAAGTGCTTGATGAGTATGTGTATAGGTTAAGTGCTTGATAGAGTAAGTGTACAGGTTAAGTGCTTCATTGAGTATGTGTATAAGCCAAGTGCTTGATTGAGTATGTGTATAGGCTAAATGCTCGATAGAGTATGTGTATAGGCTAAGTGCTTGTTAGAGTGTGTATAGGTCAAGTGCTTGATAGAGTATATACATAGGCTAAGTGCTTGATTGAGTATGTGTATCGACTAAGTGCTTGATAGAGATGTGTATATGTCAAGTGGTTGATAGAGTGTGTGTATAGGTTAAATGCTTGATAGAGTGTGTGTATAGGTCAGGTGCTTGATAGAGTATGTGTATAGGTTAAGTGTGTGATAGACAGTGTTTATAAGTTAAGTGCATGATAGAGTATGTGTATATGTCAAGTGCTTGATAGAGTATGTGTATTTGTTAAGTGCTAGATAGAGTATGTGTATGGGCTAAGTGCTTAATCGAGTGTGTATAGGCCAAGTGCTTGATAGAGTATGTGTATAGACTGAGTGCTGATAGAGTGTGTGTATAGGCTAAGTGCCTAATCAAGTATGTGTCTATGTCAAGTGCCTGATAGTGTGTGTGTATAGGTTAAGTGCTTGATAGACTGTGTGTACAGATCAAGTTCTTGATAGATTATGCGTATAGGTTAAGTGTTTGATTGAGTATGTGTATAGGCTAAGTGCTTAATCGAGTATGTGTATAGGCTAAGTGCTTGATAGAGTAAGTGTATAGGCTAAGTGCTTGATAGAGTAAGTGTATAGGCTAAGTGCTTGATAGAGTGTGTATAGGTCAAGTGTTTGATAGAGTGCGTGTATAGACTAATTGCTTGATAGAATATGTGTATAGGTCAAGTGCTTGATAGAGTATGTGTATAGGTCAAGTGCTGGATAGAGTGTGTATAGGTCAAGTGCTTGATAGAGTATGTGTATAGGTTAAGTGCATGATAGAGTATGTGTATAAGCTAAGTGCTTGATAGAGTGTGTGTATAGGTTAAGTGTTTGATAGAGTGTGTATAGGTTAAGTGCTTGAGAGTATGTGTATAGGCTGAGTGCTGATAGAGTGTGTGTATATGTAAAGTGCTTGATAGAGTGTGTATAGGTTAAGTGCTTGATAGAGTGTGTGTATAGGACAAGTGCTTGATTGAGTATGTGTATAGGCAAAGTGCTTGATAGTATTTGTTAAGTTTTTGATAGAGTATATGTATAGGCTAAGTTCTTGATAGAGTATTTGTTAAATTCTTGGTAGAGTGTGTTTATACATTGAGTGCTTGATAGAGTAAGTGTACATGTTAAGTGCTTGATAGAGTATGTGTATAAGATAAGTGCTTGATAGAGTATGTGTATAAGCTAAGTGCTTGATAAAGTATGTGTATAAGCTAAGTGCTTGATAGATTATGTGTGTATGTTAAGAGCTTGATAGAATATGTGTATTGGATAAGTGCTTGGTAGAGTATGTGTATAGGTTTAAGTGCTTTACTGAGTATATGTTAAGTGCTTGATAAAATATGTATATAGGTTCAATGCTTGAATGCAATGAGATTTATTGCAAGTATTTTTACTCTGGTGCAGTACTGAAAAAACCATCACAAAACCATTGTTAGTTCACAACTGACTACCAAAGAAGATGCTAAACCTGCATGCATGGCTCATATCAAGCCCTCAAAAGGAAATGATCCTCAGAACAAGTGGTGGCAAGAAGGCACACAACTTTGAAAGCATAATACATCATTGAGGGGAAATGGAGGATTTTCTTCCAGTGGTGCAAGTAGAAACACATCTCTCCTTTAAAAGCGAATGTACCACAGATAGCCCACTTCCTCCTTTGGCTCTTCAAGGAGAAGAAGTTAGCTCCTTCACTATCAAGAGCTACTGTTCCACAATCTCAGACACATTTCAACATCATCGAAGAAAAGATATAGACCATTACAAAGACCTCTCTGAACTTCTTTTGAACTTTGACTTGTCTCAATTGAAGGCTTTGACCCTTTGTCCAAAATGAAGTCTTCCTTGGGTTCTGATGTGGTTAAATAGGCACCTCTTGAACCAATGTCTAGAGCATCCTTGACTCACTTCTTGTGCAAAACCTGCTTCCTAGTCATTCTAGCAACAGCTGGCAGGATCAGTGAGATACATTCCTTGTCAGACAATTTAAAATGTCTGCAGTTCTGCCATTTTGGTTTCACTTTTCCAAGAGCTGACTCGTGGGGAATCAATGCTTTGTCTTGAAACCTAATTCTTCTTTGGAACCGTCACCCAAAGGGCATCTACAGGACCTTATAAAGGTTATGGAGTGTCTCTAATGTGCACCAAACCAATCAGATGGATATATCTCTGTTCTTACCACTGAAGAAGGAAGGGATAATCTTTCAGCTGAGGCTAATTTGTCATGGATGTGATGGGTTATCTGCTTTGCTTATAAGGAATTTACCCAAGGCCCAATTAATTTCTTTTCTATTGACTCCTGAGGTTGGTGCACTCACCATTAGCATAGCATTCAAGTGCAACTGTTCCCTAACTGACATTATCCAAGCTGTGGGATGGAGGTCAGAGATGACATTTTCTTTTTATTTTTACTTAGGAGGGCTTAGTTTGAATTGGCGGGACCTATATATGCTGTGCAACGAGCTATCTTTCAAGGTTATGTGGCAGCTTTGTAATGACATGGATTACTCTACTTCCACCTGATTTGCAGGACTGAAAATTATCTCTAAAAACTGCATTTGCTAACCCTTGCCCATATCTCACACAAAATTTGAAGCTACTTCACGTACATTTGGAGACTGGAGACAGAACCAGTTCTGGGGTAAGGGGATGTAACTTCTCTTCTGACCTATTCTGTATTATGATTGAGTAATGTATTTAAAGAAGATACCAAATTATGGAGTAAAATAAAACTTACCCATTCGTAATACAGGCACACTCTCCCAAGCCCTCCATGCAGTTACATCCCTGGAAGAGCATGCACATCTGCTCCAATAGTAACTGACTAATTGACGGGATTTGGTGCCAATCCCTTTATCCAAGTGGCACTTTGGCAAGCAGACAACTTTTTATCAAATATCTTGTTAAATAAATGTAGAAGGGCTGGGTTTGAGAGGTGGTTGATGTACTGCTGAAGTATATTGACTGGGTAAATATTATCAAAGAAACATTTTACTCCAAAGCTTGTTTTCCTTCTTGAAAGGAAGATTGTAGGATGGTTCCCTGACCTACATGTGCCTATGTCTAAGGAGTAATAAAGTTTTTTAAAAATATCTTTATTTTGAAAACTTTCCCAAGCATATCAAAATGGATGTAGTTCTTCCAAATGTTACATATTTGAGCAAGCAGGGACAGGATAGAAATCAAACATCCTCAACCTTTTCTCTTTCAGAAACATGACATGCTTAGACTGAAAAGGAGAATAACTCCATGAAAACATGTCAGTTTGAATTTTTGTGTAAAATTTAATTATAAACTTAAAACTAAAAGGTCAAATCAACATATGTGAAGTATATAATGCGTACAAATATTCAGGGCAAAAGTTTTTCATTGCATTTTACAGTTGGACAGAGTAGTGATGTAAAAATGAATGCATGAGAAAAAGTAGTATAGATGAGGAGAATATTAGTCTTTCTGTTTGAGACCTTTATCCAAAACAAAGATTGTATGTATTTCAGTTTCAGAAAAATTATTTTTGTTGAGTCTATGTTAGTGGGAAAACAAGACATTAGCAATCACTTTTCTGCTGGTAGCACAGGCATCATCATCAACAGTTAGGGTTTTGGTTAAAGTTTTTCATTTGCACAAATTTCCTAAACTCCTTGATAGATTCGCATCATACTTGCTTGATAGATTCGCATCATACTTGGCATAAATCATTATGAGGCTAAGATGATTCATTCTGTGACATGCATTCTTGCCTCTATGACCTTGGGGTCAAAGTCACAGACATAAAAAATTTTTTTAAGGTTTCAGTTGAAGTTTTTTATCTTATCTGGCCATAAGGCCAAGTGAGTTTATGGCATGGCACTGTGTCCATCATGTGTTGCTCATGATGTATCCATCAACAGTTGCTTGTTACTATTGAGTGCATATTTCTGATCTGATTTCTATCAAACTTTTACATGTCTTCTAGGAGCCACATGACACCTTGAAATGGTAGTATTCATTTGAACATTATTCTAACTAGACCAGAAAATTTTTGTACTTATCCCTTATGGATTATAACCATTGGATCAGAAAGTTAAAATTAAAAGCACAGTAATTACCGTATATACTTGTGCAATACCAACTGCAAACTGCATAGACTATGCAGTTTGTAAGGACTAATCAGTAGATTATGTGATAGCAGATCAGGGTCTATGTTGTTTGCAGTTGGTATTGGCTTATATTAGAGTATATACGGTACCCATGGGTTCATCAATCACATTCTATATATATACTCGCATATAAGTTGAGTCCAACTGCAAAACCGCACAGACCCAGATCTGCTGGTGCATTATGCACTGACACATCTGGGTTTCTGCCGTTGTTAGAATAATCAGTAGATCAAACAAAGGCATACTATGCAATGGCAGATCTGGGTCTGTGCAGTTTGCAGTTGGACTCGACTTATAAGCGAGAATATATGGTATATACTTAAAACAAAGATAATTGGTTAATGTTTCCAGTGATATTTTGCATCTGATGACTTACAAATTACAATAAAAACTAATCATTAATAAACTTATCTCCATATAACTTTTTTCTTTTTTTGTCCTAAGGTCATTCTGATGTAGTCATGGGAGCTGTTGTAGTCAATGAGGACAAGCATGCTGAGAGATTACGCTTCTTTCAGAATGGTGAGAAAAAATTCTTTAACTGCCATACATGAGATTTATTTTTATGTCCTAGTAATTTAATAGTGCTTTTGTGGTCTCTGTTAAAAATACAAATGGAAATTTACATTTATCACATGACTACTCTGTTATTTAGGTTGATATACACATCATTTTTCTATAGGAACCAAGTATAATAACACCTCATAACATCACAAAAGATGTCATAACATCATGTAAGTCAAAGGTGTAATAACAGAGTCATCCGAATGTATTTTAAAATCACTGCAGTATTCTGTGGTTTGGTTATAAATAAAATAAGTATGTTGTGTCATGTGATAATGTGTACATTTCAGATTAAATTTAGGGAATTTGTTGAATTATTGTAATATTTTGCTGCCAAGACTTGCAGAAAATATAAATTATTCAACTTGTTTGATAAATTTAATTTGATAATGCCAGTTACAGTAAGCACAAGAAATTAAAATCATCGTAGTTAGCTTTCCCTATATACTTGTTTCTAAGTTGAGTCCAACTGCAAACTGCACAGGCCCAGATCTGCCATCGCAAAATGCACCGGCGGATCAGGGTCTATGCAGTTTGTTAGGAGTAATCAGTAGAACAAACAACATAGACCGTGATCTTCCAGCGCATGATGCAACGACAGATTTGGGTCTGTGTTGTTTGCAGGTGTACTCAGCGTATAAGTGAGAATATACAGTAATTCTTTAAGAGATTGCATTGATACAAGAAGAACCATAGTACATGTTAAACTAAACACAACTTTTTTTTTTCCCCATATGCAAAACATAGGTGAGACATGGGTATGTTGTTGTTGTCTCAGCTGCTTTAGCAGAGGTATCACTCATTCCATTAACAGTGGCAGCATCAACAATGGCTGAAGTTGTGATGAAAAATTGTCTGTATAGTTGTAAGTCCCAAACCCGAGAGTGATAGCCTAATACACCTCTCCCTCGATAACTCAAGCACAACGGGGTCCAAAAACATAGACCGCACTATAAGCAAGGGCACGAGTTACCGAGGGATTTAAAAAAAAAACATTAAGAAGGGGATTCCATCCCCGCTGGACATCAAGAAAACCACAGGTGGGTAACAGGGCTGTTTAATGGCTGAATACTTGTTTTATAATTGCATTGGGAATGATTGTCATTAAAGAGCTTTTTCCTAATGTAGTTGTTAGCTTTTTGGTATAAATTACCTTTATTTTCAAGATACCCAACCTCTAAAAGATCGTTAGCAACGTTAGTCCAAGTGGTTTCAACAACATGTACGTGAATACATTGTGTATTATGTCACTGCTTTTTGTTGTTGATTCACATCAAAACAAGATTCCTTTTTTTCAAAAACTAGGGATATTTATTTCGTGAAACAACCATCAATGTCGAAACTTGATTTATTTATTGTTCTAGTAGTAATATATATATGCCGTGATTTAATTGCAAGTAATAGAGAAACTTCTTCTCATCCTTGAGGAAAGCACAGAGTATCAATTTAGAAATTTTAAGTTCACTACAAACTCTGGAACTCACTTCTCTGTAATCAACTGTATCTATGTAACAAAGCTTTTTATTCACCAAGTACTCATTTCGCTTTGTTGCCTTGCTATCTTTGATCACATTTGTGAATGAGTAGGTTAATTTAAGGGAGTTTAATTATATTACTGACATAATAATATTTATGACAGTGTTCGATTGATCAATTGAAATGAGTTGACCTGACACACTGCCGAAACCACAAGATAGAACTAAAACACAAATTTCACTTGACAAAACTTATTTAATTGGTATTTATTTTTTTAAGTGTTGCCACCAGTTGGCATTAGTGACATTTTCATTAATCAAAATTTCGTGGAATGTTGTTATTTACTGTGTACTGAGAATGTTGTTTGGAAATAAAATTGAACAAAATATATGACTTCTTATTAAAAGTTGAGAATTTCATTACGTTGATTCAAATTTCCAGGTACTAACCACTGTTTTCGACAATAAAATGAGCAATATATCAAGGTTTCTTTACCAATTTTGATCATGATTTTTTTCACGTTCAACAAATAGGGGCCAATTCTTTTGGTATTTTCTAGTAAATAAAAATGGGATTCACGCCTGATCCCACGTTAAAAGCAGGTTCGTGGGCTATCTGGGTGTGAGTTATCAAAGGAGTTGTGTACTGTGACTGCAGATTCTGAATCGGTAAGCACTGTCCTTCTACATCCATGCAATCTTACACTCCCTCTAAACCTCAGGCAAGGTCAAGATTATATAAAAATGGAAACATATTTGTTTCAGGTAGGGGAGCAGATATTCTTGGAATTCTTCTTATTTTTATTCTCATTAGTGTCGGCATCTAGTTATCTCTGAAACTTTCATGTACAGTGAAGAAGCTGATCAGTGCATTTATATTGTGGAATACTACTCACTACTAGCAAAAGTAGACCAAAGTGAACTAGGTTTTACACTCCAATGATTTTTAGCTCTACTGGTCATAGACCAGAAGAGCTAATGGGATGGTCTGTTGTCTGTCGTCCATCCATTAGCACAAGTTTGTTATGGCTACTCCTCCTAAACTACTTGTAGGATTGCCATAAAACTTGACACACACATTCATCCCATAGTCTTGTTGGTCCTAGATGAAAATGGTGCTGCTTGGACATCCAATATGGCTGCCACAGTGGCCATCTTGAAAATCTTGTTATTGCTACTCTTCCTGAATGGCTGGTCAAATCAACATGGGGTTTTCACTGAAAGATTTCTTATGATGTCTTGCTGGTCCTAAATGAAAATGGTGCCAATCTGAAGCCCAATATGGCCACCATGGAAGCCATCTTGAAAATCTGGTATTGCTACTCATCCTGAACAGAAATTATATTGACGTGTAGTTTTCACTAAAAGACTTCTTATGATGTCTAGCTTGTCCTAAATGAAAATGGAGCAGATCTGACATCCAATATGGCTGCCATGATGGCCATCTTGTAAATCTTATCACTACTCAGCCGGAATGGATGGTCATATCAATATGCGGTTTTCACTTGAGACTTCTTATAATGTCTAGTTGATCCTAAATGAAAATGGTGCTGCTCTGATGTCCAATATGGCCACCATTGCAGCCATCTTGAAAATCTTGTTATTGCTTCTCCTCACTGGATGGGCATATCAACATTGGGTTTTCACTAAAGACTACATATCATGTCTACTTGGTCTACATACATACACGTACACATATAGATTAAGATCCCTGATCATAACTATCAAGTGACTTGGATTATAATTTTCCATGGCACTGTGCATTGTGCTTTGCATTGTTTTTGAAATAAGTCTCATCATGATTAGTTTCATTGTCTTCTACACTTTGATGAAGTATATCTGGGTCTACCTGGGCTTGGAGAGAGGGTTTTTTAGAGGTGTTATATATTTAGGCAGTATGTGGCTTGTGCCTGCCTGTGCAGGTGAAAGTGTAAAGAAGTGGGGTCTTGCTTGTTTAGCACTGCATGTACTTAGAGTTTCATTATCTTGATTAATGGTATTGTCTTGTACACGTTGTCTACCAGGGTTAGGGGAGAGGGAGGTGTCAAGTAATTAGGCCCTGTGTAGCTTGTGCCTACTTGAGCAAGTGAGTTTGTAATTAATTATGGCTTTGCTTCATAGGCACTGATAGGACTGGAGGTTAAGGACCAGGCTGAGGATGGCTGTGGTGACACAGTGCTGGTGTTAGATCTAATGTTTATGTCTTAACACAGTTTAAGCAATCCATTAAAAGTCCAAGGCAAGCATCCACTGCCCAGAAATAAAATAGTATTTGATGATGGGAATATACTAAATGTAACTTTATTTTCATGTGAAGTAGTGATTTTGGACACATACCCATGCTGCTACAAGTATTTGTAGAGTTGGAAATTAGTCCTAGGTTCATTCATCTGCTTAGTAATGAGTTGTTCCTGACATGGATAGGGATACACTCTTGATTTTCTATGATGTGGGTAAAATATGGGATTACCTTTCTGTATGAAATTACTTCCACATCATGAATATCCTCTTGGGTGAATCCAGTGAACTCAGATAGACTGGATCCATTGAACATTTTCTACAGTATTGACATTGTTAGATTTACCACCATTTTATTTGTATGCAGAAGTCTGGTAAGTATTTTTTAAAAAATATATATAATTTTTAAAAGCATCAGTCACAATGAGGGTTTGCCAAAAGCATTTAAGTACTTAGATGAACAATATCCATGATGAATAAATCCTAGATGAATTAATAATCATATGATATTCACTGATTTTGACAAAGTACTTATAAGAAATTGTTTACCTGGCCACCATCTTGCAGCATGAATGAAATGATGTGAAACCATCATTTAAAATGGTAGACATGGTTAAAAGGAAGAAATGGTCTTATCTTGATATCCAGGAAATTCTTTTCACTGAGTAGAGTGTCAGTCCATTCTAGGGACTCTTGTTTTCATTTAGCTTTATGTTTCTGGCACTTTTGCTCATATATTTATCAAACTGGATAAGTGCATCCTTTACTAATATTTACACTTTCCAAAAGACTGTGTCCTAATGATCTTGGTTTGCTCAGGTGACTATCTTGGCTTATTGTTATTAACAGATGAATCAGGCCTGACACAGCCTTTCATGAAATTCTTGTTGAAAGATTTCCATTATGTAATCTCTGATTTAAACTGCTATTTTAATACTTCTGGAAGCCTGTTAATTGAATTAATTTTGACATGGATAATTGATTGATATAAACATATTGTGTGCTTATATTCATGAATTACCAGGATTGTATTACAAAACATGCTTGAAAAAGGTCTGTTCTAATGTGGTAAAGGTTGTCATATAAATACAACATAAACAAATGACTGTTTGAACGTTCTAAGATTAAACTGCTTTTAGACTATCAGTTTCAGCAGGTCTTAGCAGGTCTTTTAATATTTTTTTTTTATCCCAATAGCACATACAAATGTTATAGATAATGGAAAAAAACAAGTCAGAATATATGCAGAAATATTCAAATGTTTCTTACTGTTCATTGTATAAGTGTCTCTGCTCATCACAGTTCTGACATTTTTCTGTGAAAAGTGCAAAGTTTACACAGGGTTCTTCTGAGAAAGATTATAAAAGTCTGTGTCATGTGAAACTTATATGGTGGAATTACACTTCATGCACCTCTCCAGCTATGCAGATGGTACAGTATCATTAAATACCAACATATTAAGTTTAAGCTTCTGAATGTAGGATTTTATTTTATTAAGCTTGTGGCCCAGTACCATCTCCATTTGACTGTTTCCTTGTCAACCGAGGCCTGAAGACACTGCACTTGCGGATGAAGGAGCACATGAAGAACGGGCTTGCTGTTGCCAAGTTCCTAGAGGGAAACCCAAGGGTGGAAAAAGTTATACATCCAGGTTAACAAGGATTTAGTTCTAAAATTATCCAATTTTTTGTGTATAATTATCCAATTTATTGTGTATAATTATCCAATTTATTTTGTATAATTATTCAATTTATTGTGTATAATTATCTAATTTATTGTGTATAATTATCCAATTTATTTTGTATAATTATCCAATTTATTGTGTATAATTATCCAATTTATTTTGTATAATTATCCAATTTATTTTGTATAATGTGTATAATTATCCAATTTATTTTGTATAATTATCCAATTTATTTTGTATAATTATCCAATTTATTTTGTATAATGTGTATAATTATCCAATTTATTTTGTATAATGTGTATAATTATCCAATTTATTTTGTATAATGTGTATAATTATCCAATTTATTTTGTATAATTATCCAATTTATTGTGTATAATTATCCAATTTATTGTGTATAATTATCCAATTTATTTTGTATAATTATCCAAGTTATTTTGTTCATCTGTATCACAATGGAAGATTTATGGGCCTTACTCATTTCCATTACCCTAATCAGTAGATTCTCAGAGGTGATGTAAGAGTTACATTCCTTTGCTGTAGGTCAGAGGTCCTTGAGAAAAATGGAAATATGCAATAATTTGTTCTCATTTTACAGTAAACAGAAACTTATACAAACCATAAACTATTCTGCTAACTTTTGCATGTATTTACCAAAATCACTTTTAAATAGATCATATTTTTCCTTGTGTCCTCGGACATATTTCAGAGAGACAACTTTTACATAGCCACAGGGGGAATTTGTATATTCATCTGTTGAGTTTGTATTTTACGGGGGTAAAAAATAATGTACATTGTCTTGTAAGAGAACAAAGTTTTCAGTGTAGGTGATGGTTAAGTGCTATATCTTATTTAGAAAGGATTTACTGTTTAATTCTCATTAATACATAATTGTCTTGAGCATGCAGATAGGAAATTAAGGTATTAATCTGATATTAGAATTCTTACATGATCAGGCAGATATTAGCTTGTTTGCTGCTTTAATACATTGTTTTTCTTCATGTAAGAAAGCCAGAATTTTGTTGGTGGGGACAGACTTTTAACTCGGATTCTTCCCTGATGTTCTGGCAAACATTTGCATATCATCCCTATGTTATCCATACATAAGAGAATCTGCAAAGTTGACCTCTGTATGACCTCTGATTTCACCATCATTCTTTGGATAAATATTTCCATGCATAATACACACCTCATGCAAAATTCAAACAGCACTGACACATTGGCCATTGCAAAATGCACCAGCAGATCGGGCCTTGAAATCATACAACTTTTGAGATTGAGTTTTATGTCAGCCAGTCACAAATGACTTTATTTTGTAACATCACTTTTAATTAGCTCCGAGTGAAAACTCAAGCTCAAACTCAAGCACGGAGTTCTGTGCTGCTTGTTGCACAGACTTCTAACTGACGGTGTAAACCTTGATCAACAAGTACATTATGTAACTGCAGTTCCAGGTCTACCCTGTCCACACTTTGGTGCTTGTTTTTAATTGGAAAATACAATATTTTCTGTACTGTTATCTAGGCCTCAAGTCCCACCCCCAGCATGAGCTGGCCTTAAAACAGATGAAGGGCTTCAGCGGGATGGTCACCTTCTACCTCAAAGGAGGACTCCAGGAGTCCAGAGCATTCCTACAAAATCTCAAGGTAACCAACATGTTCAAAGAAAAGTTGGTGCTTGTTTTACAGTTGGGATGTATGGCAGTAATGTACAAAGTAATTATTATTTTTTTAACTTTCAAAGATTGAAAGAAGTAATATATCTTAAACATGAATTTACTTGTCAATTGTTGTTAGAAATATCCTTTCATCATGGACATAATCATTAACAATATATTGTTGTGGCACATATGAGCTGATATCAGGTTACACAAATTTCAATGCAGCTTCTTGCATTATCATTTTGTTTTGGATATAGTTTATTCTAATGAGCAAAAAATGTTTTATCATTCAACTTTGCACAGTATATACAAAGATTCCAAATTATAAGCATGTACAAATTTTAAAGGTGAATGATGGGGAAGGAAAATAACATTTATTTATGGCATCAGAAGTCTAGATAGGAATTTAATGACTTGGATATTTTTACTCCCTGACTTGGAACTAATGTTTTGTTTTTTTCAAAAATGGATGTATTTTGTGAACAATGCAAAACGCAGTGTTACAACACCAGACTGCCTTAGTCATTGTAAGGTTGATGATGCCTTTTACAATGTATGAAACAGCTAATTGACCAAGACTAATTCAGAATACATTTGATTATATGGCTCTGTTTGAGTGAATGTTATCACAGTAATCAAGTACTTTGACTTCAAACAATGCATGGGACATCTGAAACTTTGCAGAGTTTATATTGATCATATGTGCCATCATATAACATCAACCATGCACAGTGGCAATATGCTTGCAACTTAGGAATGAATGCTTAAAAAATAAATTGAATACCGTATATACTCTCGTATAACCCTGGTCCAAATGCAAACAACATAGATCCTGATCTGCCATTGTATAATGCGCCGACAGATCAGGGTCTATGTTGTTTGTTCTACTGATTAGTCCTTACAAACTGCATAGACCCAGATCTGCTGGCGCATTATGCAACGGCAGATCTGGGTGTATGCAGTTTGCAGTTTGTATCAGATTATATGCGAGTATATACGGTAAATTGAATGAATTTCATTTGTTTGCATAACATAATGCTGCTTATCACGAGCTCTGCACACAGGACAGTAAATTAAAAATGGATGTATTTGTCAATATCCAAATTAGTGATTGTAACATGAGTCTGCAGAGAATATCCTTGGAGAATCAGATTTTGACCTTGTGTTTAAATATTGTCTTTGGTTTACTTGAAATATTTGAAGAGAGTTGAAATTTTCGTACAGTTCCATATTTTATGATTATTGCCATGTTATTCATTTACCTTGAAATATTAAATCTCTTTGATCACATGTTATAAACTCTGATAAACAAACTGTGAAACACTTTAAATTCATGGGGTTCCAATTTTCATGAGTGAGCTAGACCACAAATTTAAAGTTACAATGAAATATCAGCCTAGCCGACATTCACACACACATCCCTCTATTATATGCAATGGAATGGCATCACCTGTTTCTTGCTTTGTTTTAATACCATGGCTATCTGTAGTGCTGAGAATGCGAAAGATACATTAGGACAAGTACATGAATAATGAGGAACACTGAAACTGATTGATTACAATTTAATTTGAATGCAAAGTTTCATGAACATGAAAACTTTAGTAAGATTGTAATGACTTTACCTGATGTATAGTAATAAATGCAGATTTACTCATTGTCTGTGTTCTTCAAATTACCAAAGCACATATTAATCCGATTTATAAATACATTTTTGCACATATCAACTAATTGCTAAGAAAACAATCAGCAGATTAGTCCCACTTTCTCAAAACCCATTTCAATCAGGTCTCTCCAAAGTACTACTTTTTCATGTGTGCAGATAAGCCACTTTGTGTCAAGTGACTTAAGGGTAGATGTTTTCCAGTCAATTGAGACCTGATCTGAATGTACATCTTCATTGTCCTCCAGTTCATTTAAATGATCAATCACCTGTGTTGAATACCACTCATGAAATCGTATTTTGTAACAATTCTGTTTTCACCAGCCATCACAGTACGCGCATTAATAACCCCTCGATTCACCCAAACTTTGCGGATCCAATTTTGGACCACAAGGTTAATGTCACCCAGCAACTAGGGGTTCTCACAGGACAATTTTGGCTGGATTGTAAGGTTTAGAGTCATTGGCTTTGGTCAAATGCCTAATCCCTAATTGTAGAGAACTTTATGCCTTGATAGCAGTCTTTAAGAAAACTTGAGAACCTAATTACTTACAATTACAATAGTGGTATTAAATGTGTTAGCTCAGACATGTGTGGAAAAAGAAGTTGTCATTTTCTTTAAGATCTCTGCATTTACGCCAGATGTTAGCAATGAATAACTGAATTAATCAAATTAATTATTGCAGTACAGATTAAAAATGTTTGCTCGCAAATGCATGGAAATGAATGTTGGTTTACAGAGACATATGTATCATTGTTTTTTTTTGTGTGCAAATAATAGATCCAGGAAATTAGGTACCAACAAATATGTATTTTTTACCCAAACCACAAAATTTGAAACCCACGAAAATGAAGTGTTTCACAGTAATTAGTAGAGATGTTCAAAGTGTAAAATTTAGATTGCCGCAGTAGCCAAATTTTTCATTAAATTTTTTACAGATCTTCACACTCGCTGAAAGTTTGGGAGGCTATGAAAGTCTAGTGGAGTTGCCGTAAGTTACTCGCTATCTACCAATCACTGGTTTTACTTATATTTACAGAGGCAGTTGTGTTGTTAACTTCGAGTGTGATATTTACTGGTGACATTGCACATGATATCCCTTGTAACAATTACAGGTGATATAAGGCACTTGTATTGTTTATTATCAAAATGTTGGGTACTGTTTGTACATGTCACTTTCAAAATAATATTTTTCTGCTCATTGTTTAGTGGTTATCTGTATTTTATTTCACTACTTTTGGGTGCATCCTTTCCCGTGTGAACTATGGGATTAGCCATTGTCTTCACCTTCTTAGCCCCATTACATCAATGTTATCGCTATACATTCATTGCACGATTTTAAAGGATCCATCACACCACTAGACTTACTATTCAGGATGTTTTTTTTAAAGAGCAATTTATATTATATATTAAACACTTTGACCCATCTTTGAAAAGATATACAGTACTGTTATGTATATTACTGGTTAAGTTTAAACTTGGACAGAAATGATTATTCCTTTTACACTACACCTTCAGAAATGTCAGGGGAGAACACTCTGTAATGCATATTTAAAGGTAATATACATTTCTTAAAGTTACAGTGCTTTGAAATATACTAACCTTTGCATATTTTTTTATGAATGTACATTGAAGGATGAATCTGGGGACAAAGTAGAAAGAGGTGGAAGGTGGTGAGAGACAAAGCTTAGTAAGCAGAATGCTTGTTACCATCTGTCCATCTTTTCAGATTGTTGTACTATCATTTCTTGGTGTCGTATGTATGTAAAAGCGAGCTTATCTCAGTGGGAAGGAACTTGAGTACTGTCACTGACTTTGAAGTCCTAATCTGGAAGGGCTTTCATTCAAAAATGTCACATGAAAGAGGGAATTAGGATTTATGTGTGCCTAGAGTAAACTGGCAGAAACAAGTTAGCCACTGATCCAAACACTTAGCATTTGTTTTGACTATCAATTTAAGAGCAAACACTATATATGCACCTCAGAACACACACACACACACACACATTTAGTTCTTCCATTAATTGATCTTTAACCTTACAATCACATCATAGCTGGACTGTGCTGTGCCTGAATATACAATTGTTGAATGTTGATGATGTTGATACAAAGATTTATCAACCTCGGAAAAGAGATGTACACTGAGGATTGGCCTTGTTTAATATAATTCTTCTCAGGTAGAAATTTTTTTTATCATCCAAAATCGAGCAACTAACATTGTTTTATTATGTGATTTTTCTTACTTTTTTTTTTATTTGATTTGAATAGTGGTAAAATAACACTGAATAAAGTTTGAATTGAAAAACCAAATAAAAGTTCATTTCAAATGTTAAATGAAAAATAAGTTGTTAAATTCTAAAATTATAATGTAAGATGCTAATATGAATTTTAATGACCTGAATCATAAAAATGAACATGAAAAATAATAATAAAGGAAAAATAGAATTAAAGATTAGCAGAATATTTTCATTTTTTTTTCTACCAATAACTTAAATGCTAAAACTGATCAAAAAATTAAGGTAGGAATGAATGAAAGAAGAGCAGACAACTGGATAAACAGAAGGATGGATGAATAGATGGTCACACAACCAACAGTCACAAGTTATGTGTAATGCATACTTGAGCATGATTGGATGATCTGATGAGAATATGTGTGTTTTGTCTTCAGTTACCAGAGTTCTGACATCAAATCACCCATGGCATCATAGGGTGAGAGTCAGTGGAATGTTGTATCACCATTGCATGAGGGTGGTATAATGTTTTAGCAAAGACAGCCTCAGCCAGTTTAACCACTCAAAACACACCGAAATAAGAAGTCATATAATATTATAAAATAATTGACTTTTGATATTGGTAGCTACAAGGATTTATCAACCCCAGAAAGAAATAAAAATGTTCACCTTGGCTGCAGGCTTTAGTTATTGTCATTTTCTGGGGGTTGATAAATCCCTGTTGTGACTGAAATCAGAAGTCAATAATTGTTTATATTACTTTTAATTTTCTTATTTGTTTGTGCCTTAATAGTAATGAGACATTGCTTGGTAAATGTTTGAAAAATTGCCCCCACTCCACCAAAAAGAAAAAACACAAAAAAATGCAAAGTGCAACAAACAATGGGCATTTATTTTTATTAGGTAAATTACTTATATAAATTTGATTGATTCATATCATAAAAAAAGAAAAAAGTAAACATTAAATGTTTGAAAAAACAGTTTTACTTTTTCCCTTGATTATTGTATTATTTAAATTGTCATTTAAAGCACAATAATGGAAAGAAAAAAGAGGTAGAGAGACAGATGAATAGATGGACAGGTGGAAAATATATTTCAATCTGTGATTAGTAATGCATGGTGCACACTCGTGCAGAATTGCATGTTCTGACTATTTACACTAGTGATAAAACATAGAGTGACCCATTGGAATCTTATAGCACCCTCATTCACATGAGAATACTGTAACATTTTATCAGAGACATCAGGTTTTGATTTAGCCAAACCAAACAAAAAAAAATTTAAGGGTCATATAATAGATTCTGTTAAATGGTATTCCTAGTATTGTAATGTCTCTATACAAATTGTATATCACACTCTTGACATAAACAAAGCAATGTCATACAGCAAAGTCATTGAGTAATGCAAACGTCAAAGTTACATATGCATGGCAGTGTCACACTGTCAAGCCATTGAGTAATGTAAATATGACAGCAGTGACATATGCATAGCAGTGTCACACAACCAAGATATTGAGTAATTGAAATGTTGCACAGTGACATATGCATAGGAATGTCACACAGCCAAGTCACTGAGTAATTGAAATGTCACACTGACATATATATAGCAATGTCACACAGCCAAGTCACTGAGTAATTGAAATTTCACACTGTAACATATACATCGCAATGTCATAGAGCCAAGTCATTGAGTAATTGAAATGTCACACAGTGACATATGCATAGCTATGTCACATGGCAAAGTCAGTGAGTAATTGAAATGTCACACCATGACATACACATAGCAAAGTCACACAGTCAGGTCATAGAGTAATTGAAGTTTCACACTGTAACATATACATAGCCATGTCACATAGCAAAGTAATTGAGTAATGCAAAGTTGTTGCAGCTTGCGAATATAATATGCAGCTTATAAATTATTATTTACCTCATGGCTTAACATTTATCAAATTAATCCTTAAGATGTGAATACAGTATTATTTACCTCATGCATAACATTTATCAAATTCTTGAGATGTGAATACAATATTATTTACCTCTTGGCATAACATTTAGTATCAAATTAATCCTTAAGATGTGAATACAGTATTTTTTACCTCATGGCATAACATTTATCAAATTCTTGAGATGTGAATACAATATTATTTACCTCTTGGCATAACATTTATCAAATTCTTGAGATGTGAATACAATATTATTTACCTCTTGGCATAACATTTATCAAATTCTTGAGATGTGAATACAATATTATTTACCTCTTGGCATAACATTTATCAAATTCTTGAGATGTGAATACAATATTATTTACCTCTTGGCATAACATTTAGTATCAAATTAATCCTTAAGATGTGAATAAAATATTATTTACCTCTTGGCATAACATTTATCAAATTCTTGAGATGTGAATACAGTATTATTTACCTCATGGCATAACATTTATCAAATTCTTGAGATGTGAATACAGTATTATTTACCTCTTGGCATAACATTTAGTATCAGATTAATCCTTGAGATCCTTTTTATATCAATTATATTGTATATCTATTGCAGGTCATTGATGACCCATGCCTCAGTGCCACCTAATGAAAGGGAGCAGCTACAAATCTCAGACAGCTTGATTCGACTGTCAGTTGGAATCGAGGATGAGGAGGATCTTATAGAAGACTTAGATCAGGCACTGAAGGCAGCAGTAAGTTCAACATGAGTCCCATTTATCACATAATCTCATTGTTACAGCGAATACTGATTTATTGTGAACAATTGACGCCTGACAGAATCAATATATCACAACACTGGCAGGTAACTGACACTCCAAATAGACTGTTTGCTAATGTATACCTGTGACTGAATCCTGATATATGAAGGCTCAATTTTTACCCACATTTCTGGGGATTTATAAGGATAAGAATAGTAGTATTAAATGCAAAATCATGTCCTACTCAATTTAATTATTCAACATCAACAACAGAAATTAAAGTCAATGATTTTGACCATTTAAGCTTCAGATACACATCTGGTATCACTGCCTGATTTCCTTCTAAACACATCTTGTATCATTTTTTTACCACCACTGATATGTTTTTTTTAATCAATAAATTCCCATATCTTGGACCCAAACCTACGACAAAAAAAATATTAAATACCTGTTTAATTGTGATTAAGATTGCAACAAAATCTAGCAACATGTTTTTATTTACTTTTTTGTTGAAACTTGGTTGAGATGTCCTAAGTATAAAATTCAGATGTTCATTGAATTTTATGATGTAGATAATGACATATCACAAGGAGGCAGAACTTTGTGTTGACAGGGGGAATTACAGTCACTATTTTACTGATGTTTCTTAATATAACATTGACTAGTTGACTGTTTCCTAATAAAACATTGACTATTTGACTGTGTTTCCTAATATAACATTGACTAGTTGACTATGTCATTGGATTACTCCACTCTGAATTTTCTTATTTAGGGAATTTTGATACAGAATTTTATCCATATTGAAAGAACCCCATGAAGGTGTAAACAGCTCTGTACCAGATACTGAATTCAGTTTGGTGTCGACCCCCCCCCCCCAAAAAAAACCTTTCAGAAGTATGTTTTTTACAATTAAAGTTTTTTTAACATAGAATATCGGTGCAAATATAAAAAAATGATATTTGTTAGAAAATTTATAATCTCAGGACATCAGTTTCTTGTATCATGAAATGAGCTGAAGTAAACACTCAAAAATGATTTCTGCAAATGATGTACCATATACAGGATAAAACAAGTTCAGTCTTGTCACTCTTTTTAAGTAAGGTAAATTTGAGTATTTACCCTAGTAAGCCATGTATTTACCCAAGTATACATGTTCACTGTTAATTATGATCTTTCTCACATTTTTTGGTTGTTGTTTGAAATTCTCAGTTTTGTGTGAATTTATTTTCCTTTTTCCAATTTCACACATTTTGCTGTCTGATCAGATGATTTTACAAAAGAACATTGCACCAACTAAGTAGTGTAATTAGATTGAGGAAGAAGAAGAAGAAGGTACATACTATTGGATTCATTATTTGTTTGTTTGATCTTTGATGGCACAACAACAGATGGTAGGATTCAAACCTGCACCCTTCTGGCCATTAGTCTGGCACCCTAACAACTGAGCCACTGTGGCTTTATATACATTTGCAGAAAAAAGAAATGAAAAATTAAAATTGTAACTTTCCTAATTTTATTTTTGAAAGTATATATATAAGGGTGATTTGTTTTTCGTCAGTAAATAGTTTGTCTTTCATACCATAAATATCATAATACTGTCATAAAAAGTGATTGCTAGATAGATAGACAGATAGCTAGACAGAGATAGACAGATAGATGGATTACGCTTGAAAACAGGGAGACAAGTCAAATTGGTCATATCGATAATAACAGTTATGGATAAATACTACCAGATCCACCTGGGAACTTAAGATGCAATAAGATTGTTGCTAGAAAACCTGCAGGATGTATCAAGGCAGTGACAAATTAGATGCATAACTGAAATGTATTTTTAGCTGTTGATGAATACAGTACACAGAATGTTATTGTAATATAAAAATACAGTGATAAAAGCAATAAATATACCAGGAAGGGGAGACAATCATAGGTAAGATTCTACAGTTTTGCAGATTTCTATTGAAGTAAATGTTTAGCTTGATTGCTTATCACTTGCCTAAATGGCTTGATTTGGAAGATTTCCTCTCATTATCTTTCTGTGACTTTCAGTATTTGTGGCACTTTACCATGTTGGTCCAATAATTCCAATTTATGTAAATTAGTGATTTACATTTTTTTTCCCCAAGCACAATATCATTTATAGATCATTTTTCCTGCTGCCACAGAATTCAGTATCTGATGCCAAGCTATGTAGATTTCCTGCCAGTTAGCATTAAGGTCATGTTGTCATAACATCCTACCCCAAATAATCCAAACCTTTTGAATGCAGGTCCTTGTAAAAAAATTCAACACATACAAATCCTTGCAAAGATGATGCGTATTTGCATTAATATACAGTAATATGCCATACAACTCTGGGAGCCAGAATTTCCCATATTTTCAAAATGATTTTCATATTTCCTGATATGCTTTCAAGGTAGATCTTTTCTTCTGCCTTGTGGTATGTAAGTGTGTGGGGGGTATCATGATACATCAGCACAATCCTGACTATATAGTGCAGAGCAAGTTTAGGCATCCCTTCATATGGCATACAAATCAAGATAAACGCACACAAAAAAAATCCTTAAAATACAGAGTCAAATTTTTAAAATATAAAATGCACTCTTTTAAAAAAAGTCGAAAACCTTTTTGGCAAAAACAGCATCATGGCATGCATTTCAGGTCAAAAAGGTTGCCTTCATTAGTTGCTCGTACAATATGCTGCAAGATACATCAGACTTATTCTACATTGAGCCAGCAGGGAGAATAGCCTTCATAATGGAACAAAACAATTATGCTGTTTGTAAATGTTAAAATAACTGTCTTTTTTAAAAATGTTTGCTCATATTCCAGATATATTTATCTTGTCTAGAAAATCAAGACCTTTCATTTTAAAAAAATTAAGGTTAATGTTGACATTTCCTATTTTTTGGCACATATCATCCAAAGTTCATTGGTCTTTGTTTTCATATATCATCTACCACATCTGAAAGAAAGATGAAAATTGATCATATAATGTAACAATTTGTACAAGAAATACTTCTTGTAGCTTGCTCACTCTAAGAAGAAAATCTGCTCTATATTTCATAAATGAGGAATGTACACTGACATTTTTTGTGTCCATCCTTTCATTTTGTCAAATTTAAGATCTGCCTATATCTCCACCCGTTAAAGCTGGAAAAAAATGTCAGGAAAACCTTTCTTTATCAAACCATATAAACACCTGAGATTCCAAGGCATTTTTCTTGAGAGTTGGATTCTTTACACAAGAGCTGAATTAAGTAATGCTGTGTACTAGCAGGTTACACCCAAAAGCTCATTTTAAAATATTGGTTTGGTTTGGCATTTTATGCCACATAAACCCTTTGAATGTTGTATCGTGCCAAGGTAAATATAGTAAGTGCCTTGTCCAAGGACACCAGCATAGCTGATCAGGACTGATCCAATGAAGGGAATAATAATGACAATATTAAGATTGTTGTTATTTCAAGACTGGTACTAATGATCTTATTCCATTATGAAGTAAAGCAATTATCTGGAACAAACATCTAGTCAATTTTTGTATAATTTCTATAATTCTTGAAGATATTAATAACCACTGCTAGACTTCTGACCATACCATCCTTCTGAATGTCCTTGCCAGCAATCTGGGACTTTTCTTTGGATCACTGACACTTAAAGCTGACCATACTGGTATGCTTGCATAATGACCAGGAATATCTTGACCTTTACAGGTATGCTAGGATAGTGCAAGGAATATCTTGACCTTTACAGGAATGCTGTGTTTGTGGCAAGGAATAGCTTGACCTCTACAGGTATGCTAGCATAGTGGCAAGGAATATCTTGACCTTTACTGGTATGCTAGCAAAGTGTCAAGGAATATCTCGCCCATTACAGGTGTGACATTTATTGGTACAGAATTAATTAGAAGGAAATGCATGTGCAGAGAAGAATTTTTAATTGTGTTCATTCTTCTATAATGTTGATTCTGTTTTTTATTTACAGGTTCAGCTTTGATCACGTCTTATAGAACAGTGCAGAAAATGTATTGTTGTAACAGTAAGCATTTATTATGGCAAAAGAGCATATCCAGCTCAGATTGCAGAAGAAATCAAGTCCAAGCTATCAAACTTTCAGTTTTATATGCATTTTAATGCACAGAATACTACATTCAGGTACCATGAAAAATTTTGTGCCACAGTATAACATAGTATTTCTGAACATACCATGGCACACTGCAGCTATATAAGGATTAACCATTTAATTTTCTGGGGGAGGGGCTTGGGATTATTTGAAAACATTTTTGGCCCTCAAAATAGCTTCAAAAAAATTTATAACAAAAAAACACCCTACTTGATCCATTATATTACTTGAAATTATCTTGAGGTAAATGAAAATAAATTATCCTGGCTCAAAAGAATCACGCTCCACCACCACCACCACCACTGAAAGTTAAATAGTATGTTAATTGTTGCATAAAGTGCATGTCATCTAAACACTGTAACTAAAGTGGGATGATTCAGCTTACACTATGGCTGACACCCTGGAAAAGACATTGTGCTGACATTAGAGAGTTTGTTGATAAAAATGGGGAGAGCTAAAACTGAATCCTACAATCTACTTGCTACACTATTCATATAATAGGCAGGGAAACTTTGAGTGGGATGGCAACACCCAGGCAAGATATCTATCAGAGAGGGCCAGTAAACATAAAACAAACACACTGACTCAACAAAGGAGACAATAATTAGTGGATTAGAGAAATTATGTAAAATTCAAACAGAGAACAAATGCTCTCCTGAAAATTTTACGATGATGCTTGGTCCTATAAAGGAATACATGTACTTAACATATTAACATACGTTAGTAAATAACTGAAAAATGGCATTTTGTTCCTTTATTTTTCATTAGAAAGTTTTCCAAAAGTTGGATTTGGCCTGAATATCTTTCACAACATCCAATTCGGACACCCTGTTTACATACATGAGACCTGTCAGACATGTGGTTAAATGTTCATAAATACAATTATTTTTGTAATATTCGAAATTAGTTCGTCACAAATACAAATATTTTGTAAAAACATTTATAATTTTTGGAATTATTTTGTCATGAAAAATTAAAGCATGCGTTTAATATCATCAAATTTTTAACAAAATTACTCTGAAATTTCTGTACATTCCTTACTGATGGAAACTTCTGAAGTACCAGTAAAGAGGAAAAGTACCATGGTACGTACCACTAGAAAAAATACCATGGTAAACTGGTATATCTGTGATATCATGCACCTCTACAAAATTCACATATTAATTTGAATTATATGCTTTTGTAGGAAATATTATTTTTGACATATACCTCAAATTATGATTCCTATTTACTGACATTTTTAAATATTTGTACCTACATCAAATGATCTGGTATTGGATATATTTAAAGCTACATTTTAACCTCTTGTAAAAAAGATGTTTGAATTAATTCTGCAATTAGATTTTATTTCTTTCATTGGCTTGTTAAGTGCATATAATATGTTCATTCTTTTATATTCCCATTAGTCCATAAATCACAAAAGGGCATTATACGGATGTGAATATAGATTTAAATCGACAGAATTCTGCATTTCTCAGTTTACCTTTTTTTTATGCATATTTGTTACAAGCAGAAATCTTTTGCAGTAGGAATATTTCACTGCAAATCCTGCAGACTAGAGAAATTGTTGGACCGGTTTTTGTAGTTTGCTTTTCCAAACATCAAACATAACATATCCAAGTTGAATGAACATCATTGTTGTGAATTGTTAATTTAATGACCAGGCATTTATTTTTTTCTTTTGTGATTGATCTACATTTAATCTAGTGAGAGAAAATTGGTGCAAAGTCCAAGTGGTACTGTTAAGGTACTGTTTGGGAAAACACTAAGCTTTATCTGTTATTGATATTTTCATGTTGCAGCTGTACATAGCAAAGAGGTTTATTATAAAATGCTGCTTCTTTGTATGCCTGTTTTCAGGGATTGTGTACTAGTATTTATGCAGTGTGCTTTTGTATTTAAGAATTCTAGATAAAATAGTGATTATAGCTGAACTAATTACATTTTCGCAGCTGCCATCCTGCGTCAGATAATCACAGTATACAGTTCTTTTATGTGTATATATTAGAGGGATTGGTGATAGCTTATTGATTAAACAAATTACTTTTTGCAATTGCATGATTAAATTTTTTTTTCCGTCTGTACACAAGGCAGCTATAAACTTAATTCTGTAAGTGATAAGGTGTAGGAACTTAGTGATAACTGTGATGGAGATGGGTTAGATTTATTATCCTGAAATATACATGAAGTACACAATAAATTGTTCATTTTCTGGATGCTGGTTGTCTGAACTTTTTCAAATGTCTTAACTAATGGAGTATAACTTGTTATTGTAACCTTTTATAAAAAATACGCTAAGTTGGTTGAAACATAGTTTCTGTTACAACTGGAAAGCAAAGGGATTGGAAGCGAATTCTAACAAGGCCTGTCCAGAAATGAAGGGGCAGGGGGGTGAAAGACACTTCTTCAGTGTCCAATTCGCATCAGGTTTTTAATTTGATCAGCACAGAGCACTTGGATTAGTCTGAATTACCTTCCAAGTGCATATTTAAAATGCATATATTTAAAATAAGATCCTTCAAAAACCCCTCCCCCATTAATTTAATTTGTGTACTACCTACAATCAATAACTTATTAAAAAATACAATGTATTGTATTGCAGCCTAGTATGCAACTTATTTAATTTTATCAAACACATATATATAGTTATACAAGTAAATAAACATAAGTAAAATGATGAAGCAAATATAACAAATGTGAAGTGATAGTAAATTCAAGTGTCAAGAAACTTTGGAGAAAAAATATGTAGATTAACATGGGGGATATTTGTAGAGAAACGTGGAAATATAGAGAGTAACATGGTGAAATATGTAGCATAACATGGTGAAATATGTAGCATAACATGGTGAAATATGTAGCATAACATGGTGAAATAAGTAGCATAACATGGTGAAATATGTAGCATAACATGGGGAAGTATGTAGAGTAACCTGGTGAAATATGTAGATTAACACAGGGAAATATGTAGCATGACATGGGGAAATAGTAGCATAACATGGGGAAATATATAGAGTAACATGGTGAAATATGTAGAGTAACATGGGAAATATGTAGCATAATTTGGTGAAATATGTAGAGTAACATGGTGAAATAGGTAGAGTAACATGGTGAAATATGTACTTTTGTGCATCAAAAGTGTTCATTAGTTTTCAGTGAAAGTAATTTTAGTCCACCTGGATGTAAAGCAGAATTAGGGTGTGGTATTGCACTGCATTCATCTTGTGCTTTCTGTTCATCAAAACTTTGTAGAGAAACATGGGGAAATATGTAGAGTAGTATGGGGAATGTTTGTAATGATATGTGTTCCCCACCATCCCCTCATATGTTCTTATATTACATATCATGTACAGTTCAACCTCCCGTAACAGTCACCCTTCATATCCATCCAGTCCTCAGTTTCTAAATCTACATTATCAACTTGAAAAGATCTTTGATCCATTGGTCAAGTTTACACATTTTGTTGTTAATACAATATTTGTATGATTACGAGAGTAAAACATATGGACATAGTCAGGTTGCTAATACTCCATCAGGATTCACTTGTGTTCAGTGAGATTTGATGCAAACCTGGTTCTAAATTAAAGGTCATTTTACCTGTGTTGAGTGAATCATCTGGCAACTTCTTCCAATCCATGTGTGTTTTTTGGGAGAAGGTTAACTTGCATATATCTTTCTGTGTTCTTATCTAGATGGTATCTCCCATGCATTCTTTTTCCCAACTGTCAATTGCACATGTTATAATCTACAACCATTTAATTGACCATTTAACTTTAAGAACCCAGATTTGTACAATTTTTAAGTAGAGAAGTTCTTCTTTAATTAATCAGGATGACCAAGTTACCACACTAAATGTTTCCTTCACACTAGTTCTGATAAATATGATTTCCTCCAGAAAAATTGCATAATGTGTGTACTAAATTTATATTTCATATACGAGTGCTGCTTTTATAATCAATTAACTTGAAGCGATAGCTCTACCAGCCAGTGTAATAAAGATTGTGTTCGATCTAATTACATTGTTTTATATTTGTTATTGCAAAGCTAATGTAAATATTTATTCTTTATGTCTCAAAACTGAAGAATTACCATTTTGATGAATGCAGTAGTAATATTTATATTAAACAATATTTTTCCACTGATTTTTAACTTATTATGTTGAAATCAAAAGAAGTGGTCACAGTAATACCCATCATCCTTTTCCCATTTACTTTTGTGCATCAAAAGTGCTCATCAGCTTTCAGTGAAAGTAATTTTAGTCCTCCTGGACTTAAAGCTAAGTTAGGTTGTGGTATGGCACTGCATTCATCTTGCGCTTTCTGTTAATCAATATCTGCTATTTTGAACTCTTGAGATCATTCACCTGGCTGACATTGGCCTAATAGCTAAACATAACAGCAGTTGGCCAAGAAATCTGGGTCTGTAGAATGCTTTTTGTAGAAATTTCTTCCAATGCTGTTGATTGCATGTTGTCAAAACAGTTGTTTCTAGGTTTCTTCATCAAATATATTACCCAATCATAATATGTTAGTACATTCACTATCTCACAAATCCAGCCCACCAAGCTAAATAAATGTTTGCCACATCTTTAGACCTGTTTTAGTAACAGAAGTGCTACAAGGTTGTCTACTTGTCAAAGTGAAGTCAGACTAAAGTGGTCTCCCCTTGGATAGATGACTTGGCGCCAAATTCTGTCCATTGTAAGTTACTACTTCTGGCCTTGCTTGGAAACATGCTCTTTCTTGAGGCCTTGCAAGTACCAAATTCACTTGTGCAATTTCATCGGTTAAGCTATTTAAAAAAAAAAATATATAGTTTTCTCACTGCAGGAAAGTATAATCCAGCTATTTTTCTATTTCTTGCTCTATCTTCATTGTAGATGAATATTCTGTACTTAAGTTGTCTAGCTTCATCATATGATAAGTTTATCGGTGCCATCTGAATTGCCTGCCCTGTGGCTTTATTTACTTTAGTTCAACTTGGTACTCAACTTTCTTTGTGATTTCTTTCGAGTAATTTATTTGTTTATTGCATGTTTCAAGATCATTCCTGTATTTGCCTGTGGTATTTTTCTTTATTCATAGTCTCCCCCGGCAATCATGAGCTTCTTGCACAATGCCAGCCATGCCATTACCATTGTCGTCACAAACAGAACATTTTCTCAACGCTACCTACTGGGTCAGTACCAGCATGTACAGTGGCCCATCTGGACCAGTATTAGATATACCATCAACACAGACAAATGCCGGTTCAGGCTATGGTCATCTTTCCTGGAATAGCCAGTACTGGACTTTGACATCAGACACCAGCCAGCTGCAGACCACACCAGCTCCAGCACAGCCTAGACCTATGCCTTCAACTTTTGGGACTGGGTATAGTGATCTCTTTTTGTGATACACCCAATCTAGGTTTCAAGACACATATTGCCCAGCAAACAATCAGTACCGAGATGGTTAGGCGGCCGACATAAACTGGGCCTAGATATTCCATCACCTGATATATACACTAGTGCTGACTATGGTGATCATTTCCTCAGTAGCCAGTTCATGACTTACTTAAGTAAGATTTGGAGTTGCTTAAAGTTTTATCACAGATGGGCCAAGTGATGCCTTGTCCAGCCCTGGGTCTGTCATGGATGCCGAGCATAACTGGCTCCAGATTTAGCAAACCTTTCTCTCACACTCTCCAGTGCGAGACCTATGGAAGCATGGACAAATCCTATCTCATTCAGTCCCAGATTCTAATTCATCTAGGCATGAGATCCCAAACCTCCTTTGGTTTTGAGTTTGTCTGCCCCTAGAATGACCCTTGGGGATAAGCCCAATGGTTCCCTCCTCCGCTTGAAGCGTCGTATCTTATCATGGGAATCTCTTTGCCTCATGGAACTTCTCAATACAGCTGCAAATCTCCATGTCACCCACCTCCCACCTATCATCAATGGCGGCAGAAACTTTACCTGTCGCACTCTATGACCAGAGTTTTTGATTATTTGATGTACCGTCTTAAGAAAGTCGATGAACTCGCCCGGTTCATTGCAGGTATCTCGCTAAAGGGTCAACCGCTAGACATCACGCTCTGCACTGACGTCTGTACAACTGCCTGTTGTGCCTCCCTCCTACCCTCTTTCCAAGTGAGCGGAGTTTCGCCCCTTTAGGAGTACTCCAAGCATATCGATCTCCCAGGGGGTGAAGACCATAGCAATCGTGGCGGAAGATGTCATCTGGAGAGGGCACTCCAAAGACCAGAGATAACCCAGTCCACAGATCTCTGCTTCTCCATTTGCGATTTTCTCAGGTGCTGGCCATGTAGAAAAATCCACACTGAAGTCTGCTACATCCCAGGCATGCTCAAGTGCCTTGTGGACTCACTGTCCTGACAGAAGTAGCTGATATACACTGCATGGTCCTTTCAACTTTCAGTGTTAAGTCGAATCTGTACCTGGTGGGGTGCTGTCTTCCTTGCGGCAAGGTGGAATGTCAAACTCCCGACCCTCGTCTTGCCAGCTGGAGATAAGAAAGCCTGCGTAGCTGACGCCCTTTTTCCTAAACGCCCCTTACCCCTCAGATTCCTACGTCTTGCAGAAGTGAGGGAATTAGTACCGACTAATCCTGATTCAAGGGGGAAACAATGGATCAGCTATGTAGCAGCAGAGATTTACTTGCATGCCACGCTCATATCAAACAAGTCCTCAGTAAGAAACATCCCTCTGAACAAGTGGGGGACAAGACTCATCACTTTGGAAGTCTATTACAGGAAATGGAATTTTCTCCCAATGGTGTAAGCAGAGCACACATGTCACGTAAAGCATCAGCACCATAAATTGTTAACTTCCTCCTGTGCTCTTCTTCGAGAAGTTAGCATCTACCACAATCAAAGGCTACCATTCCATGATCTCGGATACGTTTTGTGCTTATGGAAAGGAAGATACAGGCTAGGGAAGACTTCTCCACCCTTCTTGCGAAATATGACTTGTCTCGCCCAAAGGCTTTGACCCTTTGTCTGAAATTGAAACATCTTTGGGCTGTTATGTAGTTGATTAAGGCATCATTTGAACCAAATTCCAGAATCTTCACGACACAACTGCTGTACAAGACTTGTATCCTAATAGCCTTAGCTATAACAGGCAGAATTGGTGAAGATGCAGGCCTTGTTGGTTGACCTGAACTAGCTGTAGTTCCGCGTTGATAGTTTGGTTTCTCTCGTGACAGCCCTTCATCTTGACATCGCTGTCTTCTTTGAACCATTTGTCCCAGGGGCGCATACCTGCCAGAGCACGACGTGTCACGCCCCTACCCCCCCCCCCCCACACACACAATTTTGTTCTTACTTCCAGACATGGTTATGGTTGTGTTTATAAACACATGATTTTCAGTAATCTAATTTTAAAATAAAGAGAGAGACCTTTCTTGACACCATGATGTATACCGGTAAACTGTATAATCAGTACTGCATAATCAGTAAATGGTTATCTTTGATGTTCATGGAAACGTATCACCACGCGGGAGTTTATACAGTTGATTGTCATAGAGGCGATTGAAAGGTAAAGGCGCTCAGAGATAAACAACTACTGTTGTACAGATTACTTAATTGACTGACAATAGCAAGGGCGATTTTGTGTTCTTATCCCCTTTTCTAATTTCGCACCATACCAATATTCATAGTAATTGGAAGCATCATAGTATTTCGTACTTATGCATCCATTACTACAATAGTCCAGTGATTATCAACATGTGTACATGTCATATTTCTTGATAGCAGAAGATTTCGTCTCCAACGCAGATTGTCAAGTAAAATTAAATGCAAATTGTATACACTTGCTACTTGAAATCTTTATATTTTCCCTTCAATACCCGCTCCACAAAATCACCCAGAATATTGATAATAATTCACCATGCATAAGTGTCTCGCCTACTGACCGCCTGCTTCCAGTGTTTGCATCGACTATGACCTGATCACATGATTCACATAGTCTGATAACTGCGCCCATCTGGACGTACGGGAGATAGTAAGGGTCAGACATTTTATTTTCTATTGTTAAATAGGTCCAATATATAATTAAAAGAGTCTGTTCTAGGATTTTAAGGATTGATAATGGTGATTTATATAATCAATGCATGCCAAAAATTATATGTATATATCGACAAGTATCTATCTGACTGTCAGTTTGTATAATCAACACATTCTTTAAAAATAATATATTTTTCTGTTTGCAAGTCTCTGTCTCTCTTGTGTAAGTGTGTAGGATCAGATTGATCTTTTTTATGATACATGACCTGTAAAGTATCGACTATATGACGCAGATAAACTAAAAGTAAGTAAATTTTCTGCATTTAACAACATCCACTCAAGTATATCAGGAATTGGGAGGAGTGGGAATCAATCATATTGGATAATGACGTGAACACGTTCTCGCACAACATTTAAGATAAATAAATATTAATAAATAGAACAATTAGTTTTCAAGTTAGACATAATGCAAGGAAAAAGATTTTAAACCAGTTGAGAAACATTTTTATGGTAATATTTATTTGATTCACTCCGTTTACAGTTTAAATATTTTCAAATCGATTCATTAACCTAATATTGTTTTACGTAACAAAAATGTGTAATGTGGAGATTTTTCCGTTATTGCGGATTTTCCATCACTAAACTTAGAAAACATAACCGGTTCCATGTATTAAATATATTCAATACCACGAAAATTGGATTTGTTCCCCTGTTTGAAACAAGATACGGTGTTGTTAGATAATTGGCGTTTTCTATGGAGTCGGAACTTCGTAGCTAGAAAACAAAATAGTTTTATTCTGAAGTTAATAAATATATATTCCAAAAATCTTGTTAAAGTTCGTGCACATCGTGTATAGTAAAAGCGTAGACCATAAGTACGGCGAAAATAGGAGGGGCGGGCTCATTCCTTTCAGCGCTCTGTGAGGGCATATTTGCATAGGCAAAGTACACGGAGAACAACCGAATTCCTTTGAAGTTAGGTAAATCAAGGAGATGCGTTTAAACTGTTCAATTTCAAACACAATAAATAAATTAAAAGCTAACCTGAAGTTTTTGTCCTTGTACTAAGGACTTCATCAGCAAAGTGATTCAGGTTAGCTTTCAATTTATTTATTGTGTATGAAATTGAACAGTTTAAACGTTATCAGATATGAATAATACTACACAGTTAAGCTTTCACCTAAGGAGATGCGTGTTGAAGAAAGAAAAGTTATTACATTTTGTTGCCTTGAATGAGAATGTGTAAGCGATCTTTATTAAAGATTATTGACTAGTTCATGATCAGCGGCAACATTTCGTTGAAGTCGGATTTTACTCCATCGATTATATACAAAACATAATTATTTTGGTAGTTGGAACAGTGTGGAAGTGAGATTCATTTTAAAGGCGAAATGTTGAAATGCATCTGCAATTCATGAAGGGATGAGCCATCTGTGAAACGAGCAAAGCCCAACAAAACTAAATTTTTGAACTGGTTGACGGAATTTGACTTCGTGAAGCACAGTAGCATGGGTGAGCATTTTGTACTTTTGACACAAAGCAAAACCATTTCCTCATTAGTCATTCTGGAGTTATGTATACGACATTCATCGGCATAGTAATACCACCCTGCATCAGAGCAGATGAATAAAAAAATAATAATTCAGTGCTCAGAAAAATTAAACAAAATCTTCGGGGAAGTTTGAACAACAGTCTAAAAAGAACTCCACAGAAAGTTTGAACAACAGTCTCTAAGGAACTGACCATTTAATCGGGGGAGGGGTGGGGATAGGACATTGGCATTCGACAGGATTTTTTTTCTTTCTTTTATCTCGAGATAATTTTTTGCAACTAATTTGATGGATAGAATTAGTTCTTCTTTCGTAAAAGTCGGAGCAAGAGTATATTTTTTTCAAGTTATTTGGGACCCCCCCCCCCTCCCCGTTCAATTCAGTGGTCACCTCCTAATGAGTGCAAAGATGAACATTAATGACACTTGCATCACCTTCTAACCCTCCAATGAACTGCTGAGAGCATCAAAATCAGCAAACTACAAATTAACCGAGTCCACTGGATTTAAAGACATAAACTTTGTACTTTTTTTTATTAACTGTCTGTGTGAATGTGTGTGTATGACAGTGTTAACTCTACCAGCTATTTTATGTTTGGAAGTGTAGGTTTTTATGATTTTAAATTCAAGTAATGTTCTATACGCTTATACAAGTAGATACCTTTTTCACAATTGCACCAGGTCGCTTAATTGGGTCACGCACACTGACCCCACTACGAGTCACAAAACACAGCTTTTGAGTCTCAAACCCATCCATCCCCCAGAACTGTCTAGAAGGTTGGCTGGTATGGGGATGTCTTCTGGACTCCCTTCAGGGCTCAAAAGAGGTACCTGAAACAAACTGAGCCGATATTGGCTCAAGAGATTATGGCGGTCACCATTTGATTAGTATTTGAGTGCAACTGCTCCCTAACTGACATCATCCAAGTCGCGGGACGGAGGTTAGAGATGGTATTCTCCAGGCCTTTCATCCAAAAGAACTCGGTTTGAGCTGGTGGGACCTATACCAGCAGCACAACAGGTTATTTTTCCAGGTCGTTCATCAGCTTCATATGACGCGGGTTACTCTATTTCCGCTGAATTTGCGGGAGTGAACATTTTTCTATAAACCACATCCATGCATAAACCATGTGTAAACCTTAGCCTGTATTTTAAATGTAACTTCAAGCAGCTTCAGTTACGTTAGGAGACGGAGACAATTCCGGGGTAAGGGGATGTAATTGACTCCTCTTATCTAGTTCCCGTATGTATTATGATAAGGTTGCGTGTTTGAAGAAGAAACAAATTTTTAGAGTAAAATATATTTTTTCGATAATACTTACCCAGTCCAGTGGCTGCGTGAGGGTTCGAGGCGCCCGGGGCAATGTGTTTTTATTGGCGCCCCTACTTTGCCACAGAAAAGTTTTTATGTCAGTTGCCAACCTTCTCCTCCTCCCCCTCCCCTCGTAAATATAACTTTTCTGAAGATTTGTCTCCGTTACGCTAAGGTGAGATGAAATACGTTGAAAATTTCAGCTGCAAAAAAAAAAAAAAAATCACTGAATGAGCGTCACACCCACTCCATTAGTAATGATTGATGGGGTTTGACAAGCCCTATCCAAAGGGAGACTACTCTAGACAACTTTTAGCACTATTGTTGTTAAAACAAGCCATAAGATGTGGCGAATGTCTCTTCTATGCGCGGGGTGTGAGTGGTTGGCTGGATTTATGAGGTAGTGGATGTACTCCTAACGTGATCTGATCGGGTAAGTATTATCAAAGAAACATTTGATTCTAAAAATTCGTTTGTTTAGTTTTCATATCTTCATCCATATTTGATGGCACATCATTATCATGTTACCAATATTGAAAAGCCTCGGGACGCTTTCTGTCAAAGTAGGTCATATTATGTTAAGCGCTGAGAGAGAGAGAGAGAGAGAGAGAGAGAGAGAGAGAGAGAGAGAGAGAGAGAGAGAGAGATTTTGTTTTGTTTTAGCAATGGTGGCCATATTTGATGGCAGATCAGCATCATTTGTATAAATGTAAGCGGCATTTAAGTTAGGACGCATTTTGTCAAATTTGGTCAAATTCTGCTCAGCGGCTTATTAGAACACGTTATTTAAGTTTTTTTCTATTTTTAGTAACTGCAACATATTTGTTGGTGGATCGGCATCATTTGTACAAACTTCAAAGCTTTTCATGCCAGGATGCTTTCTGTCCTATTTGGTCATATTCTGTTGCGTAGTTTTTGAGAAGTCATTTAAAGGATTTTCTATTCTTTTGAACGGCGGCCATATTTGATAGTGAATTAGTATCTTTCGTATATATTTGAAATCCCTTAATGCCAGAAAGTTTTCTGTCAAATGTAGTTAAATTCTGCTGAGCAGTTTCTGAGGAGTTGTCTTCAGTTTTTCTTCCGTTTTTAGTAACAGTGGCCATATTTGATATAGGATCGGCATCATTTGCGCAAACTTGAAAGGCCTTTATACTAGGATGCTTTCCGTCAAATTTGGTAAAATTATGTTGAGCAGTTTTCGAGAAAATGTCGTTCAAGTTTTTGTTTATTTTTCATAACGGTGGCCATATTTCATGGTGGAATGGCATTATTTGAACAAATTTAAAGACCTTCGTGCCAGTTTTCTGTCAAATTTGGTCACATTCTTTTAGGCGTTTTTTAGTTGTTTCAGGAATGGAGGCCATATTAAACGATGGATTGACATCTATTTAACAAATTTGAAAGGCCTTTATGCCAGAAAGCTCCCTGTAAAATTATGTGCAGATTGGTCAAACGGTTTTTGAGAAGAAGTTATAAATAGCAATTGTGAATGGACGACAGGACCTCATTTGATCTTATATTGGCCAGGTGAGCTAAAAACGATTTGACCCTCTTGAACCAAATTTGACAGGGGAGATATCGGCATCAAGCTCTTCACTTTTATTGAAATTTTGATTTTCTGTCGTCAAATATTGCCACCGGTACTAAAACTAGAACATCCTTGAAAATGTTTATTAAAAAGAATTTAAAAATATAAAATAAATTAAATTAAAAAAAAAGCTTGACCAATTTTGATCAAGTTAGACAGCATCTTGCTATCAAGACCCTTCACATTCATACAAATGATGTCACCCTGCAATCTGATATGGCCACTTTTATAAAAAATTTAGATACCACCGAGCTGCAGTGGCTGGAGTTATTGTGACATTCAAAATCAGTGGGTTGTGAGTTCAAATGCTACCCAGACCAGTAGGTAGCTGTTGTGTGTGTTTGGGCAAGGCACTTAACTTGCATTGCCACTGAACTAGAAAGGCTTTCATGTGCTGATTGGGGTATCTGTGATCGCTTAGTTGTTTGTGTACTAGACTCACTATCAGTGGATTGTGGGTTCGAATCCTGACCAGAGCAGCCTGTCAGCTGCTGTGGTGTCTCTCTGGGCATTGAACTTCACTTCCATTACCACCGCACTAGAAAGTCTTTCATATGCTGAAGTGCAATCAAACACCAACCAATTAATCAATTTAAAGAAATTACTTCTCCAAAACTGCTTCAAACCAAATTTGACAGACAGCGTCCTTGAATTATATGTTTCACACACACACACACACACACACACACACTGCCCTTACTAAATATCAAGATACCTTCAACGGACGTCACCGAAACTTCTTGAAGTGTCCAGATAATATCCTGGACTACCCTATTTTGACGCACTTAAGAACTTACTTTCACCTTTTCAGAAATATACTCCTTTCATAGTGATGCCTCTCATTGGTATAGAAACATTAGTTATTTTAGCAAAGCATGCATAAAAAATGACTGATATATTCCCTAATACTCTTCCTTGCATGCTTTCAACCAGAGGACCCCTCGTCGGAAAGTTTGTGTATTACGTCACCCTTAATGACGCACTTCACAGAAGTCTATTCTAGTAGTGACACCATTGTCCATTGTACATATGCGCGGGGAAAAAAACTATATTACAGAGGAACATCAATAGGACATAGAAAACTCAAGTTTATGGGAAAAATTACAGACAGAAATTTACTTGGCATTCCTAAACTTTTCTTAAATTTATCATTAATCTGGTTTTGGTACAGATTTTGTCTTGAAAGGAAAAATAATCAAATTTGGAAAAATCATGATGGTATTAATTTTAAAATTGTGTAGTTAAAATTATAAAATAATTAGATTCAGCATGTGACCTTTTTCCCAATACTTATTTAGCATTGTGAACATGCAGAACCTCAATCTTTGTATGTACTGTTTTTGTAACATCTAAACTGTTTTGTATCCTTCACAACTTTTTTTATCCAGAATGCAAATAATCAAAGACAGAAGACATAAAATTACAGGAGAAGGTTTTATTTTCATTATTTATTATTCGTGCCATTATCAAACAAATCTTAAAGAAATAAATTGGTCAAAACAAGTTAAAGATCAAGAATGTCTTAAAAGATTATTGAAAATTTACTGTTAAAGTAAAATTGCTTAATTATCAGATAAAAAATCCTAATAATTGATTTAAATAAGCAAAAATGTAAAGGACACTAATTTAATTATGAAATATATCGTAAAAGTATATGTTTCTTGTAAATTTCCACAAATTATAATAACAAATAACCACCTCTGAAAATCAGTTATCACACATCCACATGAAACTGTATAACATTGTACACCTTTCTAAACAGTGTTACTGATGCAGTTATCAGCTGTGAGTCACGTTGCTAACACATGTTGAGTAGCAGACTGGATGCCTATTATGGCGGGAAGTTGATTTGCCCCGTCAGAATAGTTAGTAAGGATTTTTATGAGGATTTGCTGGTTGAAAAAAGAGAATTAGTGAAATGGCGTTTTTTTCATGGTGTGTGTCTTTGTTTCATTTCACAACCGATAAGGATAGGATTTTCTACAAATTTTTCTGTCTGTGACTCGATGTTGATCAGTGTACATTAATGTTGTGGTTGTGACGTCATTGAAAGATGCGTTCTCTCGAAAACTGGGAGTTTATGACACTGCGTCAAAAGAGGGTAGCGTTAAAATAGGGTGTGGGACGATAGCACTTGTAACTACCTGTGTGTGTAAGTGTTGTCAGGGAAATCAAGAAAGACAGTTGGTTTCAAAAGAAATATGTATTGAAAAACTTACAAGTTTAAATACATTCTATATACAAGAAAAAAAGGCAGAAGAGAAAAAGAAAAGAGAAGAACAGATACATAATATTATGGAATTCCAGTCTTTTCATTGTTCCATAGAAAGAAAAACACTCTGCACACTGTCCGTAAGTGTTCGAATATAACATAGTTTCTGTATCCGGTCGCATTGCGTCTCGGGATGAAACACAGATAAAAGTTGCCACGGAAGACAATCCAATCGGAACATTCTTGGTCTTTTCAGTCAAGTTGAGAAAGAAACCTCGGATGTAATTCGCCGCCATTGAGAACTATATTAACAACAATTTTTTTTCACATAGCACATTATGGCGACTGAAGGAGAAAAAGTCACAATCGGAACTAAATCGGCCTTTTCCGTAGCAACATATATGGCGCTCTGCACCGGAGGCGAATCACCAAACCCATCATATTGATGTATATTCCTACAACAACGTCTGAGGTTATTTCCCTGACATGACGGAAATGGTCGAGCGATGTTCCGATCGCACGGGACTTGGTTTTCCAGCTTTAACCACGATGTTGAATACTTGACAGTAACAAGAAGTAGACGAAGAAAAAGAATCATTTAGGCTTACAAAATTGGAACAAATGGTCTAGTCTACATTCCTGTAAATACGTATGGCTATGTCAGAAAATAACCAATTATATCATTCACACGATAATTACAGTAAATTTAAAACTTTTGGAAAGGTTGATTTTACGCACGTTTGACTTGTTATTTTAGGGCAAGTTTAAATAAAAAAGATTAAAATATTCACAACGACTTGAATATTCTAATGTGTGCAATAACCCAAACTTTAAACTCTAATCCTAATTGAAAAATATAGTTAATATCCCAAAACAACTATATACAATTTACTCACAAGAGAGACTGGTTAAGCGTTTGTACATTTGTCTGTCCAGCGGTAGCATATACAGCATATATGTGAAGCATGTGCAGGGTCTTTTGTAGCACAACAAACACAGTTAAAAACTTCAGTAATAATAGTTTCCTCCTAGGAATTGTACAGAAAACAGTAATAAACTTTTGACAGTCTGTTGCACGGAAAATCTTAGATTAAAATAGTCCTATCTTGACATATTTACACCAAAATCATTCCCAGCCCGACAGATAGCTGACACTTCCACCACATGCGTCGAATCGGACAACTGTTCAGCTCTATTGTTTCACGCCCGCAGCGATACATGTACTTCCAAGAAGAAAATCAAAGTACCATAAGAATGAAAACAAAGACTGGCCCTTGTAATGCTGATGCTAATGTTTAATTAAGTGCTTTATATTTCCTTGGTTAAATGCTAATGTTTAATTAAGAGACTTTTCACTTTGATTATTCAACAATTAAAAAATTGTCCTTAAAACTCAATATCATCCGAAAAAAATTTCAGCCATATATTTCCATATATTCACATATATTTACAATTGTTTTACCATCAAAGAATTCATACTTTAAAAGCTATTGGCTTTCGTTCCAATCCTTTATCTTCTATATTGTACATCTTGTTATTTGTACGTACAAATTTATGAAACAAAAATAGGTTTAAAGTAAACTAAGTACAAAATTTCCTTCTCAAACCAATGCTGACAAATTAGACTAGCTTCTCCTATTTTGTTGTTTAGATTGTACCATATTGGTGTCTGAAAAAGATCTTTCTTGTTACAAACATCAGATTTACCTAATATTTAAGGATAAGCAGCAAAAACATCAATCCAAAATTGATTGAGTTGCTTGCTTACAAAATCTACTCCAAAATGGATTATAATATATAAGGGGAGGAAGCTACGACGATATACGACATGGCTGATTTGACGTAATAAATCAAGGCAACAACCCTCTCAATATGCCGTAAAAAAAGACGTTGATTCCTGTCCTGCGAGCAACCAGGTGCACCCAAAGCTCCAAAGACAGTTGCCCCAAGGGATTTATAGATCAGAATGTGCGAAAGGGCTTTTGCAAACATGTATGATAAAGTTCACAGGTTAAAGATAGCTTTTTTAAATATCGAAAAATTACGAGGATGTTTACACCGATTTTAACTGCTTAAATCTGACCACCTCCAGCTCCCCCCCCCCTTTTGCGGACTGGTCGCTGTCATGTATCTTATTTATAAAAAATTTGTAATTTTGATGCTTTTTACTTTCGCTGATAAGCATCCCCCCCCTCCCCAGCGCAAACTTTGCGAAAATAATTAGCACGCAGAAAGTAGGTTTACAGTTAATACACAGTGCCACACGCAGCAAGTGAAGTGCCTGCTCCCTATTGCTTGTCAGGGAACCTGAAATAGAAAGACATTTATGTTTAAATTTGTTAAAATATATCCTGACACAGTGAAACTTTAAAATATGAAACACTCGGGCAATAAACGTATTAGTTCCGATTTTAATTAAAGAATACCAATTTTAGAATGTTTGATTGCAATAACACTTTACTATTTAGGGTTTGCATATAAACCCCCCTCGCCATTAACAAAATACTATAACTAATAATAATAATAATAATACTTTATTTAAAGAGGGTAATACAGCGGTACACACACTAATCTCCTCCACGGCTCTAAAGGGCAACATAACTAAACTAAGACAAAAACAATACAGTAATTTAACACACACACAGGAACATACCAATACAGCCTCAAACTATATATATGATGCAGCTTAGAAACTTTAGCAATTACTTTGTTGCATGCATTGCCCCAGATAGTACAATCATTTTCAGAGGTAAGATATGGCACTTTGAGAATAATGTTGTTGCCTTTAGGGGAATGTTGGCCTTAACTATGCTCAGAGGGCAAGGTGAGATGAAATACTAGAAAATACATGTTGTATATTAATTGACCAAGATCATCTTTCATCCAGTCCTGAAAGCTTACCATAGGCCACATAATCTAAATTAACTCCAATAAGTGACATATTTCAGATTGGCAGCATTACTTCTTAACATATTCCTTGTACCAATTAACATTAATATTGATTTCTTCAGGTTGATTCTCATATAATTAGACAATCACCAATTATTCACATTATATATATATATATATATATATATATATATATATATATATATATATATATATATATATATATATATATATATATATATATATATATATACATACATACATATAATAAAACAGTCATCAATTATTTACATTCTTCAAGTCTGCATTTAGGCCAGCTTCAATCAGTGGCGGCGCGAGGGTGGTGGTGGTCGGGGGTGCCAATTGCCCCCGGACGAAGAGTGGGGGGGGGGGGGGCGCCGTCGGGAGTCTTTTTTTTGCAATTGTAAACGGGGCGTAGATGGTGGGTTGGGGGTTGGAGGTTGGCAACTGTTCTCTGTGGCAAGGTAGAGGCGCCACTAAAGAACATTGTCCCCGGACGCCTCGGTAGGGGCGTCACTAAAAGACATTGTCCCCGGGCGCCTCGAACCTTCACGCCGCCACTGGCTTCAATGTCTTGCAGGTTGCTTGAGGAAGTGAGCAATGTTGCGTCAACTGCATTCTTATCTGAGTCATTTGACTTAAAGGCAGATAATTGATATATTACAAATAGCAAGGAGGTCCAATTATATATCCCTGTGGTACACCACACAAAACCGTATTTAGTGTTGATAAATTGGAACGAATCATAACTTGATGAATATTATTATTTAGATATGATGCAAACCAGTGAAGAGTCACATCATCATAGTTGTACAGTGTATACGAGTCACGTCTTCATAGTTGTACAGTCTATAAGAGTCACATCATCATAGTTGTACAGTCTATAAGAGTCACATCATCATATTTGTACAGTTTAAGTTTATGCAGAAATAGTTTATGATTTACAAAATCAAAAGCTTTCTTGAGGTCAAGAAAAAGGACACCTATTAGTTTAACATCATCCAAATCTTTGAACCATTTCTCAGTTACTTTAGTTAAGGCAGTAATATTTGTATTGTTGTTATTTTTGTTGTTTAGGATAGAGTTTGGCATGCAAAGATTCCACAATAATTTAATATCTGACCTTGTTTAAATACATTCCCTCGCTCTAAACGACGAGCAACACGGGGTTATATTTAGAGCTAATAATAGAAGTCCAAAATAATGCTATATTGCATCATTATTTAACCAATACATGCCGGGGGTGGGTGGGTGAGTGGTGGTGGCAGTGGTGGTTGAAACTTAGCTTACCCTTTGTATATCGTTGTTCAGTTATATTTGCAATCTTTGATATTTTAAAATGTAGAAAAAAGTAACTTTTTATATCATGGCAAATCTATTAATCAGTCAACTTAAGTATCCGATTATATTCAGGTTAACGAGTATTAGTACTTTACAACCTCTGCGTCTTTGATTGTGAAAGTACTTACCGCAATTTTCAAAGCATTGTCCAAGTCTTGTATTAAGTCATCCTCGTCCTCTAGTCCTACTGACAACCGAATCATGTTGTCCGTTATACCCACCTTCTCTTTCTCTTCTCTAGGGACAGATACGTGCGTCATGGTGGTTCTGAAATGATGAATCGGCTTAAATATCAATGTCTTTATGGAGAAATTGGTTTAAAATCGGTTTACAAGGTTTCTGTTAGTTCAGTCAAATCCCACTTTCTAGTCTAAATCGTATTTTTTTAAAACTGAAAACAGGAAAAAGATGTCCATTTTAAGCAAAACTAAACACCTGTTCACAAAGTCTAAACCTCTGTAGAAAATATGGATCAATTTCTGCTATATGATTATATAAATCAGGTTATTTGTCTAAATGATTTCTATCTATCTAGCTGTTACCTGTCTATCTATCTATCTATCTATCTATCTATCTATCTATCTATCTATCTATCTATCTATCTATCTATCTATCTATCTATCTACCTGTCTATCTATCTATCTATCTATCTATCTATCTATCTATCTATCTATCTATCTATCTATCTATCTATCTATCTATCTATCTATCTATCTATCTGTCTGTCTGTCTGTCTGTCTATCTATCTATCTATCTATCTATCTATCTATCTATCTATCTATTACTTGTCTATCTATCTATCTATCCATCTATCTATCTATCTATCTGTCTGTCTGTCTGTCTATCTATCTATCTATCTATCTGTCTGTCTATCTATCATTCTATATGTCTATATATCTATCTATCTATTACTTGTCTATCTATCTATTTATCCATCCATGCATCCATCTATCTATCTATCTATCTATCTATCTATCTATCTATCTATCTATCTATCTATCTATCTATCTATCTATCCATCCATCCATCCATCCATCCATCCATCCATCCATCTATCTATCTATCTATCTATCTATCTATCTATCTATCTATCTATCTATCTATCTATCTATCTATCTATCTATCTAATTGATTTCTGAAATTCATAAAAAAAATGAAAGAAATAGATAATAAATAATGCATCAAAGTTGTAACATTTAATATTTTTTTGTAATAATAGAATTTAATACTTACGGCAGTTCAGATAGACTTTCGTATCCGCCAAGACTGAATGCAAGTCTAAATAACTAAAACGATAAAAGACTGAATGCAAGTTTAAATAACTAAAACGATAAAAAGAGATAGGATCGATACATTCCACGTTTTCATGACTCCGATATTCAATGAAATCATGAAATCTTTGTTTCTGCTTTGAATATACAACGTAAATCAAAATTCGTATATAACGTGTATAAATATTTACGAAGGCTTAACATATTCATTTTGGGATTTTGAATGATATATGATTATATTCTTAGAGTGAAACATCAATTGTTCTGTGGCCTACACCTTGCAAAAATAACTGCAACAGTGAATTGGTTTACATTATAAATACTATACAAATAGACAATTAAAAACCACTAGTGATATTTAAATTAGTACGAGTTTCTCCCACGCACAATAAATGATCCACTGATTAATTCAAGTTTTATATCTATCTATCTATCTATCTATCTATCTATCTATCTATCTATCTATCTATCTATATATATATATATATATATATATATATATATATATATATATATATATATATATATATATATATATATACTCGAGCAAGCTAGCACATCGAACACAAAATAATTTGATTTTTGTATACAACATAAATAATGGCACAAAGGTACATTGCCTCAGATTCAGATTTCAGACAGATGATATAAATATTTTATGAGTTTAACATAATAGCAGCAATATCGGTATCAAGATATTTGTATTGTTTTAAAATAAAAGTGTGAACAAAGCTAATTGTGTTATACATGATATACAAGAGAATAAAATGTTTGATTTGATGATTTCAAACATGAGATAAGATATCCTGCAATGTTTTAGAACAAACGTGCAGATTTACATATTACATTAAATGATGATAAGATTGAAATAAGAAGCAACAGCTTTGAAAGTAAGACACCAGAGCCATGCCGTATGAAGAAGTAATAAATTACGTATTTGATGTGAAAAAATATAAATTTGTATTTGACTAAATTTACATCACAATATAGTAAATTGTATAAAGTCAGTATGAAAGGTTTCAACAAAAACATATATAGATAGGTAAGGATTTGTTGGAAATGGAAAACGCCATAAACTGCTCAACTTGCTCAGACAAAAAAACATATGAAGTAGAAAGGTTTAAAAGTACTCTAAAACTAGAATGTGGAAGTATCTGACTCAAAATGAAACTAGAAAATGGGTTGACATTTTACCAAAGCTAGTTGAAGTATACAATAACACCTCAGATCAATAGTCATGACTCCCGTTGAAGCAAACAAGGAAAACACAAATCAAAGATATGGACCAATCTAGTCGGTTGTTTCACAACAGATACACATGGAACGCCTAAAATTTAAAATTGGCAAAACAGAATTTTGAAATACAACATTTTTCAAAAGGTCTACCTTCCTAACTTAACCGAGAAAATATTTAAAATCAGAGAACTAATTTTATAAAGGGCATGTTATAAGAAGAAGAGTTATCTCTGTATCTCTGTATGAAAAACAAGATAACATATATAAAGTTGAGAAGATCCTGAAGACCAAAAATAATGAATGGCTAAAAGTAAGACATAGAGAAGTGGGAAGGATATGATGAATCGTTTAACAGCTAAAAACATTGTGACTTTCAACAAATGATGTATCAAACACGTACCCTGACTTGGGAGACGATGTACCAAAACTACACCTCTCCTTCAGAGACGACTGGAGAAGAGTGCATAAGTAGCAGTATTAAGGAGCATAAAAACTTTGAGTTTTTGACAGATAAAGATTTTCTACAATGTAACAGATGTGGAAAAAAGCGGGCTAGAAAATGAAGGAGTTAAAACGTGCACGGATTCCAAATTTGTAATTATCTCAAAGCTAGAGGGAAAAAGAAAGTAAATCCCCAAACATTACATTTCAAAACAATAGATGGTACAAATTTAAAAGTGAAAAGGCAACTACAATATAGACAATGATATAGACAATGTCCTTGCTGGATAACAAGATACGTCGCAGAAGAAATGAAAACATATTGTTAAAAAAAATATGACGTTGATTTTCACTACATTTAAAAAGCTAATAAAAGACAAATACAATGAAGCTGGCCTAAGAGGTTTTGAACAAGATAAAATGTAATGAATATCACAGAGCTTGCTGAGGGCATTTAAACGTCTTCAAATTTGATACAAAAGAGGTATAGCAGCGATTCACACAACTACTCAATCCGCAATGAATTTTTACTCAGTGAAACTTTAAACATATCCAATGTTAACGCATCCTTAAAACGTGCACAAATAATTACCACAAAATTAACCAAAAATATGTTGATTTGGGAAGAATTTTCACACCGTCTGGATAAAGTAAAAACCAGTACACCTTTAGAATTGTGTAGATATACAGATTTGACACACAGTAGTACTCGAAATTAAGCTGCAAAAATAAATGGTACAGTCATGCAGAATGCACGTGCACGAATCCCAAGCAGCAGTTTTAAAATGCTACAAATGCAGCAGAGAAAAACTGATAGAGGAAATGGAAGAAACGAAATACAAAATACTAATGATGCAAAGATTGATTCAAAAAAGGAGATTAAGTTGGTATTACAATGAAGGAAATTAAAAGATCAAAGAGAAACATAAACAGAGAATTACAGTGAATGTGGATAAACATTAAATAGAAGCTTAATCTATTTGCACAAGAAAAGCCAAGTTCATATACGAAGTATAGGTGAATATCGTTCAACATACTAATTTGTTGAATCGTAACACTTTATTGTATACTAATGGACTTAACTAGGTTTACTTTTTGGTATCGTCACTTTACTACTTTTGCAGACACTAATGACATGGCGACAACATTAGATGACTACAGTCTAAAAGTAATAGACTCTACTACTAATGTATTCTCACTTCAGGATATCTCACCTCGGGCTATTCACTTAAGCTTAAAAAAACCTAACAAGTACGGTACCTTATCCTTGTCATGCAACTCATTTTAATAATTATTCCAATCCTGATATTGGAAAAATATTTAAACGAGATAAAATTATATTACCCTGAAAACGATTCTTTTCACATCCAAACAATTAATACAGTGTAGTCACGCAACTGTATTTTTTCCCGGAAATTGTAATTTGTCAAGTTAAGCTGTCTTATTGCTATGGTAGCTCTCAAGTAAATCGCAAATCAAGCACAGTGTCGCACAAATGAAAATACATATACTTTTCCACATCACCTTGGGAGTCGTGGTTTTACAGGAATGACTTGCCCACAAAAATTAGATTCTACAACATACCCAAAGGTTTCCAGGATAAAACGTAATATATTTTGGTCTGTAAAAATAATAGTAGGTGCCAAATTCAGACTCTGAATATCGTATTTTACTGAAAACATACATCCGGTACTACAGTGTAATCAAACATTTTTGATGACTACACTTTAACATTTGTCAGTGATGATACAGATCATAGTGTGACAAGAGATTTTGGCAGAATTAACTAAACTGGGCAGTGGAAATGGTAGGAGCTGGATGTGGAATTTCGTACTGGCGTTTAACAGATAAAATTGTACCTGAGTTAGTCAAATCCGTATTATACATATCATGTTTATTTCCATATGTGAAAACTGCTGCCTGAATGTAATATACCTTTTCCTTATGACGATACTTTCAAAAATCAAATAACAGTAGCGTTAATATGAATCAGTCTAATCTGATCTGCAACAATTTTAAAATTCCACCACAGCATGACTGGAGTTACCTCAGAAGAAAAAAAATTTGTGATTAATAATGTATGGGCAAGATCTGTTTGGAAATCATTATCTGACTGTACTGAAGAAGAACTACATCACATAGTGGAATATATATATATATATATATATATATATATATATATATAGAGAGAGAGAGAGAGAGAGAGAGAGAGAGAGAGAGAGAGAGAGAGAGAGAGAGAGAGAGAGATGAAATAAAATGGGCTGGACTTAATTCTCTCTGCAAGATAGTGATGGATTAGCAGATGAGGGAATACCTAAATTGAATCAAAATATAAGGTCATATGCAATCTGTATTTTAGGTGCATTGGTACAAAAGAGAACGTCTGGTACATAGTCTGTTTTGATAGTGACAGACACTGTAACATAGTTAAAGGAGCTATTACTTTTAGGAGAGCTAGGTTACGACACAAATAAAGACTTTATCGTAAAACTTCAACAATATATCGCATACTAAAAAGTGAAATTGGACTATGATTATGGTAGTGACGGTATTATTTTGTTACTGTGTGACTTGGTTATGAAAATTGGTAGTATCGTAGAATACAACATCAGTTTACAGAAGTCCATTGACTCGCTTAAACTGGGGTTAAATCCTAACATCAATAACAAGGTAATAAAGAGAGGTATTCCAAAGGCTGAAAAACGATCTGTGACAGTATAACAAAACCGTGTAAAGGACATAAGAGAAGATAAAGTGGGTAAAAAATATGTAGAAAAGAATTATTACGATGGCGATATTTCGACTGTCAGGTCGGCAAATGCTATCCGCTTCTCAGATGTTCAAATGACACACGTCGATTTAGAAACACCAAAGGAAAAAATATATTACCATAAAGTAAACCATTATTTATATGGTTGCATGAGCTGCTATAGTTTATTTTTATGAGATAGGTTATGAACCTGAAATACTACTAGTCGCCTTGATCAAAAATGCAATTAACAAAAAATCCCACTAATGCCAAAACAAGTAAAATGTTCAGCAAGTAAAGAAACAATCTGGTCAGCGCTTCTCAGCAACCAACTGATCACATCACCAATAATTCCAGGCAAGGCTGCTGTCTCTTTCTTTGCTAATCCAAACAAATAGGAACCACTATTTATTAAGCCCTATTTGATTTTGTCAAAATGTGATTCACTTGGAGTCAGTGAATGGGGAAGAATGGGAGAAACAACACTTTATTTTACAGCATTAGCTAAATACAAATAAATTGTAGATAATGTCATTGCTATTGCAATAGCTATATCGCCAATTGTTACCCTTTCTTCTTTGAATATTGGTTTTAGTACCTCGCCGAAAGGAAGTTTACTTCTTTTAATTTCATTAATCTTTCCATGCTTTCCATGCTGAACTTGTTTTTAAAAAATGAAAAATAAAACAACAACAAAATTAGTTCTCGCCTCAAAACGTTAACTTTGTTTAGTTCATTTTATAATATTATTTTCACGATCATTGGTTTATTTCTTAATGTATCCTGTAAGTACTTTTATCTGTTCGTCATGTTGCTGGAGTTCTATCTTTTAAAAGCTTTTACTTTTGAGACGGCAACTTCAACAGCTTCTTTATATTCCCTCATCTCATTTTCTTTTCGTGTGGTAAATAACATTTGGACAATTTCTTCTTTTCTAGCTCCAGCTTTATCACTGGAAAACACTTACTGAAAGCTTCGTCTAATTAACTAATTAAATCATCCAGATCAATATTTCCTTTTCTGAATCCATTAGTTAATTTGTTCGCATCAGTAACAGTTTCTTCCATTAACTGTATACTTCCAGTATCTTGTATTTGTTGCTTTTGTACTACCATAGGTTCTAGTAGGTGTTTAGGTTGTGTGACCGACTTTGTGCGTTACATAGGCGGACGCTCTGTGTTCGCCTTCCGCCTTTCTGCACTATCCTCTATGTTTCTAAGTCTATTTAATCTATCCTGATGTTCATCTGTTTTTCAGAAGTAGGTTATGGAAGTCGGTTTCCTATGTCTTCAGTATTTAATTTTTTATTAAACAAGATCCTCCCAGTTTTCTCTCTGTTGAACTAGATGATAACAATTTTGTACCACCATTTTTGTTGACCCTTAAATAAACTGCGACAGCGGATCTGTCTTTGGATAGGATGTATATTTCAGCATTAGTATCTCTATGCATACCTCCTGAGTACTTTTTGTTACAAAGTCAAAGCCTGCTTTATAACCAGATTTTGTTTCTCCAGTTTAATTTATGTTTGTGCTTGTTCAAACAGTATAACTGTTGCTTCAACAAAATGTTATACATATCTTTTATTCCGACACAGTGGTACCTTCCATCTTTGTTGTCGTCTCCGTGCGTGCACCTACCTTCTGTTCAACATTAGGACCAATACATTGAAATTCCGTATTATCACTTAAAGTGAATATGATCAACAGACTAACGTGTCTTTCTTTCTCTACCCCAGTTACTTGCGCTAACTAGATGCACTAGAGACAGTGTCATGCTTTTCGAAAGTTAGCTATCAAATGAATTTTGTTTTAATTGTTTACATGCCTTTTTATTTTTACATTTTTTATGTGCTTTGGAGACGGTCACACGCTTCTTGGATGTTGGCGATACCATGTATTTTGCTTTTATTGGCACGTCTTGTTATAAATATTATAGCTAATGGGAGCTATATTTTTGATCGCGGATTATATATTTGATCCCCTTTTTTTTGTCGTCGGTCTATAGGCAGTTAGGTGGTTCTCAATTAGATAGAATAATAATTCTCCGAGAGCAAGAATTGAACAAATGGATTTCAAATACAACGCTTTTACCTTTGCACTATCGACCTCGCTTACTAACACTGTGAAATTCCATATGAACTAACATACCAGTATATGCCATTTGATGTACCCTGCACTGTGCTTGCGCTGTAATGTTTTATATTTAATTTTTGTAGCGTGTCTTGTAGCAACAACTCCATTTATTGTGGTAGAACGATTTCAATATCATGATAGTAAGATTTGTGATATAGCAATGTATCAAGACAGTGCTAGAATTAATTTCTCATTGTGACCATTTTCATTTAGTTTGCGTGAAAAAAGTATATGCAAAACACTAAATTGTGCAATTGTAAAGAAAAGAAAATCACGTTGGGTCCTGGAGCTATACATTTGTACATTACTAGCAGGATATATTTTGTATTGGGATCAGGAGGATGTCTGATGTGACCGATCACACAGCAAAAAGTGTTCCAGTGACCGATCACACAGCAAAATGTGTTCCAGTGATGCATTATTTTATTGATTTTTGTGTTCTACGTGCTAGCCGTATATCTTAGCCTAATTTCACTGGCGATAGAGTAGATAGATCTACATAAACCCTGGAATTTTCATATTGTGATCATTATCATTTATTATGAAAAGAGACCGTCGTACTTTGAATTTTACGAGTATGTTAGCACTGCAATTTTGTATACTTCTCTAATAAACATTTAGTATTTGACCATACAAATTAGATATATTTTATCATAATTTACATCCAAAAACTGATAATTTGCAGGACAGAAGCAGGTTTATTTTTTCCCATCTATCCATTACTTTACACCCCGTTCTCATACAAGTTCCGCCTCTACCTGCAGTTCAAAAGTAAAAAGAAAACAAACTTCTGTACAGTTGCTAATACCTTACGATCATGTGTCAAAGTATTAATCCATGTTAAATAGTGTAAGATAACTCGTATATTACGCATACACATAAATGATCATATTCTTCGTATTATTAAATGCCTTTATTACCTTTAGTGACTTTAGAAAAGTTTTGGCTTCTTTCAATCCCCCTTTAATGTAGAAAGTTACCATGCCACTATAGCCCTTCATCTGTTTCTTTGCTAAATTGTGTTGGGGATGAGACGGTAGACCTAAAATGTTGAAAAGAACGTAACTCTGTGTTCAAGATTTTGACCGATCGCTGGTTATTAGGTTTCTGATTATCATACGGTACTTAACAAAAAAAATTATACTATACGTCGAGAACCTGAAAAATATAATGGAACATTTTCAATTTAAATAGATTTTAATTGCAAGTTTCTTCAAAATCGTTTCAGGTATATTGACAGGGCAGCAACACACTTCATCAAAATAGATGTAGGATCACATTTTTATTGAACACGGATTTCGCTCATCATTTACTTTTTTCTGGCATTATTGATATAAACGTTGATATCAAGTCTCATGAAATTCTATTTAGAAATGAAGCTTTGTGGTGGTTAGAAGCAATTGTTCACCGACAGGACGACAGGAGACGAACGAATGGCACAAAGCCTTCGACCAAGAGAGTTCTAAACATACAATGAAACCTCTCTGTAATGGACAGTCAAGGAGTATTATAATTCTTTCCCTTATAGACAAATGTCCTTTTCATTTACGAGTCTTCCATAAGCTGTATGTATTTAGGGTTCTTCTGAACGTGACCTGTGTATAAAGGTGTCCTTCATATGGACGAGTTCTTTAAGACCGGTTTTACTGTATATTCTGTTCCTCGATACACAACCAGGTTGTTACAATTATTTGCAAATAGGCTCTGATGAATATACATATATACACCAGACACAGCGGAAAGTGCTATCCCTTCATCCTACACGAGGATGCGTGATAATATAGAGAGAAATTACATACTCAGAAAGAATATTATCATACAGGTTAGAGAATTTTAAGAACGTAGGGAATGAATTAAAAATTCTCTAACCTGTATGATAATATTATATATATATATATATATATATATATATATATATATATATATATATATATATATATATATATATATACACACACACATATATAGGGTTAAATCATGTAATGTTTTGTTAGTTCAACGCTTTATTTTGTGTTTATTGTATGTCCTGTTTGTTTCAGTTTTGAACTTGTCTTCGACAAAGACATCAGTCAGAATCGAAAGCGTTTCGGATAGTTACAATCTAGTTTTACACTGTTTGTTGTCAGTATATATATACACACACACACACACACACACACACACACACACACACATATATATATATATATATATATATATATATATATATATATATATATATATAGATATGATTTGGCTTCTGTTTATTTTTGTAAGTGGACTTTGGAAACCTTCTCGTGCGTATCAAAAATGTTTTATGTCCAAACTAGGATCAAATAATCATAAAGGGTTAATTGTTTGCCCTTCCCAACGTCAATGATCAACATTTGTTCCAAACATCTCTTTCCTACCAGGATGTAAAACTTTTTCCACCCGTGGGTTTCCCTCCAAGAACATCGCCACAGCAAGTCCGTTCTTCATGTGCTCCTTCATGCGCAAGTGCAATGTCTTCAGGCCTCGGTTGACAAGGAAACAGTCAAATGGTGACGGTACAGGACCACAAGCTGCAAAGAGATCGATTCTATCTAAACTAACCAATCACTTTTAAAAGGTGATATGCGTCTGCTCTAACTAAGCCAGTCAATCGGTTTAGAGAATTTACCTCTATATCAGCTTCATGCTAAATATACACAACTGTTGTGGTAGATACATCAGCAAAATACAGATTAATTCTAACGAACCTTTAACAACTGTGACGAACCTATCAGACGCCTGCTTTAAAAACAAATGGCGTCAACGACAGTTGTTCTTGTCAAGTTGTCGACAATAATTACAATTTCTACATATGCAGTTGTTCAACATTATTCATGAACACTTGAATACTTCAGATATCAATATTTCTGTATTTTATTTGAAATATATTTAACTAGAAATGTGTCGTTATGACTCGGATGCCCGTACAAAGTTTGCAATAGAATGGCAAAGTTCAAAGTTAAGCAGGGGCCATAACACCGTAATTTTTTCTCCCTTTAAAACGGTGACAATAGAACTTGACCAAGGTCTTCTTAATGTAAAACCTCATAATAAATTTGGTTTCATGTTATTGAGAGGAACCGAAATTTGTGACAGACGGAATGCGACGTGACGGACGGACATGGTGAACACTGTTTGCTCTATCCATATGTATGTCGGGGCTTAAGCAAAATATAGCAGTATGTTTCCAAAAGCAGGCAATCATTTTAGTTAAAGAAAAAGAATATAAAATCAAACGTATGCTTGTGCCACAGTTCTTGTGTTTAATATTTCCAACATTTGTTCTTTTCACTCATTAAGTTTTTATCCTTTTAATCTTCCTGACGAGGGAAGGGGTAGTAATAGTGTCGTAGTTGTAGCTATTTTAAGGTCAGAGATTTGGTTGGCTTGCCTGATGTTTTTGTGTGTGTGTGTGTGTTTTATTTCAACGCATTATTATCTATATCATGCCATCGAAATGGGAGCTAAGTTCCTTTCCCAAGGACCCAGCGCGACACCTTGATTACGAGTTCGTCACTCTACCAACTGAGTTACCGCGGCTACATGAAGGGTGGACAATTACAGAACACGTCAGCAGATATATTTATATTCAAATCTAGTTTTCCTATGGGATGTATACATACGATAGTATACATATTTATGTAGATCGTGAAACGGATAATGAATCTCAATTAAGAAACTGAGTATTAACCACATTACAGAGACTTTATTTTAATTAAAATTTAAATTCTTGAAAATATTTCAAAACTTTCTGAACATTGATATCTCAAATACTGTTGAACATTTTTTTTTCACAATATGCGATAAACCGTATCATACATTTTTAAAACATGGCATGGATTTTAAATTAAATTTAATGTCTGGTACTTTCGAAAAGTTAAACTCTGCATGCCTAAATAGCTATAACATGAAAACAAAATGTTTTATCAGAAATTACTGGCAGGGTCCACGAGAAACTATACTTAGCTATATTTTAAATTTTAGTTACAAATTCAGCTCCTTATGAGATAGGAAGAGCTGATTCAAATATATGTAGTTATTGTAAACAAAATACAACAGACAATATCCCATTTACTTTTTAACTGTAATAAAATTAGTAATTTTTGAAAAGTGGTAAACAACAAGTTCGCAAATAATTTTAATTTAAATCTTGACCTCAATTTAAAAAGTCATCTTGGGAAATTCAAATATCATATACATTGTTAATTTTATCTTAATTTTCTTGAAATATTACATTTATAGAAATATAGTTTATAATAAATTTTTAAGATTACTATCATTATAATGAACTTTGAAAAATGTTCTTAACGTTAAAATTTGAAAAGTAGAAAACTCTGTGGATAAAGTTGACGAATAATGGTCAAGTATTTACGATGTTTTTACAATTTAGATTATTTGGCCTGTAGTTATTTTCTTTGTAGGCATATCAATATTCTCTATTTTGTTGCTATATTTTATTTTGAAATTCATTATTTATTTCTATATTTTATTTATTTATTTATTTATTTATTTATTAAATTGAAATACTGAAATATTCAATACCCACTCCTTCATCATGCTCAGCTCTCTCGTTTTTCTCTCTTTCTCACCGTTTATTTCCTGCTCGATTGGTTGTAAATATTCTTGGATGTTACAAGTCTCACCTGATCTTTCTCTTGCCAATTGCAATGTTTGAATAACATTAAACAATGTGTTGGATCGTTGTTTAAACAAGTCCTGTACATAAAAAACATATTTTTTCTTTTCTCGTCGATTTGTTGATGCAGATCTGCGATTTTGTTAGCCTTTTCATGATCGTTATGCTCAATATTGGTTAATTTATTACCAATTTGTTCTCTCTATGTTTTCATATCTTTCAAACTGTTGTTTTCCATAGTTTTACTTATTTGGGTATCAACAAAGCTTTGTAAAAACCGACTAATAACATCATCAATACTGTTTAACTTGCTAACAGCAAACGTAACTATTTCTTCATGTTATGATATTTTATTGTAAATCTCTTTTTTTGTAATAGCGTTTGCGACAATACCTACAAGGGCCGTACTAACACCTGAAAAAGCCAAACGAACATCTATTCCTGAAACTATTCCCGCTAAACCAAACCCAGATACAGACACACCTATATATCCTTGCCTCTACTCAATTTAAAACTTTGCATGCTATTTTTATTTCTTTCTAACACCTCTAGAGTGTTCGACAGCTTAGAATTTTGAGTGGTAACCGTTTGTATTGACAATGTCGATGCTTTGGGTTGTACTGTTGTATTTACGATCTTTCTTTGGGTTGCTTTTTAGATAAATAAATGTAACAATATTTGGTCCATAAGTACTCATTCTGCTTTGCAGATGCTGCAATATTTATTGAGTAAACATTTTGTCAGGTCAGGGTCATTATGCTAATAGTTATTTTTGGAAACTGGCTAAAGGTAACGGGAACGATTTGCTTTAAAATTTCTTCATTATCCATTCTTGAAGGAGGGCTAATTGCAAATCTCAATAACTCTTAAAAAAAAGTATGCTGTAGGGTACTGTAAGAACAGGGTTTAATGTTGCATGATACATTGTGTTGATATTTTTCGTTTCAGTCGACATTTGTCTGCAGGGAAAATCTATGATATACATTAGTCAAAAGTGTTAAAGCATTTAGCAATATAAATTTGATTTTGTTTTGACTTAACAGCGTTAACAAGTTTATCAGGTAAAAGTCCGTGTGCTGTCAATAAATAGACTAAGTAAAAATGAAATAATTCGTTCCACAACTTCTCAAAGAGCCACGTTAATTAATGGTCGACCTATTGACAGCTTAAACAACCTTTTCAAAAGTATGATGTATGCAACAGCGAGAGCAAATTTAACTGCTGCATGGTAAACAGAGATAATAATGGTTTTTGTTTTCCTCGACACTTTTTGTAGGTAAAAGTTATACTATTTATTACCTGAAAAGTTTAAGTAATTCTAGTATTGGGTTGTAATATACAGGCATCGTTGTATCGGTTTAAATTTCGTACGGAATTCAGAAGTGTTGTTCTTTTATGAGTGTTGAATTTTTAGTCTCTAACATTATATTTTGTATAGGTTTTGACATTTCATCAGTTTTAGAAACAGAAACAACTTTGCCTTTAAGCCAAATAAACAAGACATCTAAAACAGCTACACCATCACCTATTTCCTATTTGAGCTAGGTGAATTTATTTCATTTCATTCACGTAGTGCGTTTTGAACATCTTGTGATATTTTAGAGTCTTCTTGTTCTCTTTTCAAACGTTCAGCTTTTAATAGTTTGAATTCTTGGCAACGTTTTCTAACTTGCCTGCCAAGTTTACCTTTGTTATGGTCTTTTGACGTTTGTGAAATAACCGTTTCAGGTAATTGTTTTCATTTTCACTTTTTACTCGATATCTTCCCTTTAATTTACAGGGAAATTTGCAAACTTAGATCAATATAAATTTGTATCGGAACACAGTTTACTTTTAACCTAAAATTCAAATTTGCTTTGAGAGCTTAAAAAAAAATTTGAAATTTATTTGGGTAAATAAAAGAAATGGATTTTGAAGACATGTTATGTGCATGGATAAGTTAAAAAGTATTTAACATGAAAAAGGTGGAATTATTTAAAGATAGCCAACTTTATCGTTGAAGAGATAGTGCGAGCCCACATTGCCCCTGTTATGATCGTGTCTTTGACACACGTTACATCCTGCACGATCTTGAACAGTACTGCCAAGTATATTTTCCATGTTAGAGTTTATTGCACAGTAAGCAGCTGCTCCTGTAATGACAACTATTGTGATAGAAAATAAAACAAAAATAAAAATGTCAAACCACCAATTCATCAGCAGTAAAGCAACCATTACACGTTTATTTATTAAGTATGTTTTTCAGTGTGTTCAGATTCCTTTATTATGTTGTATTTTTTAAAATTAATGTCAGAATGTTATCAAATTAATACTGAATGCACATAGAATTCACATGGGTGCAACCCTAATTTGAATGACAAAAATCAAGTGAAGTATTTCATACCATTTTATATCCTGTAATCGTCTTTCAGTTAATTCTGTAAAGTAAGCTGTAGATCGGAAACAAATCTGCTAATAAATAATGTCCCAGTGTAAATTATAACATCTGACAATGATTGAACATTTTTATGCAGCTCTAGGATTTTAATTTGTTTTTCGTACATTTTTTTCCAACTATTTATCAGTCCAGGTTTTACTAATTATCTCATTGTATATTCCATTCCAAATTACTGTGCTCAATTTAATTTTTATTTTTTCAGTTGCTGTATAAATGGAGTTATTGCTACCATTCTGCTACCATTCTGTCTTTGATAAATCCCAACTATATTTTTCCATCCGTGCTTTGTCGATTTCTCCGTTATTCAAAAACAATTGCTGAGGGTGGTGATGATAATTTTGATAATTCAATTGAAACTCATTTGTGTGAAGATGAGGATGTAATAAATCCCAAGAGCAAATACAAGCTGATGCTATTGTAAATCTTGCTAGTGGTTTTCAAAACAAAGCCTAGGACATTTTCAAGATGTTTCTAAAAGTCAAGGTGCTAGTGTTTCCCGCCAAGTGTTTAGCTTGTACAAAGATGACATAACGGAAGTCCTTGGAGTGATTGAATTACTATCTGAATCGGAAATAAATTTAGAATAGAAATCAAAACACTCTATTATTTAACAAACATATAGTAAAACAGTTTAAATTTCGAGAAAAGGCACCATCATGTCAATGCCAGCACCAAACACTATTAAAGGCTAGATTGGAAAGGAGTTGTTGGTCATTGTATGCTATACAAAACATGAGTGTTACGTGTTGATGAGACATAAGCTAAATATCCGTTAGAATCTACTGCTTTTCAAAGACAACCAATTAAAGTACCGAGGAAATCGTGATGCGAACAAGAGATAGTAATGAGTTGGTTGATGAACATGTAAGAGAAGCCGTGACTATTATTGCCGAATACCACCAAGTTCAAAGCAGAGAGCTTCCACCTGCAGTTAAAAGATTATTTACTACACAAGAGAAAAGATAATTAATGTGTTACATAAATGTTGCATGTTATCATTTTGAAAACAGATTCTATGTCATCCATTCTGCCTAGTTTAACAGATTCTGCCAAAATCTCAATTCACAGGGTTCTGATGAGTCATCACTCTCAAATTTTAAAGTATAGTTATCAAAAATGTTTAAAGACTTGTATGTAACAAATTGAGTTTCAGTATAGCAAATATTTATCAAAATACATTGCTATGTCAACTTGGTTGAGGTGATTTAACCGATTTAATGTATCAAATTGAATCGCAGGACAGGGGTAAGGTTCTGGTTATTAAGGTATCCTTTAAAAACGTGAATATTCGTGGGAGATAATGTGGGTTTAACAGTGAGAACGCCATTTTGGTTAACGTCAGTAATACTATTAAAAGTCACAGTAGTATCGAATATCAAATAGATAGGATTATGAATATCACTAAGAAGAGGATCAAATGGTAACACTTTAAAATCGGATACGGCAGATAATGAAATAAGTGACATGATAATTTGACTAATAACTGATTTGTTTTCACGTAGTAGGATCAATAATTTTACCCCCTTCCAAGTTGCAAAACTCTATTACCATAGTTGTCGTTTCTTTGTCCTGAGAACATCTTCTGACAGGAATATATACTTCACTTAAAAATATTGCTATTAAAACTTTGTCATTAAGATTGAATGAACCAATAGGATTATCATTAAAAGTTACACAATCATCACATGTACCAGTATGTGAATTGATGTCCCCCTAGCAAACATATCTGATATTTCGGTGAGCAGTAAATTCAAGTCGGTCACTTTCAATGAAATTAAACAACTCAACAGAACTATAAATACTAATGTTAAATAAACAACTCCAAAAAGAGTATATTGTTATCTACATTAAACCAAAGGGATCCTAAGACACTATTATGTGCTGAGTTTACTATGCATGGCATTTGTGTTCTTGAATATATCACAAACTCATAACTATAATGAAGAACGTTTGATTAAAAAAAAAGAAGAAAAAATACAATTGACCTGACATCGGTGTTGGTTGCAACATTTTAAATGCTTTTTCAAATTCATAAGTATGTACTTCTGACGTTCTGCATCCATTAGAGGTCGCCATTTTTGAAGTGAGGAAAATATCTTCGACATGGATATAAAAACGATAGCATTGTTTTTTCAGTAAGCGAGCATTTGAAGTAGAAGGAAACTGAGACGTAATTTTTAGGCCTCTAAGGACTTGATTCCGCAAAAAACTAAACTTATGTTATTTTTCATTAAAAAAAAGATAAGGAAAATAAATAAACGTTTTCAGAAACCACGAAACTTAAATCTTCCTCAATAAAGTCTCTGCAGCTCTTTTTTAAAATTGCGTAGGTTTAACAATCAGTTTCTCGGAGAAAGGAGAAATTCCCAACAAAATTGAAAATGCGTAGTAGTAGTAGTGGTGGTAGTAGTAATAGTAGTAGTACTAGAAGTAATCATCGTCATCATCATCATCATCAGCATCATCATCGTCGTCGTCGTCGTCATCATCATCATCATCATCATCATCATCATCATCATCATCATCATCATCATCATCATCACAAATCTACTGTTATTAGCAACGTTATTATTATTATCATCATTAATTACAGGACAATTTTACCGCTTTGGATTAAGTGCAGCTTCTCCGCAATTTGATCATCATTCGTTACTACAGCACCCATGACGACATCAGCGTGACCTAGGAATAAAAAGATTTTTTTTTTAAAGAAACAGAAGATTTCAAATTTTGTATTTTAAAAAAAATCTGTCTGAGAAATGTATGGGAATAAGCGTTTCTCAAAAAGTAATAACAGAGTATCATCCTCTGATTAACCTCAATCGCTTTTGCATCTATTGTGTTTCCCATGCGGAAAATGTTCCTTAACTATATATTAGTGTTTCGAAGACAAGAATTGGGTTAGCCGAGGGCACCCTATCGCTTGTCGCCGACCATGACCTCTTGACTCTCGGACAGTATCTAAATCAGAAGTTCCTTGATTCTTCCTGACCGTCCAAATCAAAGTTCAAAGTCGGCGTTTCGAGCTCAGGTGTTCACATGTAAGACGGAAGCCTAAGCGGATTGAAAAGAGGATACAAATAAAATAACTAATACAATTAGAATGCCACAGACCACGGATGAGCGATAACTAAATCAGCGCAAATTGAACTTGGAACCACCGAAAAACAAAGCGAATGGACGGTCCGGGTATGCGCTCACCTGACATCAGTTTTTTGAACACCATGTCTTAAATTTAAGTCTGCACGTAAGCCATTTGATTGGTCAAACATAAGTAAAATTTCATCCAATGACATTGCTGGTCTCCAGTCCTAAGTTAATTTTTAGGATAAGACTGAAGTTATGTCGATAGAATCCAAGCTGGTCTCGCCGATTTAGTATGAGGAACATTAAAGAGGACGATGAAAACTTCATCGAACATTTAAAAAAAAATGCGGAAATTAGCACATTACATTCGATTGTTACGGGAAACATTTATTTCTTCAAAAAATTTAATAGTCTTGCCGCGATTTTTTTTCCCTTTGGAACATGAAAATGTTTCGTAGCCAATACAAAGGGACCATATAAGAAGTCAAAGCGGGACGAGGGACACTAGATACATTCTAAAAAACAGAACGTCTAAAATATTCAGTGTCGGGAGAGCTGTATTTCATTTGCAGTTTCCTGCGTTTCAGTTAAGCCATTCCAGTGCTTTAGTAAGTAGCTATCAGATTTTTGTAAGTACAAAGTTTAACACGTTAAATTTTTTTTTCTTCCATGGTCGTGTGGCTGTCTTAATTAATCAGCTAAGTTCATTTTTGAAGCTGCATTTCCTGGAAGAAATATATTAATAACAGGTTCCACAAAATAATTACATGACTCTCCAATTAAATACTTTCATAAAAATACGTTTCAAAAGTGTCCATTGCAACGGTGTTATGTCAAAATCAGCTGATGTAAAGATCGAAAACGCTAAGTATGACCCAATGTTACAAACTTGAACGAATTCATGTCCCATAATGCCTAGGCAGATTGCTAATCCCTTTACCTATAATTACAAACATACAGTGTTTATCATGGTCTGAAGATAAAAAAAACTCTGAGCTTGAGTCTGAAATTTAGTTTCCGCGATCAGCCAATCAAAAACGAGCTTTCATAGAACGTCATTTGCGATTGGTCGAAACAAAATCTCAAGTTCAAGATTTGTTTGAATTCCAGGTCTAATCTGCAAGCCCATTATTACATATGAACTCGTTCGATTTTGTAAACGTGAACTTTAGTAGCGTTGTCTTCGTTTACATTAGTTTATTACCCTACTTTGATTTTTATATGATTCCCTGGAAAACCGTATCTATCAAATATATTGAACACAATTTTCTGATCCACTAAAGTCGTCGATTGTTAAATGTACATAAATACCATAAATCATAATTGTTTACAGGCGCATTTTGGCAGTAAAATACGGTAAATTAAACTCTACGCATAGAAATGTCAAAGCAATTTTAAATCTTACCGTTCATGTACTTCGTGACGGAATACATCACAATGTCTACTCCGTAATCCAAAGGCCTCTACAATTATAGATATAAAAAAGGAGTTAATTTCATCATATGATGCATTATGATTATTATACTGCTGCATTTTGTTTATTTACGAAGACATGTTAAATGAATTTACAACCGATCCCAACTGACGTCCATTTAAATACAATGTTCATTGGCGATAGTACTTACAGGTATAACTTTTCAGTTGGTTTTCTATTCTTCTCTTTTTCTCCATCACATTGTTAATTTAAGCATAATTTATTTACACAAATTGACATACATGTAATTTACATGCGAAATAAAACGAGCTCTCATAACAAACTGACTCATCTCTATTATACAAAAATTACACAGAAAATGCAAGATGAGAGAGAGAGAGAGAGAGAGAGAGAGAGAGAGAGAGAGAGAGAGAGAGAGAGAGAGAGAGAGAGAGAGAACACACCTACACACCTTATGGCAGACAATGACCCACCCTGACTGACTAATACCTATTTTTACTGACCTCTATTTTGACTGATCAACAGTAGTATATGGCCCGTATTTGCTAAGCCACAATGACATACCCCACAATAGTCTTATTTTTCATTTTCCAAAAACTAATACCCTAACCCCATGAAACAAAAATAAATGAATAACAACCGTTAGTTCAAGGTTACTGTCATTTTTTCTTCTTTTAAAAACCAACTCCCCACTACCTTATTTGCTGGGAGAAAACAATATATCAACACACAGCCTCATTTAATTTTTAATTTTTAAAATAAATTAATACCCTATCCTTCACGAGACAAAACTTATTTTAAAAAAAAAAAGCCTACCACCGATAATAAATTTTTTTTCTAGACGGTATGTTTCCAGAACGGTGACAAATCACTTTATTTTCATTTTTCAAAAATCAACATCCTACCGCCCACGAGACAAAATTAAATTAATAAAAATAATTTGCGAAGCTTTATTTTAGAACTCTTACTACATCAATTATGAGCCATAGCCACGTCACGCGAAGTCAGCCACACAAACGCCAGTTTAAACTTGCAAACTTGCAAACACATATAAAGAAATAAAAATATACTATACAGAAAACAATTATTTTACATGGAAAACATTGAACATTCTAGATAATCTGACTTTAAAATTAAATAATGATGATTCAATTACCAGATATAGAGTATACTGCGATATAACCTGATAATCAATCATTTAATCCAACAAACATTGCTATAGATCTACAAAATTTAACATAATCTGTAATATATTTAAGATACCTTCTCCTCATGATTGGAGATATGTTTAGGGAAGCTACACCAGATCATGTAAAAGAGGCCTACAAATGTAAATATAATTACGGAGCTGGAAGAGTTCAGTACTGGAGAGAAATGCCTGCTAGAGAAATAGATTCAATGTTTAGAAGTGACGAAAAAACAGTTGCACTAATTTCTTTGTACAATATAGCTAATATAGAAAAAATTTGCCCGGATGATTTAAAAAGCCAGCTTCTTACACTGCCAACGATACCAGGCAATGATGCTGATGCTTGTTTAATTGACTCAAACAAATAGTTGGCAATATTTTTATTTTCTTGTCTAACTTTGTCAACGAATGTATTTGTACTAGCTGTGTCACGGCCATCACCACTTGTTCCTCTGCCTAATCCTGTCAAACATTTTACAAAATTTGTTTTGGTTATACCAAGAGTTGCTCATATCATGCCTATAGCTGTAACAGTAGTTTTAATTGTTACACCTTTTTCTTTCAACACTTGGTTTAACCTGTCACCTAATGGTAACTTTTCGCTCATTTTGAGATGTTTTTGTTGATCGATTCTCTAAAGTCTTTTCCTAAATCTGTTAAATGTCCAACTATTTATGCTCTTTTGTTGTCAGTATTATGCAACAGTTCTCGCAGTACATCATCGTTTTTAGTTGCATCTGTTTCTTTGCTGATATCCTGTCGTATGTCTTCTATATATTCGTCATACATTTCAAAGTCTAATTTCATTGATATTAATTTAGCTTTGGTTGATTACTTTAACTGCGTCTGCATAACATTTAAATTCTCGTTCTTCTTCCAGTGTATATAATCATAAAAATGGTCTACTGCGATAATAATGAAACAAAAACTGTTTTAATTCCAGATCGATTTTATAACCTTGAAATGTACATGAACAAAGTCAAAGAGGGAATTAAAACTAATTGCTACAGTGAAGAAAGTGTTGATATTAAGTGTTTAAAACACAGTTCAACAGTTTCAGTAACTCCTAGCAATATATACACAGTGCACATAACTAACTATAACTCCAAATTGAAGGATACAATAACCGGAGATAGGTACAGACAACTACTGAATCGGATAGAGTTTGTGGATTTTTAAACCTAAAATGAATCCCTTTTCCTAGACCAGATCAATAACACCAAAAACTTCTCCGAAGGCAGCTACTCATATTTGCTACAGTCATTGCCTTTTAAAATGTTTTTCACTGTGATTTCATTTCATATGCTGTAAATAGTTCATACAAACCAATTGCAAAGAGGAACCATACACAGGTTGAATATTAGCATTAAAAATAAAGATGGCAAAGTTAAAGATTTCCCCAGTGTAACTGTAACGTATGTATTTCACGTTAAAAATTGAGTCACTATCACAATGGGAGAAGTATATTTAAGGGGTAATAATTAATTTAGTTTTAAATCTCCGGAGATAACAGGTAAGAAAGATGATGCAATAGATCAATCAATAAATAATGACTTAAACTTAGATAAACATCGTATTAAAATTTAGGAGATCAGGTCCAAAAGCCAGAGGCAGCTAGTCAAATTATTTTTTTTTATAAAAACGAAATGACATATAAAATACCTAAGACTTTTGCGGCTAATAATTTGAAATATATTAAAGCATGTATAAAACAAGCTGTTAATTTGAAATATATTAAAGCATGTATAAAACAGGCTAATAATTTGAAATATAAAGATCGTGTAAAACAGGCTGTTAATTTGAAATATAATAAAGCATGTAAAAAACAGGCTGTTAATTTGAAATGTAATAAAGCATGTATAAAACAGGCTGTTAATTTGAAATATAATAAAGCATGTATAAAACAGGCCGGTAATTTGAAATATAATAAAGCATGTATAAAACAGGCTGTTAATTTGAAATGTAATAAAGCATGTATAAAACAGGCTGATAATTTGAAATATATTAAAGCATGTAGAAAACAGGCTGATAATTTGAAATATAATAAAGCATGTATAAAACAGGCTGATAATAAATAAGCAACTACTGAACAAAGGTCAAATGAAAAAACAACTAAAATCTCAGAACTCCAGAAACAAATAGACGAAAACAAAAAGAAGATTTCAGATGCTCAAGATTTTTTAGCAAGAGATTCCTGTATCCAGTCATATACAGGAGTCACAGAGAGAGAGAGAGAGAGAGAGAGAGAGAGAGAGAGAGAGAGAGAGAGAGAGAGAGAGAGAGAGAGAGAGAGAGAGAGAGAGAGAGAGAGAGAGAGAGAGAATACGAAATACCAAGCACACAACAATACATACAACCCCTTGAACAAAAGGATACACGGCCAGATATTTGCTTTAGAGACTGACATTGAGGAAATTAAGAAGTCGCTGGAAGGTTATAATAGTTTGCAATCTCAATTTCAACAATTACAGATAGAATTAAACGACGACAAAAAGCACAATGATTAAGAGATTAAAACGTTAGTTGATGATTTTAAAGCTGGTGTGATAAAATTGAGAGATAATTTGACTGCTAACGCTAATACTCTGTAGCAGTGACAAAAAAGAGAACGTTTTCACAGAAATAACCAAAAAGATAGATGAAAACAAAATCAAAATAAGTGTGAGTAAAAGTATGATAAGATCCATAAGAACTACTTACGATTAATATATTACTGACTTTGGTGACAAGATTAAAACACTAAAAGATAAACTTACTGTTAAAATTGAAGATTTAAAACATATACCAAGGGATATACAGATCGGGAACTGGTTAATAATATGTGCGTGGAAGAAGAAAATATTGACGAGTAAGATAAAAGGATGAAACGATTAAGAATTTTTTTTGATGAATTAGAACGAAAAATTACAATCTAAACAGATGCTGTCAAGCAGATGACGAAAAGCAGTATCTTGCAATCAACACCACTATCAATAAAAAGACTGTAACATTTAGTGAAAAAATTCGATAGAGTTAAAATCAGAAAAGATGTAGACAGAGATTCATTTAAAACTGAATTAAACACAGAAATGGACATAAAGAGTATTGCAATAAACAATACAAATGATAATTTATAACAAAATATCATCAAGAAGTTTGATGAAAAACTAATATCTGAATATGTATTTCCTCACATTTAATGTAAGACGAATGATGGATATTTTCAAGTCTGTAATTGCACCACAAACACCAGAAGCCACTTACGGATCAAAATATGCTGCATCTACTTTTGTTGAAAGTAATTACATGAAATAGATTGTTTTAATACTTATACTATTACAATTAGTTAGTCTGGTTTTCATTGACTGAGTTGATTCGAAATATATTTATTTAGATGATAAATATGAAATATGTTTTATCATCGGAAAGACGTAAACTATGAAGTTTCGGGCTACGATGAAGAAAAACAATGATTACATCGTCAAATAATCCATCTCATAGTATCTGGAGGAGAATAATATATTGCTCCTTAATCTCTGTCCAGAGAGTCTCTTCCAATAGTTTTATGATTAGACAATATAGCAACATCAAGCTTTATTAATGTGAGCACTAAATATGGTAACAGGAGTGTTTATGATTGTTGGAGCTTTTGTTATTGCTTTCGCATTTTCATGAACTAATTTTATGTTTCAATTATTTGACCCAAATGGTGCAAATGAAACTGAAATAAGACATGATTTATCCTTGAAGAATTGCGGAAGAAAACTAACGAATTATGCGAAAAAAGAGTCACTCGATTATCTGAATGAAATGTTAAGAGAACAAGATTTTCGCTAATCTGAACTTAAGTAATTTAGATGAAGCTTTTCGCTTTATACTTATACTTTAACAAATGCTGTTGTAGAAAAAATCTAGACAACGCAAACTTAATGATTTTTATCACCCTTCTAATAAGCAGATATTTTATGAGTATGTTTCAATTGCTGTTGTAATGGCTGTTAGTTTGTGTATGTGGGGTATAATTAACTGTACAATTTAGCTAATTAAATAGATCACAATGACAACATATAGAAAATATATAACTCTTCACAAACAGGACAAAACACCTTAGGGTGTTAAATACCTTGATCCAACGCACCATTATATTACACATACACCAAGCAGTATAAAACCTGAACAAATGATTCAAGTGGTACTACCTATGTTAGGGCCAAATGTCTTGATTGTATCGGGCATTTTTTAAAAACTCGTTTGATATCATTTTAATGGATATGCTAATAATGTAGCTGTAATCTCTTTGGAAAAAATGCTTGTTAGAGACTTAACCATTTCCTACAGTAGTGATGATATTTTAAGATGAATGATTAAGAGCAAGGAATAAGTAATGTACTTTGAACGTTAAGATCAGAAGAGACTAACGCTCAAGACAGTGGTACAGAAGCTGTTCAGATTATTGTATACAGAACGATATTTAGGATATCACTTGATTTCTAAATACTAACAGATCATGCCCGTTGTATCCGTTTCTTCTTCCTCGTGATTTTAGATTCATAATTACACTAGAAAAAGTACCTGAAGTGAAAGAATGTGCTAACCAAGATTATGAATTGGAGAATGTTTGTCAACAGTACGATAAAAATACTTCTGATAAATAGCTAATTCTGTTAATGAAAAGTACAGAAATGGAGTTTCATTATTTCATGACTATGGAACAAGAGAGAGAATTATTGATTTGGGAGCTAATACAACCTTAACAAATGCCATAGTTGATTCACCAAGAATGAGTTTAAATAGAGCCTATAACATGACAGAGAAACTGATACTGAGAAGTGTTATAATTCAGCAATTGTAGATATATTGATTACTGTTGAAGGATTGTCAAACATGTTGTTTATTCACAGGGATACTAATGAATCAACAGTTTAAAGAAGCGGCAAAATATTTCTTCAATGCGAAACGAAACCACTGAAATTAGCAATTGGTGTTAATAACTTGTATACGGATCGCTACTGTTTATGTCTGGACTTATGAAGCACACGTGATAATAGATTAGATGGAACAGGACAAAAAATAGCTAATGTTCAACAAGGAATATACATGCGAATAAACGGAAAAGAAATTGTAGATGCACACACAACGTGTATTTCTGTCCTGTCTGATGCTCACGTAAATATTTAGAACAAGCAGACTACAGCTATAATGTGTTAAAACAATTTTCAATAAATGGATGACGGCGATGCCTATTTACGCGATGACGGCGTAATGACTTACATGATGACGGTTTCAGAAATGATGTATGGAAGGTGTACCAGATGTAATAGGAATGGTGCAGTTGAGTAGAAAGGTTGTGCTGTATGTGGTTTTTAAATGGACAGGAAAAAGAAAAATAAAGTTCAAAATATCAACAACAAATTAATTAACTTAAAACATATAATGAGACGACTGTTAACAAATCAATGTCCTATGAAATAATAAATTATGTTGTAGATGCAATAAAAATGGATAATATGACAGAATTGAACTTCGACTACATTTCTAAACCTTTAAATGATAAACATAACAAAAAGGAATATAATTTGGTGTATGAAATACCAAACAGGTCAGAGGGAAATAAAATAAACAGAAAATTCTTCGCGTGGTTATGGACATATTTAAATTGTTGACCGATTTTTGTTTGTTTAAAATCAGATACGGGGAACAAAATTTAAACTACTCATTTTTTTAGGCAAGATATTTTTAATGATGAACTAGGTACCTCTATAAAACCTTCTAAAACAACAAACCATGATACAATAAATCAAAATCATTTAATATGGGAGGAATTTCTTAGTTGCGTTGAAGCTAAAAGAGATCAAACCGAACAAGACTAATATCTCATTTACGGCAGCTAGATAAACCAACGTAGTTTGTGATACTTGCATAGAGCCTTTATCACAACCAATCTGTATCTGTCATTGAAAATTGTATTTTATCAATATATTGTTTTTTGATCTTATTGTAGAAGAAGTCATCCATAAGCAACTTGATTAAATCTAGCAATGAAAAGCCACAATAAAAATGGTTTGCTTAATTTTTTTTCTTGTTCCTTAAACTAACTAGCACCATATCCTTTGTATGATTGTTCTCCTTGCAAATGAAATGTCATTTTGAAGTTTAAAATTCTTAACTTTGTTAGTAGATACTTTTACATTCGTTCTTTTTCTTCAATTTTCTATCGTAATATTTTCTTCGTAGCTCGTTGTTTAACTTCCTCTGTAACTTCGGCAGTTTCACCATTTTCCTCTTTAATCTCCTTTTCACAAATATGACATGTATTGGTGGAATTATAATGGTTCTTATTCTTATTAGTGAATATAATTTTAGAAGCGTTTCATGGCTTTAGTTCTTCATAAACAGTTTCTGCAGTTAGTAGCCGATACTCGTAAAATTTATTTATGCAGTTTGCTCCTCTGTAAATCACAGGTTTTTATAGTTTTTGTAAATTGATTTAACAAAGAGACAAAATTCTGATTGGTTGTGTTTTGCTCTTTTTATTGTTCATGGTGTATTCTGGATTTGTTTGCAGCGAATGATTGGTTCCATAACACATTCTATCTGACACTACAAATTATTCACATCAAACATCAATCATTATATTTACGTGTCTATCTCATTTTTTTTTCTTTCATTCTAACTGGCTTCATAAGTTTGTGAAATGTTTCGTAGACATTAACAGATATATTAAATTATTTCTCAATTTTATTTATGTCGTGTATGTTTATTTGACATTTATTAGACCAGTGCTTATATTTGTCAAGGATATATTTGTCTGACCCACACGGATGATCCGTTACTGGGTTTGTAATAGGTTATATGGCATAAAAAAGCATCTATTGTCTTTCTTTTTAAGATTAAGACAGGTCTTTTTGTATCCATTCTGATAAATCTATGTATGAATCTCCTCTTATTGGTCTCTATCTATCTATATGCAGAGTTACATAATTTATTCGGACAAAAGACCAATATATCCGGACTTATTTCCTGACTACATTTTGTGTCTTATATATCAAACATATCTTGAACTTTACTCTCCAGTTCATTTCTGTTCATTATATTTACATGCAATGTTCTGTCATACTATTTACATTATGAAACATGCCATTTTCTCTTACTGCGAATTTAATCGATAAATCTAGATGGAGCTTTACTGGACCTAAATCTTTAATTGTTCTAATTAATATTTTCCAAAAATATGGTTTCACTTCTTCAAAAATAGAAAATATCCTGATTAGTTTCACGATTGCCTGCTTCAATCTATACTAGTTTAAACACTTATTAAATGAGGCTTGGAGCCAACTTCTAGGTTGTGCTCACCTAATCTGAGCCCACGTCTATCCAATTATAGTTTTAGATCAGAGTGAGACAGATAACACTATAAGATAAGTATAACACATACCTTGTAAAGAAATGTAATTTACAGTTGTGTGAAACCGTGCAAGCTTATTTGCATAAGAATATGTGATTTTCATTAAGAATCTTTCACAGTTGTACAAACTAGTATTTACATTTTAGTACAAAAAAACGTTTAAGTCTTTACTATGTCTTTATTACCGTCCAAGGAACGTAAAATGTAAAACGTTAACATTACTGCACTGTTAAGTTAAATCGTATGCTTTATAACTGAAATCACCTAATTATGCTGTGACACGTTTCGGTCAATGACCTCAAGAATCACTACTGCTGTTTGCATAAAGTTAGAGATTTAAGGCTTCATTGACCTCAACATCTCGGCATGTAGACATGCGAACATGTGAACATAAATTAGCCATTTATAATGTCCAAAACTGTTTTTAAACTCATCTGTTGAAAACAGGTGACGCATCGTGAACCAGGAAGTGAGTATACGCGGATAAAATTACTACTAGTCTATTGATTTGTGGATATCGGGCGTAACGCTATCTTGATGTTATTAATTTATGTTTGTGGAAATGGAAATAAAATTATTTGTGGCTGGTCTAGGGAGCATACCGTCTAAAAAGATTTGTATTTCACGGAGTGGGGGATATTAGTTTTTGAAAGTGAAAATAAAGCTCTTTTGGTGAAATGTCGTTTTTTTCTCAGCAAATACAACACCTAATTTGCATTAACAACCAATATTTTCACTGACCAGTACCTATCCTAAATGACCATGGCTAATGCCTATTGTGACTGATCAACCCCTATTCTGAATAACGAAAACGTATTCTGACTGACCAGCACATATTCACACTGACCAATATCTATTGTGACTGGCCATCGCATATTCTGACTGATCAACACTCATTTTGACTCACCAAAATGATTCTGATTGACCAACAACTATTGTGACCGACCCTCACCTATTCTGACTGACCAACACTTGATTGATTGACAAAACCTATTTTGGCACCTACCCTTACTAGCCAAAACCTATTCTTACTGATCAAAACCTACCCTGATTGACCAACACCTATTCTTTCTGAGTAGCACATGTATTTACTGTTAGACACCTATTCTTAATTAACAACACTCACGCACACACGCCGAAAAACACATACAAACTCATGTATAAGGGGGTGTAAAGAGTAATCCATGATCAAACGGTCTTAATTTGTTTGTTTATTATTCCCTTCCTACCTTCTTAAATCATGTATATGTATGCATATATATTTTTTTATTAAGATCATGCAAAATTTTCTTTTATGTTAACACAAACATAATTTGTATGCCTTTTTTCTTGTTTCGTTGTGATTAGGCAATCAGTGATTTGTTTCTCTTTTATGACATATATGGATTATCCCTCAAAATGGCCTTTTGAAATGATTGTAAAAAGAAAATCATGGATTTTCTAGCAATAACTCTAAGCTAGTCCGAGTTCAGCCGCAGTTGCCTTCGTCGTCGCCATTGTTTTTGTTGTAGCTTTTGCTCCCAGTAGCTGCTGCTGCTCATGGTTTTGATTATTTTGGCAATGTAGGTTTCTTTTTCTTGGACTTTGCCAAAGTTGTATCAGATAAGGCTCTCATGTGTGCTGGGTTGTAATTATGTGTTAGTGACCATCACGTAACTATCCTTTCCCTCATCCTTGTGTTACTATATGTGGGTATTTGTTTGTAAGAACGTGCGTAGATTTGTAATAATAGGTGTTTGTCCTCATAACTCAACCCCACACATGACATCCCCCTTACACATGAGTTTGTTTCTGGGTGTGTGTGTGTGTGTAAGTATTGGTCAGTAAGAATATATGTTGGACAGTAGAAATTAGTGTTGGTCAGTAAGAATATGTGTTAGTCAGTAAGGGCAAGTGCTGATCAGTGAGAATTGGTGTACAGGTTTAAAGATAGCAATATGAGGTCGCTTCTAAAAATAAAATAAGTGTTGGTCAGTACGAATAGGGATTGATCTGTCAGACTATGTATTGGTGAGTCAGAATAGGTGATGGGGGCAGTCAGATTAGGTATTGGTTAGTGAGAATAGGTTTTTGTCATTGAGAATATCGGATGACCATGCACAATAGATGTTGGTAAGTTAGAATAGGTGCTGGTTAGCCGAAATAGAGATCTAGTCAGTCACAATAGAGATTGGTCAGTCATTATGAGTAATTGCCTGTTATTTCGTGCTCTCTCTCTCTCTCTCTCTCTCTCTCTCTCTCTCTCTCTCTCTCTCTCTCTCTCTCTCTCTCTCTCTCTCGATAACAGTAACACAGAATCATTCCACACAACAAATGTATAAGTCGTGACAATATTTCTAAACAGTGTATCCATGTGCTGATGTAGAATTCCTCATAAGTATACAGAACAGACAACAAAATATGAGTGAATTTCAGTGTTGTTTTTTCTGTTATTATACTATATTTTCCGGTCTATTTATCCTGTTAAACTTCCTACAGAGTGTTATACTAACATCAGTAATGTTAAATTCCCATAGTGTCCGAAATGTAATGTTAAATTCCCTTACATCCACATATTGTCCAAACAAAATGTTAACTTCCCATGGGGCCCATAGTATAATATCTATGTTAAAATTCCATAGGGCCCCATAGTGTCCCATCCATGCTAAATTCCCATAGGGTGTCAGAATACATCAACTCTTTTTTAACATGGATTTCCTACAAGGTCCCATACCATTCCAGATTTTGTTCTGTTAATTTAATTCCCTTTAGGACCCCATACCGACCGTTCAATGTTTAATTCCCGTACAGCTTCATAAAACCTCTATCCTTTTTAACATTGCTTTCGCATAGGGACCTGTAACGACCCCTATAACTGCTACTCACTTTCGCTTTCTTAAGGGAAAATAAGATATGTATGAAAAAAGTAACCTGGAAATATGGCGAGGAGAAAGTATTGTCCACCACTGTGATACAGTTGGGAGCTTTTTTGCGGAGTAGAGTAACCATTAGGTCCAGGTCGATGATCTGCAGAGAGGGATTGGTAGGTGTTTCCATCCACACAAGCTATAAATAAATAAATAAATCATTTTTTTTATAGTGTATGGGCTCCCGACATAGGAGACATATTCAAGCAGCGGTCGAACCATGGCTTTATATGCAGTTTCACGTATTCCTTCTTGTTTTAATTTTTTTCTTAGATAAATACGAGAGTTCTATTACCGCTGGTTGTTATTCTTAAGACATGATGTTTCCAGTTCAAGTAGTGACTATGTATACACACTGATGCCAGGATTAAATTAAGGATATGTGATTTACATATACATTGAATATTTGACCTCGTTTATTATTATGCATATGATTACTCCGTACGTCACGCCCAGGTCCACACAAAATATTGCCCGTCATATTAAATGCGATGATCAATCTGAACTACATATTTTTTCTTAAGGCAATCACTTTTCGTTTCAAAATATTTTATTTCTAAATTCATTCATTGTTCCATACTAGTTTATGTATTTCTCCTAAAAGATTGCATATAAAATCTCAATATGTCATAGCAAATATTTTGCTTAATGGTATTTCCGTGTCCCTAATTAGTAAAGCATTTGATGAATATTACATTTAAGAAATAAGGTCACTAATATAACTATCGATATTAAAAGGTCATTAAAGGTGGATTATATTTCTAAACTTCGGCTGGAGTAGCGAGTATGGTTTAATGATGCATTTCACCCTCGCTGGAGATGTTCAACACGGGCATGGGATGAATATAACATGCATTTATCCCTCGAAGTTTTTGAATGATTTTTATTTATTCATTTTATTTTGAAAGGTTTCGTCTTAATTTAGAACAAGTTAAAGAGATTTTTCAACAATGATCCACCATTTCCGTCGGCACACAGACATGAGACATATATCCTAAGTTTTGTTTTTGATTAAAGAGATATGCAATAACCAGCGTTACCTTGATTATGGGCGATTGTGAAACTTGTCTATTAATCAAACAATTGAGGTTAAATGGTTAAGATTGCATATAAATTTGTACCCGCGTTTGAGGTTGCACAGTATTTTCTACGGATACTGTATCATTGAAGTCTGCAATGGAAACTTTAATACCCATTCGTGTAGCATACTGGCGGAGAAAATTACTCGTACCTGAAAAATTAAATACATGGCATATATACGAGACGTGAAAAGGCAAGGTTCGTTTTTATAATTTTACAAAACCCGGATTTCCAGCAAGTAAAACGGAGAGAAGGTGTTCGATATAAATGTAACTATATTAATATTAACGGAAGGAACAGGAGGTATAATAGTGTATCAATATGGCCGTTTCAATTACTGTCACTAATGGATTTACATTAATCACTGTGAAAAATAGTTTGGGATAGTTAGAACATTTAAATCCTCTTTGCACCCCAAGCTTCAGGGTTTGAGTCCTAGAACCTTACTAGACTAAAACAGAAGAGCAAAGCAAATTCGAATCAATCAACTTTATTTCATTCAGACCGCATAGCGTGTAGTATATGAGAGGAAATAGAGGTATGTATAGAAAGAGTTAGAAGGATATATTTTGCTTGTGAAAACCAACAAGTGTATCGATACGACAACACTAAAAAAAACAGAAACCAACATTTTTGGCGTAATGTGAAATTTTTACTGTGCGTCGGATTTTTCCACGCACAGTAAATACAAAATACAATAACACAGATAAATTCCTATTCCAGCATGTTCTATATCTAAATACAAAAAAATATTTAGCGCAGCTGCTGAGCATTTAGCGGAGCGAAAGTTCAGTGAACACAATGTAATAATTTGAATCTTGTATTAACTTAGTAAATAATGGCATAAAGCTACACTGTATTGAATTCAACAGTTTTTAGAGAGGTGATATACATATTTCATGAGTTTAGCATGAAAGCAAAAATGTCGTTATCAAGAGATAATTTATATGTGTTAACAAGTTTGGATGGGTTGAAAGTGTCATCAATGATATTTGTGTTGCAATAAAACAGACACGATAATAAAAATGTTTGATTTCTGGATTTCAAACATCAAAAAGACATCCTGTAATGTTTCAGAAAATATGCAGATTTACGGATTATATTTAATGATAATATAATTGAAAAAAGCAACAACAACTTTGAATGTAAGATGGTTAAAACAGTGCAGTACGAAGACGGAATAAAATACGTATTTCATGTTGGTATTACACACATTTGTATACAGCTATATGAAGAGTACAATTTAAAGAGCTCATAAATTGTATAAGCCCAGTCAATATGATCAACCAAAACAGAGATACAATTTATGGATGATAAAGTTCAATTTAAAACAATACATGTTAACACAGTATATGAAGCAGCTGTTGTAGACTAAAACATGGGAATGGTAAAAAATCACATAACTCTAAAATAATGTATACGTTTGAAAGGATCGAAGAAACATTACAAATTGCTGAAAATAAAAGTACCCATTGTAGATGGATGTCCTGCTGGTTTGTTGATGATGCTTAAAGACATTTTATCAGGCAAAAGGTATTTTTGGGATGTTTTTATACCGCTTTTAATTACAAACAAAGAACAGTATTTAAGAAACCTTTACTACGATCATAAATTCCTATTTGCTTTCACAAATATAAGTCAGTTTTTGGGAACAAATTAGACTGTATAAAAGGGCAATAAATTACTCTGAATTGAAAGAATGGTTAACTGAACAGTCTACCTACGCGCTAGACAAGCAAGCGACAAATAACTCCCTTCAAATGGGTATATGTTAGTCACGTGGATGACCAGTGACAGGGAGACATTGTTGACATGCCATCATGTGAAACAAGACAATAATGGGTACTAGTATATTTTAATTGTGATAAATGCCTTCTCGAAATAGTCTAGGGCTGAAAAGCGGAAACAAAAGGGGAGATCATACACGACGGTTATAGAGAAATCTTCAAGGAACGAAAGCCTGAAAAAATACAGTTTCATAAAGAGAAAACATTTTCCAAGAAGAAAGCTAAGGATTTTCTAGAAAAGAAAAACGTTTAATACGTATCAAATTACTCAGATAAGAAAATATATATAGTGGAAGGGTTTAACAGAACTCTAAAGTCTATAATGTGGAAATATTTTGCTCAAAATTAAACCAGAAAATGGGCTGAGAGCTGACTAAAACTTGTTGAAGGATACAATAGCACTCATCATATATTAATCGGCACGACTCCAGTAGAAGCAAACAAGGAAGAATAAGGATCAAAAGTATTACTAAAACTATTTTTTACTTGACAACTGATTTGGAACGCCTAAATTTAAAATCGGTTAAACAATATCAACTTCAAAATATAGAACAATATTTGAAAAGTGACACCTTCCTATCTTTACCAAGGAAATATTTAAAATCAGGAAAGTAATTTTAGGTGATCCAAACGTTTACAAATTGGAAGATCAGAGGGCATTATTTCTGAACTACAGTTTTCTCTGCACAACAAACAGGATGATATATATATATATATATATATATATATATATATATATATATATATATATATATATATATATATATATATATATATATATACATAATTGAATAGATTTCAAAAACGAAACGGATGAAAAGCAAAATGTATGTACTCGTTAAATGGAAAGGATATGACGAATCATGAAACGGCTGGGATAAAGCTGAAATTATTATGTTACTGAAATAAATGGTGTGTTTTTGACACACCCCTCTGCAAAAGACGATGTACAAAAAGTGTACCTCTACTCCGGAGACGGAGGAATCACATTACATAGACCGAAATAATAAGGAGCATGACAACTTTGAGCTTTAAACGATGACGAGTTTCTAGAATGTGACAGATTTAGATAAAAATAAAGCATTAGAAAATGAATTTAACTCATGCACGGCATGCGAATCTGTATTATTTACAGGACCATAGGATATAAAGAAACAACACCCATAAACATCACAGGTAAACATCAATAATGATACACAAGAAATACATGATAAGGAGACTACAAGTTAGACATTGCCCAAGGGGGTAATACATTTAATTGCTGAAGAAAATGAAACGTGATAACACTCAGAAATGTGAAGCTGCTCCAAACTACGTCCTTAAAGAGCTGAAAAACATGTACAATGTAAAGACTACAACTAATCTATGACACTTTGAACACAATAAGGATTGACAAAAATCATTTAAATGTTGATGCAATCATGAGGACATTTAAACTTCTCTCAAATTTCAGATATAAAGATGGCGAAACAGCGATTCGCGCAATACATCATAACTATGCATTTTTTTCTGGATAACATTTTATCACGTAATGTTTTGACATATCCATAACACCTTCAATTACAACGAATTTCCATAAAATGAACCAAAATCAGTTGATATGGAAAGAAAATTTACACTATATGGATGAAGTCAAAAGCAGTTCACCTTTTACACAGTGTAAGAATATAAATTTTTTTCAGAACTTTCATTTGACATCTAATTGTAATTTAAATTTAATTACAGATATAAATTGTAAAATTAATATTTCAGATACTCTCAGTTGTAAATGTTACAAATGTAATATAAATACTGATAAAGAAAATGGAAAACGAAATACAAAATACTAGAGGTTTATATGGTGTGCAAAATCGACCTGATTAAATGCTGTTACTATGGAGGAAATTAAAATATTAGGGAGAAATCAACAAAGAGTCACATGTGAAAGAACAGTAAATAGAGGCTCAATATATTTGAGCAAGAAAAACATTTTCAAAATTCAATTGTATCACTCATAAAAAGAATGCACTAGGATCATGTGGTAGGCAAGTCGTTTAAAAGATGTTTAGTAGAATTTGATGATGACTCTCGGTTATTTCGTTTTCTTTTCACCTTCAGAACATGTCTTAAAATCCATTTTATTTAGACAATTACAATTCAAATTATTTTCACTATTAAGTCCTATTTAGATTTATATTGAGTTGACGTTCCGAATTTCCTTGTAAAAAAAAAAAACAAAAAAAAAAAAAAAAACGGAAGATAGAGAAGAAAAAAAAAAACGATGAGACCAAGATTCGCAAAGAATCTAAAATGGTTATTTCACAACAGCCAAAAGATCTATGCAGAGTTGAACTTTGAAGACAACTTGTAAAACGTTTACAAAACTTGTAAAAAAAAAAGCCAAACCGAACATTTGAAGAAAGACCAAGAGTCTGCAAAGTCATAAAATGCTGCAAGCACACTACGTGAAAGAAAAGATACAACTTCAAACATCACAATCTATTATCTTTATTGGAGTTGGTGTAGCTGTCTTAGGTATCTTGTTCATTTTTTTGAAAGGTAAAGCTGTTTCTTCACAGAGTCTTAAACATCCAATTCTAGTTGTAAAAGATGTTGAATTTAACATAAGTCCAATCATGCCAGTATCTTACAACCCGATTTCCGAAATGTTTTTTAACATTTTCCAGGTAATAAATATCATCGACTGTTTCTACGGACAAAAGTCAAGCGAAACAAAACAAAAATCTCCTCTTACAGCTGCATACAACATGCTGTTAAAAAAGTTGTTTAAAATGTCAATAGGTCCACCATCAAATATGGATATTGGAGAAATTGTAAAGCTGATTATTCCATTTTCATTTAGTCAGTTCACCACTGAATACAAACGTAAAATCAAACTTTCCTCACTAAATGTGTTAACTATTTTGGCTAAAACATAGCAAAACTTTTTCCTACAGAGAAAAGTTGATTCAAATAAAAAAATAATCAACACAATTTAACATACAACTTTAAACTCTGCTCTTATAATACCCTACAGTATATTTATAATACCCTACAGCATACTTGTAATACCCTTCAGCATACTTATAATACCCTACAGCATACTTATAATACCCTACAACATACTTATAGTACCCTACAACATACTTATAGTACCCTACAACATACTTATAATACCCTATATCATACTTATAATACCCTACATCATACTTATAATACCCTACAGCATACTTATAATACCCTACTGCATACTTATAGTACCCTACAGCATACTTATAATACCCTACAATATACTTATAATACCCTACAACATACTTATAATACCCTACAGCATACTTATAGTACCCTACAACATACTTATAATACCCTACAATATACTTATTGTACCCTACAGCATACTTGAAATACCCTACAACATACTTATAATACCCTACAATATACTTATAGTACCCTACAGCATACTTATAATACCCTTCAGCATACTTATAATACCCAACATCATACTTATAATACCTTACATCATACTTATAATACCCTACATCATACTTATAATACCTTACAGCATACTTATAATACCCTACATCATACTTATAATACCCTACATCATACTAATAGTACCCTACAGCATAGTTATAATACCCAACAGCATACTTATAATACCCTACAGCATACTTTTAATACCCTACAGCATACCTATAATACTCTACAGCATACTTATAATGCCATACAGCATACTTATAATACCTTACAGCATACTTATAATACCCAACATCATACTTATACTACCCTACAGCATACTTAGAATACCCTACAGCATACTTTTAATACCCTACAGCATACTTTAATACCCTACAGCATACTTATAGTACCCTGCAGAATACTTATAGTACCCTACTGCATACTTATAATACCCTACAGCATACTTATAATACCCTACAGCATACTTATAATACTTTACAGCATACTTATAATACTTTACAGCATACTTAGAATACCCTACAGCATACTTATAATACCCTACAGCATACTTATAGTACCCTGCAGCATACTTATAGTACCCTACAGCATACTTATAATACCCTACAGCATACTTATAATACCCTACAGCATACTTTTAATACTCTACATCATACTTTTGAAAAAATTTATCGAGGTTTACAATAGGCTCACCGTCAAACATGAATATTTAAGAGGTTGTATAGATACCGTTTATACTCACGTATAATCCGATATCAACTGCAAACTGCATAGACCAAGATCTGCCGTCGCATAATGCGCCGGCAGATCTGGGTCTATGCAGTTTGTAAAGACTAATCAGTAGAACAATCAACATAGACCCTGATCTGCCCGCGCATTATGCAACGGCAGATCAGGGTCTACGTTGTTTGCATTGGATCCGAATCATAGGCGAGTATATACGGTAGTCATTCCATCATCCCATTGTCTTCAACGTCATTTGTTAGTCCTTCATCGGCCGCGGTGATTATATACACCTGAAAACCAATTAAGAGATCAAGTATAGGGCATCATTTACACCTTGCGGAGATAAATGGGTCAATAGGGGTGTTAATTATCATTGATGACATGGACACTCACGTCTACCTTAGAATTATAAAAAGGTGCCTGTTGCTATATCACTGTGTAAAGCTTATTGGGAGAATAGGACACAGAACAATTTACACACACGTGAATCTTTTTCTGACAGGCTGTTCAGAATTGGCTACCTGATAGCAAATGGAATTTTACCTGACAAAATTGTTACTCATCAAATAGCATCTCTGAAAAAGGATGCTTGTACCTTCAGTACAACCTTTAATGAATATTATTAAAGGATAACTGGTGTACGTACAAAGCATGATTACATCTCTGTATTGAAAAGCAAGGAAAGAAATTAAGTTAAAATCGTGTCAGAGACAATTTGTAACGAAGGTACAACAGTACAACCAAAAACATCTGTACAGTCGGTTACCACAACGAAGTATGTGCTGTCTCTTTCTCTGTCCTACATATAAATCAGTGAAACCATTCTATCCTGTATAGACAATAATGGTGGTCCTAATTTAAGACTGCACACAATTAGCGGTATTACAAGAGATATAGTCAGAAAGATCGAACGCGACAGATGTGTTCTTTCCATATAAAGTAATTACGGTTAATTATTTGGTAATTCTTTGTGACTGAAGGTTATATTGATTCATTAAAACTGTACATGGTAGAATTTTATCCAGAAAGAATTGTAAAGTTATGGGGTGATTGCGTCAATCGTTGCTATACCATCTTTGTATCAAATTTAAAGGAAATTTAAATGTCTTCATCATTACATCAACATTTATGTGATTTTTTTGTATCCCTTGATTTGTTGAAAATGTCATAGTATAGATCGGCGTCTTTAACACTGTATCTTTTTCGGCTTTATTTCGACACAGTTTGATTGTGAATATTTCGTTTCTTCAGTTATGTCACTTATTACCCTGACAGGATACTGTCTACCTTGTAGTAGGCTTACCAGGTTGTTAACCCATCAAGGCGGGGAGCTTTTTCGCATTTTCACTTAAGATTAGGGTAGAAGAGAAAGTTTTCATGTTGTTTCCAATGGAATCCATGCACATCTGATTCCGAGGGATTTTCCTATCAACAGTTGCTTAGATATGTAGGAGAGGTTGTTTTGGATTGGCCCGCGCATGAGCAAATGAGTGAAAAATGGACTTTTTAAAAAAAATTGCGTCTCTCGGCCTTAATGAGTTAATGTGTATCGTTTTGTTGTTTAGCTGTGATGTTTTTGAATTTATTTTCTAGTTGTGTCAGCAACTGGACTTTCAGGATCGTAGTAAAGATTTCTTAAATACTGTATTTTGTCAGACATTTACAATGGTATAAAAACATCTCATGGAATACTTATTGCTGCTAAATTGACTTTAATCAACAAGCCTAACGGACATCCATTTACAACAGGTATTTTTATTTTCAGCAATTTGCAATGTTTCTTTAATCTTTTCAATGTACGAATTATTTCAAATTTCTGTCAAATTTGGCAATTCCTACCTAGAACAGTTACTTCATATACTGAATCATCATCTGCTATTTGAAATCAAACTTTATTTTTTTATAAATTCTGTAGTTATTTTTTTTTTTTTTTTTTAATCATTGTAGACTGGTCTTGTAAAATCTATGAGATCTTTAAATTATACTTTAAATGTGTATCTTTATCAGCATCTAATAAGCAAATTACTCCACTGTTTTAACCGTCTTACTTTCGAAGCTGTTGCTGCTATTTTGAATGTAATTATCATTTAATGTAATGTAAAAAATCTGCATCTTTTTTGACAAATTGCAGGATATCTGTTTAGATTTTAGAAACAAACACATTAACATTTTTTCTCTTGTATGTTATTTTGTAACACAAGTAACTTTGACCACACGGTCATCCCATCCAAACTTGTGAACAAATGCACCTTATCTCTTGACACCGTCATTAGTGCTTTCATTGTAAACTCATTAAATAATTATATTACAGCTCTAAAAACTTTTAAATTCAATACGATGTAGCTTTGTGCAATTATTTATGATGTGTCCAAATTATGATTTTGTTTTCGCTACGCTAACGATTTATGATATATAGATAGAGGGAGTGTTGTAATCAGAATTTATCAGTGTGATCTTTTTTTTAAAATTTTTTTGATGTTTTTATTTTTATTTATTCGTTTATGGGGGTTTGCAAATCCCGCTCGAAAAAAGATCGTCCTCTTAAATTTCACATTGCGCCAGAACCTTTTTAACATATTTTTAAAAGTTTATTTCAGTGTTGTCATATCTCTTACACAAGGTGGTTTTCGCAAATGAATTACTCTGTGTTAACTCTTTCTATTTCAATCTACATATGAAGAACTATGAGCAAAACAATCATACATGGCATCATGGATTGAAAGAAAATAGAAAAATACCAAAATACAATAGTCAGATATACAGATGAGATGAGACAAAAGTTTCACGTGAATTCTAGGTACAATGTGTACATCTGATAAACTTCGAACGTAGGTACAATGTGTACATCTGATACACTTCGAACATAGGTATAATGTGTACATCTGATACACTTCGAACATAGGTATAATGTGTACATCTGATACACTTCGAACATAGGTACAATATGTACATCTGATACACTTCAAACGTAGGTACAATGTGTACATCTGATACACTTCGAACATAGGTATAATGTGTATATCTGATACACTTCGAACATAGGTACAATATGTACATCTGATACACTTCGAACATAGGTACAATGTGTACATCTGATAAACTTCGAACATAGGTACAATGTGTACATCTAATACACTTCGAACATAGGTACAATGTGTACATCTGATACACTTCGAACATAGGTACAATGTGTACATCTGATACTTTTCAAACATAGGTACAATGTGTACATCTGATACACTTCGAACATATACAAAATTAACGAGATGAATTTTCTAATTTAATTTTAATTTTATCAGATTAGAAGTATTCATCAGTTCCACAAAAATTTATACATACAAGGATGCGTATAGTACTATGTTTTTAGACAAAATGTTCTATTTTATTCCAAAACCAAAACCAAAAAAAAAAAAAAAAAAAAAAAATGTAATTCTAAAAACGAATGGTAATTGTCTCCTATGTCTGCGTGGCACAAATGGCAACATTGTTTTTATGTTCAATCTTATTCCATCTCCCCGATTAATTAGATAACTTATGATTCCGATTTCTAAACGTCACCAAAGAATTTCGCAATTTGAATGATCGGACATGCAGTTATTTTTAAAATTAACTGTGATTCATCAAAAATAATTCATTGAACATTCATATTTTATCGCAAAGAAACAAGTACTCCTTTGCACCTTTGAACTCGCGTTCAATTTACGCTGTCCTGTGATTGGTTGACTGGTTCCCTGTTCTAGTTCGCTTTCATCAAGTCAACTTTGGGACAGAGATCCAATCTGTCATGGGAGGTAACTATTAAGTTGGAATACTTTACGGATTCATGGTCTAGACGATATATGTTCGTCTCGACAATTTTTGCTAATAATGACGTGTGAGACCAACATATTTACATGCATTTTGTTTTAATGGAGTACCTCCATACACGTCATCCATCCGGACTACATGGTCTCCCGCCTCCAGTAACATCGTGATGGAGTGAATTGCAGCAATCCCGGAAGCAAATACAATTCCTGAAAATGTAACAATCTTACCTAATTATACAATTAACACGAAGATAGAATCGCAATTATTACTACTGTAAATCACTTATAATTTGCGACCTCTTAATTTTGCGAATGTACGTATTTGGACTTAATTGCAAATGCATGGATTCGCAATCGACTGCCACTAAGCCAAGTATCAGATAATTTTGCTATTATGTCATTGCAGCCATTTAGCTAATCAGAACCCGTAGTTTGATTTCAATTGCTCATTAAATGGGGTGATTTACTCGGTTTTTTCATCCCTCGATACAATTACTATACTAGCATTCACTTTCTTTTTTATCCGTTACCTGTGGCAAATTGTTTTAAAACAAGGTTAAATATAGAAAAAGCTTTGCTGCAAATTTTTAGCAGATTTCAACTTGTGGTGGAAGTGGTGGTGTCTGAACTATAATGGGAGATAACCCACTGTGAGGATTTAGAGACTCGGAGGTAATCATAGTGATACTTCCCAAATTGGGAATTTTTGGCGGGAATATTGGATCACATATGCGAAAAATAGATATGATAATAAAATAAAGGCATTGAAAATAACATTTGACGACTTTTCAACAATCAATGAAATATCTAAACTTTTAATTTTTGCTGTTATTTATATTTTTCTTCTGAATGTAAAAGAATGAAGAAATCTGTCAATATCCCTAGCCTGCTCTCGTTGCTATTATTAATTACACATCATCGAATTGTTGTGACATCTATAAGGTTATTATAACGCAATAACCACGGGCTTGTAGGCAATTCTGATGATACGTCTGCAGGCTGACATGGCGTGACACCATAAAGATTTCTCGCACTGCTGCAAGTGCATGTTCCTAACCTGTGCAAAAGAAACCCTACTACCTTGAACGGAATAACTCTTGATTTGGTCAAACTGATTTCCATTTTGCGAGTAAAAAATAATGATTCGTTTATATCAAAATGTTAGACTGGTTTTTACACACACACACACACACACACACACACACACACACACACACACATATATATATATATATATATATATATATATATATATATATATATATATATATATATATATATGTAATGTTTATAATGTTGCTTATCAGAGAGATAGATGGGGATGAATTTTAGTTATTTGATTTTAAGTCTTCACCAAATTGTTGACGATTTTTTTTTCAAAGCATACGGGAAATCGGTGTGTTCAGGCGCGTTATCATGAGAGCTCACTTCGCGAACGGCGCTCAAGCTGCGCTCGCTATTAGCGAGATGTTTGAATTAGTTAGCGTTCCAGACTCTCGAGGATAAATCTTGCATGTAATTTAAGTGGTCTAAAGCATGTAAACAAAATAATTATATGTGTAGAAAGTTCAAGTAAATTTTCAGTATTATTTTGTATATTATATTTATTTAGCAATTAGTTTTTGAACCATGCAAATATGTGTGTTAATTTGTGACATATTAAAATGATTACTATATATTTTAACCATGTTTAGAAGAATAAAAAGTCTTGATAAACAACCAAAAAGTATAGGGGTATTTTACCAACAAATAATGTTGCGCATCTCATATGTAACCGAAGTACACAATCTTTATTTTTTTCTTGCCATATAACACAACCATTTAGTGAGATAGATTGCAGAAATGTTTTACCATACTTTCCTCCTTCGAGAGCCGCAATGCATTTCTCAACACACTCTCTGGTCGGGTTGTTCTTTCTTGAATAAAAATACTCCTGCAAAATAATTTCTTTTTGAAACAAAGTTTAGTGTATTGTTTTCCGTCCCTCTATAAAATTAAACAAATTACAAAATAAATAATTTCACCTTAACGTGTAATAAGGTTTTCTTTTTACCTAGTGTATATGCATATTTTCTTGTAGATAAGTCAAATGAAATGTATAATCCTAAGTGATTGACTGGCAAAACTCAAGAATAAGGACGTAATAACTTCCTTGTTGGTACATACTCCTGCATGACACCCTTCCTTTATGAACTTTTTCATATCCCTTTTATGACCATCTGTGATGCAAATAAATTAACATAACCAAACTGCAAAAGGAGGAGAGGGTATAAAGTCTTCCGACTTCGTGCTAAAGGAAGATCTGTTCAGTGTACGGGCGAAACAAATTTCCGTGTACTTTTCTCTGGAACGAAAGGGAGACCGAAGAATGGAAACATGCACCAAGAAACGATGGAGGAAGATAGCTAGAGTCATCGGTACGACATCGCGAAAATTCGTTAAAAGCCTAAAGGTGGACACCAGGATTGACTTTATTAACGAGGACCTGCATTCGTACAAGGTTCCAGTTGGACAAAATGATTTATAAAAAGTTAACTCAGCGTAAATTGCCTGATCTGATGCTTCGTTGCTTGCTTTTATGTAGACCAGAAGCCAAGCTCAATTGGGGGTGGGGGTGGGGAGGAGAATCGCGGAGAATGCTATATTTTGTATAAACTAGAAGTAAAGGTCGATTGGTGGATCACAGAAAATGTTATATTTTATGTAAACCAGAAGTCAAGCTCAATGGGGGATCACAGAGAATGTTATATTTTATATAAACAGAGATCGAGCTCGATTGCGGATCACGGAGAATGTTATATTTTATATCAACCAAGTCAAGCGCGATTGCGGATCACGGAGAATGTTATGTTTTACATCAACCAGAAGTCAGACTTGATTGGGGATCACGGAGGATGTTTATATTTTATATCAACCAGAATTTAAGCTCGATTTGGGGATCACGGAGAATGTAATATTTTACATCAACCAGAAAGTCAAGCTCGATTTGGGGATCACGGAGAATGATCCACCTACTAATTGCCATGAATATTTCTTTCCAATTGGCGTTTATATATATATTTTTTTCTTGACGGGGAGCGAGAGGGTGGCAGTGCTGAACAAAGACCATGATGAATAACTGCTTTAGGTGACCTGGCAATGAAAAAGGAAAAACAATAGGTACTGGCCCGTAGAAGTAAAACACTAAACGCAAAAAGAATAAGTTTGAAAAATAAAGTGTAAACTTATCCACCATTCTACCACAACACGATAGCGAGGCCTAAGGTGACATGGAAAACGTGACTATGTAAATTAGGTGCGCGTGAGTTTCGTCTTACTAAGTTTAAAAAATACTAAGTCAAAACTGCCCGGATGTTGTAAATGCGATTATGCCTATTTTATGCGTCGAAGCACGAGTCAATACTAGTCAACTCTGAATGCAAAATGCAGAACCTTCTTCGTAACCTTTCATCTCGCTGTCATTTTGTAGCCGAAATGTAAATTACTTCACTATTATTGCCTGGATGTTTGGGGTCATATTTCAGGACACTGAATTTGTGCCCTGGAATAGTATGTACCTCATTAAAATACATGAACATGCAAATCACGCTCCGCTACGATTGATGTCGACTTAAGTAAACAAAAGTCTCTGTTGACAGCCGGTCAATGAGACATGTTTAATAATAATAATAATAATAATAATAATAATAATAATAATAATAATAATGATGATTAAGCGTATTACTCAAGTGAAGTTAAGGAAACGTTCATAGATTCCCCAGATGGAAGCATTTCCAATTACATTAGAGAGTAAAACAAGAATACAAGAAGACTTTACAAATGAAGCTGGGGTGGGGGTGGTACTAGTAGTAGCATTAATGGTAATGACGATGATGATGATGATGGCAAAACATACCGATCTCTTATCCGGTTCCTCCTGAATGTAAGTGCTGGACATAAAAATAGGGGGAACAACAGCCCTGGAATTCCATTGCTCCGGTTCCTGACCAGCGTGTACAGCGTTCGTTGCGAAACGTGGAAATGTTGACATGATAGCAAACTCCGTACACCAACTAACCAGTCCTATATATATGAGAGCCGTGATTTTGCTATCAGTGACCCGGTGACCAACCCTCAGCAATGTAGCCTCCTTTAACCTTACTCTCGCGAGGCTTTATGAGATCTCCGCCATACGTAATTAAATTCTTAATTGATAGCTGTTACCGAAAAAAGGCGCTTCGGTCAAACTTTGAACAAGTGAAACGACGAAACTACGAAGACATTTCTCGCTATCTCAAAACTTATAGAGACATACCGGCTGAGATCATTCAAAGAAAATTATAAGGTAAGCCTCAAAAGGATATTATTAAACATAATTTTTTAACAGATACCAATGCTGTTGGTGTGTCTCAATCAACCAACCAATGAAACTGTCAATGCTGTTGGTGTGTCTCAATCAACCAACCAATGAAACTGTCAGTGTTTACGCGCAACATGATGTCATCTCATCATTACAATGACGTATTATGTCACTTCATCTCATAAGCCAATCAAACTATTTTTCCAAATATTTGTCTTCTACCAGATCCTAGTCTGGGTCATCCAAACCAAATCGGCTTTTATCGCCATGCAATTGAAATCCAAACCAGGTCCTCGGGGGAAATCAACGGAGTGAAATGAAAACGAAGGGAACAATATTTTGGTGCGCTAGGCAGCGCTCCAAGTGTTAACTAAGATTGAATAAAATTAATAATGAAAACAAGCATGTCAATTCCAACCTTTTAGGTAAAGAAAAGTAAAACTTATATCAGTTAGAAAGAATATTGTAGGAACAATTTATCTGTATGCAAGCCTATCATATTTTGCCGTTGTGAACATTACAAGATCATAATATCAATTACGAAAAACACTTTCTCAAGGGATGAAATCAAAAAGTATCCGCGGGATGTAAGCAAACCGTAATGGGATCGTAACTTTTGCCATTTCTTGTCCCATACTGATATCTGCAAATTCTCTATGCAGATACAATTTGGGGTAGACAGAGACTAACCAGACCCTCGTTTAGTGAATATCTCAGGGAGCCACACGAGAGGTTTGAACGAAACTATCAGATTGCTTTACTGCATGAAAACCCAGACGGAAAATCCTCGTCTCTTTCAGATACGAGTCGAAGAACTTCGATTCTCTGAAAGAAACTTTGAGGTAACCATATCAATACTTCCCAAATTGGTAAGCTATTGGCGGCCGCACATTCGACTGGATGTGCGAAGAATAGTTCTTATAAATTGATAGGTGTTAAAAATAACACTCGACTATGTTTCATCCTGCAATGAAATACCTGCATCTTTAATTTTTGATGATATTCCTGCAACTTTCTAATGAAAAAAATGAAAAAAATATTCGGTTTCAATACCTTTAAACTATTGCTTACGTTGCTATTCGTGATGATACATCATCGAGTTGTTGTGACGACAATGAAGTTATCACATAATAATAACCATGCTTGAAGGCAGTTACATCAGACGTTTATTTTCTAGCATATGACAGAAAAGGCCGAGGTCGTTCCGAGTGTATTAAAGCTCTGACTGATATTGCAACCAGAAAGTCCACGGCCATTTCCGTAGCATTGCTAGAAAAGACCTTGGAAGTAAATAATTGGCATTTTTAACAACCGTCAAGCCTGTGGTTGATATTACGTCATAATAATTAGAATGACGTAACAACGATTCGATGACGTGTCATTACTAACAGCAACATAAGTGTAAGGGTGCAAATTTCTGTCGATCTATAAAGAGAACATTAACTTGGACAGAGAACAATTAATTAGATTTATGAGGACAGGGTGCGTATTAAATCGCTATGCTGCAAGGATTTTAAGGTCTCTGTTGTGAGAGGAACCGATTTTTAATTAAGCATTCGTTTATTTAACAGTCAGAGAAACTGGAAGGGAAAAGGTTAACTCAATCTTTGTATCGAAAATGTCAGAGTTGAGCTTGTCCAGAATCAGTTATTTGGAAATCTAGAGGGTCAGGATGACCGCAAATTTTGGCGCCTATTTATAAAAGGCGGTAGATATATTTAATCCTGATTGGCTACGCTAAATAAGGGGCGTGTTTCCCACACGAAATTTTATGGTTTTAATATGCCACATCAAGAAATTTAGTCAGTCTAAACTCCTGCAAGAGGAAGATATTTTTGGCTCCGAGATTGAATTTGCAAGAAATTATCTCGTAAAACAATTATCCAAGGGACCGGATGTCTGGAAAGTTGACGGACACAATTCTGGCGGTAGAAGTGAGCAAGGCTTGAAAGCACAAGGTATTTGCGTCAATCTCATGTAATTCGTTGATACCAATATAATTATTTGCCTGAATTTATTTACTTATATTTGCATGAATTTATTTGTATAAATTCGTAGATCAATTTTCTTGATATGAGTATAACTGTGATTGAGTTCATTATCTGAATTCGTACAATGATCTTCTTATATAAAAGTTGACAGATTGTTTGAATTTGTTGTCTTGAGTGTTATAGGAATCATGTATTCTAAGAATTTCATGCATTACTTTAGTTGATATGAGTATGAGAATCCGTGTGAATTCACCGATCTTCGATGATTTCATGTATGATAAAAACTTAAGTGCGTATCGACTGAAATTAACGTTGTTAAGCCAAGAAGTGTGATTTCATAGACGCTAAAGACTTGAATGTGTGTATTCGCTGAAATTAACGTAGTTAAGCCATGTAATGAATTTCATTCATTCATTTGTATAATCGAGAACGGAACTGTTATGTCTCGTGTGATGTTAATGTGAGTCAGCGATGAAATAGCCGTTAGGAAATACATTAATCTTATGAAACTAGGTTTGTTTGTTTATGGCCTGCCGTGTTTGGCTTGACCAGATAGCCTTTGGTATCTGTTTGACTTCCGATAGGATGATATCTGACATAACGAGAGTGGAGTAATGATCTATTCCCAGTAGGATATCTGACAGAAGATTTAGGTTGCTTCTCTGTTTATTTTGAAAGGGGAAATAGCTCCACTGACGTAATCCACTGACGTATGAACTTACCTACGTATCTACATACCTACATATCCACCTACCCACACAAAGTTTGAGGGCCGACAGAGGCGAAATAGTGAGAGTGAGAAGAAAAGCGAAGGAACAAATTGAACAGCACGGTGAAACTGCAGTGAACAGGAGATAAGCAGGTTATGAAGTTGTACAAGGCAATGACTTCGATTGTTCACTCGATTCTATGATGAATTAATTCTATCATTTAAACAGATCGGCTATTTATATAAGTATATTTGTGTTTAAAATTCGGTGAATGATTTATTTCAAAAGAGAAGTGTATCTTCCTAATGTAATGCATTATCACAGTTTGTTTATGTAATTGATTAAATTGTTATATTTCATGTACGGGGGCTCGCGTTATTCTGTTCTATATATCTGCTCAGATCTCTATTCATTCCATCTATAAGTTTCACAATTTATATTATTATTTACTCGATCCGGGCAATAACACCGAGGTCGATCATCCTCTAGATAACGATAACCACAACCACCACCACCACCACGCCACAATAAGCAATAATTCGATGCACATGTGCCGGACGCAAGCTTAATGTTAAAGAAAGTAATAGCCTATTAAAAATAAATATATACCTATTGAAAAAAGTTCCTCAAGGCACTGCTATGACTCACTCTGACTCACTCTGACTCAATATGACTCACTCTGACACAGGACCCTATATATACTACTATATAAGAGATAATGTTTGTAACTTTGAAACATTTAATCAACGTATTTATTTTTGAGCTTGATATAGTAAAAATTCATACATCAACCAGTTTGATAACTCGAACACGGTAAATTCATCGTAAATTGGTTTGGTTTATCTGATCTATTTTCTTTTTCAGACTGAATACCACTAATTCATCGTCATTCGTCAATAATTGTTCTTCTTGCAAACGACATTTGAACAATGTATTTTCATCTGTACATATTTTTAGTGTTCAAATTCACCATTTGAATTGTTCATTGGTATGAAGAATTTCTTTTCAAAATAATTTTTAGGTTTTTGTCTCAAACTGGTATTTAGCCAAGATTGCTGATCAAACAGGAAAATTCCGTGTATTTGTTTTCAGTTTTAAACCTAACTGCAGGTAAAGCTTTAAGTTTCTGTAATGTATCACATGCTTGTTCTTGTTTCCAATATATCTGTAACGTATCTTATACTTTTTATTTTTTTTTCAACTTTCAAAATAAGATACAGTTGGTTTTGTTCCATTGTAATCGTTTATCAGTTTCCTTTGCAAAGGAAATAAATCATTTTCATCTCGAATTAATTTCTCTGGAGATGCTATGGAATCTCCAGTCTACTTTTAATATGTAACCAGTATAACTATCATAACGTATTTTAGACAGATTTTCTTCTACCCATCTAATTTTTTCATAATTTGCCTTTCTAAAGTTATTTACCGACATGTATTGGCTCATGACTTTTTGGCATTCAGGTAGATGATACATGATTTTGGCTTTGTCTAATCGAACTCTCCATCATCTTCCATCTTGCCATCTTCATCTTAATATAATTCCTTATCTGATTTTGCGTACCGTTTATACTCGCTTATAGTTCAAGGCCAACTGAAAACTGCACAGACCCAGATCTGCCATCGCATAATGCGCCAGCAGATCTGGATCTATGCACTTCGTTAGGAGTAATCAGTAGAACAAACAAAATAGACCCTGATCTGTCGGCGCATTATGCGACGGCAGATTACGGTCTTTGTTGTTTGCAGTTGGACTCGACTTGTAAGTGAGTACAATACGGTACCTATGTGTTATCATACTAATTCGGCAACGATTTCAATTTCAATTATTGAACACATGTCATGATCTGCCTAAAGTTACAATTGAAACATGTCATAATTTGTCTAAAGTTATAATTGAAAACATGTCATAATCTGTCTAAAGTTATAATTGAAAACATGTCATAATTTGTCTAAAGTTATAATTGAAAACATGTCATAATCTGTCTAAAGTTATAGTTGAAAACATGTCATAATCTGTCTAAAGTTATAATTGAAAACATGTCATAATCTGTCTAAAGTTACAATTGAAACATGTCATAATTTGTCTAAAGTTACAATTGAAACATGTCATAATTTGTCTAAAGTTATAGTTGAAAACATGTCATAATCTGTCTAAAGTTATAATTGAAAACATGTCATATTCTGTCTAAAGTTATAATTGAAAACATGTCATAATCTGTCTAAAGTTATAAATGAACAGTTGATATTTTTAACGATGCATTATAATACTGTAGTAGTGCGCAGGCTTTTGTTTGTAATGTATTATGCATACATTCTTGAACACTTCAAAAAATGTCACACAACATTAGAGTTCCCTTCATTACATAGTAGTTGCGAACTTCACTTAAAGTTCAAAGGCTGAAATATTTCATGACATTATGTACATACTGGTAATCATCATTCGTCTGTGAATAGCATAGCTTTTGCATTTTTCAGTCTTAATTGTTCGTACACTAGTTGTGTGATCCTACCCAACCAGTTGTAAAACACCTGAAGTACAAACAAAATACTGATGGAATGTGTTTAGCTGTTTCCATTGGCCAGGATACATCTGATTGTTGCATAGCACTATTACAATTTTGTCTCTGTAGTACGATAATAGTTTCAAAATTACAATACACAATATATATTGATGCTGATAGTTTCTCAATATGACAACTGAACCTCCTTCAGGCATCATATTTGTCGAGTTTGCTACAATGTAGACTTTTGTATTTTGATAATTTTCATAGCGTATTGAAAAATCGAAGCATTCTTTACATATATATATTTCTGTCCATGATGTCTATTGACCTTTTATGACACCACTTTTGATAACTCATTCTTTCCAACGTAACGGTATCTTTAGTCCTTGCAATCGTTACGGCCACGGTATTGAAATATTAATTAAGATGTGAACATATCTTTCTCTTTATATTTCAGTTATTCTAACAGATTAGATCTAAAATGGTTCAACTATTTCATATGCATTTACAGATATATCAAGTTCAGTTTCAATTTTTCAATTTTATTTTTATGTTAATTACATTAACAGAACATCTAATAAACCAATTACTGTAACTATCCAACTTGTATTTTGATGGTCTCTGGGTTTTTTTTTTTTAATGTAGGGTGTGGTCAGATATTTAAAATAGACTCAATAACGTCAAAGACCATTTATCATCTTATAATTTTACGTTTGTACAACCCATTTTGTTCTTAACCAATTAAGGCAAATCTATATAAGTTTCCGCTGATTGGTTGATACCTATCTATGTGCAATATTAGATATTCAATCTTGTTAAGTATCTATCTTGTACTTTATATGTCTTGACCAAATTTGGTATAAAAAATATCAAATAAACATTCACTGACATAATCCATTTCACCTCTTTTTATTATCTTCATAGATCATGTTCTGTGGTTAATTGTTCTAGATCTAGATGTACTTTTACAGAACCAATTGCCGAATTTTCCGAATGGTGATTTTTATCAGAGTTCATAAAATCTTGATTGTTAACGCCGTAAAATCTATACTCGTTTACGTTTCTTTTAAACGAATCTTGGAGTCGTTTAGTAATAATTCTGTTTAAATTTTGTATCCTACTAAATTATTTTCTAGTTTGTAAACGTATTAAATTTAAATGGGATTGTAATTATTTGTTCTACCTTGTTTTTGAATCGGTTGATAGCTTATAGAAGTCTTGTTCTGTTTTGGAGATACTGCGTAAGTATGATTTATTTATATACCAAAATTTCAATATTTAACTACAAATAGTTTTAGGTGTGCACACCCTAAACTGCTTGCAGATTCTTGCTACTCCGAGCCCTGCAATCTGGACAGGTGGCCAAAGCATCCAGACCGCTAGGCATTCCCACAGCTATCATACATACATACTATCACGATAGTAAGATTGTGACATAGTATGTATAAGGCAGTAATGACCATTTTGAAGTTCTAAATGTGATAATTTTGTTTTTCTTTTATTACATAATCGAGGAGAAAAAAGAAAAAAACCTGTGCAAAAAATAATTTATACTATCATAAATCACTTTGGGTCCGGCGCTATACGCTCACTCATTTCTAGCAAACGATATCATTACTTGGCTGTGGAAATGTATGTGGCTGGCTCCTGTGATTAATCACAGAGCAACAGTATGTTTTTGACATGCGTCATTTATTGACTTTCTGTTGCTTTGATATCTGTATATCTTAGTCTGTTTGTCTTTCCTAGGGTAAATATACAATTTCTTTGTGTCAGCATTTATTGTGCGTGGAAGAAGATCGTCCGAATTAATTTAAACAAATTTCACAAGTGAGCTAAACACAGTTGCTATTCTAGAGAAGTTAGCGTATAGAAAGAGGTGGAATTAAAATTTACCAATGGACCGTTTTGTTTCTTATTTGCTATGCGTGGTAGGAGCCGACGCAAAAAAGATCTTGCTGATTTAAATTTACAAGCGTGCTTGGACTTCTTTTAATTTTTGTGAAACAATACTACAACAATTCTATAACTGCCAGCAATTTTTAAAATACGTGTGAAATAGTACCCTCGAGTCATTCGATACTTCTATAACTGTGCTATGAATTTTAAAAATTTTTATGAATTAATGTCCTCGAGTCATTCAATAGTTCTAGAATTTTTTTTTAATGTTCTCGTATCTTTTTATAAGAATGTGTTAGCATGCAAATGTTATAATGTGCTAGTTTACTCAATATGCTGACTACTAATATGTTTCTTATGACATTGTCTGTAATAACGAATTTCGTACATGACAATTATCAGACAAAAAGAATCGAACCAAACTATTTATGCATCGAACTTTTTGTGAATTTGTTTAGCACCATTTGAGTATTTCCACAACATTGGGGTATTTGTAATATGTTACTTTGAGAAATAGACGCAATAATTCTCAGCATGGAAGCAAATAGTTTATGGATTTAAGTAAACGTCTAATTACTGTTTTTGCATCTGGAAAACAAAAACAAAAATAAACTTTATCAAAATCAGGAAAATCGGAAGTTTAGTGAGAAATTCTGAGAATTTAGTGAAATCAAGATCTGGTTCAAGTCTTTTCCAACAAATCTTAGAAAATCTAGATCGATCGTCCTCGTCCTTTAATGAATTATACTTTTCCTATGGGTCTAAAGTTTATCCCAGTTGTAAGCGTTCATTTGCTGTTAAGATAATTCGGATCAGTTGAAATATCGACAACCGTCAATCGATGTCTGCATTGATGGATCCTGTGTGCCACTAACAGCTTATATAGCCCACATCCGACCACTTATGTTAAAATTATACCACGAGGGATTGGTTGGATACGAAAATATGCAAGAAGTTTCTGATACCAACGCCGTTCCACATACATATCATGTACAAACTAAACTTATATAACAAGTGCAAGTTCTTGTGAGATTTTCTGAATGTACTAGAAAGTATTGTTGTATTATGTGTAGTCTTTCATTTTTACAGAAATTTGTATTCTGATAAGTTAAAGGAGCAAGATCATATCTGCGCCAAAACGTGTTACTCCTTTAAGCCCAATTGAACCAGGGCTGTATTTGGGCTCTCTAACCAGAGGTGTTTATTCCGACGAAGAATCGGATAAACAGAAGAATGGTCTTGTTCTCACAGGAAAACGGCTAAGTAGGATCAAAGACTACGACCTTCTGTCCTCCATCTCGCTTCAGGACATATACTACGGTCAAATATCGCGCCAACACCACCCCTTGTCCTTCATCTTGATTCTAACTTCGATTAAACTTTGGTCAGACCAATGACAATACCCAAGGTCCCCAAAACGCTGGAACAATGGTTAACATGAAACGTGTTCCTTTCTAGCACACCGCCAAAACATAATCCAGGCCCCGAGATTACATTAAAAAAACTACTATAACTCAGACTCAATTCAAAATCCTGAGGTCTGATTGGTCGTTTACTTGGCATTAGTCAACCAATCAGAGGTTTTGACTTTAGTCAGAGTATAAGTCTTTCGAAACTTTTCGGTCAATCCTATGGATCGTACCTCGAATGTATGCCAATAGCTGCCATTCGGACCACCTCGACTATTTACGAAACAAGTATTGACCGAGAAGTTGCAAATGTATCAAACTCTCAATCGAACCACCTCGGATATTTTCTGCGAGACACAAATATGCCGCGGATGTATGTCGGCGTAGTAATTTGCAGATAAACCATACATTTTGTTATCCAGAAATTTCTCTACAAAAAAGAAACCGCAATCTCTTCGGACCACCTCGGCTATTTCTACGAATGGATTGGCCGTAGGATTGACCAAGAAGTTGTGAATGAAAAAATAGTTCGATTCATTCTCAACTTCTCCTTGTTTGGTAATAAGCCGAGGTAGCCGAATGGCAGGTAATGGCAGCTTATCGGCATACAGTCGAGGTATGATCCGTAGGATTGACTGATAAGTCGCAAATGATCGAACTATTTTATTGTTTCTCTCGGTCAATCCTACGGTCAATCCAATTGTGCCTACTTCGACTCCAGCTTTTTAGTACTGCTTCCGGTTTGGTGAGGTCGTTATTTGTATCTATAATCTAGACTACGATTTGGTAAATTAAAAACTAAACCGTCTGGTTGGTAACGCATCAAACCGTACACAACAATACAGATACAACTAGCGTCCTGACGAAACCGGAAGAGATATCAAACATCCGGAATAGGATTAGATACAATAAAGTGAAAATAGCAAGTACAACAAAATGTATGTAAAAGATAGAAGGCTAGTCAAGACAGAATTAAACAGACGGAAATTATATGAAAACTTTAACTTTTTCATATCTATTTTCCATTGCGACAACATTATTAGCCAATGAAGTATTTGAACTTTTTATATTTCTTATTTCAAATTAATTTTATCAGATCTTAATTGTTTTACGTTGATTTTGCAAGTTCTTACAATTTGTAGTAAGTACTTTTAAGTGTGTTGGCAAGGTGTGGTCTTTGACGGAAAGGAACAACCCACATCCAACCAACGTGGACGTATGGGAAATCACCACTTCTTGCATGTGTAGCTTTCACTTGACGTCTTGGGGCTTAATTATTTCCCTTGCCTCCCTTGAAATCGCCGCCCTCCATCTTTTTGGTGAACTTCCAATAACGATTGTATGGGAGAAATAAATTTTAAAAATATGTGAAACAGTTACATCAAATATTTCACATGTTTACTCACATATCAGGATCATGCAAGGTTGGCTGTGTGCAAATGTTTGCTGGAGCACGATTCCGAGCGTTTAAAATCTTTTCCGAGTGCTCCGGCAAACGTTTTTATACCAAATACCTACAAAAATCCGTTTTTTACACACACACACACACACACACACACACACACACACACACAGAGTACTCCCACAGTAACGTGCAATTCCGCTGTTTATGTACATATGACGTCAAAAAATCTCACAGATCAAACCAACTAAGAGATTTAATGATGTCTTTCTTACGACTTTACCTCTGATGATGAAATTTCAACAGAAAATTCGACGATACGGACGTCAATACAGTCTTCGTATCGTTATAGTCTGGATTCGTCTGAAAACACTCTTGCTTATTCTCTGAACAACATTTCAATATTTTCTCAATTTTTACAATTTCTTTAATACTTTTCGCTGCAATCTAAGAATTTAACGGAACATTTTCATCGCTTTTGCTATTTTTCCATCTGGCAAAAATCAATATCGATAAAAGCCTTATTTTGGGGTTAACATAAAATTTCGATTTGAGTAGAAAATTTGCAAATTTGAGTTAAACTGCGCCCTCTACTTATTTGTACGTTTTAAATATAGAACCCAAAGGGGAGAGAGAGAGAGAGAGAGAGAGAGAGAGAGAGAGAGAGAGAGAGAGAGAGAGAGAGAGAGAGAGAGAGAGAGTTCATTTCAATACAGTCTTTCTGAGTTGGGAAATTGTAACATCATTTCCAAAATAACTAAAAATCATAGGCGTCACGTGAGAGATTTTGCTCACGCAATATAGCTTTTGTTCAATGTACAGTTGAATCTGGGCGTCAATATTTGATACTCTCCCATGAAAACTCCCCAATTCTGAAAAGATACATTATTATTGATCCATATAGTTTAGATCACACTGAAGTTTGCGTTCTTGTGGCTAACCTCCACGTGCTAAAATTAAATAGTTTCTCTTATACAGTAATTGTTTGAGGTTTGAGCTGGAAAATCAATTTCATGCGAGAAAAATTTATAAAAAAATATAATATTGAAAATTTCTCCTCAATAAAAATTAAATATAGTTTAATCTCAGTATTTCACCTCTTGTTACAAAACCATCATCGCCTTCCTCCTCCTTAAAGTCCCCGTCTACTTAGTCTCTATAGTTCCCGTATATAAAGCCATCCTCGCTACCAGCCAGTAGTATAGGATGGCACTTGAGCGTCGATGAGAAATTAACATTAGGCCGCCATCTTAGTGGGTTTATAGCGTCTAACGGGAGTTAATATTAGCTAATGTTAAACTTATGGAAACTCTCTCCAAGCATAGGCTCACTGACTTCTAACGGGAATTTAAAGTGGATATGTCATTTCGGGGACAAAAATATCACTTGGCAGTCTAAGGAAAATTATCATAATGACCCCACCGTGTCGCTTGTTGGGGAAAATTATGGGCTTTAACGGGAAATTAGCATTATGACCCCACAGAGTCGCTTTTGAGAATAGGGGGGGGGGAGGGTTCCTAGGGAATATTGAAAATTATGGGGTATAACGGGAAATTAGCATTATGACCCTATTATTTCGCTTTTGGGAATGGAGAGGGGTCAAGGGAATATAGAAAATTATGGTCTCTAACGGAAATTTACCATGATAGAGCTCTTTGGCATCTAACGGGAAATGTAATGTTAAAACTACATCTACTATCTAACACCTTGTGATCTACTATTTAATACCCCACATTTACTGTCCAAAACGCAGTTTGGAGTGACCAAAACACACCACATTTACTACTGAACACGTCATTTGGAGTGACCAAAGTGCCCCATATTTACTATTCAACACACTGTTTGAATTGACCAACATCCCCTTATCTATCTACTGACCGCACCGTGTAGGATGTAAAAAGAAGGGTATACAAAATAGAATTTAAATTCCTTATAAACAAAACAATCTTTCCTATTCCCTTATAACTTATTATTCCCTTATAAACAAAACCATTTATCCCCCCTCCCCATTTAAAGCAAAACTACAATCCTCTACCACCCTTATAATTCCTATAACTTTACCAGTGGAGTGAAAGAAGAGAGAAAAAAGTAGAAATGCATACGCACATGCACATACATATCCATAATAAATCTTGTATGAAGACCAAGCAGAGTTTAGAATTTTTGTCGTCTTAGACTTTAAGATTCTCACAAAAAATACTACCTGCATTATAGGTAGAAAGTTTACAAAACAGCCGCTATCAAGTCAGCCAGATTTAGTTTTTCAGTTTTGGTGACAAATGTTACAATTTTGCCAACCCTAGAACTGACTGACCTCGGTCGTCCTACATTTCATAAACTGAGTGAAAATGTGTTGGCTACATTGTTAAACTAACGCTACCTTTGCTACCGACAGAACGTTTGCAAAAACACCCACTATCAAGCCAGCTAGATTGTGTTCTTCAGTTTTTGGTGACAAATGTTGAAAAAATTTGCCAACCGTAGAAATGACTGACTTCGGTTTACCTAGTCGTCCTACATTTCATAAGTTGAGTGAAAATGTGGATGTTTGGAGAGAGCGATGTTGTTGATCATCCAATTAATGAAATTTGACTTTGGAGCTATTGAGACTAGAATTGAATTTGCTACAATGTCAGACGAACTCAGAGTTTGGCCTGTATGAATCCGAAGTAGAGTTTTATAATTTTTTAACTGATCTCGGTTTAAGAGAGAGAGAGAGACTACAATTTTCTGTTCGAGTCTGAAAATGGCAAAACTGAATACATCTAACATGGAGTGTTTGCACTTGTTAAGAAAAGATTTTTCTACCCTGTTAGTTCCCTCTCACGGTGGGCAGCGGCGGCAACTATCACTACCACTACAGCAACTTGATGTGGAATGGTTTAAGACAGTTAAAGCTGTTGTTTTCACGTCCATGCTTTTTCAAAACCCAACGATGGTTTAGAGCCAGCCTAGATCTCTTGGAAATGAGATACTACTTAAATGATTTCCCCCATTAAAGAAAAACCAAATCTCGGCAGAAGTCTTGTTGGAAGTGTATTTTCGAATGACTCTCTGTAAATCTGTGACGACAGACTTGAGAGAAGAACACACACACTTAAGAGGTCCTATTCAGAGCCCACATAGCTCTCTTGGAAAAGAGATACTACTCTCTTGGGATCCAGAATGTCCGCAGCGTCAAAGAAAAGGAACATCTGAGACAGGAGAAAAGAGAGACAAACTGAAAGATACTATCTGTTATCAATATCAAGAAAAAGGAGATTGGTCTACAGACTGTCCCAAGAAAGTAAAAAGGAGAAAAGGGAGGACATTTCAAAAGCCAAGAGAAGAAAAAAACGTAAGAAGAACCCATGCAAGCAACGCAATTCAAAGCAAGACAAGTAGATGAACCCATTCCAGTGAAGAAATTCATAAAAGCAAGACAGTAAAAGACAAGGAAAGATGGACTTTTGTGATGTGTTTGAAATCTTATTGTTATTCTTAATCACAAGAATATACAAACAACTGTAAGTGTCTCTACGTCTTGTTTTTAAAAACAAATTGGATACGATATTCAAACACACACATACACACACATGTTATAATTGAGGGAATTGGTTTGTGCTTAATTTGAAAATCATTTGAGTAGTATCTCCCTTCCAAGAAATCTAGGTGGGCTCTGAGAAGAGCCCCTTAAGTGTGTGTGTGTTTGTGTGTGTGTGTGCGCGCGCTCTTCCCTTCATCCTGTCTTCAGATATTTACAGAGAATCAGTCGAAAATACACTTCGAATAAGAAATCTGCAGGGATTTGATTTTTGATTAATTTGGCAATCATTTAAGTAGTATCTCTTTTGCAAGAGATCTAGTGGGGCTCTGAAAAGGACCGCTGGGTTTTGAAAAACTATGCACTTGAAAACATCAACTGTGACTGCCTTAGACCTTTTCCACATCAAGTTGCTGTAGTGGTAGTGACAGTTGCCGCTGCTACCCACCATGAGAGAGAACTAACAGGTTACAAAATTCTTTTCTTAACAAGTACAAACACATGTAAGATGTATTCAGTTGTGCCGTTTTCAGACTCGAACAGAAACTCTCTCTCTCTCTCTCAAACCGAGGTGAGTCCGTTTGCTAAAAATCAAGGATTGGCAAAAATAGTAACAAACTGCTGCAAAACCCAATCTGGCTAATTTCACAATTAAATTTTTTGTTACAAAAAAACTTACTGCTAGTGAGTTGGTAGAAATGAAAAGCAATATTGCAAAAATTGCAAAACTCTACTTGGGATTCATTGTAGCAAATTCATTTCTGGTCTCAATGGCTCTTAGGTCAAGTTTCATTCATCTGTAGGATAAACAACATCGCTCTCGCCAAACAGCCACATTTTCACTCATCTTATGAAATGTAGGACGAACAATGTAAAATTAGGTAAACCGAGGTCTGTCAGTTCTAGGGTTGGCAAAATAGTAACATTTGTCGCCAAAAACTGAAAAACTAAATCTGGCTGGCTTTATTGTGGCTGTTTTTGTAAACTATCTGTCAGTAACATAGGTACCATTTTTAGTGAGAATCTTAAATCTGGCACAGCAAAAAATTATAAACTCTACCTGGGCTTCATACAGGCCAAATTCTGAGTTCGTTTAACATTGTAGCCATCGTGACGGATTTATTACAGATGTGTCCGAGTATGTGCGTATGCATTTCTACTTTTTTCTCTTCTTTCACTGCAATGGTAAAGTTATAGGAATTATAAGAGTGGTAGGGGATGGTAGTTTTGTTTAAAAGGGGGATAGTTGGGGGAGGGACAATTGGGTTTTACTTTGTTTATAAGGAAGTAATAGGGAAATTAGAAGGGAATAAAGAAATATGTTTTGTTTAAACGGAATTTTAATTCTATTTTTTATACCCATTCTTTTACATCATACTCTGTGTGACTTGTAGATAGATGAAGGGGTATTGGTGAATTCAAACGGCGTGTTGAATAGTAAATGTGAGGTATTTTGGTCACTCCAGTAAATGTAGGATAATAAATAGTAGATCACTTAGTGTTAGATAGTAGATGTTGTTTTAACATTACATTTCCCGTTAGAGACCAGAGAGCCGTACCACGTTATATTTCCGTAGGAGTCCATACTTTTTTATATTCCCTTGACTCCTACCCACCCCATTCCCAAAAGCGACAGTATGGGGTTATAATGCTAATTCCCCCTTAGACGCATACTTTTCTATATTCCCTTGACCCCCCTATTCCCAAAGCGACACTGTGGGGTCATAATACTAATTTCCCGTTAGACCACATAATTTTCCCCAAAAAGAGACACTACGGGGTCATAATGCTTATTTCCCATAGACCTCCAAGTGACATTTTTGTCGCCCAAGTGACATCTCCACGATAAATTCCCGTTAGAGGCTAGAGTGCCATTTCCATGGTAAATTCCCGTTAGAGACCAGAGAGCCATTTTGGGGAGAATTTCCATAGGTTTAACATTAGCTAATGGCAATTCCCGTTCACGCTATAAACGCACAAAGATGGAGGCCTAATGTTAATTTCCCATGGACGCTCAAGTTCCATCCTATACCACTCTCGCCATCCGTCAAACACTCGTACAAACAGAAGTCATTTTGACAGCGCCAAATCCATCGATATACCTTCTTTGTTCACGGTTGAGAAGACATAAAGTTATGAAGTGTGACTATTAATCATACTCTACTGCTCATGACTATATATATATATATATATATATATATATATATATATATATATATATATATATATATATATATATATATATATATATATATATTGTGGAAATTGTGGCAATTGCTGGTTGGTGGGGGTAGTCCGCCCAAAGATAGAACGATTGCAGCACGTGCAACCAAATTATATACATTCATTAGAGTTTCAATTATTGAACAAATTATTTAGTCGATTTACCATCCTTCTTATCTGCGTACAAGTCCTAGAGGAGATATACTCATCCTAGAGATACATATGGTCTGCATATGTCTACATTCAATGCGATGTTCAGCAACCCACCATGTAGAACGTGACCAATCGTACATGTGTTTGGTGGAATTGTCAATCTACTTTTTGTAGTATTCCTAAATTTAACGTGTCTTGGGGAAAATTGTAATAGTAAACTTGCAGAAGATGTTTATTTCTATTATTTTTTTCGCTTGCGCAATTTTGAAATATGTTTTAAAAAATGAGCTGATATAAATAACATGAAACAAAATAAGCCTTAAGAAAACGGGAGACGATTATTAAGGTAGTCATAGCTGAAGGTACAGTGTTGTATTACCGCCAGCCCAGATATATTGCCGAAATCTGTTCGGTACAAAGGTTTGCTGCGGACTGTAATGACTGAATACACGCCACTACGACCCATAACGATGGGCGACATCAACTTTACATAAACAGGTAGAGGCTTTCAGAGATAGGTAAAAATGAATTGGTTAAAGGTGCTATATTGTATGATATATCAATTAAAACACCATAAATTTGCGTGTTCGGGGTTTAATATTTCGATATAGTAGGAATCGGGTATCGGGAGCATTAAATATGTTCCCATTAAGCCAAGTAAAACCTCGTTCTTTATATGCTAATGAGAGAGACATATTGCCTGAGTAAAAAGAAGCACGCAATTATTTTGAGTAGTCATGATTACAGTAAAAGCTAATTTATTTCTCCAACTTTCGTGGCACAACAATAAACATCTGTGTGCAAAATATTTCTCTCACAGTTAACTACAACCAGGCTTTCAAAAATTAAAAGTCATTTGTAAGAGTGATGTACCAACGTGAATAATGTCGGAAACTTATTCAGATCTGGATGGTCTTATATGAACGTACTTAAGTTACAACCCCCCCCCCCCCACCACCACAACCCCCCCCCCCACCCCCCCCACCCCCCCCCAAAAAAAACACAACAAAAATATCAACCATACATTACTCCCACTGGCGCAACAACACCTCCATTTCCCAAATTCTTCCTAGAGGGAGAAGTGCAGGTAAGTTAGTCAATATTCTGAACGCAGTCGGAAATACCCACAAAACATCCACAGTCACACTCCGGAGTTTCTCTGAACCTGTGGGAGGAGATGCGACACATTACTTACGTATGAACGCACACACAGAAGAACAGGCAGGTGGACGGGAAAAATAATAAAGACTCTACCTTTTCTTAAGAAAAAAAAAATAACAACAAAGAAAAAAAAAAAAAAGAAGGAAACACAAAATATTCATTATCAGGAAACTTTAATTAATTTGAGAAGTTTGTCCTGAGTTTGTTTTGTAGTTTCTATTGCAATTAAAAGCTGAAAATTTGCGAATCAACTCATTCTTCAAGGTTGCTTATATGTTTCGCTTTTGTTCGTGTTTTTAACTTAACATTTAATATTAAAATGTTCACAAGAATATATTTAATAGAATGAAAATTTATGAACAATTTATTATTGCAATTTTAGAAAGAAAATAAAGGAAAGAGTGTTCCAGTAGTATTTACCATGTGGGTATATATATATATATATATATATATATATATATATATATATATATATATAATCTCGGTTATATTTATATCTTTAGTATTTTCTTTCCTGATTCAGTACAACGGCTTCAGTTCAAAATAAGGCAGGTGCTCCTATACGGCATGGTCAAGCCATGAAAATGTTGCAGTGTCTTCCCTGAATAGTTCATATCCTCTGGCGTTTCAAAAAAGAATGCGTACTATGTGTTATATACATCTGCGCTTGCGAGCGTGCCTCAACGAACAAAAGGTTGCGCGATTGCTCCTACACCGTTGTGTCATATCATGACTTGCGCGTGACTTGGGTTTAAGTGAGGGAAAGTTGCACACAGTCGCCCTCACTCTTTTGTCCAGGTCTGTCTGAATCCAGTGGCACAACAATGTCGGGACGTCTGGAGACAAGTCCTTATGCAGTGGATGGCCATCAGTTCAAACTGCACCAGAGCTGATGCCCTGCGTTGTCCAAACAGCTCTTACCATCTGCCTTCCCAACCGGGGGATGAGCATATTTGCTCGGCCGCCAGATCCACCAGAATGGACTTTCCAGAGGGAGCCAGGTGTAGCTGTGCATTCTGGATCAACAGTTGCAGGTAGTACCATCTACTGTTACTTACGGTAGCAGGCGATGCCTGACCTGACTAGGACACCGTTGTAGACGGAAACCTCACACTCGATGATGTTGTAATGACCAGGGGTCTTAGCTATTTGTATACATCCACTTATAAATTCAATAAATGTTGTTGACTATTTCTTTGATTATTGTAGTTTGGTGTTGGGAAAATATTTCTATAGGCATCAGTCGTCGATCTTATTAAATGGGGAATATTTTAAGAATGAAATGCCAAATTAATATTGTTCGCTTTCTTTTGTCCCCTTATAGACCTTTTATGGAGTTGTGTGTAACCGTTGCGCCAAAGACGTTCATACCAGAATATATATTTGATAGAGTGAGTTATTTTCCAATTAGATGGTTCTCTCAAGAGAAGTTATTCGTGTGTGTGTGTGTGTGTGTGTGTGTGTGTGTGAGAGAGAGAGAGAGAGAGAGAGAGAGAGAGAGAGAGAGAGAGAGAGAGAGAGAGAGAGAGAGAATTGCGACAAGAACTAACACAGCTCTTTCATAAGAGGCATGAAGAAGTGGTATACAATTCTGTAAAACAATGGTGACCTGTAAGCTAAGTGTTCACACCAATCTTGTACACGTAAATGAGACAGTGCAGTCACAGTGCAGAAAGAAAGTTAGAGAAAAACTCGCAGATGCTTGGATAGAGAACTTCGCTCTTAGGAACTTAGCCCAAAGGAAATCAGGGCGTCAACTCTTAGATTTTGAACATGTAGAGATGGAAGAGGACCCTAGACTGGCTTAAGTCCTTAGCGCACTTTCAGCGCGAGGGATTTCTGTAGAAAATATCTTAAGCTTGCAAAATGGGTGGGGGGGGGGGGTATACGTACTATGCTAAGGGAGATACAGCCTTACTCCAAAATGGAATCATGGAAATCAAAGGCAACCAGATAGAAGTGGTGGCTGCTCACCTAACTGACAGAGAAATAGAAAGAAAGGTGATCAATGTCCATATAACGGACTTACCGTCAAAGATATCTTCAGAAGAACTTAAATTTAAACTAGAAAACAAACTTAACGTATCTGTAACAGAAAAAAAAGGCTAACTTTAAGGAATACCCCACAATACTGACAGGGATAAGAATTATCTCTGTACACACGTAAGAGGCAAAGAACCTGCCCACATTCTTTTTCTTGATGGACTTTCTTCTAAAAACATGGTATATAGGCTGTATATACCATCGACCATGTCCCAGATGTGGCCAAACCGGATATGTGGCAATAGATTGCCTAAATCCAGCCACTACCAAACAACAAGGGAACAGTGAAGCTGCGGCCGCAGAAAACAAATCCCAAAATTGTATCATCTGGAACCTATACCGGACGTACATTCGGATAAAAACTTTACAGAAAAAAATATTCCCCCTCCCCCCACCCCCCCAAAAAAGAGAACAAACCTACAGAGGGAACAATGAAAAAGTTGAAAACGAGGGTGAATCAGAGGGGAAAATGGGCGAAGACGATGGTGAATTAACTACCCCGCCGAACGAAATTGAATGGAACCAAACAGAAAACAATAAAAGAAACAAAAAGAAACAAAATATAAACAAACATAAAGGACAGAGATCGAACATAATCAGAGAGGGCTACACAATCGAAGGGCCAAATTTCGATGATGATGAAATCCTGGGCCCAGCGGAGGAGAAAGAGCAGCCTCCTGCTGTGGCAATCATAGACGATGAAACAGAAACACACTCATGTCACATGACATTAGGAGATGATACATCAAAAATGGAGGAAAATAAGAAACCCATTTTTCTCTCTCACCCAAACCTGCTTCAAAAAAGCGGTGAGAAAATTATCACCGGAATAGCCGACAAACCTAGTCACGTGTACAGCAATCAACACTCCACCTTAAAACCTCAATTACAACAGAGCATAGAAACATAAAACCGTGACAACCAAGAAAAATTTAAAAAAAAAAAAATTTGAGCAATATCGACAGACCAAACAACAGCATCAAAAACAACAGCAACAACAAACAACGCAGTGATTATTAGATCAAACAAAACAATTTCAACAACAACAACAACAACAAAAAAAAAGAAAACCAACATTCAAAACAAACAACGGAGGACAACATTAAAAGTAAACTTAATACAAAATAATGTTTTCTAAAAATTAAAGACACATTATTTAGAAGTAAAATATAGAGGCAACGGCACGATGTTTATTACATCAGTGCAAATATTTTCTTTGTTTTTTTCTTCAACTTTTGAAAAGAAAAGAGGGACTTCGGTCGCCTAAGATGGGGAGGAAAGAAGAATAGCCGCTGGGAGTGAGGGGGTTAGTTATATCCCTCTAACTAGGGGAGATGGTCCGATGAGCCTAGCCAACACTCACTCTCACATGCTAAAAGATTTCCACTCCCAAAAAGAGGTGACCCGGTCCACCCACAAAGTAGTCACATCTGTCCAAGAATTTTGAAGAAGAAAAAAATGTTATGGGATAGATGTGACTGCAAAAGAAACAAAAATCTAACTCTGTAACAAAAATCCAAATAACACTTACCGTAACTAATATAAGAATAACATAGAAAAGAGAAACACAACTTGACAAAGAAAAAGGGGGTTATGTCCCTTAGATAAGCGGTGAGGATAATGAAAGGCTATGCTATCAAAGCGCCACGCGAGGTAGACATACTCATACATAAGAAAACAAGGGCATTACAAAAAATGGCTACACGACCAAACAAACAAACTGGGGAGTGGGAGGGGAGGGTAACAGATACATATACAAAAAAATGAGTCAAAATATGCATGCCATAGACATACACACACTCAGTACAAGAAACAAATGTTTCTTTTTTTCTTAAATATTTTTTCTTCTTTTGCACTTATATATATATATATATATATATATATATATATATATATATATATATATATATATATATGTGTGTGTGTATATGTGTATGTATATAATTGATAAATAAAGAACTCGTAACAAATTTGATCGAAGGAAATGCCAGTCCTGACATATTCACATATTAGGGGTTAAATGCGCCTTTTTTTTTTTTTTACCACAAATATAGCACCATTTTCTTTTATACAGGAAACGAAGAAACCAGCCAAAAGGTGTAATGCCTGCTGATGAGAGCAGTAGGAGTCTGTTGTGAAATACAATTTAGGCTCGGGGAAGGAACGAATGTAGACCTGGCGACGGGAATCTAAACAAGTACGTCACCATCAAAAAGAAAAGAGGAACCCCAGCCATAAAATACCCTTTTTTCTGTTCGAAATTGTTTTGTTTTTTTACCCACAATGCAGATAGTCTCTCGCTCTCTCTCTCTCTCTCTGTGGATACAAACATATATAAAAACCTTTCAACATTTGGACAAAGAGGGTTCCCTTCATAGGCCTGCTAGTTTATCATAGCAAGTGATCTGGAAGTGCCCACGAAAAAAGTGAAGTTAAAAACAACAACAAAAAAACAAAAAAACAAAACAAAAAAAACACGAGGAAAGCCTCAAAAAGCACTGGCGTATTGTTTGTGCGTTTCAAATAGACACCAATAACTCAACAATAGCAGACATATCAATAGCAGAGAATAATTTGTGAGTAAGACGCAGTCCGATTAGTCATCACATATTTCTACTGCAACTGTAAAAGGAAAATCAATACTTTTTAATGCAGAAGTTTCAGTCGTTCTCCACGGCAAGTAATAGTGCCACCCTGAGGTTTAGCAAACTTATTCTATCCAGTCCTCAGCTGCTCGTCCTCCTAGTTTGCACAGTGGATGGCAGCTGCTTTATCTGAGAAGACAGATCCCGTCCTCTGCGAACCAACATTGCCTTTAGAGAGTTAGGGAGATCGGCAATACTGACTTCCCCTATATGCAGTTAGAGGAAGCTTATTGCCGTGTTCTAGGCTGGGTATTGTAGATGCACAGCCACCGTTTTAGTAAATTAACTCTGGCTTAACTTTGATAGGCAATATGTTGTTGGCATCACCTGCTCAAGGCCAGTTCTATCTGCCGTAAGCAGATAGTGATCAGTTAGAGACTAGGGAGTGTATATTGTACAGATACAGAGAATCAGTCCAGCTCTCAAGAAGTGTGAAAGTCTCGTGAATTAGTTAAGACATCAAGCCGAGACATACTATTGGTTCGTATCGGGTCCGTACGATTAAGATAGGAATTCTTGTGCAATTTGATTCTGCTTGCGCGAGTTCAGCAAGCCGCGTGAATAGTCCCATGTTGGTTTGTGGAAATATAAGGGATTCTTGTAAAGAATGGAAGCGAGACTCTCGTGAACATTTTGGTCTGTTACTGTGATTATGGAAAGATTTCCATAACAAAAGCGTACATTATGAGAAAATCAAACCCTCCAGGGATAGTGACTGCTATCGAGGGGAGTTATGTTCATCAAAATCGACCCGAGGCTAGCCCATACACTATTTACATAACTTTTTCGCTCAGTCCTGGTATGAATTAGGGATCCTCTTTCGCCGTTACCGGTCGGCATCATGTTCTGTTAAGACCTTTGGCCGATAATAATATGATTGGAACATGTAAGGCGAATGTGTGATCTGCATCCCTAGCCGGGACCTTGTATAATGAAGTATTGAAAGAAGGAGGGGAGGGGGGGGGGGGCGCGTAATAAGCATTGCTGATAAAAGTGTGGAAGCATGTCGCAAATTCCTCGTTAGCGGAAAATTATATTATGTCAAATATAGTGCAAAGAGCTTTTTTTTAACGCCAAATCTACGTGTTTATATTTGTGCAACTGTGAAATATATCATGCTCAATGCGAATATGACACTATCATTTTGTTTAAGTGTTCTGTCCATTTTTATAGAAGGGTCGGTTCATATGAAAATCAAGCCCAGCTGTACTTCTCATTTGTTTGTGAAGGGAAAATCTTATCTACAAAAATTGATACAGGTCTTTAGAGTGCTCGCTTGGAGTACGGCCCTGTTGACATAGCGGTGTGTAAACATGCGACATACGAGTAAATGGAAAATTTATTTTGGGTTGTTTATTTGCATACGGATCAGAGTAATTGTGTATTGCTTAGGATCAACGATTCATATATTTTGTCCAAGTGTATCTGCAAAGAGAGGCCTAGGAACACTTCAAGAGGGAAACATATTTGCAAATAACGTTCTTTCAGTTTGTTACGTGTTATGTAAAATTTTGTCATAAAAAAAGAATGCAATTTATCATATTGAGAGTAATGTAAAGAAACGTTATTGTTGTAAAATCAATATGTTACCTGCAAATTCGGTTAAAAGATATAAGTAAATTGTTTAGAAAAAATAAATTGTCGACCAGAATAAATAACATGTTAACAACCCACAAAACCTCTCAAACGAAGTAGATCCAGGATGAAACCCAGAGGAAAGCAAGGATCCCGAGGGTGTGACAACTACCCTTAGCACTTACGAAAACTGGGGATCGAGCTTAAACCACAGATTTTGCAAGGCGAGTGCGTTACCGCTGCGCTGTTCACCTGTAGCATGTAAACTCATTTTTTTATTTTAGTTTAGTTTAGCTGAGTTGTTATGCCTAGGCATAATTAAAACAGAACATTTCAAATTTCATTGTGCCAGTCGTGCCATGAACATAAAAATTCCACATAGATACGCCACTTGGAAATACATAAACGATATCTTTTTTTGCAGTAAAGATTTCATTTTCTGACTGTGAATCATAATATTAACTCGCTTTTCCTCCAGATCTCGACTGATAAGACTTTTATATGAATGCGTGCTGAATTCAGACTACTTCAAGCTTTATTGGAAATTGCAGGTGGGTAAAATTCAAATTAAAATAAAACCTTTTAAAAGTTGATTTAATAAATCTCAGATAAAGGTGAATCTTCAACAGTTTAGTGATTACTCCATTTCAAATGACTTCTTTAAATAATGAAATAAATGTGTTGCAAACATTACAATGTAATGTACACCTGTATCTGATTGAATACATAAATGCACATCCCTCCCCCCCCCCCCCCCAAGAAAAGAACAAAAAACGAGTAAAACATGAAAACGACAGGAGGACGGTATGTATAGGTTATTTTATTTATATGGAAAAATACCTACTTTTTTTTTCGGTAGTGCACGATCTTAGGAGTGCAGTAATGCTCAGAAAAAGATTCGCTGACAAGGACGTCGCACTTCAGTTGCTAATGAGACCGCAGACAACTATCATCCTTCATCTTAGTGAAAGTATGGAATCCCCGTACTTTTCTCCAATGATATACCGGGTCAATGTGAATCGACTAACCAACCACTGCAGTTCGGGGGGGGGGGGGGGGGGGGTTTCCAAACAAGATGTTATTGGAATGACGTCACTGTTGTATGATTGACGGCACTGACTAGTCAATCGGGAGACATATATTTGATGACTAGTTACCGGCCTATGATACTGGCTGGCCAATTTATGCCCCCAGGGGGAGAAAAAAAACCAAACACATTTTCTTATTCAAATGTAGTAACGTATTTTTTTAAAAATATTTTCTTATTTATATCTAAGACTGATTCTAACATGAACCCGTTTCCAGCGCATGGAGAAAAATGAGTCTTTATCTTTCAAGACCCTTCTTTTTGAGATTAAATACTGGAAAGGAAACGCTACTCGAATCAAACTAATTTATTTTCTGTTAATTCCGGGGGAGTACAAAACTGTATGCAAATAAGCCAGAAACTGAAATATAACCAAGTATTCACATGCGCGTAGCACTTTGACCTTGGTAGCGTGTTGTATGGAGAAATATTGCGCAGTTCCGACAATGCTGAATTAATAGAAGAAAAAAAAAAACAAAACAAAAAAAAACAGTTTATAATAAGACAGTATTTGCAACAATGTGGACTGATGTACTCTGTCACATATCGTGAGAAATTCATAATAACACGGAACATTGTATAATAATTATGTACACGCTTTATCTGCTAAAATCTAAATCCGTTGACAGCATGTGTGAAATATATCGCTAGTCTGCATACGGACGCCCTCCTGTGGCCCAAAACCCATTGAAATCGAGATGAGTAGATAAATCGTTTCTTTTCAACTGTAAATAAGATATACCTTCAAACAGGAGTCGTGAAAAGTCATTTTACTATTTCAGTCAAAGGGAAGAAAATTGTTTAGGTGTAAATCTTAACGCAGTACATTTGTTAATATGTAATGCCCTCGCCCGTCATTATCATAAATATAAATATAGGAGATAATAGGTACCCAAATGGGAATACTGACTTGTAAATAGTTATTTTCTGTTTTCACTTGTATGAGTAAATCTGTCTGATCACGGACATTGGCAAGAATCATCACCCTGCTGCGACAGAGTTGTTTACACAAACGCAAAAGACTAGTTTTGTACAAAGGTATGTTATGGGAAAATCTCAGTTTAAACTGGAAATTAACTTTAACATTTTTTATTATCAGCCTTTGATTCGTGTCTTTTCTTTGATATTCCGTCGTCACCTATTTGATTTGATGCAACTTAAAGTAGTTGAACTGGAGGAAGAAAAAGAAAAAAAAAACAATCTAAACGCCTAACAATAACATTTTTTGGGGGCGATATATAGGATCAATGCATCAAACCGACAAATATGTTTTTAATACAAAATAAAATTATAGAAAACGCACACCTTTGGGCACAATTCTGATGCCATCGCAGTTAATTTCGTCCCTTCCCCCACGGCATTTCAACAATCACCATGTGATAAACAATCACTGTCAACAACGTGTGCTTTCTCTCAAAATTTCCCAGAGGCCTTCATAACAATTAAAAGAATTTACAGAATAGCGCAAGAATACACTTTGCACACGAGACTCACAAATATGATTGAAAACAATCTAAAAATTCACGGCTTTACTTAAACGCATAGCACCTATTAAAAAGTATCTCAAGCTTGCCCATCTGAAATGATTTAGTGGGTCGGTTTGTCCACAGAGGCTTTGTGTAGGCAACTCAACTCATTCAATCCCATCATCTTATTCCATCAATCTGATTAAAATAGAGACCTCCAATATAACAGAGATCCCATAGACACCGATGCGAGATCATATTAGTAAATGATACATATAACCGGAAATTTTATAATGCTGATGGTTCTCAAGTTATGGAGGAAGATTGTAATGTTGGCCGGTGATTTGTGGATGCTGTAATCAAGAATTTTAACACTGACTTCAATATCTGAAGGATTTACATCTCATTACCAGTACACTACAAACAACAAAATCATGCCGACGTACAAAACGTCAAAACTTGTAAGACTTGCTGTTTACGAAAGGTAAAAGAAAACGCAATTCATGCCCTCTCAAAAACTTGCATGTTTATCAGAGAATGAAAATTCGCAGATGTAAAGAAATTCAGACAGCGTGATAGGTTATCAACGGACAATCATCTATGACACAAATTTCATATTTACTTCAGGATTTATGGCTGAGAGGTTGCAATGAATGAATGTGATTTCCAACAAGCGTGGACATGCTATTTGATTGGAAATGTTAATACCTTGGAAGTGAAATCAAGTGAACAACCCCAGATCTCATTGCATGAATTAAATCTTACAGTCCCTTAAAGCAAAGATCAAGAAGTACATTCTGGGATGTACCAAGGAGAATTCTTACTGCACAAAAATATTCTCTTTTGGTGACTTAGACAGTCTCAAACAAATCTGCCATATGATCTCGAGAAATCATCTATCTTATGATTAAAGGGGAGGGGGGGGGGGGGTCAAGTTAATAATTAGCTTTTAATTTTATAGTGCAACAGTCCAAACAACTGAGGACGTTATTCATTCTTTATGTATTTATTTATTTAAATTAAATTCTTATCTACAACGATAAATTCCTGTATTTTAAGATCTTACGACTCATAGTAACAGCGTTTAAATGACAAAGAATCTTGGAGAATATACATTTATTTTTTCAGATTCCTGATAAATGCAATCCAATTTGTCAAAACTGTGCACGAATTTATGTCGGTGTTGCAGCATTATATGCTGTAGATATACAACAAAAACATATACCTTTATGTACAAACAACTTGTAAATCCGATCTTGACTCCGATGGAAAAAGGCTTACACCATTAGAATGAACAGAGACAAGCAACTCTGAAATTTAAAAAAGAAATGTTATCCTTACGCCATCAAATCTATTTATTAACAAAGACAATATATTAAATTCTTTATCTTTTGTTTGCAATATTTATGGTTAGGGGTGAGACAGGTTGGTCTCAGAGTTATATACTTTAAGTTGGGGCTTACCATGCCATGACATTTGTTCAGCTAACACTGAGTTTTGACAAATGTCCAGCGCTTCTCATTTGCGTCATATTTGACTCAATGTGGGTTCTGGAATGTAGAATATGCTCAATGTGGATTCTGGAATGTAGAATATGCTCAATGTGGGTTCTGGAATGTAGAATATGCTCAATGTGGGTTCTGGAATGTAGAATATGCTCAATGCGCTCTCCTGCATGTCGTAAGAGGCGACTAATGGAGGCAGAAGCATTAATGGCTTAGGGGCTAGCGTGCTGGACTGGCGACCAAATGGTTGCGGGTTCCAATCCTACCATCAGATCAACCCGGGTCGGCTACGGTGGTGTGTCCTTAGGCAAGGCACTTTGATTTTGTGAAGAAGTGAAATCATACCCAAACCGTCCATCAGTATCAGTACCAGTACAGGTTTGGGGGATGATTTATTGGACTACGTACCAAATGTCTGAATCCAGGAACTGACTGCTCGTCATTTATCGACGATATTTTGATCTTCTTCAGATCATAGTATTGAACATTAACTGCAGATATCCCTGAACAGAGTTTTTAAAAAATGGTCAGAAGAAAACGGGGTTCAGGTTATCTAAATCAAACTGTTTGTATGCATTTCTGCCTATTATATAAACCTCATCCTGACCCAAAACTCTTACCGCTTCCCTTATCCCTGTTGTAGAGGAGATCAAACTTGTATGACCTTTTTTTCTTTCCTTTTTTAAATTTATTTTTTACCATAAACGAACTTTCCAACCAATTATCTTGTTTTTCAGAGTAAATTAAGTGAAATCAGAGCATTCCCTCGTATCCATAGAAGAAAGATGGAGAGAAGGCGTTGGCTTTCTTTACAAATCCCCACGACACCATCTTAAGCCTATTACCGTATAAAGCTTCCATAGTTACCGCCGAAATTACAGTATGCTGAAATTTTTTAAATACATGGAAACGTATAACACAGGAATAGAACGAACTGGACCAGTAACAGAGACAAAAACTAATAAAATTTAATTTATTTACAAGAGCAAAAAAAAAAAAAAAAAAAAAAAAATAGAAATACCGACCTACTCTTTCATTATCAATTTCTGACACCTTATTAATATTCAGTCTCATTCCACTTTTTTTTTCTGGTACACCATTTACCGTATATACTCGCGTATAAACTAATATCAACTGCAAACTGCATAGAACCAGATCTGCCGTCGCATAATGCGCCTGCAGATCTGGGTCTATGCAGTTTGTATTGACTAATCAGCAGAACAAACAACATAGAGCCTGATCTGCCGGCGCTATATGCGACGGCAGATCAGAGTCTATGTTGTTTGCATTTGGACCCAAATTATACGCGAGTAAATACGGTAAACTAGACAACATTTTCTACTAAAGGTCTACGAATGAACTAGATATTATTACGCACGTGACATGCAAGAATTTCAAATGAAGTACTGAGATGTTTTTCACATAATGTTACTGAATTTTTCTGCTCATACGACAGAATGGCTACACTTTGTATATTCAACAATATTTAATTATCTTGTACGAATAACAAGTATAAGCTTATTATGCTTACATAACATATGAAATTATTATGTTTACAAAACATATATATGAAATGATTCTGTTCACACAACATATATATCAAATTATTCTGTTCACACAACATATATCTGAAATATTCTTTTCACAAAACATATATATGAAATTATGCTGTTTACAGAACAGATATGAAATTATGCTGTTCACAAAATATTGCATTTTAACAGGGGGTGGGTGTGGGTGGTGGTGGTGGTGGTGGAGGAAACAAGGAATTAAACCGGATACGACAATTCTTCCCGTCTGTAGATGAACCCTGATGGAGTCTCAGTCCCAGGCTACAGCATATTATCAAAACGTTGACCCATCAGACCACATGACTCTGGACTCGACTAACCATGACTTTCACACAGCCAGCATACCATGATCATTTTTCGGACTAGCGCCCTGATATCAGGTGGAATACCACTGAACCGCCTAATACATGAACTCGACTCTTTTAAGGCATTATAGTCTAAACACCACATGATGTTATGTATGTATGCACCAAAAACGACCGAGCTTAAACGTTAAAACTGTTCTACGTTGAGAATGACTGTATGGGACTGCATGATAACCAAGTTCGTAAATGACTCTATTTACCGCAAAAATAAAGTAACTAGAAAAGATGGAACCATTTTCATCTTTACCATATACAACATTTTAAGAATACGACTGTAAATTGAACCAGACATTGTTAAATATGACAGCATTGTGTTACGTAAAAAAAAAAATAATTACTGATATAAGATATAATAGAAAACGAGGAAAAATCCCGACTCATCTAACAAAGCAGTAATACTCTATCAAACACAGATGATAGAAAGAAAGAGGAACATATATAGGATTATAACATTTATCTGTAGCTGAACGATATAAACTGTCGTGATGGAGTCAGCACCCTGAAAAGGCTTCACATAATGTGGCTATAAACTGTCGTGATGGAGTCAACACCCTGAAAAGGCTTTACACAATGTGGCCATAAACTGTCGTGATGGAGTCAGCACGCTTACAAGGCTTCACACCATGTGTCTCCACTGAAGAATTAAATCTTTATATACTCGTACATGGCACGAACCACAGACGCAGAACATGCATTGAGTTTGAGTTCATTATTCTGTCAACTTGCACTTGCCACAGTCAATCGGGGAAATAAACGTGTAAAGCCATACCTGTCATGAAAGTTCAGTAGAAATAAGACATACACAACGGATAATGTTGTGCGGTAATTACAAACGAACAACTTGAGCCATACTGTATTTAATATTAGAGATTACAGTACAACGGCGATTGGATGCGCACATTTCTATGACATCCTCCTGAAATACAAATTTAGTTTTCTTTTCTGATTTTCTTTCCACAAAACCTTCGAGCTGACAGCCCGTTAATATAATAAATTTGACAGAAACATGACTTGCGATAAAAAGAAAATGGAAACTGTATTCTGCACTATTGGCTGCCTAGGTACATTGGAATTAAGGTAATAAAAGGGTAGATAAAGCAGCCAAAGCTGCCCAGCAGTCACCCGTGTCTTAATGGAAGATCACATATACTGACTTCAGATATTATATAAATCGACATGTTCTTTATGCTTGGAAGAATATGTGAACGTAAACTCCACAAACAAGCTTCAGATTACAAACCCACCACTAGAGAGTGGCAGTCTTCAGATAGGACAAATGTCAGAGATGAGGTGGTATTGTGCCGATGGCATTTCGGACACACATACGTGACCTAAGCGTACCAACTAAAAGGTAAACCTCAACCAGAGGGATACCATGCCAGTGTCAAAAGGACAATAGAACGCATTCTTGTCTAGTCTATCGACTTCCAGCGTATAGGACTGTTTTTAATTTTAATGTCAACCGATTTAAGAAGTTATTTTATGATTTACTACGAGAGAAAACCTTAATTTAAAAAAAAAGAATGCGATTTATACAACAAACCTGAACCCTACATCTTAATGATTTTACCGTTTTATTTTATTTTATATACCTTTTACAGATTTTCGACATCTTTATCTGTTATCTTTTATCTGGTGGAAAAACATGCTTACGCGTATTTGGAAGAGTTTGTCTTTCTATAGTTCTTTTCGCAATTTTTGCAAATGTATCTTTACATTTTTGAAATTTAACTTGTTGTCGGTGCTATATATTCAGGAATGTGCTGAGGTGCCGTTTAATCCTATACATGCAAACATACATACATACATACATACATACATACATACATACATACATACATACATACATACATACATACATACATACATACATACATACATACATACATACGAGGTCGGTGGACAAAGCGGTCCAAGGTCGATGTCACAGTTATGATTCCCATATCCGCTTTTGACAATATGAATTTTCTATGTCATTTTCTTAAGAGATTTTTGGCAGATGTTTGTATGGAAGCAATCTATTGCATTCTCTCTCTCTCTCTCTCTCTCTCATTCTCTCTCTCTCTCTCTTTCTCTCTCTCTCTCTCGCTGTGTGTGTGTGTGTGTGTGTGTGTGTGTGTGTGTGTAAGTCGAGACTTCGTTTGAGTTAGGGACAACTGCTTTAGATCTTATATTTATCCTGTGTTATTATTGTAGACATTAAAGCTTTGCCTAATCTAAGTTGGACAGGGAAAATCACGATACGTTTTATAGTCTGTTCGCTATCCCTTGACTGGCCATCCAATTCAATTTTTTTTCAAGTTTTGAATGTTCAGTTCTGCTCCGACTTGATATATAATTTCTTTTTTCCATACTAATGATTAATTATTCCAGAATTTATAAGGTGATTTTACCCGATACTTGAATAGTTCCCCCAAAAAACAGTTTTAATGAATTACCACACACGTATTACTCGTTACATTTAACAGCACATGAACGAGATCGGATTAGCAGTCACGCGAGGTTAACGTGTCGTGACGTGTATGGGATTGTAGTGCTGACCCTGCTATTCACGGCGAGCCATTGCACCAAGTCACCCACAGGAAGCATTTTATTGCTATTTTTAAGCTTATTAATGCCTCTCATTGGCAGTCTTTATTGGCAGTCCCTATTGGCAATCAACCGTTTTAGATACATACAAAAAAAGTGGAAAACAAAAAACATATTTCAAACTTTAGGTTCTCAAATTTTACAATGCACATGCTTGAGTTTGTACTTATATTTCAACTCAATTTAATCTGATTTCTCTATTTTAGAGTTATCCTATCATTTCACACGTTTTCAGTTTTATTGGCAGTCAAGGTGCATCAAAACAGACAATACAATAGGATGCATACATTAAAATATTTTGCCCGCATTTTAATTTTTTTTAACCGATGAAAAACTGTATATCTAAATGAATCTATTATTTATACATATTCACACACACACACACACACACACACACACACACACACACACACATATATATATATATATATATATATATATATATATATATATATATATATATAATGTCAAATTAATCTAGTCTTTTTAACATTGTTGTTCTTTTTGTTCTTTTTGTTACTTTTGTGGATGACATAATGATTTCTTTAATGCTATCACTTTTTTAAAGATAATTAGCGATTGGACCAATCAGTTGTAAGCTAGATTCACATATATATTCTTTCAAATACAAATAAAATAAATGGAATGTAATTAGAAATTTGGGGCTTGGATCTTGTGACTTGCATTATTTAGTTTTGGTACATTGTGTTTGAACCAGCACTTGTACACTCTACAATTGGCATGCCCGATACCTGGTTGTAATATTGTGTATTCTTAAAGTCAAATGAGTACACAAGAGGAGTACATGGTTTCTTTTCGAGCGTGGCGCGATACAATACATTATGTCAGGTATACAAGGTAGACGCTGTACAGCTATTGTTCATAAATGGTGACTTCGTGTATATTTCTTTTACATTTCATTGTATCCAGTGTTCGAAGGGTAAGGCACGTGGAACGCATGCGCAGAGTGATTCAACCTGGAGTCTGTATCGCATATGGTCAAAAATATAGCATATATAGAACAAGCTCGGCGTGGATTTTCGACTTTTTGTTGGGCTCAACGAGGAGCGGGACCCTGTGAGGGTATATGAATCGCCGCGAGCTAATAGTGCATTAAGGATATACTTTCCTTTCTGCTTCAAGATTTGACTTGTCTACTTGCTTTGTTTGAATACTGGTATGGGGATTTATTAACCAACTTTAAGAAGATTACTAGGCCAGTTGTGAAACATGAATCGATATATTGTTACTGCATGTTGGAGCTGAATAGTAAAGAAATAGCCGGCAATATAACAGTTACATTTGCGTGCAATAACATAAATACAACTTTACAAATGAAAATCGAGGAGTGTATGTGTTAATCCTAAAATGAATTTATATATTATTTTTTGTGAATAGGTAGTACCATATGTTGAAAATCGTCATTGTGAGAGTTATTTATTCCAGTCATGTATTCCCTCATAACTCCAGTCAACACACGCATTAGCGAGATGATTTGTGAACAGGTATGGGACAAAATTAAAATCAGACGCGCTAATCATCCTTGACGGAGTAGAAATTTCAGCGGATTATAGTTGACTTATGCGTTTTTACCGAATGAGCCTTATCTATATAGGATATAACTAATGCGATTATTAAAGAGGATTTTATCGCGTTAGGCCTGTATGTAAACGTCGCTTCGTGGAGGAATCGGAACGTGTTTAAAATACAACCAGATATCGGCCCTGCCAATGTGCTATCATCGACCTAAGGTTGTAATGTGTAAACCGTACTTACAGGATCAGTTATTCGCGAAGGAAATATCACATATTTTGATTGTAAACCATGCCAGTTTTTAGGTTTATTATACATGTTAAGACGGTGCTAAATAATCAGAGATTAACCACATATTCCCCGCAGTAAAAACAAAGCTTATTCTTTGATGAATAAGTACAGCTTGTAACGCATTGAGAAGGGTTGGTGGTTCTACTATGTGTTCAAATGTGGTGTGACCAATGTAAAATAAGAAATCTAGTTGATCATAATTCAGAAGAAGGCATATTATGGCGTGTTCAATATAAGTGACTACGCGGTGACAACCAGAGTATAAACTTTAGTGTTAGCTTAGACCAAAATAGTGATGGATGACGATTCAGATTACGACTCGGACAGTTCCGGCGAAAGTTCTGAATCCTCTGGTAATTCCAGCGAGGAGGAGGAGGAAGAGGAGGAGGAGGAAGAAGAGGAAGAGGAGGAAGACGAAGTGGAGGAGGAAGATGATGACTTCAGTGATAGTGAACCTATAGGTTTCACTCTTCAAAACGTGCCTCCTTGTTACGAGGCTATACACGGTACCACCGTGGTAAAAAAGAAATCCAATGGCAAAAAGAAAAGAGTTTCTTTTCCAAGTGGGGACAACCTAGTGTTGATTCACGTTATTCCCAATCGAAAAATGCTGGGTTTGCATAGTGAAAGTGATTCGAATTCCTCAGAGGACAGTGAGGAAGAGGTGAAGGTCAAAAAGACAACCTCGAAACCAATTACGAATGGTAACGGTGACTGTAAAAGGTTCGCCAAAAAAATTCCCGAGAAAATGGCTAAGACTCTTGTTCTTAGTAATACTAATAACAATAGCAATACTGCCAAAAGTAAGCAAAAGAGAAAAATAAGGAGGCCCACTGCGAAATCAAAACAAGATAAGAAAGACAGTCAGAAAAATACAAACTCATCAGAAGATACGCAGAACGTTAATGATGCCAAAGAAACTGGAAAGCAGAAACGCAGGGCCAAAGGGTCAAAGAAAGCTGCTGGTAAAAAACTGGATAAACTGGACAAATCTACGAAACGAAAATCTGCTAGGACTACGAATGGAAAGGTTAATTCCAATGGTGATTCTCAATATCCTAGATCTTCTGTGATGCCAACCCTATCATATAAGAGGAATTCAAATCCTCCAGTTTCAAAGCCGGATCTCAATGGTGCTATCGCCGTCGAAGGAATAACTTTAAGTTCGAAGAACAAGGTTCACGCGGGAGTAATTAAAGTTTCGAAGGATAAAGATTTTATAGAGACCTTGACTTCCTATCATAATAAGAACGGATTTATGTCTTCACGAGAGGCAGATAAATCAGGTATGAATTTCATGAATAGTGATAACGAATTCCAGTCGGGTACACGGCTCGACCCTAGCAGCTTAAATTCCAAAAACAAAAGATATTATGCCTGGCAAATTGCCAATGGGAATATCTCTAGTCATGAACTACACACCCCTAGTATTTTGCCAATGTGGGATAGCATCCCAAATTCATCTTCTTCAGAAGCTAGTTCAGTGATAACATAAATTTTCAGCAAATACTAGAAGCTGACATAATCTCGAATAAAGTAAATGTTATCAATCAAAATTGAACATAAAAGAAAATTAAATGCTTCCGGATTCGCTGAGTCAGTAAATTCTTAATTACGGGCACATCGCTCGTATATATTGGTTTTATGACATTGACTTATTAATTTCTTGGACCAAAACCAAAAACTGACGAGGTCCTTAAAAGTCTTTACTGTCTATTATAAATATTTAATAAGGTATTCATATAGTAAAATGGAAAGAGAACTGCTCAAAATGTCATTTAAACTCACCGTATTACCCGTGTATAGCACGTGTCCAAGCGCGAACAATATAGACCCAGATCTACCCTCACATAATGCGCCGGATGTTAATGGTCTACGATGTTTGCGTGAAATCATAAGTAAAACTAACAGGATAGACCCAGATCTGCCGGCGTATTATACAATTACAGATCTGGTTTACATTATTAGCAGCTGAGGGCGGGTTATAAACGAATAAGGACGATGTGTAGGTTATGCACCGATTGACCTTCAAAATAGAGTCGCAGTCACTGTAGCACATACTGTTATTGTCCTAAACAGAATATTAACGTATTATATTTAACAAGTTTCGCAATAATTTTTCCAATGCTTTCATATGCTCGACATTAGCGGTATCATAGCAATACCCCACTTTTTTTTATAGCAAACTTTCGCATATATTATATTCATCTCCGTATAATGAAGCATATATTATGATATTATTCCATGTATTAAGCTGTGTTATATTATACATATCGCATACTTTTTTTTTGCAAGCAGTACATACGCTATCAATGTCTTTCAAGAATGCGTTCGTAGCCGCATTTCACTTACTATAAAGTCTTGTTTTTTTCTTCCTGTGTAAGACCGATTTGCATTTTCATTTGTTTTTTTTTACAAATTACATTTTGTTAATCAAGAATCAATAATTGAGCATCGATTTCAGAGACAAAAATGCCGAATCTGAGTGCTTTCTCTAATTTATCAGTATGGATGACATTAGATGATTGAAATACGGCGAGATGTTATCATGGTTAGAAATTACAATATTTAACATTTGTTTTTATATACCAATATATCAAATGCCATAATGTTTATATATATATATATATATATATATATATATATATATATATATATATATATATATATATATATATATTACAAGTCTATATGTAAGACGAACAATGTATGTTTCATGTTTTGAGGATATGAAGCATCTTTAAAATACTGACTACTTTGTATCATATATTTCGTTTGTTGCATGAAATGCACAAATAACAATCTAAGATAACTGCGTTTGTTTGGTGTGTTGTTTGTTTATTGGTGTTTGTTTCTAACAGATTGATTTAATTGCCTTTCTTTATTACAGCTATAATATATAACGAAAGTAATAATACGTTAATGCTCGCAAAAGGAGATTTAACGTGTTCCGAGTGATTGACCCAACATGCATGCACGTTCCATGTAAGTCCTTTCCAGTAATATTGTTTTGGTGATGTGGGTTTGTCTGTGTAGTATTAGGCTTGGTGCAAGCTTCTGCGTTTCACTAGAATGATCTGGTGTCTGGAATCCTAGAAAAAATTTGATAATTAAGAACGATGTTTTTATTCTGCCTACAATCCTGAGACTAAATGTATTTCTATTAAATACTCAAATAAGAGAAAACTCCCGTCATACTAAATATTAAAATAAGAGAAAACTCCCGTCAAATTAAATACTCATATAAGAGAAATCTCCCGTCATATTAAATACTCATATAAGAGAAAACTCCCGTCATACTGAATACTCATATAAGAGAAAACTCCCGTCATATTAAATACTCATATAACAGAAAACTCCCGTCATTCTAAATACTCCTATAAGAGAAAACTCCCATCATACTAAATACTCAAACAACTAAAACTCAATACCTTCAATAAGAAAATAAAGATAAAAAATTAATGAATTAACCAATGAATCATTCAGAGCAAACAAACTCATAAAAACCAATATCAATGTTGGTAACACTGATTTCAGAAGTTACATTTTCCAATGGCGTAGGAAGAAATTCTGGACCCGCCACTGATCATTTCTCATTTGAAAGAAAATGCAACCGAATGATGATCTGGGAAAAAAAGAAATAAGACTTGATTAATGAGAGTTACATAAAAAGGATTCTGGTTGGAGAGACTGGTATGGAAGAAAGGTAAATATGCAAGACAGAGAAAAATGTCAAATCATCCACCCTCTTGCAAGCCTATCGACGTTGGACGATTCTAAAAAAGAGAAGGATACAAAAGAAATGTTAATGCTTTATATTGTTTAAGACAAATAAAATATATGTAAATGACAGTAAAGCATAAAACATTCACACAACTGTATTCATACCGCTTTTTTAAAATATTATTTTAGAGACAAAAAAAACATTACGTTGAAAATATTGTCAGAGTTGCATGCGAAGAATAAAATAGGGATGGTTTTTAAAAAAATCTCCTAAATAAGTTTTCATTTGAAGGGTATTTTATACTATCGGAAATAAATAAAACGGATAAACTACGCTGACGATAAGTCATGGCTTTTTATAATCTGTGCGCTTTGGTGACATGTGGATTTAGTAGTAACTATAACATAATAATTTAAATAGTTTGATAGCAGAATCGTTTGTCACTTGCACCATTTGAAACGTTTGGTTTCCTTATACAATTAGATTTATTTATTGTAAAGTTTAGACCCTTGGTCTGCCTTTGTGTTGAAAAGTCCAATAACTGCTAATACGGGGGGGGGGGGGGGGGGGAGGAGCGGTATATTGAATTATAAACATTGCCGTCGTTATTATTTATTCAGTTACTATTTTGGTCATCATAAGGTGCAAATACTATCACAATTACCAACATCGTTACCTCATTTAAAAACTGGGGTGTGTTGTGGCGCTTGTGACCAGAAATATGCTTAGGCCTAAATCATCTCTTTGATGTTTCAGTGACCTTAGTTCAGTTCAATTCTAAGCATGAATACGTTTCTTGTCACTATAATCACGGTAACCAACACATCAGAACAACTCAGGGCGCCAAAACACCCCCCTCGTGTATGGTAAAGAAAGTTTTGTGGCGCTTCTGCTTTTAATCGTTTTGAATAACAAGACTGGATTTTGTGAAAAATTTTTATGCTTCTTTTTATTTTCTCCTTGAGTTAAGCAGACTTTCTGTAGAATTAGATGTAGTCCATGTCTGGACAACTTTATCAATTTTCTTCTTTTATGGCATTGCAGATTATTCTGTAGGGAAGAAGCATTTCCATGCGGTAAGAGTGTGTAGCATGTTTGATTTGCACGAGCTTAGCGTGATGCTCACTAACAGGGCATGGGAAGAAGTGTGAGCTTACCAAAGAATAACCAGATGTCATTCTGGAAATTATCTTTGTACCGAAAGCGACTCCGTTGTAGGAGTACCTGAGTACTAGTTATCATCTTATTTCAATAAAATGGTAAAACGATAATATTGTTTGGTGATTTAGTAACTTAACAAAACAATAACGTTTATGATTTTGTTGTCTTTAATGTTGATTCCGTCAAAGACGAGAATTTATTTTAGGTAATTTTTGTCTGTGTTCATACCCTTTTCATTAACAATATCCCGAGTATGATACAATCCAAATGTTCACGACAGCAGGTTAACCACACTTGAGGATTTTTTTCCACAAAATGTGGAATTTCACCCTTTTTTGTGTAAACTTCAGGCGGATTTAATTTTTTTTCTTCTGATTTCTTAAGAAACGCAAATGTAATTGACCAAAATTACATTTTGCTGGTCTGTGATACGCATGACTGCTCCAGGTTATATTCGTTGCCATATTTATTATTTCATGCATACTTCATGACTAAACATGGATTTCCTCGTTTCGGACGAGATATGAAAAATAGTCAAAAGGTTTTTCTACCAAAGTTGAACTGAAAAAGTCTCGCAAATATTGTTTCAAGCCTACGGTAGGATTATGTTTCCCTTTAAATTTCGAATTTATGGATTTTTTTTCCTGAGGAAACTGTAGTCATCCAGCAAGAAGATTGTCTAAGATGCCGTGTCAAGTGGAGTCTAACACAAATCTTTGAGAATTGATTTGTTGGGTATTCTCTAATTCGGCATGACGTCATTTCATGCGACTTGACTTTTTTATTTTTATTTTTTTTTCGTGTAAGAAGACTATTGTAGTTCTGCACACGAAAATCTATGGTTTTGTTTTAATATTAAACGACTTTTAACTACAAGACAAACATATATAATTCTCGAATTTTTCAGCAATAGAAAAAATAGAAAGTATCAATAAGAGAATGGGGTCAATCTGCAAAGTTCCATGCTACCGTTTCTGTTTAAGCGATAGCAGTGATGCATTAATTGTAGTGACTTTCAATGGTAATTTAAAATGTAGTTTAATCGATGACTATATTAATTAATAAGTTATCTAGTCTGTCTGCCTGTCAGTTAGTCAGTAAAACTAATCACAGTCGTTTGAGAACCACAGAGTATTTGAACTGTGGTGATTATAAGGGACTGTAATTTTATGTATATTTGTTGGATATTTCGAAAGAGGAAATATGTACACATAAGTTATCACCAGATTACCCACGATTGTTGAAAATAATACCATTCAATAGATACACGTAGTTACTGGCAATTCCTCTTTCATGGGCACTCAGGCAAAAACCCTTTATTAAAAACCGCTGTATTGCACTGCTTATATAATCAGATTTGACCCAGTTGTTATCTTTACAAAAAATAATTTCCTTTCTGTATTTGTTTCCTAAGCTGAAGAAAGCAATACAACAGTTTTAAGATTGAATGTCATACGTGGTTGCAATAATTATGGATTCCTATCAGGTTTTCATGGATTAATCATTAACATCTGAATGTTGCACATTCAGTTTACTCTAAATGTACAGGTTCTAGAACCAATTCCCTGGAACAATCACCACAATTTGTAAAATATTATAATAAACTTCAAATATTAAAAATCAATCTCCTATAACAATTAAATATGTAGGAGATTATAATTTCAGCAGCGATTAACTTCTTAATAAGGTGCCAAGGTTTATACCTGATTAATAACAATACATTCTTGACTTACCTAGGCTAAGAGACGTTGTATTGTGTCTAACAACACCTGAGAAAATTCATGTACAAAGCCTTGGTTCTGCTTGGCATGCATCTCAAATACACGAAAAAAGGTTCGGTATAGTTCACTTTCCAAAGTAGGTTAGTTGGATCAAATTAAATCAAATTAGGTCAACATAGAAACAATTATATAGTTAAAAGAGAGCGGATCTTGTTTCATGGCCAAAGTTTAAGTTATTAAACTCTTTTAAATGGGTGGATGATTGAATTTGAAATATTTTAATATTGTAATAATCGTACATAGAATGGTTGATCTTGAAACTGGATTTTAAGAAAATAAAAAATACGTGTCAAATCTTGCCAACAACGTCGGAGAAAAGACTTTTTTCTAACGCAATTTAAACGCAATATTTAACGTTTTTTTAACTCTGCAGACATGCATAGACACCGTGACCAAGTTTCCTCTGTCTGAAATTTCCATTTTATTTATTTTGTTATTTATGGGAGAGTTTTTAAGAAAAACTCGGTCTACTAGACACCGTGATCAGGTAGATGACCAACAATAGTAGGGTATTATTTATTTGAATATTGACACGTTCTCATTCGATACTCTTAAATTAGCTAAGAAAGTGGATTTCTTATTTCCCAGTTTGTAGACAAATGGATGAGTAAATCCAGGTACTAACATTAATAGGCTGACTTTCCTACGATTGCATTACGAAGCTAAAAGTCACAGTGAGGATAGAATTCAGTGAATATGTTTGCTGATACTGCAATGTTAGATTCAGAAAAGTTCAGCCATTTTGCTTTCCATCGATTGAAGTAACTATATCAATCGGTCACAATTATTAGATTTTTCTTTTTGCGTGTCTTTAACGACCACTTCTCACAACCTCTATATTGGATTTTAGGATTCTTGAAACAATCTTTTAACTTTGAAAATGTTTGTTTTTCGAGAGTTGGTGAATAATTTTAGACTATTTAAATTCCCCACCAGCTGGAATAATCACGAAACAAAGTTTCCTATAATCCATGGATTCTTGAACAACTTCAGAACAGAAGTGTTTTCAACTGAAACTATGTCAAAATCACTACCAAGATGATATGTATCACCCCACACACCTCTAGCCCCACCTCGCTCACACCTCTACCCTCACCTCGCTCACACCTCTACCCCCACCCAACTTAATGGTGTAGTTAAATAAACGCAGCCTCGATAAAGTTCAACTTTTTACGTTATGCCTGACAATTATTTAGTTGAAGGTACTAAATCAAACATTGACGACATTAAAAGCTTCAATCTCACATCTGTTTCAATAAACATTGATCAAACTCATGCAGAAAAATGCACAGATAATATAAAACTGTTCAAAATGTACAATATATTATATATATATATATATATATATATATATATATATATATATATATATATATATATATATATATATATACTTTACGGGTTGAATGTTTGAATATTCTCTTCCGTTTTTATGTTCTTGTTATTTTTTCTTCCTCTGGGTTGACTTTCTCAAAAGCTTCTCTTTCTTGTATCAATCAACTTATTAGTGAAACTTTAACAGTTTCGAATCGTGTGGAGTAGAGTTATTGTGTTACTGTTAGAATATTTGCAGTAGTGTTTCCATCATAGGACTTTGTTTTGGAAGTTGTAGTCTGCCAAAACTCCGACAAGCTACCCATTTGAAAGAGGCCTAATGCTTTTCAGGTGAACCAATAATGCGGAAGTCATTATAAATATATTGTACTGTCTTGACTCTTTTTAAGTTTTGTTTTAACGGGAGCGTTTCGTCACTAAATGAGTGACATAAATAGTTGTTTCTTGTATCAGTCAGCTTGTAGGTAAGACGCTCATAGTGTTTGTTGCTTGTATAGATAGATAACTTCATATGTCTAGCTGAATCATTAGGCTTTGATTACAATCTTTTAGTCTGCCAAAATCTGTCAAACTTTAAAAGGGTTTTAAAGATCTTCAGATTGAATTAGTAATGCGGAAGATAAAATATATTTAAACTTAGCAGGTTTGGATTGATTATTCTGGCACAGCAACACAAGTAGGTTATTTAGTGGCGAGGCAATTGATGTAAAGTGCCTTGCACAAGGACACACCACGGTAGTCGATTTGGGCTGATCTATTGATAGGACTGGAACCTGAACCGTTTTTGACACGAGTCTGAAACGTTAAGTATTGAGCCGCCGCGGTTCTTGCGTCCATTAGCCGCCTCTTACGACGTGAAAAAGAGCATATTGGACTTGCTCTATATCCCCGAGCAGCAGCTGGGGTTATAACATTGCATGTCATAATTCATTATTTGTCTTAATGGTATGGCAAAGCCAAATTACCATTTATTCCAAAAACTATATATCTCATAAACCATATAAAATATCTTATAAACTTTGTAAGATATTTAATAAATGATATATTATATTACTTATAAGGTATCGTATACTGTTTATAAGATATATTATGAAATTTATGAGATATCAGTATTTATTTTCTATATAAGATATCCTAAGTAAAATTGTATTCAAGATATCTTAGAATGCATACAATATGTCTTAAAAAGTATACAAGATATCTTATAATACATACAAGATGTCTTAAAAAGTATACAAGATATCTTATAATGCATACAAGATGTCTTAAAAAGTATATAAGATATCTTATAATGCATACAAGGTGTCTTAAAAAGTATACAAGATATCTTATAATGCATACAAGATGTCTTAAAAAGTATATAAGATATCTTATAATGCATACAAGATATCTTAAAAAGTATACAAGATATCTTATAATGCATACAATATGTCTTAAAAAGTATATAAGATATCTTATAATGCATACAAGATGTCTTAAAAAGTATATAATATATCTTATAATGGATACAAGATGTCTTAAAAAGTATATAAGATATCTTATAATGCATACAAGATGTCTTAAAAAGTATATAAGATATCTTATAATGCATACAATATATCTTAAAAAGTATATGATATATCTTATAATGCATACAAGATGTCTTAAAAAGTATATAAGATATCTTATAATGCATACAAGATGTCTTAAAAAGTATATAAGATATCTTATAAAGTTGTATAAGATATCTGATTAAATATAGAAGATATATTATAAAACAAGATCTCTTATATAACTAATAATTTTATAAGATATGTAATAACATTTATGAAATATCTTATATAATTTGTAAGATGTCTTGTATAGTGTATAAGAGATATCTAGTTTTTGAAATAAATGTCAATTTATTCCAAAAACTTGATAGCTTATAAACTTCTTAAGATACCATAAATTTATCTTAAAGAGTTTAACAGATATCTTATTTAGTTTAGAAGATATCTTATAAATATTATAAGATTTATTATAAAATAGATAACATATCTTATAAAGAGAGGTAAGTCAGATATTTCAGAAATTTTATAAGATGTCTCATAAAGGTGATAAGATATCTTACAAATTATATCAGATATCTTATAGACTTTATAAGATATCTTAATTGTAAATAAGATATCTTACAAAGTTCATGAGATATCTTATAAAATGTATAAGATACATGTTTAAGTAAAAAAGATATATTATAAAACGTGCAAGATATCTTATATAATGAACAGTTTTATAAGATGTCTAATAAAATGTATTAGATATCTTGTAAAGTTTATAAGTTGTCTTATATAGCTTATAAGAAATCTAGCTTTTAGAATAAATATCAGTTTGCTTTGCAATATAACAGTAAATATATAGATACAAGTTATTGCTTTAGTTTTTTTACACAGATGTGACTATAAATAAAAGCCAATGACTTCCATTGTATCTCATGCATGAATATAAGCCTAACGATTAAAAATAACTTTTCTCCCTCGATTTCTGACATTGATGCTGCACACACACACCTCATCTCTCTCTCTCTCTCACACACACACACACGCACACACACGTGGTAAAGCACATATATTATCATACACGTGTTTCTTTACATTAAAATTGTTTGTAATGGTTATGTAGCTCCGTTGTAGTGTGTGTGTGTGTGTGTGTGTGTGTGTGTGTGTGTGTGTGTGAAGTTTAATTAATGAAATACATGCTTATTTTTGTGTGTGTTTGAGTATCGCTGAGACAGAGAGAGTATCGCTGAGAGAGAGAGAGAGAGAGAGAGAGAGAGAGAGAGAGACAGAGAGAAAGCACACAAAGCACAAAACGCACAAAAAAGTATTTAGAGAAAAGAGAGAAAGAAAAGACATAGATTTCGTTAAAAGAAATAAAAAGAAAAAGCACAGCTCAGATTCCAAATGATTCACTGTGAAGATTTTTTATTAGTACAGCAGTTTGCGGAAGCCTTTTCTATCCTGTTCTGTGAAAGCTATTTGACTACAAATCTGCCTAACAAGAAGGTGGTGGTGGGTTCATTTACTTTTCACTTTTCTTTACTGAACAACATTAGATTGGTATGAAACTTGTTTGACGAATGTTTAATTCAAAATAGAACGGATATTCTTTACAATAAATATTTCCTTAAGTCCAAGAACTACTTGATTTATAGAGCTGTTATAGTGGTAGACGATGAATTATTACTTACTCATCAGATTATATTTTAAAGATTTAGGATATACCGTATTTATTGCGGTCGTCAATAGAACTCAATTATTTTTACCAAAAATATACATAAAGTAATATATTTAAATATCCTATCCTATGTATGTTTCATCGAAATTTCCTTTTTAAGGCTCATTATAAAATGTGATTTGTGGCCTGTTGTCATGTATGAAAAGAATCAAGCTATAGATACTTCGGTATAGAAGAAAATATGGCTATATTACCGGAAAAAAAGTTAAATGAATGTGGTAGTAAGTGTTTATTATACTGAAGAGAAAATATGATGATGCTGATAAATATATCCTGAAATTAAATTACTGCTGCGAGTGGAAATAATGTATAAATTGATATAACTTTCAATAGCAAAATATAATAGAAAAGTAAGATGGCCAAAATCATATAAAAGCATTATGTATCGTTATTTTCATTGACTTGTTCATTTGAAGAAACAGGACAAAAGGGCAGCTCGAAAGAAAAAGAGGAAGTCGAGAAAGGGATCATCGAAATCTCTCAAGATCGCTGCCATCATGTCGAAGAAGGAGGCTCAGTTGATGGTATCCATTCAGGCGAAACAAAGCTTCAGAAGCAAGACACCAAACTGTCCTGGACGTTCATTAGAAGTCTGGTGTAGAAAGAATAAATCAGACGTTTGGTATTGTTCTGCAGACCTGTTAAGGTATTACTCCACTAATGATATCATGTGAATAATTCAATCATGGACCCTGAGTTTGTAGAGAAAGGCATATGTACGAAAGAAATGTAGCATTTATTGTTAATAAAATATAAATAAATCGATTCATAAGACACTTGTAGTTGTTGATGATCACAAGTTAGCACAACCATATACTGAATGACATTTCACTGTTTCAATACAAACCTATTGGATACAAGCCTACCTCGTTCACGATAATCCGTCAACCGGGCAAGGGGTGGGGGAAGAGGAAGCCTACAGTTGTTTTCTAAGTGTCTTGAAGAAAGAGACCGTCAGTCATCAACTGAAAGAAAAGGTGCTTTGTTCCCACATAATGGCTTGAACAGAGACCGTCTGGTCAGCATATTAAATAAAATGTGCCGTGTTGTATACATTTGTTACTGAATACATGTCTACGGTTTATGTTCACATGAATACGTGGAGCTTAAAACAAGAGATCTATATTTCTTCACTCACTGTCTACCAAAAACGAAAATGGTAGATAGTCTTCAACTAACTAAAATGTGCAGAATTCTCACATCGTTGCTTGAATGTAAATACTGGTCTGTTTTTATTGCAGATTAACTGTAATTAGACATTTAAACCGCAAAATAAAATTGATTGTAAAAGTTTATCTGGAAATTTATCAAATCACGTTAACAATGTCTCAAAAAAAGGGGATTCAGCTTTGTATTCCATTTGGTATAATGTTTCTTTCGCAACATACTGCAGTTCATTACTGGGGATTATTGAGGCTTTTTATTTTTATTTTTAGTGGAATAACCTTCGTTTTTTAATGATATTGAACCAAACAATACACAAACAATAGAAGAAATACCTAAGTATACATATTTCTACGTGTCCATGATGCTTTGGTTTGTGATCTACAACGTTATGTTATTAAAGTGATAATCACGAACATAGACATTAAATTAGAGTTGGTACTGCGTGAAGTCTCAGGATCCATCTGGAAACATGAATATTAACAGGATATGGTCAGATACAAGGTAAACAGCATATGATCAAATACAAGGTAAAAGGATATGGTCAAATACAAGGTAAACAGGATATGGTCAAATACAAGGTAAACAGAATATGGTCAAATACAAGGTAAACAGGATATGGTCACATACAAGGTAAACAGGATATGGTCAAATACAAGGAAAACAAGTTTGCATAGTCTTAAATAATCTTTTTCTTAAAAAGAAAAATTAAAAAGAAGAACTGGCAGAAGACAAATGGAAACGATCACCAAGTACTGTAATAACAGCTTGTTTTCTAATATAAAGGGGATTTTAAAAAAAAAAATTTGATTAAAGACGGCGAAATTATTACATTTGTTAATTGTAATGATGTGATCTAATCATAGCTGATTGATTATCTAGTTACACAGGCCGAATGTCAGGCAAGCCAAATTGTCCGTGTTCTATTACATACCCCGTCCTTCCAGTTGCCCGTGATTACATTGGTGAGTGGTCTGTTGGAAATAGCTTGGTAATTCATGAATAGTAATTCTAAGAAAATGACAGTAACTTGGAGAAATGGATGGACAGTAGGATTATAACGTTTTTGTTGAATTAGAAAGCATTAAAACTAACTAACGTTGTTGGGGATTTCCCGAAGTTGTGTTGAATTTATTGAACAGCCGATGTAGCTTAAAGGCTTTGTAACCATGATCAAGATAGTTGACAACAATGGAAACAACTACAGGCAAGACCTTATCTTTCATTTATCGGACATGATACTCATACAGTGTGTATAGGTGACAAATGTGCATTGCGGAGTTCTATCTCGAGGAAAGACGATTCATGATAACACAGACATTGTGTCATTCTTTTATCCCAGATTTACACTATTGTCGCCGATATGAGTAATCTGTAAAATAAAGAACCCGTGATAATATTTCGTGCCATCCACTGACAATGCTGACTCACGCCCATTGAAGAAATATTGTCAAGAATAAAAAAGACAATTTGACTATTGTCATATCGGTTCAGAAACTATAAGTACAGTAAAATATTAGCTGTAACGTTCAAAAAAATCTTTTGATAAATTTATCTTGCAACATTCCGTACATATATACTTGGTCACCCTGTCTGGAATGTAAAACAATTCGAAGAACGGGCGTACATCCTTATTCCAGCAGAAACAAAAGATGCAACAAAGCACCATACATGCACGTCTAGCCAGCATATATCACATTGGAAGTCACCAATGTCCACAGGAAGACAGATGGACGGACGGTAGACAGATAAGTAGATGCATACATACATACATACATACATACATACATACATACATACATACATACATACATACATACATACATACATACATACATACATAGCTGGATAAGACGGGGGTATACAGGTAGAAAATTAAGTAGGTAAAAACATTGATAAATATGAAGGTATATGGATGGTATGTTGGTAAAGTACCGGGTAAAGTAGATGTGTGCGTTTTGACTCACCTCGTACACCCACTACAGCTATTTAAAGTATTCGAGCAAGCATTTTGTAGACACACAAGTCCATCGTTTGTAATGCACAGTCCGGGGCAAACATATTCAAGTGTTTTACCCTTAAAATATATGAAAATGTAAGTTTGGATATGTTCGCTAGGTCTTTGTATTAATAGTATTTGATTATGTGAAACAAGGTGGTTGTAGGTCTTAGAAGAGTGATTGTATTTTGCTTAAATACCACCCAAAATAGCGCACTGTTGAATAGTGATGTGATCTTTTATGCAGGTCTCTGACGCTTGATGTATAATCCAATCTTTTTCTATTGAAATAGCGGCGAGTAAAACCGTTAAATAGGAAATTGATTTGTACATCAACAGCCTAGCAGTGAAAAAAAATTCTGCCTTGAAATCACATCTCAATTCATTTATTTAGCCGAGTAATTGTCCCATTGAAAATTAATGAATGAAAACGTTAATGACGTGAAACAAGATAGTGAAGTAATATTATATAATTTGTTTAAAGAGAACTAAAACTGAAAGTTATAATTCGCCCTAGCGTCCCTACTCTTTTCTCAGATAATGAAGATTTTCTGAATGAATCGAGTTGTACGGTAATTTTTCTTTTAAAGATTCGTTTTCTTTGTTTACAGTTAAATGCCAATGATATATTTTACAGTAATGAGATTTCTTTTCAAGGTAGGCCGGAAAAAATCCCCCCCCCCCCACATGCATGAAAATAAACTCAAATGTTGAATAGATTATAAGTAATTTAAATCCCAAATCTCAACCAGAAACCCTATCAACATGTTTTAAAACGGCGAACAAGCTGGTTTACTTAATGCAGTGTTTTTCATTGTGTTATAAACTGTATAATAATACAATTCACTCGTGTATTATGTATGTAAAATTACAGAGTGTTTCAAGTTTATACTGGTAAACCGTAATAATATCGTTCACCATTTATGACAACCAACAGCATAGCAATTAATTGCCTCCCTCGTCATTTAATCGATCAGGAAAAGGTAGGCTAAAGTTTTATTGCACAGCAATCATTCCGCTGTAACTTCTTTAATTTGAAAGAGTAACAGTTAAGTGCCGGTTTCTTATTGCAGGTAATAAAATTTAATTTTACTACCTATGACACACGCACGTAATAGACAGCTTGATACTGAGATTAAAACAAAGGGGGATTCGAAGAGAGAGAGAGAGAGAGAGAGAGAGAGAGAGAGAGAGAGAGAGAGAGAGAGAGAGAGAGAGGGTAGGTAGGGGATGGTCTTTAAGTCAAGAAGGATAAAAATATGATAGTTTCCTTACAAGTCTCAAAAACATGATATTGACTTTAAAACGCCGCATGAGACTCACCAAAAGATTTAAATGTGGTTTTGCTCTAGGGCTATTGATAGATTCTTCGTCTCCATAGAGGTCAGAAGTCAAAGTACTTCAGAGCCAGGTAAATAGGCGCTGTATTGGGTAGGATATCCAGTTATCGCTAGATAACATTATAAAAAGCAGTGGTTTCTTTAATTTCCATTTAGTCTGAAAAAAAAGTATGGGGGCGACTTAATAATAATGATTGCTACAGCATTAGTAGATTCTACTAGTATTTTACAGAACTGAAATTTTCCAATAATATTTATAAAGTCAGTAGATTCCTATTATAACTCAGTTGTTCACTTTCATTCAAAATCCTCTAACGTGAGCATAGTTCGAATACCACAAAAGTTGGTCTAATGTGCATACGTAATTGCATTATACATTTTGGGAAAGTTTTCGTGAAGTAACTAAATTTTTTCATTCATTGTTACTATATCTAAACTGTCAAAAGTGCTCCCTACACACGTGGGATGAATTCTGACGCGGCCGTATTTTATTTCATACAGGTACAGACGCATACAGTTATTTACTAACTGTCACCTGGAACTAACCTGTATTGAAGACAAGTTACCTATGCAATTAAATGGTCGTGCATTACGGAGAGCACGCTGGTTGTGTCAAAAGCAAATATAGTCTAGGCAGACAGACATTTTTAATTTGCCAAAATGTCTTCTTCTCATTCATTAGCAATATTTATTATATTCGCATTCTTTGATTTGTAGATACATATCATAAAATGTGCATTTCACTATATGAACTTTTAACTTAAATCAAGTTTTGTTATTCCCTTTCTATTTTGAAATAGCTGCTCTTACAAATACAGGAATCACGTGCATTACGTGATCTCCTACCCTACTGACCAAGGCACTCAGTCACGTACCTGCTGATAAGGGGTCAGTTGACTTGATCAACGAAGAATGGACAGTAGACTGAGTTTTGTTTTATAAAATCACCAATGACCTTGCTGTTATTCCCAAAGAAAACTGCCTAACTCCATTAAAGAATATGTATGGATGTAAAGCATTCTATGGCACATCAGCACAATAGAATCTGTATTAGTATTTTTTGCCCTTTTTACTAAATATATCATTATATAGCTCGACACCAATACAACACTGTATGTCATCTATAACTTTCTATGCAGTGTCAACTAAAGGTGAAGTTCGAAAAATGTAAAATTCAAGAAATGCACAAAAATATTAAGAAGATAAATCCTCCAACAATGTAAATATGAAGGACAAGAATATAAAATATAAAAGATAAATATGTTAAAATTCTGCCAAAGGTATAAACAATAAAAGATAAGGTAAAATATGTAAAATTCTTAAAACATTTCGTCCATTAAAGAGACAATCCCACAATACCAGTCTTGTCTAAAGCAATTCCACAATTACCAATCTTGTCAATAGAATTGCAAGATGTGGGTTAATTCAACCTGGCAGTTAGCCACATCCATTATACATAATCATAATTCCATTCATACTTTATTTATTTATTTGTTTATTTTGTTACCATATATCCAACCATTTCTATCACTATTAGGGGAGTGGGGGTGGGGGATCAGGGTGGGGTGGGGTGTGGGGTGGGGTGGATAACATAAGCACCAAAAAAACAAAAAAAACAAAACAAAACAAAAAAAAAAATAACCCACCAAAACGTTTCCTGGATTACGTTTTCTTTACGGTACGACGGTTGAAATTATGCCCTGGAAAGGCTTAAAATGCAGGAGCTTCCAGGGGCTTCGACACCTGGGCTCCGACCAGGGGTTCCATCCCACAGACCCCTGGCCTACTTGTTTAGCCCCCCTCCCCCCCCCCGATATTTTTGGATACCCTCTGCTTTTATTATCTATGATAACTTCACTTTGATTTAAAAAAATCTTTTCTTCACACATTTATTTGAATCTTTTTTCGACTAATATAACTGCCTAGACGTGCAGCTACTTAAAGTCCTCTGAAATGAGTTACGTATTATTGGGAGACGGACAGAACTGTCTGTTAAGAAAAGCGGACATGAGCTTCGTAGAGAACGCAAATTGCTAAGCAAAAGAATAGTTAACAAAGAAAAGAACTTTTTAAATAAGTGACGGAAAAATCCTTTTCTTTTTGCCTAGTTATATATGTCAACACCAAATACTATGAGAATTTGGAACGTTTTCTAAAACAAACGGATTCTGATAAAACATGAAAAGAAGCAACAGCTAATCATATAAATCAAATGGATTATACCACAAAAATGCATCATGCATCTAGCTTTCGTTGGTGTTCTTATAAATAAATAAAAAAATTGAATGAAGAAAGTGAACTCATTCAACCTTGAGATGCAGTGCTTAAACCAAACATTATTAAACAGTTGTATTAATATAATACGAACAATAACATTTATATTTTATTCATATTTCTATATTGTCAGAATGTTTGCCGCTAAACCTTAAGCCAATAGATCTATAACATTGGAGGTCTATAACAACATCCCGGATTTCAATGAGCATATCTTCACCATCATTAGCCCAGCTTCTAATCGTATACAATGGTCAATTTATTTATGATTTATAACATCCAAAGATCGGTCTAATATACTGATTTAATAAGAACAAAGATAAATTGCGGTCCTATCACAATGCAACACGCTGTAATGTAAGAAAGCTCAGCGTCAAAGACGTATGTATACTTAAATGTCATGCAAAGCTGACGGATGCGGCAAGATTGAAGGCCAGAAAACGAGTACCATATTTACTGATGTGTGTATAACCATGAATCAATGTAAATTTGTTATTTAAAAGGTTTAAAGTCTTGGTTTCATGTTATTTTGTCATAGAAGATAACAAATAACAGAAATGTTCAAAAATTAGCAATTTTCTCTTAAAAGAAATAGAATCTTAAATACCGAACTTAAACAGAAAGACTTTTTATTTCATTAGAAAAAGGTGGGAAAGTTTGATTTGAAGGAAACGTTTACACGGTGTTGTCCTGACCGATGTCATGAGCATCTATCATAAACATGGGCACAAAATCTAAACTTAAAGTTTGGCGTTACAGCTAGATCTGACAATAGATTCCAACTCTGCAACCTTAATAAATTCTCCGACAACAAATCACGAGGGAAACAAAAAGAAGTATAAAACAGCTAAACGTTGTGTTAAGACTGATGACTGGCTGTGGACATTGAGTTGTGTGTGTGTTTAATTGGTACTTTTTAGATTTTAGGGATAATTTGCCTTTGTGTTATGAAACATCGGATGTAATTCGCCGCCATTGAGAACTATATTCGGAACTACTTTTGTTCACATGGCACAATATGGCGGCAGAAGGAGACAAAGCCATAATAAGAACATTGTCGGCCTTTTCTTTCGCAACATATGTGATACGCTCCGCCGGAGGTGAATCACCAAACCCATAAAATTTAGGTGTATTCCTACAATTAAATCTGAAGTTATTTCTCGACTTGAGCAATGTTTCGATTGCTAACAAACGGTGTTCGGGAAACGGTGTATGGTTATTTCTCTTACATGGCCGTTCAATAAGTTATGCAAAAAAGGACTTTGCGACGAGAACTATATTTCTTATTTTAATAATCTATGTGGAATTGACACGTGCCAGTCTGATATTTAAAACAGGCCACGGCACAAAAATGCATGCATAAAATCACATGGAACCCGGTGGATTATGTAAGAATGATTATTGACCTGTGCAATAGTCACATCTGAATATCAGTGTTCGGTATGTATTTACCAAACCCAACTGTTCTATATCATGTCAGTGTTCGGTATTTATCTACCAAACCCAACTGTCCAATATCATGGATGTCAGTGTTCTGTATGTATCTACCAAACCCAACTGTCCAATTTCATGGATGTCAGTGTTCGGTATGTATCTACCAAACCCAACTATCGTATATCATGGATGTCAGTGTTCGGTATGTATCTACCAAACCCAACTGTCCAATATCATGGATGACAGTGTTCGGTAATTATCTACCAAACCCAACTGTTTTATATAATGGATGTCAGTGTTCGGTAATTATCTACCAAACCCAACTATCCTATATCATGGAGGACAGTGTTCGGTATGTATCTACCAAACCCAACTATCCGATATCATGGATGACAGTGTTCGGTAATTATTTACCAAACCCAACTGTTCTATATCATGGATGACAGTGTTCGGTATGTATCTACTAAACCCAACTATCCTATATCATGGATGACAGTGTTCGGTATGTATCTACCAAACCCAACTGTTCTATATCATGGATGTCAGTGTTCGGTATGTATCTACCAAACCCAACTGTTCTATATCATGTCAGTGTTCGGTATTTATTTATCTACCAAACCCAACTGTCCAATATCATGGATGTCAGTATTCGGTATGTATCTACCAAACGCAACTGTTGTATATCATAGATGACAGTATTTTGTATGTATCTACCAAACCCAACTTTTCTATGTCATGGATGACAGTGTTCGGTATGTATCTACCAAACGCAACTGTTCTATATAATGGATGTCAGTGTTCGGTATTTATCTACGAAACCCAACTGTTCTATATCATGGATGCGGGCAGCATATATTTAGTTTCTGTGTCCCCTCTTTGATCTACATATATTCATTGTGCATCGAAATGCGAGAGTACATAGGTCACATGAAAACTTACGAGAACAACCGCTCTTGTCTACAGACACAATAATTACACGAATATAACAATACACGTAAGAAAATCAATGCAAATCACTTTGGGCTAGTATCAGAATGTATGGAGGTAAAACTGGAGCGTGTATAGGCTGAGAATATTAATAAGTAAGAGTTTGTATAAAGACTTGGTATATTAGACTTCTCAAAAATCAATCTAGGAGCGCTCAGTGTGTCCATTGAATGGAGAATACAAATCTCTCAGACACGCCAAGAAAGTAAATATTTACTCAGGCATCGATTGAAATAACTAAAAACTTGACTTCAGACAAGCTTGAATCTTAACCTGAGGTTTGTAAACATACTGAAATGAGTTTGAGAACTTAAATCAAGTCTGGCATAATAGTTTTTTTTTACCTGAATATGTTCTAATCTATTGTAGTTTATTCAATCAAGTATACTGTGTAGCGGTCGAGGTATCCATAATTGTAACAGACGGGCAAAATTTCTGCGTCCGGTAGGTGAACACATTTGGTTTACTTGGGTCTTATCCTTATCTTGTCCCCAAATCCTGCAATAATGTTATCACATAATTTCTTAAAAGTAACCTTTTAAATCTTGGCAATAAATGTTAACATGTTATTTGCAATAAATGTTTAGTCTAAAATTAGCAGTCTTGAAGGATTTTATTCACCATCAAGTCAAAGGCCTAAAAGGGGGGGGGGGGGGAGAAAAAAAAAACACAGCAAAAAAAACAACAAAAAAACAACAAGAAACAAACAAAACAAAACAAAAAAACAATCACCTATTTGAATGAGTCAACTATTGGTTTCTGATGTATTGAATGTCACTGATGACGTAATAGTAAAATTAATAATATGAGCCCACTTACTAACCAGCCTAATTGGTCCAGATATTTCACGTGTAGTGATATGTGCGCCCGAATCCGCGAAAGACGGGTTTGATTTCCAATGGCGACAGTCATACTTTGTACATGTCTCCCTTCCCGTTGCACTTTATCCGTCCATCTGATTTTTTATTCGTCTCTTGTACAAGTAAAAATCCTTACATGTGCTTTATTTACAGAAAAAATGAAGAGTGTAACAGTTTGTAAACATTTGCTCGATAATTCTTTGTTGTCGATTCAAGTACATGTATTAAAGTTGATTTAAGGTGCCCTATTCATATGGGTCGCAGGTACGAGCAATTGTGATACAGTACAATCTTCATATGGGTCGGAGTTTTGAGACAAAAAGTTTAACGGATGACAGTGATGATAACGTACACCACAAATCGAACAATAAGCAGAAGAAATTATGTGGAGCAAATACGAAATGGAGAAATAAATGCAAACCAAAATTCAATGGGGGGAGGGGGCATTCTTTTAAAAAAAAAAGTACGCAATCAGTGGGAACAATTACAAACCGGGAAAAGCATTTATTCTGCCTATGTATGTATGTATGTATGTATGTATGTATGTATGTATGTATGTATGTATGTATGTATGTATGTATGTATGTATGTATGTATGTATGTATGTATGTATGTATGTACAGAGTTTAATGGAAATTCAGCACAATACTGGCTATATAGTGCCTATTAAAAGTTAAGTTCTGACAATTTTAAGATAAATGCACACAAACCCCTCCCCAAAACATAGGTCTTTGGAGGCTATGACAACTGAACCTAACTTAACTATGCACTGTGCATACGAACTAATTTTGGAGACAATAGTATGCAAATGTTACGGATTATTAAGTTAGCTAATATTGTTAAGTTAGTGTTAATTAGTACTTCTATGGTCTTGCTTTGGCACTGTAGATATTATCTTTTTGTGGTTTTGTCATGCCTGTGAAATATATTAAACATTTGCCAAATTATATATACTGATATAATAAGTACTAGTTAAGCGAAGTAATCATGGGTCGGCACACACATAAAGAAGCCATATTCTTACCAGAGAGAGAGAGAGAGAGAGAGAGAGAGAGAGAGAGAGAGAAGGGGGGGGGGGAGTGGGATGGTAAAGGCGTGGGGAATATAGAGATATATAGTTTCTTAATGTTTCGATTAGAGCGAATCTTTCTTCAAGAAGTTTCCAAAAAAAAAAAAAGATACATGTATAAAAGAAAATAAACATTAATTAAAAAGGATAATGTAGACTGAAAAGTCGTTAGTACAGCGACTCTATAGATATTTTCATTGTTACAATAAATAGTATAGCGACTATACAGATATTTTCATTGTTACAATATATAGTACAGCGATTCTACAGATATTTTCATTGTTACAATAAATAGTAAAGCGACTATACAGATATTTTCATTGTTACAATAAATAGTACAGCGACTCTCCAGATATTTTCATTGTTACAATAAATGGCACAGAGACTATACAGATATTTTGATTGTTACAATAAATAGTACAGCGACTATACAGATATTTTCATTGTTACAATAAATAGTACAGCGACTATACAGATATTTTCATTGTTACAATAAATAGTACAGCGACTATACACATAGTTTCATTGTTACAATAAATAGTACAGCGACTATACACATATTTTCATTGTTACAATAAATCCAGGTTATGATTTTTTTTTTTTTTAAACTTCTTATAGTCGACCTTAGACGTAAAAAGGAAATCAAGTGACTTTATGGACAAGAATTACTATATCTTTTTTAATTAAGGTTTGCATTTACCAAAGTCTAGCTCTTCTTTTGACATCAAACATCCGTACACTCAATAGCCTTCCTTTCTTGCTTATTTAAACTCTGCTGTCCGCATACATAGGAACCTTCAAAACTGTCGGTCATTTTAACTTTGCAGTGCTTGTAATTAAATTCGAAACACCCGTTGAGTCGCTTATTAGGACGAGAAACACACACAGACAGACACATATACAAAAATAAGCAAAGTAAAGAACAATGTTGTAAATGCCACAAAACGCAATTGCAAAGTTAATGAGAGAACAAGGATTTAGACATGCAAGATCCTCACTGTGATATTTCTTACTGCAAATGAGAAAGAAAGGTAGAGATTGACAGGAAGAAAGACAGAAGGACAGATGAAAATGGCCTCATACATTTTTGAATACCAGTGTGCAATAGTTCGATTTGTGCAAATTCCTGACAACCTATATGTAATAATATTTCTCTTTACGCAATTCAAACAAATATGTTTTTCTTTCTAAACATGCACTAACTTAATTTTGTAATGGACAATAATGTAAGTCATTTACAATTGTACCCTACAAGCACAAAGTCTGACATTCTTTGGCATGCTTTTACTACAAATTGCTGTACCCCGCCAGAACAAATACTGCACAGTATAGTCGATGTAGAGATAGGACTGGTTCAAATTATTTGTATATTTCCAAGGTAAACACCATCTCTGCCTGCAGAAGAGCATGTAACCCCGGGGTCAGCCTCGTTTGGAGTTGTCATCTCGCGCGTTGAAATTATGCGGAAAAAAGATAAATAGTAAATTATGACAGTATCAGAGATGCTGGCTCAAGGATTTACAATTTATATATTTGCCTTTTTTGTTGTTGTTGTAAATCTCTTGAAAAATATAGTAAAAACAGGAGCAGGCGTTTCTGGAGGAAAGCAGTAGAAATCAACTTATGGAGGCAGCGGCTTTTCGAGAGAACTGAGAACGCCACCTGCGGAGCAGTTTCATATATCTCATCCAGCCCTTTGCAAAATAAATCTACCATTGTTAACATTGATATTTTATTTAATTTGTGTAGCCTAAATTAAAATATTCGCAAACTATGTTTACAGGCAGTGCAAACATAGGGAATGAAATTTGTAATATAAATACACTGACACCACAAACATACCAGTGATGTCTATCAATGTCTTTTCTTTTACACATAATTTGTTGTGAAAGTGTATTTTCGCAAAGTATCAATAGTCCGATCTTAAGGTTTCTTTTTGAAAAATCTCGTCTTAATATCACTAGAACACTGGCGGAAAAAAAGGGGAAAGGTAAATTCTCTTATAAAGGGAGTACCTGAAAAGGAACCGGACCCTTTGACCTTAGGGTGTATTTTATCAAATTATCAATAAGCCTACTTCAGAACACTAAGATCAAAGCAAAAAGAAATTTTAAGTATACAATTAAAATTCCAGCAATATGAAACGCAATATGAAAAGTATTCAGTTTTTTTCTTCTCAAACATATATTTAAGTTTATTTCAGATCAATCTCTAAAGACCGAGAAATGTGAAGATGGCCACGAACGAGACAATTTACTCAAGCACCGGATAACCCACAAAAATAACTTAGCGAGATACACCTCGACATATTTCGTCGCTAAGCGAAACAAAGCAACTTTAAACTGTGCCCCCAAATTAGAACCAGCATCTTTGAAAATTGAAAATGACATAAAAAAGCAAAAACTTGGAAATAAACTAGAACCATGTTTTCAATTACGTCCGCGTGAAAAACAATTTCAATCTCTTTTACAACTACAAGCTCAAATTATCATTCTCAATCCATGTTTTCAATCACATCCGCGTTAAAACCATTTTCAATCCGTTTTACAACTTCAAGCTCAAACTAATAACCTCAACCCATGTTTTCAATCACGTCCGCGTATAAATCATTTTCAATCCGTTTTACAACTCCAAGCTCAAACTACCAAGACCCAAAACATGTTTTCAATCACGTCCGCGTGAAATTAATTTTCAATCCGTTTTAAAACATCAAGCTCAAACCAACAAAATGCAACCCATGGAAAACTAAAATACAACTATTAAAGAAAATAAAAAACAAAACAAAAAACAACCTTAGAGAGAGTGACAAAGTAAGAGAGAAACAAACACGCACATTTAAACATCTTATTATTTTTTCTTTATAAAAATAAAAATAAATGTATATTTTTTACTTACTTTTATATAGATAGAACAGAAACTATACAAGAATATGATCTAGATAGGGCCGTCTCTAACATAGAAATGGGTCAAAATATACACGACAACAAACACACAAATGTTACACTACACAAAGGGACAAATAGAAACTAAACCACAATGGCAGAGGTAACAACTGATTATACGACTCAAACAAGGGGAAAAGGCAAGGACCTCCACCATCAGGATAATGTGCCTGTTGGGGTGACAGTACGAGCCGAAGTTCTTATCAAAAAGGGAACAAAGAAACTCAAAGAATGCGACAGAATTAACAAAGATTAACCTTGTACAAAAATATAGTTTAAATTCAAATATTATTAATTTGACATACAATAACACACCAAAAAGGGAAGGACAGGGAATTACATAATAATAATATAAAAAAACATTTATTATTAGGAAACGCAAGGTGACATCTCTAAGTCTTAACCAGCTAAATGTGATGGGATGAGGCTAAGGGAGGCCAACAAACCCCATAATTTGTTCCGACCCGATATTTAATTTAATTTGTCTAATTATTGTCAACATTTAATCATTGCAGGTGATATAACATAGCACGTGTGTTTAAGATCAGAGGATCACGGGACCGTCAGAAAGTTATGTACGTTCGCTTACTCGTGCACAAGACCACACTTTAGACTTTCCAGAGAAACGTACCTATGACTGAATTTGCACACATGCATTGAAGTAGAGTTTGTACAAAGCAAATGGAAAGTTACAGTGGGAGCAATCACAAAACCTAAATATCGACCAAATTACCACAAGCGAATGAACTGTTCTCTCTCCCCAGTTTGCAGCGGAGGCATCTTGATTTGGTCATGTAAGTTCGTCCGTCCGTCCGTACGTTCCTGATAGGCTTCGCAAAAGCCACTTGGGGGAGGCAATGAAATTTTTCTACCATATTTGTGTTCATATGTAGATGACCTGATTAGATCTTCAGACCATAAAGAATTATTTGTAAAACAATGCATTTGTGAACTTTTCGGACATAGACTTTTTGGTCTGCAGTGGGGCAGTGGGGGCATATGTGTTTAATTAGCACAAGATAGCCGTGATAAACTTCTACAGAGTTTGAGGGAAATGCATCCCAAAATGAACTCTACGCAATATTTCGAACGTTTTGAACCAATTTCGCCTATTTATTAAGCACACAAGTCCATAAAGCCAAGTGAGCTCACGGCATTGTCCTTCGTTCATCGCGCGTCGTGCGTTGTCCGACTACAATTGCCATTTTCAACTTTTAAAAACTGACCGTAGCAATATCAACCATATCTGACAGAGAGCTCTCTGACTTGAAGGCCTTTGAATTTGTACAAAAAATGCCAATCATCCACTTAATATTACAGCCGTTATTAAAAATAGAAAAACCTTTAAATGACCTCTTCTCAAAAAGCGATCAACATTATTTGATCAAATCCGAAGTAAGCTTACTGCAATAAAGGTATTTCAAATTTGTACAAATTGATGCAGACACATCATCAATATGGCCTCCTTTACTAAAATTGCACAAATATTGCCAATCTGCCATCCAGTATAGCCTCAGTTACTAATAACGGAAAACTGTTAATTATTTCTCAAAAACTGTCTATTTTACCAAAATTTAACAAAAAGCATCCTGGCATAAAATTTGATCACATTTGTATAAATGAGGCTGATCTGTCATCCAATATGGCCTTCGTGACAAAATGTAGAAAAAACTAAACTTTAAATGACTTATGGTCAAAAACAGCTGATAGATGAATTCAAATCATTGCAAAAACATTTATATGAAATTACAGATGAAAATCAATTGAGAAAAGCTTCAACACCTGGAGTTGGAAGTATTGTAGAAGAAAGTTTAGCTAAAATAGACCAAAGGGAAAGATAACAGAAGAATCAGAAAAGTTGATTTCAAACGAATTAAAGTTCCAAAAAAACAAAAAAGGAAAACTAGACTGCCTAATTGAGGAGCTAGTTAAAACAGAAGAACGTTTGATTACGCTAACTGTCAAAGGGAATGAAGTCTAAGAAAACCTTGAAGAAACTGAGGAGGACCTATCACAATTTGAGGAAGACTTTAAAGATAATGTAGATACAGAGAAAAAAAGAACTGGTATTACTCTGTTCACATATCAATAGTCAATGTTCTCACCTTGATAGGTCTATGCTATGTCATTTCTAATTTAGAATCAAAGCCAAAACATGAAACAAAGCACAAAATGACTCTAAAGAATCATAAATCAAAAGAAGTACATACAAATCTTTCCTACATTCTAGGAATATTTTAAGTCGGTTGAAAGCAAAGTGTTTCGTGTCTTTCCAGTGCCATTTTGTCTTTGCAGTCTATGTTGTTATATTCACACCTTTACATGCCCTGACAAAAGCATACACTATATTGTAAGTTTGCCCTGCTAAGAATTTAGTTCTTTCACATTATTGATTGTGCATGATGCTACAATGATATCTGCCGAAACAATATTATTTTTGTCAACGTTAGTGTAAAATAGTAACAAAACCGTGTGCAATCTGTCAATTAAGATCATTTATCAAGCAAAATAGCTTCACCTTTCTGAAACTGTAAGTCATGAAATACTTAAATTATTGTGTTAAAAATACCCCTGAGTGAGTGTTTGTGGGGGGAGGGGGCATATACGGCACTAATGTATACTATGGTCCAGGGACTCGAAGGTATTTTGTTTAAAAAATATGACTGGCCCATCGTGTAGGGATGGAGGGATACTGGATTTTAAATTTAGATTTCTAATGCTCTCCTGTCTTAATTTCGCTAGTAATGATAAATGGAAAATGCTCATAGTGTAAAATGGAAATGTTGTAAATAAAATGCCCCAAGAACGTTTCCTAAACCATGCTTCAAAAAGTTGTAGTACTCTGTACGAGTGGTAAAATGAGTTCGTCCCGTGACCTTTTTTTCAAGTTTCACACTTTGACAATCTATGGGGAAAGAAACTTGTGTGTAACCGTCACCCTACAAACCAATGTCTTGCTTGCTTCTGTCATCGTGGTTGTAGCATAAATTTGTTTTGTTTCCTTGCCAGTCTGGAAACTGCTGATGACTGGTGCATATCACGATTTGGCCTGATTCGTTCTCCACACGTATCCAAAACTTCAGTCTGTAGCAAATCATCTTTTCCCAGTTTTGTCTTTTTCAGGCAGTAATTTCAGGAACATTGTTGGATTAGGCAAGCAGTTAAACCAAAGCAGTACCTCTCAGGAAACTGAAGACTGTATAAAGCGCTTCCAGAATTGTGAGGTCGGAAGACTGAACAATTACACTAATAAATTTATCAGAACACTGGTATGCAGCAACAAAGAAATATACTTTTCGTGGAGTTCTTTGTTGCTGCATACTACAAATTGAAAGGTCCGCGACCAATGCTTCATCTCTGACAATTATGATACCTTTCCACCTAATCCAGGAATTAAAGTACAGAAGATTGGTTTTGCAAAACAATAAAAGTCTGCACTCACGAAAATAAATTATTTCACGTCATTAGATAATAGAATACGGGCTGTGTAAATTGATGAAGTTGGAGCAATAAGAAATAGAAGAAAAAAACGCGTCATTCTATGTTTACTATACATATGCAAATCATACAAGCAGATTGCAATTGTGCTAAAAAAACAAACACAACAGAACAATGATGCACTTTTATCTTCAGCAGCACCCCTCCGTCTTCTGGAGAGAATGCTATGTTGGGAACTGTTTTCAAGCAAAAAGAACTAATTTGATGCGTCAGTCAATATGGTGAACGCTGTGATTACTCCGACATCTGCCACGAAATATGTTTCATGAGAGAATCTCGGTGAGCGGTGTATTTTTGAATTTTATGGTTGACTGTATTACATGCTGACAATACTAATAATACATATATATTTAATTATACTACTGATATATATATATATATATATATATATATATATATATATATATGGCAGAAAAAACTATTAGAGCTAAGCGAAGATTCACTTAAACATGGTTACAGGAATTGAAATGTTAATAAATGAATATGACCGCACAGACCTGCACAAGCTCAAGTCGTGCCTTGTCTTCTCAGACATTAATTTATGTTTTTGAGAGGGTGTACAAAGTAAACAAAGGGTAATATTTTAGACAGCAATAAAAAGGTAAGAAGTTTCAAACCACAATGCTAGCGAAAAACGAACAGCTGAGGTCTTGCACTATGGTTTTCTTATCTTTATTTGTGCAGCTTTGACCTTTTGTTCAACTCTTATCGCAAGATCCATTAAACAGAGACATAATCGCAGTTGGATCTTGTATGAGATTAAACTGCACAAATACACCTATCGATTTCCACTGTATCGTGAATGATATCTTTCAACCTTTCTCAGTTATAAATTGCAAATGTATTCCCACGTATAAATCGAATTGAAGATCAAAATTGAATTTTTAAGCTATCAGCGACAAATCCCAGAGCATGATGGTTAAAACATATTAGTGTCAAACTTATACGTCAATTCAAGTCAAGTTACCGTTAGTACTCGCTTATAAGTCGAGTCCAACTGCAAACAGCGTATACCCTGATCTGCCATTGCATAATGTGCTGGCAGATTAGGGTCTGTAATGTTTGTTCTACTGATTACTCCTAATAAACTTAACAGACCTTTATATGCGGGCGCATTATGCGACGGCAGATCTGTGTCTATGCAGTTTGCAGTTGGATTCCACTTATAAGTGAGTACAGACAGTACTGTTTTCATGATCATATCCACCTTTAAACCCGTACAACTAATTAATATAAGTGTCTCACGATGTATCAAGCTGTCAGAGTGCACATGTATGTGATGCCAGTACGGTGCTATACTGAAGGCTGGAGGATGGATTGGCAACTTGCTGGATTGACACAGTCTTGCCTAAAGCATACGATGCCTTCGCTCTGTTGCGACATCAAACGAAGAGAGGGAGGAGTGAGACCGCCAAAAGACGGTTTTCGTGACATCATCCAGAGAAGAATAATTAAAAGAGATCCCAGATGCAACATTGGCACTGCTTTAAATTTACAAGTGTGATTGGGTATTGTCTTGTCCTGACACTAGGATGGTGGTGATTTAGAAAGAAAATTTGCGAGCGTTCTCGAAGTCTTCTCATAGAAATAATTAGAAACAAATGTTTTTGCACTCTCCATCTCTGTCTACTTAGCAGTTTTTCAGGACATACTGCAGTATGACTATAATTGTTTGTTCCTTGATTAGAAAAAATCCATTTGTCGTTGCGCACCAACCATTGGCAGGAGGAGAAATCAAGTCAAGCTGTTTAGTCCTCATTATACATCTTTGAGAGAAAAACTTTAACATGCCTTTCTAATTATCTTGTCTACACATGAGATAATTATATAATTATCTATTAAAGATAGGCTCACATAATACCATGCTAATGATACACTTGTTTGAATCTCACTATGTTGCATAAATGTGAATTCCTTTGGGAAAATAAAACTTTTTCTAGGAAAATTACATTAGTATCTATATTTTCAAAATCTCCATAACATAAATCCATGCTGAAAGTGACTGGATGTCTACTGTGCAAACACATAGGTGCAATTACATTGGATTATCTTCATTCGTCTGATATATTGCATGTAAAAGAAAAAAGCAATCGAGAGAAGTTGTGATGAATGAGAAAAACAAACTTGTCAGAAAGTAAATGGTGATAAAGGCAGATATTACAGTTACAAGAAGTCTATGTAAATTTACTGCAAACAAGATTAATATAGGCAGAGCGTTTAAACAATTCAATTTATTAGTAGATGAATGTTAGATGTACAGCAAGAGAATTACATTAAATCCTTCCTGCTTCAGTTTATAGGTACCTTCACCAAGACCCATCACCTTATCGTTGGTAAACTTTTCATTATCTGGTCTTGCAAATCAAATTCACTAGAGGATCTGCCCATTATATACTGATAATAAACCCCAAAGAGTGTACAATAAACAATCCGTTCTTGAATACCAAATCAACATTTGGGGTAAATTCTTGAGAGTCGTCTGGAGCTATCCTTTGTTAACTGAAACATACATAAATTACAGTTATACTCGCTTATAAGCCAATTCCAACCGCAAACAACATAGATTCTGATCTGCCGTCGCATAATGCGCCGGCAGATCAGGGTATATGTTGTTTATTCTACTGATTACTCCTAAAAAAAACTGCAGAGACCCAGATCAGCTGGCGCATTATGCGCTTGCAGATCTTTGTCTCTGCAGTTTGCAGTTGGACTCGACTTGTAAGCGAGCAAGGACGGTAGTTCACTTGTTTGTTTTTATTTGCTGCCTAATGGACATTTTTCTTCCATGTCGAAAATAAATAACCTAAGATAATCAAAATGTGTCTTTTATTTGGAGAAATAAAGGTACTTTCTTGTTTTTATGGTGTAATATACTGCTATCATTGAGCACGTCATCTCTTCATGAATACAAATAGAAGAGGCTTATGTACATGCAAACCCCAGAAAGACAATTGGAATTTGTTGAAAAGATTCCATAAGGCCTGAGAAGTACAAAACATTCTTTTCACATCCTCTTTATGATGAACACAGCAGGAAAATAATTACACGAACAAGTTTAGATATGATGTAATCTCATTTGCTTGGTAACTATTCTTCCATTGAGGAAACTGTCTAACTCTTTGCAGGGAGTATAGCTTGATCAACATTACCTGTCGGTTTGACCTTTCATTATAATGGTTACTAGCACTGAGTCCATCTGAGGAACTATCGTGGCTCAGCAGTTAAGGCACTGGACTCGCGACCAAAAGGATGTGGGTTTCGATTCCCGCTATCAGATTGGTCCAGATTGGCTATTATTGTGTGTCCTTGGGCAAGACATTTTACTCGTCTTGCCTTGGCACGAGATAATCACCATGTGTTGCTTGATGTAAGACATAGAAAACAAAACAAAACAATTTGAGAAACAGGCGTAGCAGTGTTCATGTATTGTGTGTGTTTTATACGAACAAGGTAATCTCACCATATACAAATTTTCTGAAGATGAAAGTTACAGGTTGAATCATATTGTCTGCATCTTGTTGCAGTAGATCAGTTGGATGAGTGCCTGACTCTCAATCTAAGGGTCTTTGGTTCGATACACACTGAGGGATGACCTGGTCGGCTGCCTCGGTTTGTCTTTGGGAAAGGGATTTAGTTTCCATTTTCTCGGCTTGATATATCCAATAATGTGTTGATCGTGCTGTTAAAAACCAACAATCCAACCAGCCAAAGATCTTGGTACTCAAGACAAATATAATAATAATAATAATAATAATAATAATAATAATAATAATAATAATAATTATCATTATCATTATTATTATTATTGTTATTATTATTATTATTATTATTATTATTATTATTATTATTATTATTATTATAGATAATGGACCAAGACCTATTATATTTTTAAAATTGAGTTTGAAGAACACTATTTGCAAAGTTTAGTGAAACAGTGAACACTGTCCTAAGGTTATGAAAGATACAGACAGCATAGATTTTTTCCGTGTCGGTTAATAACAATAATCAGCATCATCATTATCATTAATTTACCTTTTAAGCGAAAAGTTTATTGTACCCAAGTGTTATATTTTTAATGATATGCCATTGGTTTAATGTCCTTGTTCCTTATATCACTGTGAATAATTGTATTAACCCCTGACTACTTTCTCTTGTAACAATGCATACTTTCCTTTAAACCAGGGAGGCCTGTCTGCTAACAAAGTGTGTAAAGTAGCGAAACACACTCTGATTGATGCTGATATTTATCCTACGCAAATTAATTACAAAGTTATAAACCGGAGCTGTCAAAGATAAGTTAGATAGTTAGTAAAATTTAATATTTTGTGTTTGTTTTTCTTCTTTTACCAAGTTTTTCGTCAGTAGCACAATGTCTATCACATTTGTGGTCAGAGACTGTTAGTATTGGGTTGCAGTCCTCTCCTAAGTTGTATGCTTTAAAATCATAGATAAGGCCTTTTGTCACATTAAAATTTCCACGGATACCTCTGTCTGTTTTTGTTTGTATTTTGTTAAACTCATTGATTTCTTACTCATATATAAGGAATCCAATTGTTTCACGGAAGGATACTTGTTTGTTGGGACTTTAAAATTCGTGTTCTGTAGCAAGGACAAAACCAAGAAAATTGGTACCACATGAAAAAAGTGGAAATCACAGTACTGGTAGATCAATCATTATTAATAATTAAAAGAAAACAATTGTGTTTAAATACCTTATTTGGCATAATAGAAGTCTGAAGGTCTCAGACAAACCTTATGTTGTGTATAACCATTCATTATTGTACATTTCTTAATACACCTGATAGAGCTTTGTAACTTTCTATACACACTAAGTCAATTTACTACATGCAATCCTGAAAGTCTCATCAGGGGATGACCGGCTTACTTTTGTGTATTAGTATGGTAAACAGACTAACTCAAGGGAAGTAACAAAAAAGCGCCTAAATGACATGTAATAGGGTGAGACTTTATATTTCACCGCATTCATCGCAGATCAGGCAATTTTAACAATCTACACAGTTTTGTAAACTTCGATGTCTACCCTTTTATTATAAACATTGCTTGTAACAATTCAAAATAAAACAGCTGCGAAACACAGCATCGAACTTGGCATTATTTTTCGGATTATGATCCGAGGGCTGTCAGACCATCATTTGGTGCAAAATTTGACTAAAGCTCTTATATTTTCATGTCACACATATTTCAACTTCACTCAGCAAATCTAGTTATATTTCATTGCAAACTAGGAGTCTTACAGTTATTTTAAAAATGGGTATTGCAAGTTGTTCCCAATATAAGATATTTTCTATCCGAAAATTAATTTTAAATAAAAAACATCAATAAATGTAATTTTTTTAGAGTTTTAAGTAAAAGTTTAATTTTATTAAAACTTTTCTAAGATACAAATTATAACCACAGAAAATTAAAAACACGAAACTACAAAATTTTGGACAACAAAGATGATCAGTGAGTCACAGCTTAAAGCGTTTTGTACATTGGTAGTGAAGCATGATAGCTCAGAGTGATATTTGAGGTAAAATTAAATTTACATGTTAAAATATGTGCAGATGTACACACTAAGGAAAGACTGACAAGTGCTATGTTTTGAGTTTATTGTATCAGGTACTCAGCCACTTGTTAGGAAAGACAACAACACACTCAGACTATCCATAGTGATGGGACCAGCACCATCTTATATACACAAATGCAAAGCGTTTCAATATCAACAACCATAAAAGTGGCTATGTAAAATTAACACACAATTTCAGGGAGGTTTTACCTCTTTGAACTGTGGTGGTAATCTCTATGATGAACACTTCAGCAATATCTTTGAGGTACTAAATTCAAGTGTGGTGGTATGAATTATTCTTGGTGACTTAGCCTCGTAAATTGGATATTTCCTGATGAGACCTTGGTATCACCATAAGACTACTGCCCACTGATGTTAAATTCCATACAGCTCCGTAGTAACCCATCTATGTTCAATTTCTCGTAAGCCCCATAGTGTCACATCCATCGTAAACTTCCATAAACCCCAAAATGACCTATTAATGTTAAATTTGTTAAAAATCCCATAGCAACCCACCAATGTTCTATTTTCGTAACCATATAGTGTTCCATCCATATTAAATTTTCAAAAGCCTCATAGTGTCTCATCCATGTTAAATTCCCAGAAGCCCAATAGTGACCCATCGATATTAAATTTCCATACATCCCCATAGTAACCAGTCCGTATACAATTTCCATAAGCTCCATAGTGTCCCATTTATGTTAAATTATCATTAACCCCATAGTGACCCAACCATGTTAAATTATCATTAACCTCATAGTGACCCAACCATGTTAAATTATCATTAACTTCATAGTGACCCAACCATGTTAAATTATCATATGTCCCATAGTGACAGATTCATGTTAGATTCCCATAAACCCAATAGTGACATATCAATGTTAAATTTCCATAAATCACAGAAGCAACCCATCAGTGTTCAATATCCATAGCTCCATAGTGACCCATCCATTTTTAATTTTTATAAATCCCATAGTATTCCACCCTGTTCAATTCTCATAAGGCCCCTAGTATCCCATCCATGTTTAATTTCCATACATATCCATAGTGTCATGCCCATGTTTAATTACTTATACATCCCAAAAGTTCATGGAGCATTTTGCTATATGATTTACTTTAAGATCAATACCAGCACATTTCTCTGTCTCTGTCTGTCTGTCTCTCTCTATATATGCAAAGACCCCACCATGCTCCATCGCCACCACCACCACCACCATACCATTCCCATGCCCTCACGCGGTGGGATTTTCCTTTAAAAACCTTTTCTGTCGGGAAGTAAATGTCGGGGGATACAACATGCCCCATTTTAAAACAATTCTCTCAGCCACAGGCAACTTTCTTAAAACATGAAAATACTTTGTGCATATATTTGGTCTAGGATAGAAAATATGTATATTGTAGTCCCAGTTATCTCCCTTTGACCGGCAAGCGTACTGAGCGATGTCGGGATACTAATGTCGGTAAAAATTACAGCATGAAGCCCACTGATTAATTTCAGCCATCCGCGTTGAAGCTTCTCATCCTGGTACCGCATCAGTTGAGAACAGCTGAGAACCAAATAAATCCGTGCTCAGTACCACATAACATCCGCGCTGAGAACCAATAGCCATACCTAATATACGTGCTGAAGCAATAGAGAGACCGGTATGTATTGCATCATTCCTGAGCGAACGTATGGACATGTTATTATTATTATCATTATTATTATTGACTACGCTAAGTTATGTTAATGTCGAATGCCTTGGTAATAACACGTAGAACTATTTTATAAGGTCCATTTTGAATAATAGCAAAATTAGCAGGAGCTTTATCTTTTTTTGTTGTCTGTGGACCCTTTTCATATGATGTCAGTCTCAGCCTTATTGCTAGGCCATTGATATATTTCACTAATGATTTTGTAAGATTTTAATATTTTTTTTGAATCTCAAGAAAATATAACAAAACACATACATAAGAAGAACAAAAAAGGAGGCTACTGCAAGCATATATATTAGATATTTGCGTGCTAATTTTGCCTGAATGGAATTGGCAACTGTATTGCAAACTTGTATATGACCAACTGCCATTAGCTCCATCATACAGGTAAAAATTGACAGAAAATCGTATACTAATAACATCAGTGCGAAGGGCCTACATGATTAAAATCATAATAAAGCCTTCCGTCTATATCTATCCAGTTTTCTTTCTGTAGATAGAGAATGGAGCTTTCAGACTATGGTTACTTTTCAAAGCCAACCACTCCAGATCCCACGGCTTTGCCCCCGCGATAAACGTCCATGCATCCGAGTGCAAAGCGATGAATCCCTGTGGGAATCCAAGCCCACATCCGAGACTGCGACGCCCAAAATGTTCTCTTGACCGGGTTAACTCCGCGCGATCGGATCAGGGTTAACGCGATCATTCTCGGTGACTTCGCCACTCGGAATCGTTTACTCGATTTTTACTGCATGCAAATCAAATCCCTGTTTGGTTCTGACTCACGGCTCCGTATCTGCGCGCGGAGTCGTCGGAAGTTTTCCATTTCCGCCAACACGGTCTCGAACTCCCTGTTGGTAATCGTCTTATCTTCGATGGCCACCGAGTGCAGCTTGGCAATTGTGCTTAGACTGCTTTATGCCGCTTCGAGAATTTCAGAACAGACACGCAGTTATTTATGCAACCGTTGCGAATTTATTTTTCAGCGCCGCCAGCCACACCAGTTGCCATCGATATCGCTCTGTCATCAAATCCGACTGGCTTGTGTACAATAGTTGCTGTTGTCGCAATTCCCGCTACGTACATTAAAGTGCATGTCGACCACGGACTGACTGAACAGGTCCAAGTGTTCCAAGGAAAAGTAATAAATCGGGTATGCTGGGAAATCTGCAGGCCCGTGCCGATTTCTTTTATTCCGGCCCATGTACGACCAAAGCTTGTGATATGCACGTGTGACTTGATTGGCTTTCCGATCGAGCAGAATTTCTTCGGACGGTTCCTGATCGCTTAACCGCAGAGAAACTTCAGACATTCCTAATTGATCAAATATCATTACGCTGGTGGCTTGTCCGCCACCCACCCGATCCATAGTTAGAAACGCCACGAATACGTGTCTTGGTGTGCTGATACCTTATTGAGTACTTATTTGCCATGAAAACTGTCCTTCAACGGCGCTTTGTATCGAGTTTGTGCTGAGCACGAGAAATGATAACGTTGACGTGCCTGCGGGAATTCCATAAACGACAACAAACGCGCTTCTGTGGTCAATGATGGAGTTATCATAGGCATCCTGAATGTTAATTTCGACAATACTACTTGATCAGCAGCGGCACCAGCATCACGCCAAATTGCATCGTCGTCGTCAACCTATCGAGTCAACACGACTGTGTGTTTGGCTCCGGAAATAACCTTGCGGACATTAAAACAACGATTAGTTTCCTCGAAGTTGTCCTCGACACGTCACGAATCCAAGGTTGAAATTCGGGTTGGCGCCTTTTACAACAGTTTTTTTTGGCATTTCCTGCCGCGTTTCTAAAGTTTGCAATGATAAGATTAATATGATATGCATGGTCGGCTGCATTCTTGATAAACATCATAGTTGGGCCAGCGGATCTTGCATAATCGTCGCTGTATCTGGCGAGTCCTAATATCGTCGTGGGAACGTTGTCCAAACATGCTTCGATTTCCTTTCCGTCGATGAGATATCGTGCGCTGTTCAACCGCGCCATGTTACCGTTGTTGACAAATCCACTCTTGACATTAGTGTCGTAATTGTTACCGTTGTCATGTACAAGTTTTCCCTCGATTTCCAAGAAGTCCTCACACGAGAAAAAATATCTTGCAATTATTGAATCGGTATTGGTTTGTGCCAAATCATCCAGACGTCGTTGAGCAGCTTCATTGATGATTTTACAAACATGGGCTGGCATTGTTGCTGTTGATGGGAGCGGAACCTTTGCATCCCGCGGTACTTGAGTCACTAATCGTCGTAGGCGATCTCGAATTGACTGAACCGCCTGTGATCCCAGATTTTTCAACTGATCCGCAGCAGTGCTTCTGATGTTATCAACGACTCGCATTGCAATTTGTTTAGAGATCGGTGCTGCACACGAGGACAGGCCCGCGAGAACCCCTGGAGCTCCAGTGAACAATGCCCGGACAACAGCACCTAGGCCATTTCCGTAATATGTCGCGTAAACTGGTTTTCTCGCGTTGATAACACAAATGGGATTTACACGTGCGCGTAAGTCCATCATTGTATACATTAAATGTCAGGTCAATCTCTAACGTACAGTTGTATAGTTAGAGTATCCCCGCGGAGGTCCAACGCGTGCCCGTCCTGGTCAACGAGGGAAAAACAAAGGTGTGTCAATCGTGGATAGTTGCATGGAAGATACACGGGCGCCGTGGGAGTAATCGAGAGCAGATCATCCAATGGCGCATTCGGGGAAAACCCAAACAATATGTAACCATGGGCGGCTACGCTTCCCGCGGCTGAATCTGAACGGTAACTGCCACTGATGGCGTCACATGTTAGATTAACCTGAATCGTCGAGGTGATCCTGACAATGCTTGACGCGATATTGTTTCCTGCGCGTAAGATTCGTTCACGTTCGGGATTCTTATTAATATCTTCTGGCTAACCAAGAACCGTTCTCAGCGACGACTGTGCAATATAAACCGCGTAATTTTGAGATTCAGTCGAGATGACTCAGCTGAGCGTGGGCTTATGTTCTCGTATGAAAATTTTAGATTCTTTACTGGTCACCAATGAAATCCTCCGTCGGATCTCATCATTGATCGAGTCAATCTAGTACGCGCTCGTGGGAAGTCCAACAACATTCTAGGTTGCGCCACGTTCGCAGAGAAACGGGGCGAATTATTCGCGTCGAGGCCTCCAAACGGCGTCAATCGGATATTAGGCCATTAGGCCAACTGTGATAAACGCGCAACGACGCTAGTGTGATTTTGAGTGTGCGGACCCCGCTCCCCACCGCGTTAATTGGTGTCGAAAAAACCACGTGGAATGTTCGGTTTCATTGACGAGATTGTAATCTTTTGGCTGACGTTCGGGGTTAAAATTTGCAACGAACGCTGCATCCGGCATTTATTTCGAGTAAAACACGAAGTGTTTCAATTCCTCCAGTTGTCGTCATTGGTGTACAAGTTATATACATCATCGATGTCTTCAATGACTTCATGTATTAACGCGCGAAACGTCTCCGGATCCATGATGTTGTTGGTGAGCAAACGCTGACAAATCGACGTGGCCTCATTGATGACTCCTAGAGCGTTGTTGCCGCCGCGAACCGACCCCACAAGTGTTTCCAACAGGTCCACGAGTTGTTGCGGGTCACATGTGTAGGAAACCGGTTCACCGATCTCCTCGTAAGATCGCTGAGCTTGATATAATATTCAATATCGTACTGATACTTTTGATCCACATTCCCGGATAGGATATGTGGTTCTGTCTCCTTATATTTGTACCATAGTTGCCTAGCTATTTTCTTTTCTCCTGCTCGATGTAAACCCACGATATTCACAAATGTTTCCCACATTGGATGGACTTGTGGTTGTTTAGTGTTGTGTAGGGTGCTAAATGCCATCGCAGGCTATTTTTTTGTGGATGTTTTTTTCTTGGTTGTGTGGGGTTGTTTGTGGTGCGATTGGTAAAATGTGGGCAGAATAGAAGCAAACTGAACAGGATAAGGCAAAGTCCGTACATATCTCAGTCCCCCAATGGAAAACTCATGATGTTGTCCTCTTATTTCTTTGGGTTCGGGTTTGGGTTCGGTTCAGGTAGACGAGTCTCATTGTTTCACGTATTTCTCATATATTCTCTCCACAATTCGTTGCCTTCTTTAAAGTTCCCGCTTACAAATTCATTATACGCGCTTACAAAAAGATTCCTTTGCGGACCGTTGGCTTTTCTTCTTCCAGTCGACTCTCTAAATACCCTTGTTGGCCATTCAACGTCCATATATGCATCATATGTATTTTGGTAGTTTTAACTTGAGTTCTGTCCAGTTTTGGGTCCGTCAAGAGCGGCACGAGTGGGATTTTCAAGGATCTCCTGGCTAGCTTCTTCAATAAACAATTGAGGCTCTGTTTTTATCCTTGACTTATACTCGGGTGGCTGTAGTTGTGGTAGATTTGAATTACCTCTTTAGGTCTATGGGTGCTTTTTTAAACCACAGCAACGTTCTCTTGCGTATCTTCGATGGTGCCTCTGGTTTCATCTAGGTTTTCTTGGAATCTCTCCATCGCCTCTGGGAAGCGTTCGATGAATGCTGCAGTTTCTCTCATGGTCTTCTTGATATCCTTGGCGCGTTTTGCTGCTTTGACAACGGGACCAAGTTGTGTTTCTGTTCCAGTCATCTTTACCACATGTTCCGCGTGCAGGATTGATCAGCAGAGCAAACGTTTGTTCGAAGCCTGCTGCGATGTTTTCCCCTGGGGTTACTGAAAAATATCTTTGACGCGTTCGCGGATATCTATGTAATCGCGGAAATGTTCCAGTCGATCGCAGGCAGCTTGCGGCGTCGGTCAGCACACTGTGCTATGACATTGCTCTTGTGACTTCCGGGAACATATTCCAGAACTCATCCCACGAGTAATCGACGGCACAACAGGTCCAATGAATGTTTGTGAGGCTATGAGCGTCAACCCCACGAAATATCGTCAACATGTTATAGTTGTCCCGGATCACTTTGGGCACGTATACATATAGTTGCGTTACATAGATCAGGTCTGCGTTTTTGTGCCGGCCCCGAAAAAATATTCTCGAGGGTTGTCTTGGTGGTCAAGCATCACATTGTCGTACAAAAAATTATTGTTTTCTGAGTCAAGGTTGTCAATGGTTCGGGCTTCATCGATCGTGGAAAAGAACTGGATGGCAGCTTCCCTTTTCGCGAATGACGAAGTCATCTTCAACGACGCAAGCGCTTCCGTGAAGTCCCTGAATACTTCACAACACGGCTGATAGTGCGCGGATGGCCCAATCACATACAGCCGATCTAATTTTAACCATTGCATAATCAGATTTAGCAACAGTTGATTTTTCTCGGATCAGACTGGGACACTGATCAGCACGCGAACTGAGTTCGGAAACACGTCGCTGTGCATATGCGGTCGTGGCTTCGCCGACGCAGAGAAATCAATGACGGAAAACTTTTGCGTCAATGACATATTGAATATCAATTGTTGTATACTTATCAACATGCCTCCATATTGTATGCGATGTCGCATCAAAACTCGTATCACAAATCCAACTCGCGTTCTAACGCGTAATGGCAGGTCTGCTATCGCGGGAATTTGTGTCCTATGTGGAGCAAAGAAGTTTATATTCGTGGCTGGAAACGGAGCTTCTTGCCGCGGACCTTCCAGATTTAAAATAAGTCATCGGTGGTGATATCCCTGTTGCGTTAACAAAACTCTCTGGAGAACCGTGGAATAAATATCCTGGTGAAAATCATACCCCTGGATACAATTACTGAGGGCCTGGAACACGGCTAGATATACGACTGGATTCCAATAACCGACCAAAGCCCGGACACAAACTTGTAAATCGCATCGATGTTGCAAGTTACCGACATGATCTCGCGTATAAAGCATCAAACGATCTTCGTACGCGTCAAAAAGCCGACGCGGATCTCGTCCATGGCTTGAATGCGAACAATCCTACACTCGGAGAAAGAATCGCCAGATGGATTGTCAAAGGAGGCATGAAGGCCAAAATTGAATTGGGTGGTTGCTAGCGCGACACTTGGAGCCGAAGCCTCGATATAATAAACATGGACGGGAAACTGGCCGCGATATTCTACAGTCCCCGCTGTTATTAGAAGGGCGAAGCAGCCGTTGAAAAGTTAGCGAGCGCCGATCATGTCACCTACGGTGTCGCCAGAGCGTGGCTGGCCAAACAAGCATTCTGGCAGATTTATTTACCCACGCCAAGGAAAATTTCCCGTGGATGGTTTGATGTTTGAACACCCAACGAAGTTCACCAGGCTGACATCTTGTTTCTTCCACATGATCGAGTACCTGGTCGCGGACTTGCGTGCACATACAAATATGCACTTACCGTCGTTGAAGTTGCCAGCAGATACAAGGAAACCAAGCCACTGACGTCTAAAGAGTCAACAAGTGTAGATGCGTTGATATTCATCTACGCAAGTGGGTCGCTAACATGGTCGCAGCTTCTGCAGGTGGACCCGGGCAAAGAATTGTTTGGCGCTGTTTGCTGCGTTGTTGTTCCCGGCCGTAAAAGTCATGGTCGTCAAGCTGCTGTTAGGTGCTAATACATGCATACAGTGTTGACATGGAACTATTTTCGTCTTGTGCTTGCTGTACCGGTAAATCTTCCGGGGAAAATCTTTGATCGACACGTAATGGTACCGCGCCACTGGGCTGTCCATGCTCAACAGCGACATATCAACTTCGAACCGCACACGAGTCACGGTAGATAGTCGAATCGGCTGAAGACCACTGTTCCAAGCAAACACATTCACGGCGATATCAGGGTTGAGTCGTTTCAACTTACCGATGTCAGTAACCTTGTACCGGTGCTACGATCATGGAGTCAGATATTGTCAGTGTCAGTGTCGAAGAAGGAGATACATATGACGTAAGGTCAAGGAATGAAATATACATAGTACAAATGACGGAAAGGAAGATACATATCTTGTAAAGGTCATGGAAGTCGATACAAGCGAAGATAATGTCAGTGTTAGCGTCAGGGATATAAACTTGTGTTGAAGTACCTCATTTAAAGTGATATAATTTAGTTTTGTATTTATTTATCTATTTTTTTAAAAATTTATTTATTTATTTATTTATTCATGCTTTGGGATTAAAATTTCTTTCTTTTCAAACGACAACATGTTGGTTCTGATAACAAAAAAGTATTACCAGAAACGTTTTTGTCTAAGATTAAAATATTTTATAAGTTTTAAGACAAAAGATCCTCAACTAATGATATTGTTTGATAAATAATGTACGTTAACTTCTAAAAAGTAAAACTATTTCTTCAAGAAAAATATTTTTATGTCCATCTTTTTTTTTTTTTGATGCATAAATAGAATTGTGTGGAATATATACTTTTCAATGCGTATCTCACCTCCTAATGATCTCGACTGTCATCCACTCCTCTGTGTTCAGGTGTGAGCGCTCTTACAAAACTATGCTCACATTTTATATCATTTTCCTCTGTACTCTGACAAATAATTTTAACAAAATATTTTGTAAACTACGCTTTACTTTTTACTTTTATATGCCAGTCGTAAGACGGAGCGAATCATGCTTTCTGGCGTCATCCGTTTTACTGTTTTAAATGAATATACACATAAATATGTTCAAATGCAAAACTTTTATAAATTCTGCTCGTTTTAAAGTCACACATTCTATATTAGTTAGACCTGGCTTTAGTTTTTCCTCAGAATATTGTTGTGACACGGACTCTAGCTACGCCACACTGAAGACAATGTCCTCAAAGAAGAAGAAAAATAATCCGTTAAGAATGTTTCCGATCTGATCCCATGGTAAATTATTAGGATTCTGTGACAGCATACAAACAAGACAACGCAGGAAGCACGCAATCTTCTAAATCCAACTTGGAGGAAGGTCCTTTCTGTTGCTGGAAGTACCATTTGGCACGACTTGGACTTGATCTGAGGCACAGCACTGAGAAAACAACCGATGACAGAGAAGTCCACACTGGCTAACACTAGAGCTCTAATTATTTGATTGGCTGCTTATTGATTCAACCATAGTATCTACTTCCCTGACAAGGATGCTTATTGATTCAACCGTAGTATCTATTTCTCTGACGACAGTTGCTTCTTTATTATTATCCTCCTGCTCCTCCTTCTCTGCTGGATGACTGGCCGTTAGAGCGATCAGGACTACAAGGGTGATCACACTGCTGACTATCAGCATTGACGTGACGTAGTACACCAGGACAGAGAGAGCGGCAGAGGATTTATGTAGGGATATGACAATGGCGTTCGTGAAAACCACAAAAGCCAAGAAACAAGTCACAGAGTCCTATCCTCTCCCCATGTATGTATGTATGTATGTATGTATGTATGTATGTATGTATGTATGTATGTATGTATGTATGTATGTATGTATGTATGTATGTATGTATGTATGTATGTATGTATGTATGTATGTATGTATGTACAGCATTGTATATTAATGTTACTCAAAATAGGTTTTTATACTAACTTTTAAACCAGGCATGTGCAACCTCTGGTTTTATCTGCTTATTTACTTCATAGGGTGTGGCTTTAAAAATCGCTTATCCGGCCCGCGCCCTGCAGGAAGTTGCATATGCTTGTTTTAAATTGTTAAATGCTTCATTTAAGAAAATAAGGACATAATAGACTTTAATGAAGTCTTTTGTTCGATATAGTATGCTCTTCAAACGAGGGTTTCAAAACTTCTCTAAGTTTTTTTTTATAAAGTAAGAAAGGCTTACAAGATCACACAACAGGAGCTTGACGCTAAATATAGAGTTTTACGTTGTTTTTTATGTTTTTTTTTTATTCGATCGTACTCTGTTTCATTATATACAGTGTCATCGTCGCAAGCCACTGGATACAGTCTGCTACGCTGCTTTATCACCTGTGGCAGCTTCTGCTGAGATTTCCTCTTTTCTCATGAATATGCATAAATCTGCTTAACCAATCAATGCGAGCGCGAGTACAATTGTTTCGCCATTGTGATATCATATGACCTTTTATTCTGTTTGGATGAGCCATTCAAAGTTTCTATTCCAAACACAGTCACTTATCAATCGATAAAACGGGCACTTTTATTGATGTGTAGAAAGTAGTTACATTATGTTGCTGATGACATATGTTTGTTTATGCAGACGACGAGGACATCTCAGCACAGGCAGCTACGGATGATGATCGATCGTAATGGATTGTCGCCCGTGGCTTGCGACGATGCTACAGGGTTCAAGGCGCCCCTACTTTGCCACAGAGAACAATTTTTATGTCAGTTGCCAATCATCACTCCCACCCCCACCCCCACCCCCGTCACGCCGCCACTGGTGCAGCTTCAAAATAGGACATGCAAATGATCTAGGTGAAGGTCATTATATAGGTCGCGGAACAACTTAGGTTATACAACAGTTCTGCTTTGTAACAATCTTCACCCCTCTCCTCCTTTTTTCTATCTTTTTATCTAAGTTGCTTCTTAAGTGAAAAAAGCCAATCTGTTTTACCGGTTTAGCTCGTAACGCTACCCGATATATTAGCACTTTTGTGGTCCCTGGTTCGGCATGAGCTATAAAAAATTGATCGCCCATGCAAGGTAGACGGTTTTGTCTGGACATTTTCGGTTAGCTCAAAAAAAACACACCTGGCCACATTATGCCAACATCTGAGTCGTCACAAGTGCTTAATAGAAGATTTTAGAACTTGATGTACATTAGACAAAAAATGAGTTGAAGTTAACATTTTTAACTGATTTCTATAAAGCTCTATGTCTACCAGCTTTGGTTGAGGGTCAAAGTGCGGTGGACTGGACATTTTGAGGATACGTGTACCCTCTGTTGCTTTACGTCATAGAAACAGAGAAAAAATTCGGACTTTATGAGTCATCAATAAGTTTTTACTTCCATCTATATAAGTATTTAGCGAAGAGTACACTTCTTTCTCTACAGGATATTTAATTTATAACTCAATAAACACGAGATTTGTATGCCATAATTTTTATTTGTAAACTGTCAGTTGTCTACAGTTTGCTTTAATGTAGGACAAAAATGGGGACTTTACGGTAAATTGAATATTTGTACCGTGGGTATACTGGTGTGTACAGAGATGATTATAGCAAACTTTATGGAGGGAGGAGACTGGAAACTGTTCCATGGAAGTCAACGAAAGTTCGTAAGATTCAAAGAAGCGTGAGAATATTGTGATATACGGTCGTAAATGCACACTTTGGTGTGTAATGTGCTTGAACTCCATCTACACCATATACTGTTAAAGCTAGACGCATAAAACTTGTGATATTGGTAGTCATATAAGTTTAAATAGTGCCAACACATCTGGATTTGTTTTGTGTGTGTGGAGGTATTGTTTGGCATAAGTACACACACACACACACACACACACACACACACATATATATATATATATATATATATATATATATATATATATATATATATATATATATATATATATATATAACTCTTGGTTGGGTTGTTTGTCTTACGTTTCTAAGAATGTGTGTGTGTATGCCACGAAACTGTGGAAAACTTGTATAAAGAGCATCTTCCATTTCCAGGGAACAAGGGAACACACAATTTCGGTGAACAATAATCATATCAGCCAGGAATATTAAACAAAACTTTAAACAGACACAGTTTTTTATTTTATGAATGGCTGTCTTATTTTTTGCAACGAACTTAGACAGTTTAAACTTAACTTGTAAGTTAGATTTATTCCTCATTGGCTACTAGATATAGGGTCCATTTGGGATTTTAAAAAGTATTTAAACAAATTAAAACCTTATTTTATACAGCTTTATACCAGAAAAAAACAACCTATTGTCATTTTAAATTTAGTGAATAGTTTATGGATAGGATAATGGAAAATATAAGGAAAAGATGAAATTTTGCATATCTTCTTTGATATTTTTTGCAACACACCGTTTCCATGCCAACAAGAACGTGTACGCAAAACTGACGTCAGAGGTTAAATTAAACCACCTTATGCTTGTAATATTTAATATAGTCATTAACTTCTTTCTCTCTTGACAGTCAACGGAACAATTTTAAAAATTATTTTAAAAATGTATTTTAGCCAAACTGATGCAAGTCATAGGCAGCCAAGAACATTTTGAAAATGATTTAAAGTTAGACAAGTAAAGAGAAATGAATTTAGAAAGCAAACAGATATAGCTGTGACATGTGCTACCTAGTTTGGTAAAGGACTATATTGAATAACGGCCTCTTTCTGCCCTCAATTTTATGAAAAATAAATATCGTTAAATTTCATTACATTTTGTCTCAGTATGTTATGTAAGATACCAATCAAACTTTTCCGCATTTATTATGTTTGTAAATTTGTCTTTCATACAGAAGAAAAACAATGTTTGAACATGAGCCGGTGTTGGAAATTACACAGCCTTGCCATCAATTAGTCCCGTTTGAAAATGGTGCTGATGGTGTTTTTAAGACGGGTTATCTGAAAATGATTGTAGCTTAAGATTGTTAGAGTTGTCTCTCTTGGCATATACTCGTGCAATATTGTATTGCTTCAACAAGACTTTCCACCAGAAATGCAACTCTCGAGGACAGTATCTCACAGAAAAAAGATATTCACAGAGATAACAAGGGGCATCTTAACATCGAATGACACTGGTAAACACCTGACTGAGTTAGCTAAAGTCTTGGAGTTGGAGTGATCTACCTTTAAACATTTTTAAAGTATGAAAGACGACAAAAACCAAAGAAAATGAACATCAAGGAAGCAGACCCAGAACCAACAATAAACTAGGATTCTATGGAATTATGTTACTTGTAAAACAGAACAGATGCTCGTGTTTTGCAGATATAATCGGTAAATCATTCTAAGGGGGACAGTAATACAGAATTGACATGAGCTGGGCTTCGAAAGCAGTACCATTGAAAAGAAACTCTGCATACGTGAAATTTACACAAAAGGCGTCTCCCACGGTGCATCGCTAATAGAACGGAAATACTTGATATCATTGGAAAACAAAGTTATATTCTCCATCGATGTGATGATTATCATTATCATCAAGCCCATTACTGAGACAAAAGTAAGATTGAATCCAGAATGTTTGGGATACGTTTGCAGGAACCAACGTCGAAGTTACTGCTTTAATCTTACCATCTATGTTGTTTGAACTATGTCATTCATTTAAAGTAGCATGAACTCTGACAGTTTGAACTTTGTCATTCATTCAAAGTAGCATGAACTCTGACAGTTTGAACTTTGTCATTCATTCAAAGTAGCATGAACTCTGACAGTTTGAACTTTGTCATTAATTTTAAGTAGCATGAACTCTGACAAATTATATTTCCATCTTAGAAACAAATTTATGGCCAATAAGTACTACCTATTTAAGAATGATAATACTTCATGTCATAAATTTCGTTTATGTGAGCAATGGAGACGGACAAATTGTGTACCACTGTTAAAATGGGAACAATGAGCCCTTGATTAAATCTGATTTGTAAAATATTTGGTTTCTTTTGAAAAAATATCATTAAACGGAGGCTTTCAAAGATTCGGTTATTTGCATCAAATGCTTTACTGCCCCTAAAAAAATGTTCATGCGAATTGTGAAAGATTTTGTTTTTTGGTGAACTATGATTTGTAACAAGTATGAATCTTTTATTTAAAAAAAATTGATGACTTCAAGCTTTGATGATCTCTGATTATAAAATAGAATATATGTATTAAGAAACCCACTTGAAGCCGGTACAATGTAACACCATCCTACGTGACAAGAGTGCGGAATAATGCGGGATGGTTGGTAGAAGCTTTCTGTTTCAGCCCATCGACTATTTTGGAAATTCTAGCGCCAATCTAGGAACGGATTTGTTGAGCTAAGGTAACGTACGCTACCCCACAGGAATATTGGTAATTTTTTTAGAGGATATTTTTTAGTCATTGCGTGTTGCCCGATCCCTATCAAAATATGTAATAAATACATATTGTTCATCTAATTACTAAAAGCATTGTGATTGCAAAGAACTATATTCCATTAGACTCTCTATCTTCAGCGTTATTTTAAACTTTGAAAATGGCACCAATTCATGAAACACTTGTTATCAACAGGCAAATGCAATCTATACAACTTTTCTGGTCACCGATCCTAGTTATACGTGTGATATCTTTTAGTTATGTGAAGATCAGCATAATCAATCTTACAATCTTACAATCTATGACCAAGTTTTCAATCCAAGAATGGAACAATACAAAAATAATGTTGCCTGTTCAGGAGTGTTATGGTGGAATTCTTTCACTTGAACTTCAGCTCCTTCAACAGATAGTTTTAAAATAGTATACCATTCTATGCTATAGTAAATTAATTTAACATAATGCTCTGTCAAGGTAAAATACAGAAATAGAAATAATCTCTACCTTCTTTGTGTGTGTGTACGTGTCTGTGCGCGTGCGCTTGTGTGTGTGTGTGTGTAAACGAGACAGGGCAATTAACATACATATTGTAAATGCTTTAAATAGTACACATTAGCGATTAGAGGGCTACAGGAAGATTAAAATTTATTGCATGTTAAATGTGCTTCCTTCGTTAAATAAAGTCTTTATAATTATTATTATTATTATTATTATTATTAGTTGAATAAGCGAGCTAGAGAAAGTAAAAATTGAGTGTTTTGTACCGAATGATAGCAAGATCAAGTATTACTTGCACATGGTTGGGAAAGCTTTCTTCATTTGAAATTTTGTTACATGAATAAAAAAAAACTAGTTTTACAAACGTCGTTACTTGGAAGAAATATTCAAGCATATATCATAGACTTTTGAGCCTACAGTGTCAGGAACTATGACAGTGGTATATGCTGTTCCTGTTAATTTTTCTATGGCTTGTATTTTTGCATACGTCATATTTTTTCAATCTCTATAGTATATAATGATGAAAAAGTGATGGAATAACCTGGATGATTATTGGCCTTGTGTTCCCCAAATACTGACCAATGTGAGCGCCTTTTCACTAGCGACTTCTAATGCAAACAATTATTTGTCCCTTTAAAATTGTTTGTGTCCCCCATATTGGGTTACAAAGGGACACATTGGCCATAATTCACTGGAACCAATGTGCAATACTCATAAATTCTTAGCACTTTTTCCACTGTCAGTACTTTTACTACTTCATTCTCAGTGTTTGTCTCAATGTACGCGTTTCTCAGGATGCATACCATTAGTCAAGGGTGTACGCGTTTATCTGCATGTATAACATTAGTTGAGACTATACGCTTTTATCTGGATGCATACCATTAGTTGAGGCTGTACGCGTTTCTCTGGATGCATACCATTAGTTGAGGCTGTACGCGTTTCTCTGGATGCATACCATTAGTTGAAGCTGTACGCTTTTTCTCTGGATGCATACCATTAGCTGAGGCTGTACGCGTTTCTCTGGATGCATGCCGTTAGTTGAGACTGTACTCGTTTCTCTAGATGCACGCCATTAGTTGAGGCTGTACGCGTTTATCTGGATGCATGCGATTAGTTGAGGCTGTACGCGCTTCTCTGGATGCATGCCATTAGTTGAAGCTGTACGCTTTTTCTCTGGATGCATACCATTAGTTGAGGCTGTAAGCTTTTTCTCTGGATGCATACCATTAGCTGAGGCTGTACGCGTTTCTCTGGATGGCTTCCGTTAGTTGAGACTGTACGCGTTTCTCTGGATGCATGCCATTAGTTGAGGCTGTACGCGTTTATCTGGATGCATGCCATTAGTTGAGGCTGTACGCGCTTCTCTGGATGCATGCCATTAGTTGAGACTGTACGCTTTTCTCTGGATGCATACCATTAGCTGAGGCTGTACACGTTTCTCTGGATACATGCCGTTAGCTGAGGCTGTACGCGTTTCTTTGGATGCATGCCATTAGTTGAGGCTGTACACGTTTCTCTGGATGCATGCCATTAGTTGAAGCTGTACGCGTTTCTCTAGATGCATACCATTCGCTGAGGCTGTACGCGTTTCTCTGGATGCATGACATTCGTTGAGGTTGTACGCGTTTCTTTGGATGCACGCCATTAGTTGAGGCTGTACGCGTTTCTCTGGATGCATACTATTAGTTGAGGCTGACTGTATAGGTCATATATTAGAGTGGTCACTTATAGACTGTAAGCCTGGCTAGTTTCATGTAACGATGGCGACCTAATATAGGAACTGGCAGCAGCACAATCAAACGGGAGTATGCTGTAAATTAAATTTTGTCTGCAGAATGCTTTTGGAGTAAGAAAAGTTATATAATTGTAATTAAAATATGTTTATTCAATTGCTTGGGGAACAAGTTGACATTTTTCACTTGCTAATCCGAGCATTTTTGTTGCAACTTGGAGCGCTGGTCATTGCATCTTCACAGAGGTTATTCTTTGCAATATATAGTTCCTATAAAGCAGAATGAATACGTTAATTGATTCGTCTTGTATTCTAGAGTCCAATATTGAAATTTTAAAGGGTTCTGATGACTGATTTTCGATGTCCTTTAGATACTAATCAGTTATTGAAATTATTTGACATAAATAATTCTGGAAGACTTGGCCTAATAGTTTTATATAAAATAATAATCATCCCAGCACTTTGGGGAAGGAATTAAATGAACTTTACAGGCTAAATAAGTGGCTGTTTAAGGTACGTAATATGGTTTTTTTTTCTGCCAAAATTTGGGGCAATTTCTAAACAAATTTTCCAAAATGGGCGTATCTTAAGAAGTCAAGTTTTCAAGAAGCTCATCATCACTTCTTGTTCCTAAGCTGCTTAAGTATATTACAAATATTTTGTGGGCAACATAAGTGGATGTAAAAGTGAAAATTGATCATACTTTAATCCTCTGCTTATTTGTTGGCAAATATCATGAAAAATTGTCAAAAAGGGGGTATTTAAATTTTTTTTAGACACAAGCTTGTCATCGCTTTAAAGCGGCTGAAGAAATTAGCTGAAACATTGTATGCTCAGTAAGTGGAAATATTTGTCCAAAATAAAATATTTGCTTTACTCCTGATTATTTTTCTCAAGCCTGCTTTGGCATAAGCTCGACATAGTGTTAACTTTGGCGTCCGTGTCCATACATCCACAATCAAGATTAACTAAAATTTAGATTTTTTGTTTGTTTGTTTGTTTATTGTTGTTTTTGTATTTTTTCTCACGTACACTTGATAACAGAGTCATGTTACTTGGTATGTGGATACATCTGGATTTTCACCATGCCAATTTTACAAACGCTCTGGGGCAGGTTAGATATGTAGGCCGTGACCAGCTTCTTATTTGTGAAAGTTCTTGAAAATTTCAACAAATGGGTGTTGTGGCACGTCAAGTGATTATTGTAACTTTTCTAAATGTTTGGAAGAATTTTATTGCATTTTTTGGCTAAATCAATGGTTGTGAAGATGTGCAATAAAGTTTTACCTTTTTCCTGTGGATCTTTTATTTTGTTCATTTTTGGAAATTTTCTATATTATACGGAATATTTAAAAAGTTGGAGTTTCAGGTGAAATATTAAATTTTCTTTAATATGAAAATGCGTAAGCGTTCAGTGACATGTACAACTGTGTAAATAGTTGATGTAAATGTGAAATAAGGGACAATTAACATACCGGAAAGTGCAGACAAATGTATGTCTATAACTGCAGTAAAATTTAGTTATATTGGCAATTGCTAAAGTGTAGAATTTAATCAAGATTAACGTCTTTCGTCCAGACTTGCTTTTGATAAAGTACATAGTTCTAAAGAAAGACGTCAAATAAACAAAGCATCTTAATATGTTCTTGTTCTCTCTGTTTCGCAACCCCTCGCCAAGCTTGTTAGCATGATTGCACAAATACCACTCAGCATACATGTGGATAATATAAATTTGTATAGACATGTTTATTTCCATACATAAATGACCTGTACATCTGTACGTAAACAAAATATTGGTCCTGCATCAACAATAACGTCAATGACTATAGTTTCAAAATCACTAGCTGATGGGTTGTATACTCGTGGTTTGTTCATTAAGATGCACATTCTACACTACGTATTTGGAATGTTAAAAATAAGAAGATACAAGTTTAAAAAAATATATAATGTAACCCTATAAGCGGATGGGGCGGTTGCCCCGGGCGCCAGAGGTCTTGGTGCGCCAAAACAGCTGATACAAATTCGGGGCTCGTATTCTGGCCCTTTAGGCCATCATCGTCGCCCCGGGCGCCATTTACTCTTAGTACGCCACTGAGTGCATGTACCATGGATTTTATTTATTGTCTTTGCGAAAATAGTCAAAAATATATAATAAATCACGACTCCATTAAACAACGGTCACATTTTGGTTTACCATCAATTTTAAATATAAAAAGGTTGTTAACAACTTTTGTATTTAAAATTGATGGTAAACCAAAAATGTCTTTATTTGTACAAGAAATAAGCAGAAGAATTATATTGAAGGAATTATTCGAGTGTATTTTATCACTATTAATTAAGGGAAACAGATAAATAAACAGAACATAATTTTAATTACTAATGATAAAATACAAAACTAAGAATATTACTTCAGAAATATGTCAAAAAGGAAATAAATTCCTGGTCTATTAATGCAGATAATTAGAGGGTACATAAACAATCTAACCCTTTGCTTACACATCAACATCGGGCAAGATATTTGCGATACGATGCTGTAAGGAATGACACATTCTAAATAAGAAATAGGACGATATGATTGCAATTTCGATGAAAATCTCCCCATTTTATATGCAAGTAAGCACATTTTCTGAAGAATTCTCCCCCCCCCCCCCCCGCCAAAAAATAAAGACAGATGGTTTTGATTCAATGAATGGTGGGGCGATTTCTTCGAAATTTGAATCTGATTCCCCCACTGTCTTGTTTACAACAACAAAAATGTCCTTTGCGACGTCATACCCCAGATATCTTACCTGGTGTGTATATGCGATCAAATAACTATGTTCAAAACAGAGTCATCCCGTTGATGAACAGTGCTTAGCAACACCTTCAATCACGTCACAGAATCAAAAACAAGAGAAACAACCTATACTGAAAATTGCACACACCATGTTTGCCACTGAAAGGTCTTAGCATAATATCCATGTACAGTGTTTATGTTCTGGTTGTAATTTTGGATCAGATATAATAACTCCCACCCCTACAGTACCCCCAACCCCCAACACCATCCCACCCCCAAAAACAAGGAAGAACACGTTCAAACCATAGCTAAACTTTCGTGACAGATACAAATTATTTGACTGTTACATATGTTTGGTGAATGCATTCAGAACACATCTATCGCCTGGATAATAATATCGCTGGGTATTAATATCGTTAACGTACTTTTGATACAGTTTTTAATAATTCCCCTTGTTCAGATCTAAGGTCATTATTGCTTGAACCATTTCGGGCCAAATCGTCTAAGAAGTTCTTTCCTTGGTTGCTGATACCTTCTGTACCGTTTCACGATGTTTATAGATGCCCTATATTCGTGTTTTGGACATTGATAGCTTCTATAGTATTCGCTTACCATCCCGTTTGTCTGTGACCCCCCCCCCCATTTTAAAAACAAAAGCATGAAGGATGTAAAAAATGCACAAAACTTAGTCATTTTATTCATCAATGCATAATGTATAACCTGATTGTCGCCGGGGGGTCCCTAACACTGTCAACTTGTTGGTGTTTCAAACCAAACGGGAGTTTCTTTAATAACACGGTCGCCATATTCGCCTGGGCGAGACTATTTTTTTCAGACAACAGATGTCTTCGATACGCTTTGAATAATTCCGTAAATTTCCGTCACTTTGTGAGTTATATCCCTTTGAACGCATGTATACAAGAGTTACACTGTTTTATTTCTTCAATTATTTTGCAGAAATATTAAAACTAGACATTGCAAATATTGGATGTAGACGACACAGGCTTTACTTAAATGGATTGTTGTAGAAACTGGAAAACGACAGTGGCAGTCTGTCTGGTTGTATACATCGACAGCTTTCCTTTGGTTCCAAGATGACAATGTTATGGGTCAACTGGAGACAAACAGGTTAGAAATTATAAATTGATGGCTGAAATAACAAAGTTTTGTGCACTTTTATATCCTTGATGCCTTTCGTTTTTAAAATTGGTGGTGGTTGTGGTGGGTACAAACAAATCGGAGGGTAAGCGAATACTACAGCGTGCTTGAATACGATTTTATATTATATGAGATTACATTTGGAGGTGTTACTTTCGCTCAGATATTCTTTTGTAGCGTTAATTTCTCTCACGTTTTCTCCAGTGAAGGAGTATCTTTTGTATAGGGTCTCTACTGTTTCCATTGGTCATTTATTTCTTTCCATAATACGTGTAATATCATCTTCCTCTCTGCTGCAATAATACATGTTCGGTGCATATTATTTATTAGTCAGATACATTTGACTTGCATGGAAAAGTAACCTAATGGACTCAAACGTGTATTGGGTTGGTTAACTTTCAGTTGTAGATTTAAGTACCAAAAGATTGTATTCATGTTTAAATCTTCAGTGGAATGATACCTGATTATATGCAAGTAATTTTATTGCTTTCAATCACTGTAACATTTGTTTACTAACATTATCAATAGACCTTAGTATGAAACTCTTAAGAAGACAATTATATTTCTCTGGATCATATATACATAATGAATCACTTACTCAGTTAAAGACTATAGGAATCTTAGAGCTATCTAAAACTTCAACGAAGATATGCTCTTCCAGCTTTTAGCTTTTTATCTATTAACTTAAAAAATAGTAAAACTGTAACAATGGGAAACGCTTCCATCTTCCATCTCTTCATCTTTAACATGAGTCCCTCAAAAGTGACTAACGAAAATAATTCCCAGAAATCCATGATAAATCCGTTTCTTCTTTTTAACTTCTGAGAATTGAATTCACATATGATATTCTTGAAAAACTCTAACATATCAAATTTGGTTAAAAAAGAAAAAAATATTTCCTTCTGTTTGAGTTAAGATTTTCAAAAGACACGTGTAAGTGCGGTACAAAAGTCTTTATTTACATGTTTGTGTTATTATGCTCACAAGCTGAAACTTAAAACCTTTGGCCTTAACATAAATGTAAGTGTGCTAACTATCAAGTTATTCATTGGAATTCTACTAAATACAAAGTTTGGTTAAAGTTCTACTATCAGATAACTGCATGAAACCTGCATTTTGAAACAAATTATATATTTTGGAACTTAGCATTGAGAAAACGTCCTTGAATTGGACTTCCTAGAAATCATACAGACGTTTTTAATTTTTGGCCAACAACGTACTCAAGCAGAGAAAGTTTAATGAAAGGGGGGTAAATGTAAACTCTATGCGTATGTGTAGTTCAGAGAGTTTGAAGATAACTTCAAGGTCACAACTGAGGAATAAGTGGCTCGTAAACTCAGCGCATTTCGATCTTGCAGGCGGCACAGCGGCGATTCGACGTGTCGCCTTGCCAGAGCCTCCTCCACCGCTGAGACAGAAAAGAAGGTACCTTTCCAGATGACCGTCGGCACTGGGAGTTATTGAGTCTAGCATGTGTTGCATTGATGTTCCCTCAGTTCACTACTCGGACTTGAGCGTGTAGTCTAGCCGGGCCAGGTGCTAGTTTTACTTCGTCGTATGCAGAAACCGCGGCATGAGTAGCCATCGTTCCGACTCCCGGCTTGTCCGTTTCTCGCCCTTGGACTGCAACTCATAGTATCTCGTCAAGATTCGTGTCATTTACAGTGACCGCCATTTTTCTTATGAAGTTCTGGATATAGTTCTTTGAGCGCTTAATTCTAAGTAGTTTATATAAAAGATAGGTTAAGGTCCCAAGTGTTATGGCGTGGCTGATGGCGTACAAACTATGAAGCCACCACATTACACTTGCTAGCACAAGTGCAGAGCGGGGACGACAGACTGGTAGGCACTATTGGGTCTCTGCGCAGAAGTAGCTTACCAAAACTTTCCTTGATGACAAATTCATAGGCTTATGCTCGACGCTCGGTTTCAATTATATTCGTTTCTGTCGGCGTGTCCCTAAATAAGTCTTCGTCTTTGCAGTAAAAGAGGGCTATCCACGAGATCTGCTCGCGAAAGTCACCGGCAGCTTTGTTGCCCTTTTGTGTTATGACCCATATTCTAATGCCGGCATGGCGGCTGACATATGTGAGCTTAGTAAAGGCTGTTTCCTATTCTGGATGCCAGAAAGAAAGGCGCAATCGTCGAGTAGCAAAAGTGTGATTGTACAAAGCAGGTCATCTAGTTCACAGCCCTCAGATTTGACCAGAAATACTGCCTCGTCTTCTGTCGTATGCATTGTTAGCTGTATAGTAGGGCAGATGATGACGATAAAATCAAAGTAGCCCTTAAATGCTTATTCGAGCAATTCACTGGCAAACACGCTCTTGCCGCAGCTTCTGCGACCGACGATCATGGCGTAGTGTGGGTGTAAGTTATCAAAGATCGTCTGCCGGAATGGCAGGCTAGTAGATGACCGACACAAATTGGCCATTTTGATGTTTAAATACATATTTAATACACCTGTTTCTTGGCCGTCTTTTTAATTTGCCGAGTTATGCCTTGTCTCGCGGTTTCGATGCGTCTTCTTGACCCGTAGAGCATGTGGTCTTCCGTTGACCTCATATTGCTGACAAGGGCAAACCGGTTTTGATAAAGTTACTAACATCAGTCGACGGCAACTTCGTGTCCTTGCCATTTATTGTTAAGGCCTCTTCCCATTGCCAGTATATCGACTGCCCATGGGCATATATCTGGTTTGAGATGCCCTTGATCGTCACCGACGAATTGCTAAAAAGGGAGTTGTAGAAATTGCGGAAAAAGCTGACTGTAGCGGAAGTTGAGACTACGCGGCTGGAGATACAAGACAGTATTGCAGATATGGAGTTGGTACACGAGGATCAACTAAAGATAGGCAACGATTTACGAGGGGAACTTTGCAACCAAATTTCCGCTATTGTGAGACCATCAACAACATTATCCGCGAGGATACAACTCTCGCCAAGCTGCTGCAAACACTCTTCCATGAACAGGGTATCGCTATAGCCTCGATTTCTCACGGCGCTGGGGTTTATCATAAATAAAATTGTGCTTGCAATCACAGGTGGCGCAGGCTCAATGATGCTACTTCCCGTTGTCCCGACAGCTAAACGTGACCACAGCAGTGCCAACAACGGGTTATAAATAGCTGGGGAGGCTGGCCAGGATCATGAAAAAGCTTGCAGAAAAAGAGTTTGGCGGCGCTGCCCGGAATTATTGGCATTATTGTGCCATTTCTCTTACAAGCAGCTTGCTATCCCATTGGCTGGCTGACTGGCACTTTGGTGATGCTTGTCATTACGATAGAGATAGCATTCTTTGCCGTTCTTTGCTCTCATATTAACACGCACAGACATCACAGCGGACGCTAAAACAGCGCAGGACAATATTCTTGTTGTTCAAGGACGGAGAAACCAAATGTCCGTAAGTCCAACCGCAATACTACTAGTGCTGTTTTGTCGGCATTGTGGTCTTCGGATTCATTTGATGCCTGCATTTTTGCACGGCGCTGGTTTGTGCTGCTGTCACGTCTTGCGTGGCCGGTTAAAGCCAACCTCTTCATGCTTCGTTGGTTGCGGTTGTTGTGGTGTGTTTTGCACTTATACGGACATCATTATCGAATTAATATCGACGTTGGTGCCTATCGTCACAATGACGTCAGCCACCATCTCGCTTGTTTCTGGTAGTATCCGAGCAATTCCTGACAGGGCCGTCATAAGGGGCGGACGATATGGGCGACCGCTCGGGGCACTACATCGGGGGAGGGGGAGGAGGATGCCCAATTTCGCGGAGTATGATGTATTATTTCCGATAGTGAGGGGCGTCAAAGGCGTCTCTCGTCCGGGGAGCCGTTTCGTCCAGCGGAAACTTGCGCGACGGTTGCGATTCCTGGTATTTATTTAACAATTCAGGGTCGTTCTATTAGTGGGCTGACACGTGTTCTACGTTTGCAAGAAACTGTTTTTGTACATTATAGGCCTTTCCTTATCCCACTAGCAAGTTAAGTATTTGGGTTTGTGCGCCCAGGATTGGCCAAACGTACGTTAGAATGCTATCGTTGAGACGTTCTGCACCAGCTCAAATTAAGCCTTTCATCCTCGTAAAATACAGGAAAAAGTTTTCATCCCTGCTACCCGGGCTGTCATGTGCGAAGTAGTCAACTTTGCGCATATTTGAAAAGTCCAACTCATACGTGTTTGGGTTCCATGTATCACGAATAGGCTGATAGACACTGTTGACACTATAGTTATACATCGTACACAAGCCGTGATTTGAGCTGTGCTTTTGCAGCCAGTTCGAGTTTTTATCCACATTAAACTCATTGCAAAAGCGTTGGTGGGCAACCATCTCTATGCTGTTTTCAAGCGCGTTCCACCATGTTTGGCCTCAAAGTGGACACCACATCTGAGTGAGAATTTTCTTCGCATGGTAGTAAACATGGAACCGATAAAAGTGGTGAACTCTAGCAGTCCTGCCCCTGCTGTTCCAGCAGACAACTAGTGATAGAGAACTTTGACGCCACAACTGGTGGTCGCGCACTAAGCGACAAAGTTTACTTGATTCTGCCAAATCTTCATCTCGCCGTCTGCCGTTCCAGAGTACCAATTGTCCACAATATTCTTCCACTCGACGAAAGAGTCAATAAATCTGGTCTGGAACAAAACGCCATCCCAAAAATTTACACGTCGATTTTGAGCAACAGTTCGTGGATATGCGCCCTCTTTATATCACTAAAGTTTAAGACGCCGCCTATTGTTATATTTTAAAGCGAGGTACTTGTGGCAATACTATCGCCTCCGTACTACAGCTGGTTCTGACAATGAATGTCGCATTGATCAATCATCTAGTTCGACTGGTGGCTATAAAACATGTGATTCGCACCAGTTCAGGTACCCAGGTAGCGCCTCTAGAGATTTCGTTCATCCCATTATTTCACAACGTTTCGGCTGAAATTGGCAATAATTAGTTTCGCATGCTCGATTTCATGTTCCGTTACATCTGGACAACCATAACAGCCCCTGGAGGGTATTACAACATAAATACGCTGGGAAATGCAATTTAGACCATGGCGACTGGGCGGGTCAGCGTAATACTTGCTAAACCGAACCGACGCTGGACTTTAGATCGCTCACCTTCACCCCCATCTTTTTTAGGATTGTCCCAAATGGGGTTTTCGGATATAGCACATAATTTCCCAGCATTTATCAACGTCCAGTGGCTTCATGTCCACCTCAACCAAATAAATTCAACTGGGAGTATTTATTGATACCAAATAAACAGCACCCGCTAGAAGTTATTCGTGTGGGTGAGGAGTACTAGTGGGAGTCGCGTACTGTTTCTTAAGGAATGCTGCGCTGGTGTAGACTGAATTACAGCGGCATCCAGGAGCTATCGATACGCATCTTAGACGAAAGACATTCGCCGGTTAATATACTGGAGTGCACTATCACGTTTGAAATTAAAGAAAAGTGAGTGCTAGTACAGAAAAGTGAGTGCTAACACATTATGAACCACTCCGATCCTGGCTACTAATAAGCGCTTTGTAAGCGCATTCTAATTAACGTGCCAGTTTTTACTTCATTAACTTCCATAAGAATCATGGTAACGGAACGTGGGCAACGCTTTCAGTCCGTATAAACGAGGTTGTATGGACACATAATGACAGCAGTAATCAGTCTGCCGTTCCCGCGGTTCCCGTTAACGTCAGACGCTATAGCATTACAAATAGCTTTGCGTCTATGTTTGTCGCCGGAGCCAGCATCCGGTATGACGGCCTTAAAGTCAACGCACAAGCATTGAAATTTTCAGCCACTCTAACCCACTTCGGCTTTCGCAATTAGAACTCGCACTATCTTTGCTTGAAACAACATCATGAGCGTGGCCACCATACATAGGCACGGAATGCGAAACATTTGTGAAGTCTGCTAATTCTAAAATCGACGAAAAGGACGGAGTATTTGTCCAGCTCGCACAAAAAGTACATGACATTGACAAGGAATACAAACTATTGGTGCGTGAGTATCTGCGTCTCTTGGGTTTGACACGTACTGGTTCAGATAGGGGTGGAACGAGGATACAAATCAAATAGACATCGGGCACTGGGGTTACGCAGAACATCCTAAAGCAACCCCCGATCATCTAGGGTTAATTTGTCGGAACAAGAGCCAAAGTACTACCCCAGGGTGCCCTCGGGTGCGATCGGGTGCGATTGTTACTACAATCTCAACCTGGTATTTAGCAAACTGCACTCGGCCGCATCACAGTAATTGGCCAAAAAATAAACATTCACTGAAACTGCGGACAGAAGGCATGTTATATGTTACTCTTGACAGGCGTGTTGAAGACGATGTCATTTCCGGATTTAAAGATATTAAGGAAACTTACATTTTCTTTGACATCATCGCTGTCTTGTTAGACGTGCGTGTCCGCAAAGGAGCTATTCCCCATTCCCACCCCTCCGATCAATTAAACATTCATATCACGCTGCTTATAGAGGAATTGTAATGCCGTTATACACAAAAAATTCAAGACCCACACAATTTTCGCCTGAAAAAGAGCTGCGAGGCTGAAACCTCATTACGGACAGGAGCTGAACGAGAGCTTGATGACTCCTCAAGACCTTGTTCCAGCCCACCTCCAGCATGCCATGCGGTTTTTCAATAACCGGCCAACACTGCAATAATTTTGGGTTATATAAATATCCATTTTCTAGTGACATTCCATATGCAATGAATTTGCCGCAGTGGATAGATGACTATGATGAGAATGACAAAAAGTGTGTGTAACGCTGAGACTTAAAGGCTTTACAGTTTAGCCAAGACCAAACCAAGGGGATTCGTTTATAAAAATGAATATGCACGTAATCGGGCAACGCGCACTTAATCGCAGGCAAAAATGTAAGTTTCAGCTTGCAAACTGATGCCAAAAAACATTAACGAGCTTTATGAAAAAATTAAACTTGACTACTTGTATATTCAGAGCCTTGTTAATGCATGTGGAGTACTACCTCACAGCACCATCTTGTTATGTATATTGAATTTATATGTATCCATGAGGTAAGTTGTACTTTAGTCATTTTGTAAACAACATATTTACAGCATTTGAGTTCAAGGTCAGACTTGTTTAGATATCATTTAGTACTTAGATTGGAATTTTCCATGGCTTATGTGAGAAAAGCCACGTACGCAGAGGAAATTTCCATCAGAGTTACTCATATTCTAGAATATTCTGTCAGGTGACTTATCCTCATATTTATACAGGTTTGTTAAACAAAATTTCATTCCTATACTAAACTTCATAGTATTCCTTTAATATTTTTAAGATCGGTCTATTAAGGAATCTTTTTTAGTAATTAGATGTCACAGTTGTGAAAATCAGAGCAAATTCAGACAGAGGAAATATTTATTTGAAATATTCATTGGAACTGCAAAAAGTGCTTATTCACATATTGGATTAATACTTGACTTTGGGATTTATGCGAAATTCTTTCAAAGATATCCTGGATTACATGATTCAGCATATCAGGACATTCAACAGTACTTACACATCAGAACATTAAAGACTACCAGCACATCAGGACATTTACGGCTACTGGAATTCATTCGGAACATTCTATATTTAGGACTTGTGATTAGGACAATTAGGATTATTGGATTATTTGGATTTTAATTAACGTTACTGTAAGTGTCTTTTGAATTTTCACTTTAGTTGTCTAGAAATAAATTGCTTGATGGTTTTAATTACATTGTTTGTTTCACTTTCTTTCTGTTACATTATTTTAAGACCTAGAGTAGTAACAATCTCGTATGGAAAGTTCAATTGTGTCTTCAAAACACACAGAAAATTTGCCAAATGGACGTATGGATTAGAGTTAATGACGGCACCAATTAATTTATTTTAGTGTCTTTAAAGTCTGCACTGCCAGAGGAAAATTTTTTTCTTTTCATTCTTTAATAAAAAAGTAGATACGCTGCAGAGACCCTGGCCGGCGAGCTCATGGTGTGGGTCCATTAGAAGTCTATGGAGGCTACCCAAGATATAAGCATAAAAATGACTTTTCTGTTTTTGTTATTAATGGGGGAGGGGGTCACTTCCGTTTAAAAATATAACTTTTAAAAATTGTTATTGTTTTCTTATTATTAATTTTTTCTGCTGTTTTCTTATTGCTCTAAGACGATATATATATACATAGATACATAATGAGCCCATAATGGGCCAGTTCGTGCATGAAGAAAATTATAAGCAGGAAAAAAAAATTGAAAGCACCCATTGTTTAGAAACGAAACGTAAGACGATTGTGTTTACAAACTCAAAAGCTTTTTTTGTAATCCAGACCCCATTTAGAAAGTTTCAGTTTCATACCTATACAGATAATTTACCCCAAGGTAATAAATACGTGCATTCCAAATAATGAGTCTTCTAAGAACTCGTTATATTGCCCCAGTAATTGTTACTTTCGATATTAACATAGGTAGCATAGCCTGGTAGTTGGCACTGCTGACTCAGGGTTAAATGGTAGAGGATTCCAACTTCGCCCAGGTCAGTGCTGTAGTGACGTTGAGAAAACATTTACACTGGATAGCTCGAGTCTAACCAGCTATAAATGTTTACCCAATCTCATAGTACCCAAGTCCTAATCCTCATGCCTGGGATAAATATATCCTCGTTGAACCATTTTATGTTTATCTTTTCAACTTGTTAGTGTCACTGCTTCATGAATGCGTTTTGTGCATGTAATTATTTATTGTATATACACGCATGTTACAATGGAAATTTGTTTTGTTTTTACGTCACCTTTACCAACATAATAAATATAATACAATATTTTGATCTCTACTAAGTTCTTATTGTTTAAAGATAATTGCAATTTGTATTCGATATAATAGTTCCAATGATCTAATGCATTTTATTGCGTATCGCTAACTAAGTTTAAATAAAACGTGTGTTTTAACCTGTTTCAGCTGTAGATTAAATAGATATTATCCATATATTGCAACTTCAAGGGGTGCTTTTTGACGGTTTGACCAAACGAACCATTTCTGAACGAGATTTCATGGCCAAATGATGTTCCGATTTAGGCGAGTAAAAGCTTTGAATAAACCAGACAAGATGTACATTTTCACAAAGTTATTTCTTCATCCTTTCTTTTATAAATAGTGAACTATTTAGTTTGTTAATCTTCTTGATTCATTTAATGGTTACATTTTCTTTGGCAATGTGCATTGTCATTGTGTTTAAGGATTCTCACCAATCCACCTTCTTCCCACGATTGCGTAACCGAGTGTAATGCCCGGTAACACTTTGGTTAGCAGACTTACGTCATACCATCATAACCTGGAGTCGCCAATACGGACAACCGGTTTGTATTATTAATAAAATCGGGAAGAGTGAAACTTTCGATTGTAGATACAACTTTTCCTTCAACAACTTGTACTTCATTTATGTTCATATTTTAGTACAGTGGATAGCAAAGAATCATATACTCGCTGTTGCTTCACGTGACAAAAAATATAGGACAACAGCGAATTAATATAACTGAGTGTTTAATTTCAAATATGGTGTCAAGTAAATGTGATCTGCTGCTTAAACCAAGAGCATTTTAGACTATTTCTTCTTAAATCTTCAAAAACAAACTGGGAAACATTTGTATCAAAATTCAAAATAACCTTTCAACTTTTATATTGTAAAGCTGCGGAGATTTTCCATGTCAAATCGTAATATTCTATACAATGTCGGACAACAAATGTATGTATGGAGAAAGAGGGCACTGCCATATTAAAAAATGCATTCAATTAATTTAGTTTCTTTAGAAAATCTTTATATTTACAGTGTAACTAGCAACTTTTGAGCGTTGTACGATACATTCTTTCCCAAAAGTTGTTTATATGTGCAATCACTCGTATGACGTTTCGAAAGTTGTTATTATCGACTTTCTAACCTGTATATTTCGTTGTTGGACAGTCTTCAAAATATTAAATCAAATATTTGACATCAGAATTATAAATATCGCAAATATTACTCTTTCACAAAAAGTAAGATAATATCCACTTGTTTGACATTTCATTTGTTTGTCACACAAGAGTAAAAGGAATACTACTTTGATTAACATATCCTCTCCCTTTGGGCTAATAAATTTCTAAGAAAAATATAATTAATATACAGTTAATATTATATGAAAAATTTATAGTCAGACATTAGGGTGTTCAAATTAATATTACTTGGTATTAATTTTGCAAAGAACTAAAACAAGTCTGGATGTAATGAAACATACTAATAATACAGTCTTGTGAGTTCTATTGAAATAAAGAAAACACTAAATATTTTCAACAGTATACCGTCACAATTCTGTTTGTGTCTTTTGTAAGTGTATATCGATGTATAAAGCGAGCTTTCGTTCTTCTCGATGTAATACAACTGACGATGACGATAAGTTAATATTACAACATTTATGATATGACAATTTTCTAAATGTCTCATTGAAAAGTTTCAATCTGAACAATGATAATAAGTAGCATCAGTTTAAGTGAAAACTCGCAAGAATCCTGAACTTTCTATACTATAAAGGACATTCCATGCAAAAATATACATATATACATCTTCTATAATGATTACGATCACTACTGTTTTGAAGTGGAATAGAGACATAATACAGCACATGCAGAACTCTCATATATACTAAAAGTTTGATACTCATAATATTGTTATTATGTAGGAAGAGTTGGTAGGTCGAGCTTTAATTCTTCTGCCGAATATTGCTGAGACACAGGTGTTCGGTATGCTACATTGAAGGTTAGATCTCTGACAAGGAAGAGGACGGAAACTAAACGTCAAGAGTGCTTCCAATCTAAACCGATCGAAACTCCGTTGACTTCATAACTGACATACCAAACGGACGACGAAGGTGGCACGCAAAATACTGAAGACATTTTGGGGGTTCATTTGAACTTTGGTCTTGCTGGTTTAGGGTTGACATATATGTAACACGATTCGAGACAGAACAGCAGCAGGAAAAACGATAACTTGATGATTTGTTATCCTTTACTTATTATCTTCATTCTCCAGCTTCTCTTCATCTTTCTTTGTCTCTTAATCCTTCGTCTCTGCATTTTTTAAAAATCTATCATCAGAGTGAACAATACGAGGACGGTTTGTAACTGCGCTAATGGTCACCATCAATGTGACGCTGTACTCCTAAACAGACACGGGTGCAGAGGACCTTGGTAGAGATGTGCCAATGGTGTTTATAAAAACCACAAAAGACAAGAAACAAGTTACAGAATATCCTTCTCTCTCTCCAGAATTTCTAGTTAAGATGAAAACAAATATGTTTAAACCGGACAATATTACAATAGGGAGAATGTAGTACAGGACATAATTCATTAGCCTTCTTGCGATTGTAATTTGGATTTTTGGAATTTTACATGGGATTTTGAATCCAGGCATAACGTCTCTGCATACGTCTTTTTCCTTAATCATTCTTAAAACTAGACGCCATTAGAGTCAGTTCACTGGAAGTGTATGCTCGTGTGGTACATTTCATTGAGCAATCACGGACGTCTAACGTCTAAAAATAAATGTTTGGCCTTCATGACGACTTGAAAACAACATTTTCGGTTCATTCACATTTACCAGATTTCAAGTATATTCTCACCTGGGATTGCTCTTGACTGGTATCAAGGACGGCTTCTGAATGATAGCTGCCGATATGGTAGCTAACGTATCAGGGGCCGCCGAACCGTGGAGATTTCCTCTATCCACTCCATAGAGAGATATGTGCTTTTATCCCCGCAAAATTGCCAAAGTCGTTTACTGCTAGGAGCTGCATCGCTAAAGGAAATTCAATGTTGTTGACAAGTCTTGCAGTGGAATCATGCTTGTCTTTCACTGATATATTGTGGGTACTTTTTCAACCTCAGCTGATGCATCTAAACAAGAAGCGTCGTGACCTTCATGAGCAAGGGCTAGTAATAAATTAAAGATTGTGGAAGAAATGTAGATATCCATGCCAATTATGTCTGAAAGCTCGGTGCACTTTACTCCACCGAGGGTGGAGTAAGACTGCAAGGACGTTACCAATCTTCAGAACCAATATCGTGATAATAGTAATAACTATTTTCGCATGCGCTGATCTAGAGTGTCTATGTAATTTTACAGATGAAAAACAATGACCAGAAATGTGTTTGAGTAAAATTTGTTTTGCTGCACTATGAAACGCGTTTTTTGTGTTATGGTAGTTTTATTTTTAATGGATTGTACACCACAACATTGTGAATACATGTATAAAGTTTAAAGGTAGATCAATTTTCATGTCTACTTCTCAAAATCGACTGATATATTTTGATGCAGTTGTTCTGCAGATTTTTTTTCAGGTGGCGTGGTGGTGGGTGTTATATCTAATACGTGCTGTAAGTGATTTCATCAAGTTGAAAGAGGAGTCTTTAAAACTGTCAGGAAATAGTATGTATGTATGTATGTATGTATGTATGTATGTATGTATGTATGTATGTATGTATGTATGTATGAAGAAAAAAGCTTCTAGCGAATGTTATGGAATGGCGAATAGGCCATTGTTGACGCAATCAAAACATACAAATACTCCATAAACTGTTACTCCCAACTACTCCTTAATAGCCACGGTTAATAATATATGTGTTATTTACATTTTATTTTAAGTTGATTTTTAAAGAATTTTGTTGAATTTGAAAAGATAAAAAGTAGTAAATGCAATATTATTTTATCACTGTGAACATCAGATCTTACTTAATACGAATTTATACGCATTAGTGTGAAACGCAAGTGTTAAGGTGTATTCTTTATTTCTTGTCACGTTTCAAATGTAAAATTCGTCGTACCAATGAGAATATTACCGCTCTATATGCCAACGGTTTAACATTTTTAATCTTCATTAATCATTGTATCCACACTTCTGGAGGCACGGTGAGATTAATCATATTCATCCGTTGGTGCATCCATAATGTAATGAACTTCGTTTACCCCGATTTAAAGAGGATGGCAACATGTATAGGACAATGAGTAGACGAGATCTAAAACGGAGTGAGGGTCAAAAGTAACATATTGAAAAGTATCATGGATTCTTTCTAATAACCTACATGCCATCTCCACTGATACATCAGTTCAGAGTGGGTGGTAGCATTTGGAGAGAGAGATATGTCTAAATAACAGCAAATGTTGGGGAACCTGAATGCAGCCTCAGAGTTGGAAATGAGGAGTGGTGTGGTGTTGAAAATGAAAAGGAAGTTTAAACTGTTCAGATATATGTGATGCCGTCAGTCTTTTGTAATACAAGTTATAATTCTTACAATTTGTTCAAATAAGTATGCTCGACGGCTCAACTGTTTGGATAAAGCAAACTGGAGAACCTTTATAAAACCACGGACCTCGGATCGTCTCCCTTTTTCTTTGTGTTTGAGCTGGGAATCAAACTTATATCCGCATGGGTTCAAAGCAGTCGTGTAATCGCTGCGCTGTCGTGACAATGCATTTTTGGATATACTTTGTTTCTATTTGCGTGATATTATTTTTCATTTCCATGCCATATTGTAATTGGTGACGAAGAATTTGCAGTAGTGTTCAACAGATAATTGACTATTGTGAAATTTATTTTTAATGCTCTTCAAAGCGGTGGCAAATACATTCGATGTGCTAAGTGAAGAAGATAACTGACACGAAAAAAGCCAATTGAAAGGTTCGACTATTTAGAGACGAAAGGCTAGATGAATGTGTTTAAAAATTCAAAACAATTGTGCATTCCAGACCCAATTAGAACTATTCTATTCCATATCTATACATATAATTCACCTCAAGGTAATAAATACGTGCATTGCAATTACATGCAATTCTATGAACTTGTTACATTGTCCTAGTAAATGCTACTTTCGATATTAACATAGGTAGCGTAGCCTGGTGGTTGGCAATGCTGACTCAGAATTAGAAGGTAGAGGATTCAAATTTCGCACAGGTCAGTCCTGTAGTGATGTTGGGGAAACATTTATCCTGTTCCAGTCACCAACCATAAATTTATACCTAATCTCGTTGTACCGTAGTCCTAATCCTCGTGCTTCGGAATTATTCTCTCTATGCCTGCATATGTTCATCTTTTCAAGTTGTTACAGTGCCACTGCTTCATGAATGCGTCCTCTGCATGTAAGTAGTTATTGTATATACAGAGATTATTATATATGTTCATTTTTCCGAATGCATGTGTTAACTTGGAAATAGTTTTTACGTCACCTTTACCAACATAATAAATATAAAAGAATGTTATGATCTTTATTAGGTTTCTTAAACATATATGTAATTTTGTTCTTTAAGTCGATATACTAAGACCAATGCTCTAATACATTTTATTGTACAGTGCTAACTGACTTAGGGGCCCAGGATGGCCGAGTAGTCTAAAGCGATCGCCTTTACAGATCACTGACATTTCACCTCTGTTCGCGTGGGTTCGAATCTCGACTCTTCCTTCCTAAAATATACTGGCCGCCATGTATCAAATGCTGAAAAATAGCGCTAAACCCACACAACCAACCAACTAACTGACTTGAAATAAAACTTGTGTTCGACCTGCTTCAGTCGTAGGCTAAATGAATCTTATCCATATATTACAATTTTGAGGGGTGTCGTTTGACGGTCGGACCTAATGAACCTGTTTTGAACGAGATTTCACGACCAGAATATGTTTCGATTTAGACGAGTAAAATCTTTCAGTAAACCAGACAAGATGTACATTTTCGTAAATTTATTTCTTCATCCTTTCTTTTCTAAATAGGAAAGTATTTGTTTTGTTAACTTTGTTGATTTATTTTTTGGAGATATCTATTGTCCTTGTGTTTAGGGACTCTAGCCAGTCCACCTTCTTGCCGAGTCGACAAAACGGACTATCAACGATCAAAGCAAAACATAGTTATGATGAGAGAATTGCCAAATAAGCTGCCCATATTGCGTATGTGTACTACCAAACGACTGATTCTCCGTTTTAGAAATTTTGCTCACGCGCAAAGCCCTGTGAAATAGAGAACCAGTCTAGAATCCAGAAAGTGTGCTAGTGCCATTCAGCGGCGATACGAGTGCTGGTTGAGTTTCAATCCAATGGATCAGCGTCCAGCAAAGAGCCGTATGCTTCCGAGGGCTTCATGAAACCAGAGAAAACCTCCGATTTGTATGAGATATTACTAAACTCAGGAAGAGTGAAACTTTCGACAGTCACTTCAAGTTTTTCTCTAACAACTTGTACATAATTTATGTTCATATTTTAGTACAGTAGAATGCAAAAATTCATACGATCTCTGTCACTCTATGTCACCAAAGCAGATTAAAACCAGCGAATAAATAACAACTGAGTGTTTCCTTTCAAATATAGTGTTAAGTTTCAGTAGATATAGTTTGCTTCTTACACCAAAAGCATCTGGGGGTTATTTCTTCCTAAATTTTCAAAAGCAAACTGAGAAACATTTGCCTCCAAACTTCAAATTAACCTTTCAACTTTTGAATTATGAATCAGCAGAGATATTCCATATAGAATCGTCACATTCTACGCAATGTCGGGCAACACATGTATGTATAAAGAGAGAATACACAGCCGGATTAAAAAATGCATTAAATTAATATGCCTTAGGAACTGTTTATATATTTGCACCGTATATTGCTCTTTTTGAGATCTGTACGACACATTTTCCACAAACATTGTTTTGTATGTCCAATCATTCGTATGACGTTCGAAAGTTTTTATTATCGACTTTCCGACGTATCTATTTTGTTGTTGGACAGTCTTAATTTTTTTTGACAAATATACAATCGCATATTTTACTCCATAATTGTAAATATCGTTAACCGTACTCCTTTACAAAAAATAGGATGACATCCACATGTTTGACTTTTTATCTGTTTCTCAGACAAAAGTTAAAGGATTACTACTATGATTAATATATCATCTTGTTTTGGGTTTCTTAGTTTATAAGTAATAAATAATCAATACACAGTTAATATTATATTAAAAGTTTTATAGTCAAACATTATGATGTTAAATTAATATTGCATTGTTTTACTTTTGCCAAGAAACTAAACAAGTCTGTAGGTGGTTATACATACTAATCATATGCGTCTTTTTAAGAAAGAGAACACCAAATATTTGCTACAGTATGCCACCACAATTTGTTTTATTTGTTTTGTTTTCGATTATAAAGCGAGCATAGTTTCTTCGAGATGCAATAAAACTGACGGTGACGATAAGTCAATACTGTAAAATTTACGATTACAACAATTACAACAATTTTCTAAATTTCTCTTTCAAAGGTTTCAAACCTAACAATAAGAATATTAAGTAGTATCAACTGAAGTGAAAACTAGCAAGAATCCTAAACTTTCTATCCTATAAAGGACCTTTCATGCAAAAACACACATATATACATCTTCTACAATGCCTATTATCATTACTGTCTTGAATTGGAATAGCGACATAATACAGCACACGCAGAACTCTCATATATACTAAAAGTTTGATACTCATAATATTGTTATTAAGTAGGTAGGTCTAGATTCAGTGTTTCTGCCGAATATTGCTGTGACACAGGTGTAAGGTACGCTACACTGAAGATGATCTCTCCAAGAAGGAAGAAGCAGAAACAAAAAGCGTCAATAGAGTTTCCAATCTGAGTCCATCGGAATTGTATTGGCAACTTACGTGTCATAAAACACCGACAACGAAGGAGCCACGTAACACGCTGAAGCCATAGTGGTCCGCGGACATCGTCAGTAATTTCGTCTTCATTCTTTCGTTTTGGCCAACAGTGAGGAGGGCATGAAAGTTTGTCATCGTCAGAACTTTCATTTTGCGTGTTTGAGGCTGAAGTATCTTCAATTTGATTCGAGACAGAACAGGAGCAGAAAAGTCCAGAACTTAAGCATTTCTTACATTTTCGTTTCTTAGTTTTCCTCTTCTTCTTTTCTTTTTTTTTCTTCTTATTTTTCTGCTTCTCTTCATCTGTCTGCGTGACTTTCCCTTCCTTCTCGTCCTTCTCTTTCTTCTTCTCTTCCTTCTCTACATTTTTATCGATGATTAGCGTGAACACTACGATGACGGTTATAACTGCGCTGGTGGCCATCATCACTCTGACGTAGTACACCAAAACAGAGACGGGTGCAGAAGATTTTGATAGAGATGTGACAGTGGTGTCCATGAAAACCACAAAAGCCAAGAAACAAGTTACAGAATATCCTGCTCTTTCTCCAGATTTTCTCGGTAAGATGAAAACAAATATGTTTAAACCGGACAATATTAAAATAGGTAGAATGTAGTTCAGGATATAATTCATTGGCCTTCTTGCGATTGTAAGTTTGAATATTGCATGGGATTTTGAATCCTGGGATACCGTCTCTGTTGACATCTTTTTCACACTCCACGATACGCTCTCATCAAAGTGGTCCTTCTGGAAACTAGATGCTACCAAAGTCAGCTCACTGGAATTGTATGCTCGTGTGGTAAATTTCACTGAGCAATCATGAACGTCAAATGGATAAAAATAAACGTTCGGCCTACATGATACTTTGAAAACAACGTTTTCAGTCCATGAACATTTACCAGGTTTTAAGTATATTCTCACCTGGGATTGGTCTTGTATGATTCCTGAGCTTTCTCCTGCCGAATTGACTAGTATCAAGGACGGCGTCCAGATGCTAGCTGCCGATATTGTTTATTATATATGCTTTATTTTAAATTTTATTCTAAGTTGAGTTTTAAGGAATGTTTTATTGCATTTTCAAAAGATGAAAAGCAGTAAATATAGTACTCTTTCATCACTGTGAATATCTGATCTTATGTAATACCAAAGAGTTTAAATGTACATGCATTAGTGTATCATAGAAGTATTACGATGTATCCTTTATTTCTTCTCAGATCTGAAATGGAACATTTATCGTACCAATGAGAGCATTACCGCTCTAGACGCCAACGGTTTAACATTTCTAATCTTCATTAATAATTGTGTCCACACTTTTGGGAAAATTTGATATTATTTGTGTCCACCAGTTCGTGCGTCCATCATTTGATTTTCCGTATGGACTTCGTTTACACCGATTGAAACAGGATGATGATACTTGTCAAGATGCAGAACTCTCATATATACTAAGAGTTTGATAATATTGTTATTATATAGGAATATTTGGCAGGTATAGCTTCAGTTCTTCTGCTGAATATTGCTGTGACACATGTGTTAAGTACTCTACACTGAAGATGATGTATCCGACAAGGAAGAAGACATAAACTAAAACGACAAGAGTGCTCCAATCTGAACCCATCGAAATTCCGTTGATTTTAAACAGACGACCGTAGGTTCCACGCAAAACGCTGAAGCCACCACGAGGTTTGGACATCGCTAGAACTTTGGTCTTGCTGATTTGGAGTCGACATATCTTCGACTCGATTCGAGAAAAACAGCAGCAGGAACGTCGATAACTTGAAGATTTGTTATTCTTTCCTTTTCTTATCTTCATCATCCTGCTGCTCTTCATTTTCTTCTTCTCTTTATCGTTCTTTTTTCTTGCATCCTCCTGCTTCTCTTCATCTTTCTTCGTCTCTCTATCTTCCTTCCGTACTTTTTATAGATTATCAGAGAGAATAATACGATGACGTTGATACGTTTATAACTGCGTTAATGGTCATCATCACTGTGACGCCGTACACCTAAACATAGACGGGTGCAGAGGGCTTTGGTAGAGATGTGACACTGGGGTTAATGGAAACAACAAAAGACAAGAAACAAGCTACATAATATCCTGCTCTCTCTCTCTCTCTCTCTCTCTCTCTCTCAAATGTCTCGTTTAAATGAAAACAAATATCGTTAAACCGGACAATTAAAATAGATAGATAGATAGAATATAGTTAAGGACATAATTCAATGGCTTTCTTGCAATTGTGATTTAGAATTTTACATGGAATTTTAAATCTTGGGATAACTTCTCTGCAGACATCTTTTTCAAACTCAACACAACGGTCTCTTCAAAGTAATCCTGCTTAAAACTAGATGCTATTAGATTCAGTTCACTGGAAGTGTATGCTCGTGTGGTTTCACTGAGCAATCATGAACGTCAAACGGATACAAATAAACGTATGGCCCATATCACGCTTTCAAAGCAACATTTTCAGTTGATTCATATTTACTAGATTTCAAGTATATCTTCACTTGGGATTGCTCTTCTACGATTTACATGCCCTCTCCCGCCAAAATGACTGTTTCCGAATGCTAGCTGCCGATATCGTAACTGACGTATCAAGGGCAACCGAAACATAGGCGTTGAAATAAATTTCCTCTATCCACTCCATAGAGAGATATATACTTTCATCCATGATTCCAGCGCCATCTCCAAAGTCGTTTATTGTCATGAGCTGCATCCCTAACGAAACATTCAATGTTTTTGACAAGTCTTGTAGTGGAATCACGCTGGTCTTTCCCTGATATATTGTGGTTACTTTTTCAACCTCAGCTTATACATCTGACCAAGAAGCGGCATGACATTCATGAGCAAGGAAGGAGAGTAATAAATTAAAGATTGTGGAAGAAATGTAGATATCCACGCCAATCATGTCTGAAAGCTCGGTGCACTTTACTCCACTGAGGGTGGAGTAAGACTGCAAGGACGTTATCCAGCATTAGAACCAATATTGTGATAATAGTAATAACTGTATTTTTTCGCATGCGCTGATCTAGAGTGTCTATGTAATTTTACAGATGAAAAACAATGACCAGAAATGTGTTTGAGTAAAATTTGTTTTGCTGCACAATTGACACGCTTTTTGGGGCATAGCACATCCTTAATGGATTGTACACCACAACTTTGTGTTTACCCGTACATGTATAAGGTTTAAAGGTAGATCGATTTTTATGTCTACTTCTCACAATCGACTGATATATTCTGATGCATTTCATCTGGAGAATTTTGTTTTTTTTTCAGGATGAGTGGGAGGTGGGTTTTGTGTTTTTTATAATACGTGCTATGAGTGAAAGAGGAGTCTTTAAAACTGTCAGAAAACAGTATGTATGTATGGAATTTGGAATTTATGCCAGAAAAATGGTCATTTTTGGAATTTGCTTAGGTGGAATCCTAATAGAATAATTATGGAAATTGTATAATAATATTTAATTATTAAATATCCAGCCAGTGCTTGAAATACAGGATAGCCTGACGCATGTGACCCTTCTAAATCGAGATCAGGCAGATCCCATATTCTAAATGTGTTGCCTGTTGGACTTGTAAATAAAGTGTCATTTCATTTCCCAGACAAAACCTTGATCGGGATGACAAAATGCTGCATTCTTGTGCTCAGATTCTTGAGGGACATATTCATCCACTTGCTGGGGCTCCATTTGTAGACCTTCATCCTTAATGCAGATAGTCTGCTTACTTCTATTAGAAACTATAAACTTTGTGCACAAAGTGAAGCACGTGACGTGTGAATGGAGAAGAATGATAGTTCTTTTCTCCGTATTTCATTGAAATGTAAAGCGTTCTATATTTACTCCCTTAACTTGAAGACAATAAGTAATTGTACAATTCTGAAAAGGATCCACCCCTTCCAAAAGAAACGTTTAAATTTGCGATATTGATGGAGTAAAGTACAAAAAAGAAAAAGATATCCTTTATGCTTTGTTCTCGCAGTACTTTCAACAAATATCAATTAAAATGTTTTGATAGATAAAAAAAATATTACTCGATACTATTTAAAAGACAACGCTATGCGGGCATTGTTCCAAAATTACTCTCTGTAGGGAAGCATTTTGAATCATATCGGAAACTATATCTTTATGAGTCAATCTACGATGAATACAATAAAAATTCGCCACTAACATCACATAATACCACCGTAGTTTTCTTTTGTTTGAAACAGTGTTAATCTATATCGAAAACAATTCATTGCATTTAAAAGACAAATTATGTTACATGTAGGATATGTACCTATTCTAGGTGAATAATAGATCATTTTTGCTTTGTGCTATCTTAGCTTCAACAAAAGTCACTTAAAATGTTTTGATAGATAAGAAATAATTTCATTCGATACATTTTAAAAGACAATGCTATGGGGGAATTGTGCCAAAATTACTCTCTGTAGGAGAGCATTTCAAATCATATTTGAAACTATATGAATAGAAGTTAAGATTCACCACTAACATTAAATAATACCACCGTATTCCATTTGGCAAGTTGTCTTTTGTTTGATACTGTCTTAAGCTATATAGAAAACAATGAATCGCATATGTTAAATGTAAAATAAAAGGCTAGTGACATAATCAGACATGGGATCTCTAAATAGGGAATACACAGTTGTTAGATACAATTACTCCCCCAGGATAAGCTCTACTATATGGGATCACTGGAATACCATTGCTTACTGTTTTCAGTTTATTCATTCTGTTTGTACTGTATTTATCCGCTTTAAAAGAACATCAAAAATCACTAAAACAAATCAACACGTATTTTCTCGACTTGCTTCCCCAAATCGATTGCTTACCCTCTGAAAGCCAGTTCTACAACTTTTGGCGTAATGACATCTCTTGTAGACCTAGAAAGTGTTTAAAAAATTGTGCCGTGGTAGTTTTGTCCGCTGCAAGCACTGCACCCTAAGCATTTGCCACTTTTTGTTTTATCTTATCCTTAAATGAACGCGGCCTTGTAGATTGCTTGTCTGAGCAATGCTTCCCTACTAAGAAGTAGCGCTTTATCCTCATTGACTGACGCTGACAGAGTTGCATTATAAAGCGTGGAGCTGCACGTTTAGCATAAGCAAATAAATATTGATATATTGTTTTGGGGTTGGGAGGATTCTGGGTTGATTCGGCCCCGAGTCATTTCAGACAGGGTCGTTTCGGCCTACTATCTTACGGGGTGGATTCGGTCCTGAGTTATTTCGGCCAGGGTCATTTCGGCCTTCTGTATTGAAAATGCTGTTATAGGTTAACACTGTTACACCTATTTGAACTACCACAGCAAGAATTACTGTCAATCAACAGTGGGGTCATTTTGATAGGGAATTGATGACATTATTCACTGGTCAACTGATTGCGTCTAACAATACCACCAAGCCACGCGAACGTGTTGGCGGTTTTCGTTCTTTTAATGTTTTATAAATAGTTACCCCATACATTGAACAAATTTTAGCTCTGCGATTGACTTTGATCATTATCAAAACAGCTGTCTTTTTTCCGTTAGGCAGAGATACACGTTCTATTATATATGAATGTAAAGAGAACAATAATCAACAGTTTGTCAACTGGATGCGGACCGAAGAAACCAAAATACAGAAGAGAATACACATCTTCTGTTAATGGGATGTAATTTGCTGACACGAGGTTCAAGCGATACATGAACTGAACGTAAAAGTCATGCTTAGTGGATAATTTATAGACTTTGCAATTAAAAGAACTTGTACTTCCTTTTATGATCCTCGCTTTTTGATAGTAAGAAAGGTGAGGAAAACCAGGAAATATAGAATTCCAATTTTTAAAACTGTTCACTATAATTCAAACTATCAATTACAAAAAAGTTTCCAACAGATCATACGTATTCTTGGCATACAAAACACTGAAATGTTAAAATATTATCATTCGCTTCATCTGGAGTGATGTCACAGCAAACTTGATTGAACAAGTCTGTACATATGTCACACGGAATCCAGTTCACATTGATGTTGGCATCTTCACTGATACCAGGATCTGTGGATGTAGTTTCATTTCTAATTTGCTATTATCTGTTTTCCATATTTCTTAATTTTCTCCTTCTCTGCTTCTCTTTTTCTCCGTAAATTCTTCGTTTCTTCGTGTATTTTATCTTCTTTCTCTGCATATTCATCTGTGTCTTAACAAATTTCTGCATTTCGGCTACTGTTATAATTGGAGCTGCAGTAACTCTTTTTGAAGTCAGAAAAAAACCCAAAGATATCTGAAAACTCCTCTGGTACCAACGCCTCAAGCACCACTGAATTTCCTCCAAAATACTCCAATAAGTTGTAAAAAGTGAACATTTCTGTGATGTTGATGAAGAGACTAACTGATGGCCCTGGGTTGCAAGGTTGCAAATCTTTTACTAAATTTAGTCACTCGATTAGTTCACTAGGATAACATCAGTCGTTATGGAAGAAAATATGGGTCTTATGGGATTTTAACATTATGTTTCGGACACGACGGGCTTAAGGGACTTTAAAACAAGTCAAAGTGTCTATTAGTAAATGCTGGATTAATTCACGGGAACCATTATATATATATATATATATATATATATATATATATATATATATATATATATATATATATATATATGTATGTATGACGTGAATTCACTGGTATTTTCTCTTTGTACCTGAGCTTAAAATAATGACTTATAGTTGAATACATGTAATATATCCCTGATCGTTAGAGAGTCGATCATCAGGGAGGCACACAAAAGTACAAAATACTATAAATCCCAAGGAATCTAATAACAAAATGCCTGATAGTTTCTCTTTATTTTGCACAAATCTCCCTTAAATGAAGGGCAAACCTTCCAGGATGCTGTTCTACGGCTACCATATGTATTTAGTTTCACAATAAGCTTGTTTCTCACATGGTAATGTTATCTTTGAAATTTCAAGTACATGCAGTCATTTATAAGATAATTTTTATTTGAAGCTTATAGTTGTGAATAATAGATATGTAACTGAAGGAATTGCTTTTGATAATAAACGGACTCGTACTATCAAAATAGGTTGACTGAGATAACTTGGTAATGTGTATATATGCAACTATTATTGTAAATACAATAGGGTGTGAACTATCCTTAGGGTAAGTTTATTGTATTATTTTCTTATATTTCATAAATAAGCCATCAAATAAGGAATAACCATAGAATTCAAGCCTCGGGAGAGATAAGCAACTTCTCTACACCAAGCCTTAAGTTTTCAAAATTAATACGAAATTCATTGTATTGATCTTTTTATATTTTCTATACCCGTCTTTAACAAATATGGATACAACTGATTATCTTTGTTATAACAAATTTATCTCACGCGAGTTACAATTCATTCACGAATTCCATATAATGTAATTGAAAAAATGTAGGTAATATAAAATTTGTACTAAATAATCAGATAGCATGTCTGTACTAACAAATACAGTACATATTTCTAACAAACTTTCTGTTTCTTTTTCTTTGCAATCACATGAAAAATTCAGTTAGCTGTTGGGGAAATTGATTTGCCTTTTAATCATAGTATGTATATGTGCCTGTCGGTCATAACAAAAATATATACATTTGAACATGGATATTGACAATGTATGGAAAACATTTTTTTGTTTGTTTTTCAAAACCATTCCAATTCCCTTGTACTCCATCAACTGAAACTATTTTCTAGTATTTTGTATGCCCTCGGAGAAATGGGTATAATGATGTACTGATGTCGATCTGTACGCTTATAAGAAATCTATTTGAGCACAACAGGAGAAAAAATAATAAACATGGAGCCATGAAATTTTATAGCATATTTTTGTGTATATTGATGACCTGATTAGACTTTCAGGCCATTAGAGCAATATTCTGTTTTATTCACATGTTTTAACATTTGGAGTTTTTAAGACCCCCGCCCCATCCAACCTCCTGTTACAGTTGGGTCATCTGGATTTGGTCATGTCCGTTTGACTGTAGCATGAAAATAATAAAAATGTGAGAGCCTAATTGTGTAAAAACCACTCCATTTTAACAAATGAAATTTAGCTAATGAACTGATAGATTTTGCAGTAAATGTATCAAAATTCAACTTTGATATGTTAAGTGCGTGTCACAAGTGGGCAAAGCGAAATGGGGAAATAGGAGGGGGATGTTGGTTCAGAAATTTTTTCATTTCATCTATTTTTGGCTCAAAAAATATTTTCACCACACCCCTTCAGACGGAGTTAAAGAATTATTATGGCTTGAAAAAAAATTTCAGCTTCTGAATACCCTTTACAACCCCTCCCCTATTACACGTACCACGTACCCCCCAATTCTACATAAAAAGTGTTTGCAAATATATGTACAGACGTAGTAATACAGCTTTAAAAGACATATATTTATGATTCTGATCATGTTAAAATAAATTTTTTTTTGTGGCAATAGGGGCCTTTGAAACAATTGTCGCTTTGAATGTGTATGCGAAGATTGGGTCGCCGATCGTTTTCATTATTTTATATAACTCATTTATTTGTTGTTGTTTTTTTCCCTTGCAATTTAAGCCTTTGGATGTATTCAGATTTTCTTTATTTAATTTGGATGATAGATATTTTTCTTTGGATGAGAGCTAGATCTACTGATATGGCGGCACTGGTGTCAGGTAGAAAGGGTTACAGTCATTGTAGTCCTCTTGTGGTTAGCGTTCCATGTTTCCGTCGCCATTTTTATTTAGCCGTAGCCAGAAAGTACTTCGTATAATACAGGTACGCGTTTATTATATAAGGAAGTGCTGAATATTTTTACCTAACTTCGGCCAATACTGCTTGATATTGACCCGCAGCAACAACATTAAGCTAATGGAACTGTTTCTAAAGTATATAATAAACACTTTTACTGACAAGCACCAATATCGACTGACCTGAACCCACATATAATGGTCAACACCCATAACTACTGATCAACCCACAACACCTACTGACCAACTCACCGTCTGACTGACCAGTACTCATATCTATTTATCTACTCATTAGCACCCACATCTATTGACCAGCAAATACACCTACTGACCAGCACCCACGCTTACTAACCAATGCACATAGGTTATTAACTGAGTGCTGAAAAATATTGGTTATGAAGTCATGTGGCTTTCAAAAGCTTTCTACGCCACATGAAAGAGGGCCCAATATGTTTTAATACTCGGCCAATAACCTTCTTTTACATAATTAGAAACAAGCATATTAATCATTATGTCATGTTTAAAAATACACAGTTGAAACAACAAATTATTTCAACGTTTTATTGAAAATTTTACACGTTGCTCATTGTATCAATGAAACCTGAACACCACGCAGTAATACACGCTACTTTACTACCATGGAACCGCGCACATATATGGGGTCATTCTCCTTCAACAGTGAACGAAATTAAATTTGTTAAAGAGGATAGAATGTTTTCTAGTCAAAGAAACACAACGAAATATTGATAGAAGGAAAAAAAGACGCAATACCTCTATGAAAATTGAAGATACAATTATGAAAAGATGAACCAGAAATATCCCGTCTAAGGTGGTCCTTGTGATCGCCCTTATTCGATGATGCTGTTATGATGGCGGGTACATTTGAAATATGCAGTGTGCGTCAGGATTATTGCCAGGGTATTGTAGTCCGTTGTTGTTAGATAATATCAAAAAAATAGGGATGTCAAATTCATTTTGGAGTCGCTTGTGTTTCGTTAAATTTCTAGTACAGGATACACAAATGCTATTGAGAGTGGACAAAGGTGCACTATTTATGTGAAAGAGAAGTTGTTTGTTCATACATTGCATCAGAAGTCAGTTTGACCCCCCCCCTCTCTCTCTCTCTTTCTTGTACTAACAGCAAGAACTAGCGATCATTAACAGGCCATTTTCAATATTGTTATAAATCATATTTATTTTTTATTTTTCTTTGGAATTTAAGTTTTTGGATGCACTGTATTCAGAGTTTCTTTATTTTATTTGGATGATATATATTGTCTTTGGATGATAGGTAGCTCTATTGTATATAAAGAGCAATACCACACATCATCATTCTCAGTCGATTCTCCGAGACTGGTGTGATATAGAAAGGATTACTGTCAATGTTGGCCTCTGGTGGGTATCAGATTTATGACGTGGTAAGCGTTCAACGTTTCTGTCGCCATTTATATTTAGCCGTAGCCAGAAGTAGTTCATCAAATGCAGGCACGTGCTTACCATATAAGAAAGCGGTGAGTAGTTTTACCGGGATTTTACAACCCCATGGTACCAATAAAACACTGGGTACAACAGCACGCTCGTACGTGGTTGAAAACTCGCGAGGAATTCTGCGACATCTAACACCAACATCCTCTCGTCTGGAACTACCGGAACCTTGTGACATCGCAGAAGATGTACCGAAAACAGTCAATATGAAAGACACCTGCACGACGACAAACATGAGCATGGACTGAAAATTAAATGGAGTAGTGAGAACCCGCCTTGGTAGAGCAGTAATACCTCCCAAAGACTGGATTTATAAAATATTTGACAGATTTATATTATATTAAAAACAGATTCGCGGACTTAAATGTGCAGTATTAAAATATCAATATCCATTTAGTCATTACATTTGTAAACGAGGTTAGTTATTATTATATGTGAATTGCCGAACGTCTAGTATTCAGAAAGAGGGATGTTGTTTGACACTAAAAGAGATCATAATTTTACACAACATGCACAAAAAACTTTGGCCCAATGTTATTAGACATCTTCATTTCGTTACACAAAATGCACCACTAGTTCATCTGATTTCGGCATCCTCGGCTACCATCGCTCTTCAGCCATCTGAAATGAAGGTCAACATATTTTGAAAATCGCAGCTACTTGAATGTATATAGATATTATTCTGTACGGAAAAGTACATTATAGTAAGTATAGTACGATTAAATCAATAATACTATAATCTGTACAACAGTGTCAATAGTGTCAATATAGGGTGTCAGCTATGAGAGATATATTTGAAAATTTGGCCTCATGTTCGCCTGTCGACTGTGGACGGAGCAGTGCTATACAGCACAGATTATTCAAGCAGTGAGATTTGCCTCCCGCCCCAATTATTCATATCAAGGTCGACGTCTCGCATTGTAGGACTATTCAGTATCAAACTACTAGTATTACCTTTAAGGGTTTTTTCACTTTGTTATGAGCTTGTAGTAATTATTCTCCTTCGTGAAAAAAAAACATGTGATTATATTTAAAACTGTATATAGAAAATTGTTATCCTGTACATTGACAACAAATGTAACACAATTAATGATATAGTTACATACTGAGTTTTCTGAATTCAACATATGGTGGCCAAGAACCAGCATTCTAGTATCCCTTAGGCTTTGTGCACAAGATTTATCAGACACGGTCCCATGGTACGAAATTTATTTTTACTAAAAGCTCTTCAAATTAGGTCCTGATGACTGAAAAAACCCAACAAATTGTGCAGTGTGTATCTCTTTCTATTTAACTATCTTTCTATGCCAACACGTTGTTTGTCTCTTACATATTTTCATCCATGTCTCTTTACCATTACTATAAATCTCTTGCATGTATTTCCTTATCTCTTTCTTGTCTTTCGACCTGTCTTTTGCTTTTTTTTATTGATGCCATTGTTTAAATAAGTTTCTTTAAAACAACAGATTACAATTGTTTAGTTGTAACACACAAACACACACACACACACACATACACACACACATATATATATATATATATATATATATATATATATATATATATATATATATATATTATTTTCCTACGTTAATAACTCATATAATTGAATCTGAAGGAGTGGCAAAGCAAGATGAAATATATCTATTATTTACGCAGGAAAGTAAAATTTTCATTTGTTATGTTTCCATCAGACCTCAAATACAGAGTTGTTGTGTCTGAGTTTGAGTGTGATAATTGTTGGTATTCTTGGGGGCAATTCTCATATATATATATATATATATATATATATATATATATATATATATATATATATATATATATATAGTTATTATTATTAATATTATTATAACTACGTTATCATGATTGTTTTATGTGCACTATACAACAAAACCATAAATTACGCGTAGATGTTCCTCCCCAAATTTATGTTCCTCACAAGATTACTGCATCCTGCTCTCTTTTATTCATCCTATAAATTAAATAATTAAATCATCACTGACTGAAAATAATTCCCAATCTTAATTTGTTCACGCTTTAAAACCAATATCTGTATTTGTCAGTTGCTCAACTTGCAGAGATCAGAAGACATTCGACTAATGTGAGAAGCCTGTGATGAAAGGGAAATCAAAGGATGCCGTATAAGGCCATTCTTTATGACCCTGAACCGAAACTTTGCCTGTCTTTACAGACAAGTTTTAATTATTGAATGACCCCTGACCCTAATGAAAAGTGATATAACTCGTTCATCTTCTCAAAGGCGAACCTTTTTCTTCAGAGATAGGTTTAATTCACTGGCAAATTTATGAAGATATCGAACTATACCTGTCACTTCTGCTGCGATAACACAACTACTTTTTCCATCATCAAGCCAATGAATTGCTTCGACCCTCTACCGTAATGATAAAAATTGCCTCGCTTTCGAATTTGATATATTGACACCTTTGAATTGCACTGTCAACGTGACTATATTATGATGAGCACAGCGAGATAAGAAATGTTTGCACATCGAGTCATATGATATTCCTTTATCTAAACAATGCCTTCCTCATGAAGCAAAAATCCGAGCCGTCACTGTAGATACGCGCTAGTGACCGCTTAAGGCAGGGAGAAACTATTGTTTGGTTAGGAAACACATGGCCGCTAACCGCGGAAGGCAGGTGACCGTTACATACAGGACATTTATATAGGAGATTTGCCGGGGAGAAATTAGAATGGCTGTTGTGAACAGGTGACCGCTAAGTAAAGGTGACCGTTACGACAGGTTTTATTGTACATTCAAAACTGTTAAGAAAGTAGATATAAATACGAAAATTGCTTACCTGATTTTGAAGTGTTGTCAAGTCAAATTAGTATGTATCTAATAGATGCTCTTTACCATTTCTTTGTGACAATGGTACTCATCACTTGCAATCCATGCTGTGTATATACTCAGAATCTGAAATCTATATGCATTATATTTATGCTGTTAGTGTTCAATTTCAACATATCTTGTTCCTAATTTTAAACCTTAGTATTTGCATGCTATGTTCTTCTCATTGCCTATTTAGCGAGTTTGACATGTAAAATATAAAAAAATGGCAATTAAACTATAGTTACTACAGTGCTCGCCATAGCAATTTAAAGTTATTATTATGTTGATATAAGTGCCTTTATTATTGAAGTTGAATTTAATAGTGTTGTGAGGACATTAACACGTTTGGCAGAGGATAATATAATAACCTGTATTTTTTTATTGGAAGATGCGAACATGTATATATGTGTTACATGCAAAGGGTTTCACTACCGAGCGAATCAACCAACACCTGCATGAACCTGGCTTGTTGGCCCATTGTTTCCCTATTTCCAAGGACCTCAAGACAACAGTCGTTGTCAACTGAAGGGTTCTTAAACGCGAACATACTACAGTAGTTTTCCTCTAATCACCTAATGACCACGCATCACGAAACTTTAATTTCACACTTGCATGTTTTGTCCAGCTTCACATTTGTATGACTCATCAGTAAGTCCTTCCAAGCCAAAGATTGGTACTTTACGCCATGCACCACAAAGCACAACCCAAGCACCTAATACAAAGAATTATTCCTATCTCAAATTACTTAACACTTATACATTAGAATATCCCGAGAATTCCTTATGTTAAGAAATGATGGAGGGTCCATTTTACGAAACTAATCCATGCTGTCATAAAGTCTGGTGAATGCTGTATATTATGACGTATGCTTCTAGAAATTGGCTAATTACTCGGTTTGAGAAATATCCTCCCATCATCGACTCTCCATAATCAACAAATAATCACTAAAATCTAAAGCAGCTTTAAACGGAAACGTAAATACAAATAGCACATTCCCTAGATTTATTACACATGCATACAGGACGTTAATACCAGTCTCCGATAATTTTGGTTTTTAAAGCAAGGCATTAGTAACACTTTTCTTACATGATTAAAACTTAATATTCATTCTGAATGTAAGTTGTCTTATAAGAGGACCGATCCGATCAACATATTGGACTATGAGAAACCCTGTTGAAAGTATTTTTATTTGAACCCTTCTTTGAAGTTTGTAGTTAGGGATCTGTTTCAACAGGAGAATATGATTAAACAAAATTCGTCAAGCCGGTTCGGAAATCGGAGATGAATAGATGATAGTAATTAAGAACCCATGCTATACCTATTTTTAATTGAACCCTTTTCTCGGGATTCGTAGCTAGGGTTCGACTTAAACCCCTAGAGCTGAATCGGAGAAATAGGAATGGTCTTATTCATACTAGCTATATAAAGCCAGAGACGACGGATTCTATCAACATTTGCATTACGTGAACCCTGCTTAAAGAATTTTAATTTAAACCTTTCTTTAAAGGTTTATAGATAGTGAAAAAAGCTGGACGATCGGAGTAATCGGAGACTGAATACACGGCAGTTATAAAATCCCGTAGGGAGATTACATCTTACGTCCATTTATAGACCTTACGATCCCATTCTTAAAGTATTTTCATCAGGACTCCTGTTTGAGATGTTGCATTTAGGGATCAGTTTGGACCCCAGAAAGAGTATTGAGTATATTGATGGACACACACACACACACACACACACACACACACACACACACACACACACACACACACACACACACACACACACAGTTACATTTTCGTGCTACTCACATTGAATAATCCCTTTATCAAGTTACAAACCGGTAGTCGTACAACATATAACATTTGTGGAATATTTAATTCCTAAATGTAACATGTATTACAGTATTCAAATTATCAGTTTTTTCCTTTGTAGCATTGTCTACTGCTTTTTCGGCTGCCGATTTCAATGCCAGTTCTTCTCAGGCAATTTGCTTCTTTGGTGAACGAGAAATGGGGTTCTTACGTTTTCCGTTCTTATTTGACGAATATTGCTGTCTCTTGGTAAGACAAAACGTCACGCTTTTACGCTGCCTCACAGTTTTAGTATTGGAAACGTTCGAGGAAGCAGACGAGGAAAAGAGTACAGACGAAGAGGATGAGGAATCCTTCCCACTGGGGAGGTTAGGTATGGGGAGGAAGGGGAGCTGACTGTTTGGGGATAGCGACAACACTAGCGTATGTCCGAGGGATGGACGGAGATTTGGCCTGGGCCTTGGGGGATGATCGCAGTCAACGCTGGGTCGTCTTGTCCTATTGTAGGGCAGAATGGCGCAGGACAAAATGGCGACCGGACAAAATGGCGATATTCTTCATACCTCGGACAGAATGGCGATAAGATTTTACGGTCATTGGACAAAATGGCGATATCGTATTTTCAGATTGAAAAGTTTATAGCAAATAAAGTGCATTAAACCATTTATTACATGGAACAAAATATACAAATAAATTAGTAATCCGTAAATCGGATTGTCACATAAAACGTCTTAAAATGTATGGAGCTTGAAGCTCACCCCTCGCAAGAGCTCACAATCGTGATTTATTCATCACGATAGCGCAAACACAATCTTTGTAGGCGTGACCTGGAACTTTTTTCCAACCCTTCTGCTACACTCTGCTCCAGATGTGACCAATGTTTTCACACCTGAATTGCTTTGACGGAAGGCTTGGATCAAATGCCAAAGAAAAGGGTGCTTGATGCCCATTATCCGCATGAATTTTGTGTGCCACCCTTCAACAATATTGTTGGTCCTATCTTCACCTTCAATAGTCTCGTTATTCATATTCCATAATTTTTGTTTGAAAATTTGAGGTAGGCGTAGTACCACGATGTTATTTCCTCTTTGTATTCTTCTGAATTTCAAGGTTACTTATGTAGAGTCAAAGGAATCTTAAAGGTCCTCCCCATATTCCAGTACATATTCCCGAAGGTAGGACATTCCAGCTTTAACATCGTCAAGAAACGCAAGACCATTAGTCATTCTAACAAAATGTCTAAAGTCCGCGTCATCTTTGCATTTTGTGGCCAGTCCGAACTCCTGCACTTTCCTCCACGTACTTTGAACAAGGTGAAAGTTGCAGAGTTGGACTTGGACACCTCCCAAAAGAGAATGCAGTGCTTGAATCATTACCTGCTCAAAATCTCTGATGACAGTGTCAGGGTCTGGAGTGTCAAATCTTGCCTCTTCACACTTGTCACAAAGTGTTTGCAACAGTTCCTCGTAATATGCATTATTGTTGTGCTCCAAAACTGCATATACTACAGGAACTGTTGTTTCAGACAATGGTACATGGATGGAATACATTTGCCGATAATTGTTTGGCGCAACATCAAAAGTTCCATCCATGTACCATCTCCTGGCATGTGACAACGTGTCTAAACAACCCTTTGTCGCAAATATTAGAATACGTGAATCAGAGTCCTGTCCATTGTCATAGAGGGGGAACTTCTCAGTTTCATCATCTCATGTAGTCTTCCAATCACCATCAATGAATAAGTCTTCTACGGTTTCTGGTTCCTCTGGGTATAGTTTGGAACGTTATCGTCTGATATCCCGTTTAATTATCTCCTCACTTGCTAAAACAGCTTGAGATGGCTCAGACAAGTTTTGTGTAGCCTGTGCGTAGAGTTTAGAGGGCCTGTCCGAAGTCGTTGATGCTTTGCGTTTTAAGTCTAGTCTCTGTTTTAAAACGTCAACGGCAGTCGGATCTGGAGCGTGTGTGTGTTTTGACTCGCCTAGTACTAAAGTCACCTTCTCGTCTGTTGTCACACTACCAGAGCAGCGGAAATCTTTGGAACGCCGGACACATCTCCATCGTATGCCATCTTTCACTTTTTTCTTCGGTGTAGATGAATCCATCACGACGTAATTTTCGGCCGCCCTTATTTGATGGTATGATTTCCATGTTTTCCATTACTAGAGTAATGAACACTATGCAATGCAAAATAAATACGATTCGTGTTAATATTGACTCTCAATTTTATACTTATAGTTTGCCCGTTTAACTAAAGAAACGTTGTTAATAATAAAACTACATCATTACATATTGATGTGCTGTTAGTTTTCCATTTCTTACAAAAAATATTACTTTTAACTAATTGAGAAGAACTAAATAATACTTTACAAACAAATTACAACCTTATGATATTTCGGCAGTTTAAAACTCCTTTGTTTTTTAACAAACAAGTTCTTTTTATCTACATTGATGAAAGAAACAACGCTATTGTCATTTCATGTTGGTTGTGGTATCTGCATTTCCTGCATACCAGAGACAATGAAACGGCAATGAATAAAAATAGCTCACGGTGGTCACCAAGGCCGGTCGAAGACGAAAATGTTGTTAAGGGAAAGTTCTTGGTTTCCTTACATGGAGAAACTGGTCGATAACATGTGCAAAAACTATCCCGTGCTTAGCGGCATCACCAGAATTTACACCAGGTCCGATCAACGTCAGTGAACTACCAAAAAATGTGTGGACCATTCCATCAGGAGACTACTATATGGTGATCATTGATGATTACAGTAGATTCCTAATTGTTGAGAAATTAAGCAGACTTTCAGCGAAGTAAGTTATTACAAAAATTCAGTCAAACATTTGCTGTTTTCGGAATACCATCGATTGTCAGGACAGACAACGGACCGCCATTCAACGGTGAAATGTTCGGAGAATTTGCCGCGCACGAAGGGTTCGAACATAGAAAAATCTGTCCAGTGTATCCAATAGGGAACGGAATCGTTGAAATAATTTATGAGCCCATTACAAAGGGCAATAAAGACAGCACATGCTGAAACACAGAATGTGAAAAATGAGCTAAATCCAATACTACTGAATTATAGGAGTACGCCACACCCATCAACGGGTTTAGCCCCAGCTGAGATAATGTTCTCTCCAAAAATCAAAACTAGATTACCTCAGTTCACTGCGAAGCCAAATGACAAATACATCAGGGTCCGGGATCGTCGATCAAAAATGAAAAACAAGGTTTATGCTGACCAGAAGTGAAAATCGAGGCCACATACTCAATATGTTGCATAAATGTGAGTTCCTTTGAGAAAATAAAACTTTGTCTTCGAAAATCACAAAAAGATCTATATTTTCAAAATCTCCATAACAAAAATCCATGCTGAAAGTGACTAGATGTCTACTGTGCAAACACACATGTGTGATTACATTGGTATATGTTCATTCGTCTGATATATTGCATGTAAAAGAGAAAGAAAAAAAAGCAATCCAGGTTGTGATGAATGAGAAAAAAAAACTTGTCTGAAAGTAAATGGTGATAAAGACAGATATTACAGTTACAAGAAGTCTCTGTAAATGTACTGCAAACAAATTTAATACAAGCAGAGAGTTTACACAATTCAATTTTATTTCTAGAAAAACAGCAAGAGAATTACATTAAATCCTTTCTGTTTCAGTTTATAGTTACCTTCATCAAGACCCATCACCTTATCGTTAGAAAACTTCCCATTCTCTGGTCTTGCAAATAAAATTCACTAGAAGATCTGCCAATTATATACCGATAATACACCCCAAATAGTGTACGTCAACAAATAAGTCCTTGAATACTTAAATAACATTTGGGGTAAATTCTTGAGTGTAGTGTGAAGATATCCTTTGTTAACTGAAACAGACATACATTACCGTATATTATCGCTTGTAGGTCAAGTCCAACTGCCAACAAGATAGCATAAGGCGTCAGGAGAAGGTTAGGGTCTCTCTCTTTTGTTCTACTGATTACTCCTAATAAACTGCAAAAATTTGTTGAAAAGAATCTACAAGGCCTGAGAATTACAAAACATTCTTTTTACAGCATCTTGATGATAAAACCAGCAGGAACATAATTACCAAATCAAGACTTCATTTAGATATGTTCAAATCTCATTTGCTTGGTAACTATTCTTCCATTGAGGAAACTGTCTCGCTCTTTGCAGAGAGTATACCTTGATCAAAATTATATGTCGGTTTGACCTTTCATTATAGTAGCTACTAGCACTGAGTCCATCTGAGGAGCTATCTTGACTCAGTAGTTAAGGCATTGGACTCACGACCAGAATGATCTGGGTTCGATTCCCGCTATCAGATCGGGCCAGACTGGCTATTACTGTGTGTCCTTGGGCAAGACACTTTACTCAACTTGCCTTGGCACGAGATAATTGCCATGTGTTGCTTGATGTAAGACATAGAAAACAAAACAAAACCATTAGGAAATTAGTTTTAGCTGTGTTCATGCATTATGTGTTTTACATGAGCAAGGTCATCTCACCATATATAAATTTTCTGAAGAATTAAAGTTACAGGTAATTTGTCTGCATCTTGCTGCAGAAGATAAGTTCGATGAGTGTCTGACTCTCAATATAATGGTCGCTGGTTCGATACACACAGAGGGGAGCCCTGGTCAGCTGTCTCGGTGTGCCTTTGGGAAAGGCACTTAGTTTCCATTCTCTCGGCATGATATATCCAATAATGTGTTGATCGTGCGGTTAAAAACCAACCATCCATCCAGCCAACGATCCTGGTACTCAGGACAAATATAATAATAATAATAATAATAATAATAATTATTATTATTATTATTGTTATTATTATTGTTATTATTATTATTATTATTATTATTATTATTATTATTATTATTATTATTATTATTATTATTATTATTATTGTTATTATTATTATTATTATTGTTATTATTATTATTATTATTATTATTATTGTTATTATTATTATTATTATTATTATTATTATTATTATTATTATTATTATTATTATTATTATTATTGTTATTATTATTGTTATTATTATTATTATTATTATTATTATTATTATTATTATTATAGATAATGGACTAAGACCTATTATATTTTTAAAATTGAGTTTGAAGAACACTATTTGCAAAGTTTAGTAAAACAGTCAACACTGTCCTAAGGTTATGAAAGATATAGACAGCATAGATTTTTTCCGTGTCGGTTAATAACAATAATCGGCATCATCACCATCGTCATCATTATCATTAATTTACCTTTTAAGCGAAAATTTTGTTGTAACCAAGTGTTGTATTTTTAATGATATGTCATTGGTGCTTTCTACTTGGTCGTTATATCAAGGGAATTTGTAATACCGGTAGCAAGATTTTTATCATTAGGAAATTTTTTTATTAACCCCTGACTACTTTTTCTTGTAACAATGCATCCTTTCCTTAAAACCAGGGAAGCCTGTCTGCTAACAAAGTGTATAAGGTAGCGAAACACAATATTATTGATGCTGATATTTATCCTACGCAAATTAATTAAAAAGTTATAAACAGGAGCTGTCAAAAATGAGTTAGACAGTTCTTAAAATGTAATCTTTTGCATTTCTTTGTCTTCTTGTGGCAAGTGTTTCAACAGTAGCACAATGTCTATCATATTTATGGTCAGAGACTGTTAGTATTAGTTTGCAGTCCGTTTCTAAGTTGTATGCTTTAAAATCATAGATAAGGCTTTTTGTCACATTTAAATTTCCACGGATACCTCTGTCTGTTTTTGTTTGTATTTTGTTAAATTCATTGATTTATTACTCACATATGAGCTGTTTCACAGAAGGATACTTGTTTGTTGGGTCTCTAAATTCGTGTTCTGTAGCAACAACAAAAATCAAGAAAATTGGTACCACATGAAAATACTGGAAATCACAGTACTGGTAGATCAATCGTTAATAAGAAAACGACAACTGTGTTTCAAAACATTATTTGGCATACTAGATGTTTGAAGGCATCAGAGAAACAATCATTTTACTTCTATGTTATGTATAGCCATTCATTATTGTACATCGCTTGATACAACTGATAGAGCTTTGTAACTTGCTGCACACATTAAGCCAACTTACTACATGCAATCTTGAAAGTCTCACAAATAGATGACCCGCTTGTTTTTGTGCATTAGTAGAGTAAGCAAACTAGCTCAAGGGAAGTAACAAAAAAGCGCCTCAATGATATGTAACAGGTGAGACTTTACATTTCACTGTGTTCACTGCTAATCAGACAATGTTAATAATCAACACAGTTTTATCTACTTTGATTCTTACTCTTTTATTATAAAACTAGCTTCTAACATTTCAAAATAAGACAGCTGCAAAACACACCATCGAACTTGGTACTATTTTTCGGATTATGATCCGAGGCCTGTCAGACCATCATTTTGTGGCATATTTGACTAAAAATCTTATATTTTCATGCCACACGTATTTCAACTTCACTCAGTAAATCTAATTATATTTCATTGCAAATGGAGAGTCTGACAGCTATTTGAAATTGTGTATTGTTGCTGTTGAGCAAAACACAAGTTATTTCCAATATAAGATATTTTTTTTATCTGAAAAGTGATTTTAAATCGAAAAACATTGATAAATGTATTTTTTTTTAGCGTTTTGATTTTTATTAAAGCTTTTCTAAGATACAGAGTATAACTACAGAAAATTAGAAACATAAAACTAAAAAATGTTGGACAACAAAGTAGAGTCACATTTGCAACTTAAAGCGTTTGGTCCATTGGTAGTGAAGCACGATGGCTCAGAGTGATATTTGGGGCAAAATGAAATTTACATGTCAAAATATGTATAGGTGTACACACTAAGGAAAGACTGACAAGTTGTGTGTTCTAAGTTTATTCTATCAGGTACTCAGCCACTTGGAAAAAGATAATAGCACACTCAGACTACCCATTGTGATGGGACCAGCGCAATGTTATATACACAAATGCAAAACGTTTCTATGTCAACAACCATAAAAGATGGCTATGTAAAATTAACACAAAATTTCAGAGAGGTTTTATCTCTCTTAACTGTGGTGTTGATCTCTATGATGAACATCTAAGGAATATCTTTGAGGCACTACATTCCAGTGTGGTGGTATGAATTATTCTTGGTGACTTGTGCCGAGTAAATTGGAAGTTTCCTGATGAGACCTTGGTATCACCATAAGACTACTGCCCACTGATGTTAAATTCCATACATCTCCATAGGAAACCATCCATGTTCAATTTATCATAATCCCCATCGATGTTACACTCCCATAAACCCCCAAATGACCTATCAATGTTAAATTTTAATAAATCCCATAGCAACCCACCAATGTTCAATTTCAGGAACCCCACAGTGTTATATCACTATTAAATTTTCAAACGTCCCATAGTGTCCTATCAATGTTTAATTCCAATAAGCCCCATAGTGACCCATCGATGTTAAATTTCCATACACCCCCATATTATCCAATCCATAACATTTTTTTCATAACCCCCATAGTGTCCCATCAATGTTAAAATTTCAAAAGCCCCATAGAGTCCCATATGTGTTAAATTCTCAGAAGCCCAATAGTGACCCATCGATATTAAATTTCCATACATCAACATAGTAACCAATCCGTATACAATTTCCATAAGCTCCATAGTGTCCCATCTATGTTAAATTATCATTAACCTCATAGTGACCCAACCATGTTAAATTATCATATGTCCCATATTAACCCATTCATGTTAGATTCCAATAAACCCATTGTGACCTATCAATGTTAAATTCCCATAAATCCCAATAGCAACCCATCAATGTTCAGTATACATAGTCCCATGGTGACCCATTCATTTTCAATTTTCATAAACTCCATAGTATTCCATCTATGTTAAATTGTCCTAAAATCCATACAGTCCCATCTATGTTCAATTCTCTTAAGGTCCCTAGTATCCCATCCATGTTAAATTACATATCCATAGTGTCCCATCCATGTTCAATTCCTATACATCCCAAAAGTTCATGGAACCTTTTGCTATATGATTGACTTTAAGACCAATACCAGCACATCTCTCTCTCTCTCTCTCTCTCTCTCTCTCTCTCTCTCTCTCTCTCTCTCTCTCTCTCTCTCTCTCTCTGTATATATATTAAGAACCCCACCCCATCCCCGTACCTTCAATCCGTCATCTGGATGCGGTGAATTTTTCTTTTAAAATCCTTTTGTGTGGGGAAATAAATGATGGGGCATACAATATGCCGCATTTTAAACAATTCTCTCAACCACAGGCAACTTCTTACAACATCAAAAATATTTCGTGCGTATATTGGTCTAGGATCGAAAATATATATATATATAGTGTAGTCCCAGTTACCTCAATTGACCGGCAAGTGTATTGAGTGATGTCGGGATACTAATGGCGGTAACAATTACAGTATAAAGCCCACTGATTAGTTTCAGCAGTCCGCGTTTAGGCTTCTCATCCTGGCATCTCAACAGCTGAGAAACAAATACATCCGCGCTCAGCACCACAGAATATCCGCGCTGAGAACCAATAGCCGTACCTAATATGCACGCCGAAGCAATAGAGAGTCCGGTATGTATTGCATCATTCCTGAGCGTACGTACGGACGTGTTATTATCATTATTATTATTATTATTATTATTATTATTATTATTATTATTATTATTATTATTATTATTATTATTATTGATTACGCTGATAATTCTTGAGACTATCGAATACCTTGGTAATAACACTAGAACTATTTTATAAGGTAAATTTTCAATAATAGTAAATTTAGTAGCTTTATCTTTTCTTGTTCTCTGTGGACCCTTTTGATACCATGGCAGTCGTAGCCTTTTTGGTAGGCTATTTACAAAGGAAGAATATAAAACAGGCTACTGTAAACATCTATATTAGATCTTTGTGTGCTATTGGTGCCTGAATGGAATTTACAACTTTATCGCAAACTTGTGTATGACCAACTGCCATTAGTTCCATCATACAGGTAAAAATTGACAGAAAATCTTATACTAATAGCATCAGTGGGAAGGGCCTACATGATTAAAATCATAATAAAGCCTATCGTCTGGATCTATCCTATTTTCTTCAGTAGATAGAGAATGGAGCTTTCAGACTATGGTTACTATTCAAAGACAACCACTCCAGATCCCATGACTTTGCCCCCGTGGCCAACGTCCATGCATCCGCGTGCAAAGCAATGAATACCCGCGGGCATCCAAGCACAGGTCCGAGACTGCAACGCCCAAAATGTTCTCATAACAGGTTTTAGATTTTGGTTACTGATCTGGGTTAACTTCGTGCGATCGGATCAGGGTTAACGCGATCATCCTCGGTGGCTTGGCCACTCGCAACCGTTTACTTGATTTTCACTGTATGCGAATCAAATCCAAGTTAGGTTCTGTCTCGCGGTTCTGTATCTGCGCGCGGAGTCGTCAGAAGTTTTCCATTTCCACCAAAACAGTCTCGAATCCCGCTTTGATTGTTTCCGCGGCGAGTCTACAAATTGCATCCGCGACAATACACGCGCGTTTGTATTTCTCGAGTATAACGGTTCCACTTCAATTATTTTCCCTCATCGGTAGCTTTGAGGGTCCATCAAAGTCCTTTAATTAATATTGTCACCGTGAAGCACAATTGCTCTGCAGGCTGGCCTTGTTCGGGTGCAACACTAACCAATGACATTTCCTCAATGGCACAACTGCCACGCAATCGTAGAGAATATCTCCCTGGAGAACATTCATGTCTCTGGCGACGGTGCGTTTCGGGGACGTGCCGCCACGTTCACTTACAACTATGCTGATTACGCCCTCGTGCTGTGCCGCAAATGATTGTTTTAGTATTTGCAAGAAAACTGGTACAAGGGCAAGCGCGTCCTTGGTGAATATCAGTCGAGGCTTTTATTTATTTTGCTGCTGACCTAGTGTTGGTTCGACATACCTTTTGGAAAATGTAACCGGAATGGATTTGTCGGTGAATATTACTTCATCGTTGCAAACACAATCCCTGGATGTTTTCATGCCTGACGGTGGCACAGCCTTTTCGACTTCCATCGACCGGGCGTTTTCGCGTGCTAGAGTGATGATTCCACGTTGGCCTCGAGTTGGTATTGGTAAATTAGGGTAATTCCAACTATTGTTTTATATTTGAGTGTATACGAAAATTATTAACACCGTTTTCACGCAGATATTCGTCGACAAGCGGCACAAAATCACCATCGATTTTGGCAAGCCTGACCAGCTGATCCAACGCCAATCGCTGTGAACTGCAAAGACAGATGCGTCCGCCATTACACAAGGTTAGTGGTCTTTAAATACAAAATACCAAAGAGCTTTAAGAACGCTTTATTTTTAATATATATCCCATATATCAATACTTTTTCAAACTTGTTCATCTTGAACGAGCTTGTAAGCAAACATTTTTTAATGACTGGTCATTGGGATCTGCCCTAAAACAGAATAATTAGATTCGAATATTTTAGCTTCAGCATCAGACTTTTCCAATTATTGTTTTTCTTCTGCTAATTGAATAGTAAGAGACCTCCCATGAGACAATAGTAGACGTGTACACGATAAAAAAATACGATCTGGGTCTATTAGCAACAAGTCTAAAGCCGCCCCAAACACATCAGTACCTACATGTGATACAGTACACATTTCATCGTCAACCCCTTTTATGGCACCAGGAGGCCCTACACGTTTGTATGGCAGTTTGATGTTTCTAGTCAAGATCTTGATATCAGTTGATTGCTCGCTGATTTTTGGCGTTCACGTATTGTTTCGTTGCAGCATCAATATCATCGATGGGCTCTTGCATCGGTCGAATTAGATTTTCATTCATGATATGGTCACTGCTCATTTCATCGCCGAATTTTCTAACTTTCAATTCCGTTATTTGTGTTAACATAGTCTTTGATAAAGGCAACCAGAGCCTCTGATTCCCTGTTTCTCAGTGATTTCGGCCAGGTTTTTCGCAACAGCTCTACGCAGCTTCAAAACAATGTAGTTGATGTCCACGTTGGACGTTTGCAGTTTTCCAGTTCGATCCTAAAAGATCACAAGCTCGTTTGGGTCGACGCCAACAAGAACCTGGTTGGTTAGCTCAGTCAAATCAGGTTTGGCGGTCGTAAACGTCAACTGGCATTTCGTACATACTTTCAAGTGTAGTTTCTAAGTAACAACGCTAAATCGACAAGCTCGCGCGGGGTCGGGCTTCTCGAAAGGGCACGCAGTGCTTCAACAAAAAGATGTCCACATATTGTGCCGTCTGTTTGAGTTTTAACGGCAGCGTTGAATAAAACAGCGGTAGTCGCCTAGTGGTGAAGCCAACACACAGATAATGAACAACTTCACGCGGCGGTGCAAGCCTGTACGAGTCAAAATACAAAAGATGAATTCAGATTAACGATTTCGGTTTCCCACGCGCGGGGTATCATCGACGCAAATTCATCCCGCATGAAGACCCCTCGGAAATGTTTTACTGACTTTATCATCGCGAGTATATCAAAACTAGTTTAACGATGAGACCACAGCCAAAGACCTCTTCCGCTCCGAGTTCATCCGGGTAGTCCAAGACCTTTTCCTTTTCTTATGGATCTAAAAGATCCACATCCTGCTGCCTTTTTCAGAGTCATCCCAGATTCGGATCCGACGGCCCCTAACACAACTGTTTTTGCGCGAGAACCGCCGCAAACTGTGCTCGAATGGCCGCGAGAAATGAAAATATTCCGCCGTCCACGGCCGCTGACAACTTAAGAGTCATCCCGCAGCGTTGACGTTTGGCTGCTTCAAAATGTATCACCTGTGTCGGTGTGAACATCACTGGGGTGTTTCCGGATAACTTGTCCGGGAAAAGTTTTAAGTGTACTCCGGTTTGTTTTTTCATTGCGGCTGAGATCTTTTCAAGTTGACCTCGCCTCAACGAGACAAGTTTACGCTGGTGCTACGTTGAACCCGCTACAGGTACAATTACGAGTTTGTGAAAACCACTACGAGTTTTCCACAGGCTAGTCAATGACCATCATTCGGCCGCCTGAGCCCTCCAACAACAAAGCTTTGTCAGAGAGTATCATAGCAACGCATCTGTAATTTGGAAGGGGGTGCTGAGTTACGCGTGTATTAAAGTGCATGTCGACCACAGACTGCCTGAACAGGACTAAGTGTTCCAACGAAAAGTACTAAATCGGGTACAACATAGTGCTGGGAAATCTGCAGGCCCGTGCCGATGTTTTGATCCCGGCCCATGTACGAACACAGCTTGTAATATACACATACGACTGGATTGGCTTCCCAAACGAGCAGACATTCTTTGGACGGTTCCTGATGACCGCTTATCCGCAGACAAACTTCAGACACTCTTAATTAATTAAATTTCATTACGCTACTCGCCTGTCCGCCACCTACCCACTGGAGATGGAATTGTTTGTTTCTAGAAAATAAAGTTGGTTCTACGTACAATTGCTACTATGATCGCACGACAATGCTTTCGAAAGAGGCATGATATACTTATATATATATATATATATATATATATATATATATATATATATATATATATATATATATATATATATATATATATATATATATATATATATATATATAGTTATGAGGATGTATTTTATTTTTACCGGCCCCTGCATTTCAAATCATAAAGTATAAAGTACAGAAATGAGCTCTGGCAATAACATATGGAATGATGCACAGTTAAACAAATCTCGTGGTTCTGAGTCCGGATGTATCTCTTGGGACAGGTCTTATGTGGTATGATACACAAATAAAGATGTTAAATCATGATACATAAGAGAATCTGAATGATATCCATGGAGATATTTTTACTTTTACGAACATGAAGGAAACCCATATATTAATTACTCAGGTGTTTACAAGCACATATCAGCAAGTTGCTGCCCAGCACGGATGAAAGAATCCAATCGGTAATTCATAACACAGTAGCAGCAATCTTTGGTTTTATATGAAGCAGCATAAAATGAAACAGCTGTATGATATTCATTGATTGAAACTGCACGAAGATACTGACTAGCAAGATAAGATATGAATATCTTATGGTTACTACTGAGGATATTATAACTGATGATGTGAATACCCGTATTCCACGTGTTATTGGCACTAGATATTATAACTGATGATGTGAATACCCGTATTCCACGTGTTATTGGCACTAGATATTATAACTGATGATGTGAATACCCGTATTCCACGTGTTATTGGCACCAGATTAAAAAAGAGACGTAAATCTGTATGTCGTTTTGTTCTGACACCTGTATATGATACAAACCAATACATTGTGTAAGTATTCTGCAACTAGAGGTGTTGGGGTCAGGTGAGAATGATATGAGTAAAGCTGCAATATCAATTGACTTACATTGATTCTTACATGGAGTTATGAGTAAGAAGTCGGTTTTTTCTCTATATCTATCGACGATTCACAAACAGAGATCGTAGCCAATAATTCCGAATTATTTTTCTGCAAAACATGTATTTTAAAAGATGGAGTAGCTCATGTGCTGACTTGATTCCCCTCGCGGATGTATTTAATTGAGAGAGAGAGAGAGAGAGAGAGAGAGAGAGAGAGAGAGAGAGAGAGAGAGAGAGAGGGAGAGAGAGAGAGAGAGAGAGAGAAACGCGGATATTAAGTGTTTTAGGTATTCTCCTTGATAAAGAAGAGAGATAGCTCGATACGTTAGAACTTTCAGGGTCACTGTTGATAAAATATTGAAGCAGTCAGCCTTTTGTTTCTAGAAAATAAAGTAGTTTTTACATAGACGTTCTATTATAATCTCATGACAATGCATTTATAATAGTGTTCTGTTCTTACTTTTGCTTTTTATGTTTGTATCGTTGTATATACTGTTATGATGATTTTTTGTCTGATACAATGCATTTTGCTTAGTGTCCTTTACCGGCCTTTAAATTCCAAATCATGAAATGAAGAAAATGCTTTGTCAAAAACAAACTTTGAATATTTTACTGATTTCCTAATGAATTAAGAAATGAATATATTATATTATATTATATTATATTATATTATATTATATTATATTATATTATATTTTATATATATGTGTATATATATATATATATATATATATATATATATATATATATATATATATATATATATATATTGATGATGATTTTTTACATTGAAAGAGATGTGTGTATATGTGTTCGCGTGTTTAATTTGTTTGATTTATGTAGATTAGTTTCAAAGTCACCTTTGTACTTTTTTGATCATGTACACTGGGTATATAATGTGTATATAATTTTTTGCATCTCTTTGTGTTGATGTTAAACATTTTATCTGAATGCACAGTTTTATACTCTTAATAAACGCCTTGTCCTTTAAAATAGTTTTTGTTGATATTACGTATATTATTTGCAAATGTAATCATTAACAAAACATATTATCACTTACTTTTAATTTATTGAGAGTTATAACAGCATGTAAACTACTTTTCCTTGGTAAACATAAAAGAAACCATTTATAACTTTCAATTCAATGTAACCTAACATTGCATTTCTTTTATATGAACTACCTCTACACATTAATTTGCACACCTCTTGACCAAACAGTATTGTGTCTTAAATTGCATTCACAATTGCATGGGAGCTGCGTGTTAAAAGTAATCTCATCTAGCATGCTAAATAAGCTTGTCAAATTAGACGACAGATGCACTTTATCAACGAATTCTCTCACAATTAACATCACAGACATCATTCATGAATGAGTGGACCCGAGACGTAAATTATGTCGTGTTGAAAAAAGATACACTAGATTCTTTGATTCTTTGATTACTATGATCTTACGTAGTTTAAGGTCCATGACTTCTAAATAACAAACTGCTATGATACTATAATGTGGATGACCTGAATGTTGAAGTGATGTTATCTCATCTGGGTTGCTAGATGAGCTTTTAAAATCAGATAACAGGTACACTTTGACAATGGATTCTCGTATCACTGTGATCTTACCTAGTTTAAGGTCTATGAATCTGAATAATGTACAAATATGCTAATCTAATGTGTTTAAACGTACATGTCATGTTGTCCTTCATTTTCAAGTGGTATTGTCATTGATTTCAACCCCTTTCAAACGACGATGAGGAAATAATTTTTCCTATTTGTAAGAACCAATTAATACTTATCATTCAAAAAACGTACAATTTTCTCTCTTTCTGATGACCAGTGTAATTCTGTTATTCCTTCCTTGTTAATATCGAAATTAAAATTAAAATGGTCTAACTGTCTTTCAATGATAGTAAATATAATCATGATGAAGTAAAATATGTTGCATATCAAATAGTGTGATGGTCATGCCTTTAATCCATACAAAACTTTGATTGACATGGGGAGTTATTATATCAATACTCATTGAAACTACGCAACTTATACAAATGGGTTACCTTGCATATATATATATATATATATATATATATATATATATATATATATATATATATATATATATATATATATATATATTGATAACGGCGCAAATACAAAACAGTTTCCCAAAGTTTCGATCTAAGTAAGCTCCTCGTGAGGGGAAGAAGAAATTTACATCCACAAAACAAACACCAAATACAAAAGCCAAGAGAAATTCTTGAATACTACAAGCTTTCAATGATGTGAAAATAAACAAACAATCGAAAAACAATAAAAGAAAGAAAGAAGACAAATTTAAAAAACGCTCTAAAATGGGTAAACTACATATCTATTTTATGCTGCCATCACCCCAACACAATTGTGTAAAAACATTCAAAGAAGTGTGTATCGTGCCTATCACGCAGAGGACCAAAGTGATTTGACCTAATTCCAGGCTGGAAACAAAGGATTGACACCATGCGGTGCGAAAAATAGACGACATCATCAAAATGTGCAAAAGAAATGATAAAATGATATCCCGGTAAAGTTATGCATCGAGGTATTAAGGAAGTATGTCAAGAGCATGGTATAACGGGATAATGGACAAGAGTTCAAATAATAATAATAATAATAGTAATAATAGATGTAAAGATTTACAGAATATATACTTGGGTAAATATTATCGCAAGAATTGCGTACATCTCATAACCTGATGCCTGGCTGTAGTTTTGATAAGATTGCATTATGAAGGTTAGACTTTTCATATATATATATAATTTGAAGAATATAACACGTGCCTAGGACAAGGACAACGTCTTTATTCACTGTGTCTGCAATACACGACATAAAAGGTGAACATGTTATTACTATATTTCATAATTCACAATGTGATATTGAGATATATCAGTGGGAGTAAAATGATATCGCCACAGTGGCGATACCACTTTTATCACCACAATGGCAATATCACTTGTAGAACTACTTTCTGTTTCCATTTAGGAGGTATATCTGCTCTTATGTATGCTATTCAGAACTGTATTTCCATATTTAGGCCATTTTAATTTCTTTTTCTTCTTCTCTCTGTCTCTCTCTCTCTCTCTCCATCAGGATGAATAGATCTTAAAATGTGCCAAGACTGTTGATATTTTAGTGTACATTTATGTAATCAACGAGAATGCGCCGTCAAGAATGCCTAAAAATGAACCCCAAACAACAAAAATCAGGCTTCAAGTATTAACTTTCTTATAATTAGTTTTCCACATGAATCATGCAAATTGTCAGTGACTGAACTTTGATGACTTGTTGCTATTTAATATTCTGTCACCCGTACAGTATTGTATACCAAATACACTCAACGACAAAAGGTACGCATTTTTAAGAAAACTATTAATTAATATATATTAATAAAATCATTGAAGTGGCGCTTGTAACTGTCATCACAGTCATAATCATGTCTGAAAACGATGGAGAAATCAGGCATTGATTAGTGTCGATTGGAAACCGAAATTAAATGACAATCAAAGTTTGACTGCATCGTCTATTACCGAAATAGACTGCAAGCTTCCCAACCCACAAAATTCACGTCTGAATGCAGAAAGAACAAACAGCAACTAAAATCCTTACAAGTATGCTCACAATCATTAAAATATATTCTTTAATCATGTTACGCTCTGAAGTCTGTTGGAGCGTTCTATCGTGTTGTTACAGTAGGCCCTATCGCCACCCCAGCAATGTTTTTACTGTATCAATCCGCGCAAAATATGTGTTAACGAAAATACAAAATTAAACATTAATTTTCGTATGAAAACATTCATTAATTTGACAAAATACACAATTTGAAGCATTATGTCCAATCTAAAAATTTTAAAAAGTCGCGATCCTAAAATTATTGTAAAATTTCAAAACTTCTTTTTATCGATGTAGAAATGCAGCCGTTGATCGAGATCACACACACACACACACACGCATATATATATATATATATATATATATATATATATATATATATATATATATATATATATATATAATAAAAAGAAAATCTACATTTTTGAGGAGATATAAGGAAATATTTAACTCGTGAAGTGGAAACATTGTGTATTGTCACGAGTGAAATATTTCCTCATATCTACTCAAAACACGTTGATATCATCTCTATATTTCACTTTGCATACATCAACCATCAACGATAAAATGATTTTAGAATAAAAGCAATATAACTCCGAATAATAGCAATATCACAGTCAAATACTGAAAATGAATACGAATAATAAAAGCATACATAGATCTCTACACACCAAAATATAAGAATACTGAGATAACTGGAAAGAAACAAAAATCAGATTCGATAAATAAGAAAGAAATACATCGGAGGTACATTCATTACTTTACGACGATGAATAAAAAGTTCAAGTTCTTGATTTGAGTACTCATGTGTTTGCAAAGTATTCTTTAGACATTTCATAAATGAGAAACATAACGTTCGACTTTCTTTATCTTTACAGTGTTTGAACAAAGATTAAAACATGGGAGTTGACCATAATGTCTCTAAAACCTTAAGATGTTTATGTCACAATGTCTGAACATGATACACTCTCGAGTCAAACAATCTCTCTCTCTCTCTCTCTCTCTCTCTCTCTCTCTCTCTCTCTCTCTCTATATATATATATATATATGTATGTATATATCTATATATATATATATCTATACCGGTATTGTTGTTTGACACGGGACAGACACACACACACACACACACACACACACACACACACACACCATCAGCAGCAAGACAAAAAGACTAGACTCCATAAGCTTAGGACATAGCTAGTGTATGCTTCTGTGGGGTGGGTGTTATAACTAATCTGACTGAATGTCTTTTTTCCAGGGCTTGTGGGGTCCACAACAAAAAGACATAGGGAAAAATTCGCTAACTCTATATCTCTAGACAGACATTTTTTCAACTAAGCCATTCGAGTCGATGCACCTTACTTGTTTCTGCGACATATTCGCTACTGCTCTCGAAAGACACATCCTTTCATTCAAACCTACCTACCTAGATTGAAAGGAAAACAAGTTACGAGTTGATATATATGCATGATCCCATCGCTGACACCAAACATCATAGGAGAAACATTCGCGACCGGTCCGGAGTTCGAACCAGGGATATCCCTAACTCGAGACGGGAGCTTTACCACCCGAGGCGTCCTAACCAATACATTCAACCAACTCCTGCGACAATCGGTATAAAGATATTGAAATTTTCAAGATGTTTGTCCTTTCATTATTACTGGTATTAAGCATGTAGGATGCAATGACAAGTATAATTACTGTTATGGTTGTGTAAATCCTTTAGCATAAACATATGTGTCAGGTAGCAAGTGTGCATTGGTATATTGCCCTTGTTGGTACCAGGAACTGTTAATTGGATCTGACGGTGCATGTAGAAATCAAGTACGAAAATTTTAATAAATACAAAATCAAAGTGTTTGTTAGTTTAATGAGTGTTGGTGTAGTTATCTGAGCTCAATAATATCCATCAACTATATTCTCCTAGATTGTTATATATTCTCCTAGATTGTTATATATTCTCCTAGATTGTTATATATTCTCCTAGATTGTTATATATTCTTGCACTTTTAACATCGATCTACATGTGTTTGATGTTGGTGATACAGTTTGGCAAAATATAGGGTCAGTTGGTATCTTGCTGTTATGATTTCAAAGACTAATACATGTAAGTTAATAATAATAATAATAATAATAATAATAATAATAATAATAATAATAATACTAATGATAATGATAATAGTAATAACAAGTTTTCACTCCAGAGACATAGATGTTGTTGATGTTTCAATTTTCTGCAAACTTAAAAATAAATGCAATTATACAATAGAAAATCTATATTTGGTAATTTTAACAAATGCTGACAGATGATGTTAGCTGTTAACTGAAGTAAAGTAAAATGCAGTCTGTGTGTGTTATAAGTTATGGTTGTTCTCTTTTATCATACCTTTTACAGAGTGGATACAAGCATTCAGTGGTATACGTGTAAAGTCAAAGGTATGCATTTTCGTTCATATTTCAGATTATACCACTGCATTTGTGGAGGATAAGAAAAATACAAAATGGGGGATACTCTGATACGGAGAAATGAGTCTGCACTGAACTGAACTCTTGGCACTTTACCCTGATGATAGATTTGTATAGCTTCAGATAACCAGAGTGGAAATGAACTCTCAGATTGAGAACTCTCATTCAATGACTATTGTCTTCAAGGATAATCAGCAAAAACATAAAGCAAATTAACAACATCCTTGAATGGAAACAGCATGTCATGCATTTTTGGAGTTCAAGGTGTGTGTTGTGGAAGTCTCAACATGCATGAAGTATTAAGTCAGCCTAGTTAAGTTCAAAATATTTCTGCAGTTATTTTTTTTTCTGTTATGGAAGATAGCCCCTAACAATGTATGATTTTTAAAATTTATGTATGCTGATGAAATTTATAAAAAGGGATTGAGAATCAACTGTTAAAACTTTTACCACAAACCAATTTTCTCTTGTTATCTATCATCACATTGTAGTTTTATCGTATTTAAAAACTAAATGCGAAAAAGAATTTTCATTTTTTTGTGGTTTAACCTTATATAAAAAAGATCTTTTAGTGGATGTGATTCATACTTGAATAAAGTTTTGAGGTGTATTTGTTCTAAAGCTATTTCTGATCATGAAGAACATAATCCCAGACATCTCTCATAACATAAATTCTGTGTCTGCACTAATTTTGGAGAATTTACGCAATGTAACGCACCAATTAATGCACACTTACTTGGACTAATTGATCTGCATACTATTATGAAGGGGTCAATGTGGACTCGAATCAAAAGATTGAAACACAAACATATTAACGAACAAAAAACAAGAATTACTAATGAAAATATTAAATTAACAAGTGGGCACGATATCACTCACCTGGATTACATAATGTAACAATTTACTGTTTCACTAAACAGGCTTATATAATATTGTAAGAGCACAACCTATGTAAACTATCCCCCAAACTTTACATCATGTTGATTTAATCTATTTTACCATGCCCTGATAATAATTCTTTCTAAAGATAACGATATAATTAATCTGCATAGTATGTTGCTCATAATTGAAGTCGTCCATGATCCTGTTGATATAAAACAATTTATCCAAGTTTTGTAGAAACTGGACGAGAAATATAGATATAAGAATATTTACCATTTTCAACAGGTTATCACTTTGCAAAGCTTTGCTAATAATATGAAGATGTATAGAAATAATAAAACTTTCTTAACATGCGCTTGGCGCAGCTCCTGATAATAAAAGGTCATGGAAATGGTTATATAGTTATATAGCCTCCTAAAAGAGATCAATTTAATATCCGACAAATGTTCATTTTTCTGTAATATCCTTGCAAAATGATAATAGATGTATGGAACTGTTACTAATAAATGTTGTTGAACAAATTTGAACAAAATTGTATAGATTTTGTTAACAAGTCTTGATCATTGGAGTTTTAGGTGCTATACCCAAGTTATTTCTCCTTTCTGTTTTCGTGTATTATGCCATAAGGTTTTATCCTGAAATGGTGCGGTGCTGTGTCTCGCCAGCAACGGCGGGATCGGCATCACAAACAAGAGTCTTTGTTTCATATAGCTAAATGACTATATGACTATATGTATAACGTTTTGTACCCGTGTATTCTAGGATTTCTTTCACACCTGCATAATCAGACAAACATGTTGTTATAATTCCGTCAACGTACAAGACACTACTGAACTCATTTCATTTTGGTAGGGCTAACCTAACCACACACTATTTTCATTAAGTACACTTGGGATGGATCCCCCCCCCCCATCCCCCCGCCCCAAAAAACCACCACCACCACCAAAAAATCCCAAAACAACAACAAGCAAACAATATCCCCCGCCCCCAAAGCAAACAAACAAACAAACAAGAAAATCTTACCAAAGAGACATTGGATAGATCATAACAATCTCTTACCTGGCAAACTTGGGAATTTGGGATAGATCCCAAAAGTTTCTTACAGAACAGATTTGGGATCAACACAAAAATTATTCTACCAAGCAATATTGGGATCAATCACAAAAACGTCTTGTCAGGCAAACTTGGGATTTATTTCAAAATTTCTTCGCAGGCAGATTTGGGATCGATCTAAAATACCTCTTTGCAGACAAAGTTGGGATCAATCCCAAACATCATATACTAGGCAAACGTGGGATTGATCACAAAAGTATCTTTCCAGACAAACGTGAACTCGATCCCAACAATCTTTTACAAGGCTAATTAGGAATTGTTCCAAAACTCTCTTTCCAGATCAACTTAGGATAGACCCTGAACATCCTTCACCTGCAAAACTGAAACTGATACCAGAAAGTTTCTTTCCAGTCAAACTTGGGAATGATCACAAAACTCTAGTATAAGGCACTCTAGGGACTATAAAGAAAATTTCACCATTCAGAATTGGAACCAGTCCCATAATCAGTTGGGAATGGTCCCAGAAATGTTTACTTTACAAGGGCAGTCAAATACAAATCTCAAATGTTATAGATACATTAGCATTAAATATACAGGATTATGATTGGAAACTAACTAATAAAATAAAGAATTGCAAATTTCTTCCTCAGACTAAATATTGTGTGCTATAGTGTTATAACACACACACACACACACACACACACACACACACACACACACACACACACACACACACACATATATATATATATATATATATATATATATATATATATATATATATATATATATATAGATAGATAGATAGATAATTAAAATTATACACCAAACAGAGCGGAAAGTGCCATCCATGGATCCTACAGGTGAATGCTTGATAAATATGAAGAAATAATAGTATCATACAGATTAAATACTTTTTAAATCGTACTCTACGGAGATTCGAAGCCGGATTTGCGGGTTACGGCACCCATCGCCTTACTTGCACGCACCAACCCTTGTACCCTCTCGACCATGCACATATCACCAAAAAATGATGCTAAAAATCGCTGGTTTAGGCATTTGTGCGTAGCAGACACACCCACATATCGACCCAGTAATTAAGTCTCATCTAAGTACGCTGTCACTCCGGATTCCTAGGACAGAAATCAAGTTAGTGATTTATTAATGTTAAATTTCCATAAATTCCCACAGCAACCCATCAATGGTAGATTTCCACTGATGTTTTCTTCTATAAGAGTGGATGCTTGTTTTTCGATTCGTGTGTATCTCCATCTATGTAATATTTTCCTTTGGCTTTTCAGAGTTCCATCAATGTTTAATTTCAGTAACCCCATAGTGTCCCATCCATGATAAATTCACATAAGCCCGATAGTGACCCATCGATGTTAAATTTCCATACATCCCCATAGTGACCAATCCATATACAATTTCCATAAGCCACATACTGTCCCATCCGTGTCAGTTTCTCATAAGCCACATAGTGTCCCATCCATGTTAGATTCCCATAAACTCAACATTGACCTATCAATGTTAAATTTCCATAAATCCCAATAGCAACGCATCAGTATTCAGTTTCCATAACCACACATTCATTTTGACACACACACACACACACACACACACACACACACACATAATTTTTAAGGTAGAGGGCATGATCTTAATAAGTATGAGCCTTGTGTTTATAAATTCACACAGAAACTAAATCTGCAATTTGGTTTAATTTACTTTGAGTTATGCTTAAAAACGGGTTGGCTCGTTTGGCAACTACCTGTCACAGTTATACTAGCATTGGTGATCAAGTGCGTAACTTGGGCTGCAAATGAACAGCCAGGTTGGTTTACGTATTTATGTATATCTGCTTCATCAGTAAATATATCAAAATCGAGATGGGTAAGGGGTCATGAGAAGCATGCCAATTTGTTATAATACCAGTGGACTTTAATCATGCGTAAGGCCCATACTGATTGTTTGAGCCACCTTATCACAGGAAGATATTCAAAATAACTCTTTACTGTCAAAAATGACAGTAAAAACGACAGACTGGGGATAGTGTTGCTTTAGTGAAAAAGCAATCAATTCTACAAGAATTAGCCTAAATACCTTAATTAAAATCTTACAAGCATGTTTTCCGCAAAAATCATTGGTTGGTTTTTATTTGCATCTTTAATATAGACGTATTCTCATTTTTCTGCAATCTGTCGTAGTCGGATGAAAATTCACACAAAACCAGGTAGACATTCAGAAATTGGGTAATTTTTTAAAATCTTCTGAAATCTCATTCACTTTGCCAAAAGTCATTTCCTCATTACCTCTGCTGCTTGAATCTGACATATTAAGATATTTTAAACACACACGCCTTTTAGTTCGTATAGTAATAAAACATGGTAGAAGAAGGGAGCTAGCTCAACTGTCTCAGAGTTAAGTTATACCACTTCTCACCCATTCTGCTAATGAACTACTTAAACCTTTGATGTTTCATACAATGGGTTTTAATTGAATTATTTTACTTCGCTATTCATTTTCTCAATATTTACAGTACATAGTTTCCATATTTTCATATTTTAATGATGATTAATTTAATTTCATGCCTTTACATTCTTATCTACACAAGCTGCAATATTTGAATCCATATATTTAATCCTATTTACAGACATTTAAGATATAGTGGCCTATATATACACCACCAATCTAACAGTTGGTGAAAGGCACCAATTTCATTGCATTTTAAGTAAGAAAACGGTCAAACTCGGCACGTATACAATTTGGCTTGGACCCAAAACTTCAGCAGAGTACGGAATGATTGGTACACATTTCAGAGGAAAACAAATAACACTTATAGCGTATCGTCTACTGTGTTTCTTGCGCCATCCCAATATGTCTATCTTAAGAGTAAACATATTTCCCATATTTGCCACAATAAAATGTGGACATTTCCATTTATTTCTGAATAATACTATATGGTATTGGAATGTTACACATGTGGAGGTGAAAAGCCACAAACATATTTGATATTTTTTTAAAATTACGACTAACATTATCACCAGTCTCTAGTTTCAGCCTGCTTTCTTCTTGAAGTTCTCTTTGTCTTTTACTTGCAGACCTGAAGGTCATGGATAGCACACCTGTCAAAGTGGTACTTCTAGCTGCAAGAACACCATAGATTTCTTCAGGAGTCAGCCGCACCAGCTTTTACAGGCAGAGACGAATACAGACAGTACGGTATGATGAATATTCCTTTCTAAGTTGTGTTCATGAATGCAGTGAATGATTGCTGATCAGTGTATGTATGCTGAGCTTCATGTGCTTTGTTTATACACTTCAGCATGCACATTTTGCACAATTACTTTGAAACAACTAAACTCATGTTTTATTCACTACATTTTGAGATTGCTCAAAGAATAATGCTACTTGTCTTGCATTATGTAATTAATAGCCCCATGCACTAAGATTGCAGGTTTATAAACTATGAAACGTGATGAAACTGACATGTGAGAAAAGTAATTTTAGGTTTAAGTGGGAAGGATAAAAGATGAAGTGTGATGGTGTCTAGTAGCCGTTGCTCCATATGATAACTTATGGATCAATGAGGGATACAGTAAATTATAGCAAACACACCATTTGGAATTTGTAACTATTTAGAACAGCTTTTTATTCAAAAGTGCCCAAAATTTTGTAACTGTACCTTTTTTCACTTCTCACTTCTATGTAAATTCTGAAGGTCTCACTGGAGAGTTTCGTATTTTGAGCCCCCCCCCCCACATTTTAACTTTAGAGGGCATGAGTCTAAAAAGCATGAGCCTTGTGCTTATAAAATGACACAGTAACTAAATCTTCAATTTGGTTTCCATTTACTTTGAGTTAGGCTTGAAAATGGGTTGACTTATGACAATTTCACATGGATGGGATACTATGAGGGTTTATGAAAATTAAACATGGATTGGTAACAATGGGGCTTATGAGATTTTAGCATTGAGGGTCACTGAGGGATTTATGATAATTTAAGATGAATGGGACACTTTAGGATTCATAGATGGGTCACTATGGAGCTATGGATATTGAACATTGATGGGGTGCTGTTGGACTTCATGGAAATTTAACATTGATAGGTCATTATTGGGTTTATTGGAATCTAACATAGACGGATCACTACGGGACTTGTGATAATTTAACATGGATGTGTTACTATGTGGCTTACGAAAAACTGACATGGATGGGGCACTATATGGCTTATGGAAATTGTATATGGATTGGTCACTATGGGGATGTATAAAAATTTAATATTGTTGAGTCACTATTGGCCTTATGGGAATTTAACATGGATCAGACATTATGGTGATACCAAGGTCTCATCAGGAAATGTCCAATTTACCCGGTTAAAGACACCAAGATTAATTCATACCACCACACTGGGATGTAGTACCTCAAATATATTGCTTAGGTCTTCATCATAGAGATCAACACCATAGTCCAGAGAGGCAAAACCTCTTTGAAATTGTAGTATTACAGGGCCACCTTTTATGGTTGTTGACATCGAAACGCTTTACATTTTTGCTATATAACATGGTGCTGGTCCGATCACTATGGGTAGTCTGAGTGTGTTATTATCTTTCCTAACAAGTGGCTGAATACCTGCTACAATAAACTCAGAACATAGCGCTTGTCAGTCTTTCTTTAATGTACACAACTGCACATATTTTAACATGTATAAATGGAGCAAGCTATGACTTTTCTCAAATGTCATCCACTCATCAACTTTGTTATCCAAAATTGTTTAGTTGTTGTGCTTTTTTAATTTCCTGTAATTATAGTTTGCATCTTTAAAAAAGTCAAACTTTTACTTAAAACTCTATAAAATATCAGTTAATAATGTTTTACTATTTGAAATCTTTTCAGATAGAGAATATCTTTTATTGGAAACAATTTGTGTTTTGCTCAACACAAACAATACACAATTTCAAATAGCTGTAAGACTCCTAATTTGTAGTGAAATATAATTAGATTTACTGAATGAAGTTGAAATATGTGTGGCATGAAAATATAAGATTTTTGGTCAAATGTGCCACCAAATGGTGGTCTGATAGGACTTAGATCATAATCCGAAAAATAGTACCAAATTCGATGGTGTGTTTCGCAACTGTCTTATTTTGAAATGTTCTTAACTATGTTTATAATCAAAGGATAGACGTCAAAGTTTACAAAACTGTATAGATTGTTAAAATTGCCCGATCTGCAATGAACACAGTGAAATGTAAAATCTCACCCTATTATATGTCATTGAGGCGCTTTTTTGTTACTTCCCTTGAGTTAGTCAGCTTACCATACCAATGTACAAAAGTAAGCCGGTCATTCTTTGATGAGACTTTCAGGATTGCCTGTAGTAAGCTGACTTAGTGTATACAGAAAGTTACAAAGCTCTATCAGTTGTATTAAAAAATCTACAATAATGAATGGTTATACATAACATAGAAGTAAAAAATCGGTTTGTCTCAGGTCCTCAGAATTCACGTATGCCCAATAAGGTATTTAAACACAGTTGGCATTTTCTTATTAACGATTGACTGACAAAGTGATAGTAGTTATTATAGTGAAATGTCAAACCGACTGGTAATGTTGCTCAAGCTATACTCCCTGCAAAGAGTGAGACAGTTTCCTTCATGGAAGAATAGTTACCAAGCAAATGAGATTAGAACATACCTAAATGAAGTCAAATCTTGCTTTTTGTAATTATTTTCCTGCTGTGTTCATCGTAAAGAGGATGTGAAAAGAATGTTTTGTAATTCTCAGGCCATGTGGAAACTTTTCAACCGCTTCCAATAATCTGTCCTTGGAATTGGAATTAATCCATTTTGGTGACACTGTTGACTTTTCTGTAGTTAGTAGATATGCTGAATATATTATCTGGGTTAGGCACAAGAATACATGTTGAACTCCAGTTACTATAACTTGGTTCTATGAAATCATTCTGCAGTAAATACTGATTTTCCTTTTTTCAAACATTCCTGCTTGAGAGGATTCATCCTGTAAGGGTGCTGTTTCACAGGTGTAGAATCCACTATATCAACGTCAAGATAGGTCTTATTTGTTCGTGTAGGAACATCAGGAAACAAGTGCTCATACTCATACAATAACTGTTTTAGTTCATCTTTCTCGTGTTGTGGTGGATGTGAAAATGTCTGGTCCAGATTGTTCAGTATTTCCGAATTCCGAAGTTTGGTTAAACCAAAGTCACTACAGTCAGATTGTATTCCATCGCTTACAACCTCACTGTGTGGGACAGGTATAGCTAAATTGATTGAATAAATAACTGGGCTATCTCTGTCAAAATATTCCTTTAACATATTTATGTGACAAAGTTGTTTTTGTTTCCGCCTCCCAGGAGTGTTAGTGATATAATGTAAGTAATTTACTCTCTGTTCAACGGTATAAGGACCATACAATTTAGCCCGAAGAGGATGTTGAGGTATGGGTAAGAGAGCCAGAACTTTCTCACCAGGCTTAAAACTCCTTCCTGAGTATTTCTGTCGTACCTTAATTTAATTTTTGACTGAGTAGAATGAAGATTAGTTCTTGCTACTTCACAAGCCTTTGACAACTTATATTTGAAATAAGAGACATAGTCACTAATCTGTGAATCCTCATTTGAAAAGATTTTCTCTTTCAATAACATCAATTCGCCACGGACAGTATGTCCACAAACCAATTCAATAGGACTACAACCCAATTATTCTTGAACTGATTCCCTAACAGCAAACAACACAAATGAACACCCTCATTCCAATATTTTCCTGTATGAAAACAATATGACCGAATCATATTCTTCAAAGTTTGATGAAATATTTCTCAAGCACATTGACTCTTAGGGTGATAGGCAGAATATTTAAACTGTTGGATGCCTAATTCATGCATAACTTGTTGGAAAATTCCCGACATAAAATTTTACCCTTGATCAGACTGGACAGATTTGGGAAGGCCAACAAGTGTAAAACAAATGTAGCTCTTTTAACATTACATGAATCAAGTTTATAATACAGTGATGATAATCGTGTGTTATTGATTTTTCACGTGGAGGTCTGGACGTAAAATCTTGACAACTTTCCTCACATCCATACAAATCTGCCCGTATCTTAATTTTCGTTACTTTTATATATTTCTTTTAAGAAAAGAATCTTTTAATAAAAACTAAATCACAGTAAATATGGATCTTTAATCAAACCAAATCAAGCAACTATGAATGAAGGGGATGCTTTTTATTGATTCATTCTATTATATTTGGTCCCCTCATGAGAGAGAGAGAGAGAGAGAGAGAGAGAGAGAGAGAGGAGGGGAGGTCTTAAACCTAGGTTTAAATCACTAAATCACTATGCTTTCTGCATAGAAATCAAGATGCTCATCCTGTGCATAGTGACTATTAAGGTATAGATGCAGGTAGAGAAAAGAGGGGGATACTAAGCGAAAACTGTCGAGTGTGTGCAGGTACGACCACCAACCCTAGCATTTTACAGCCCGTTGAGGTCGCAGTGGATAGTTTCGCAAATTTCTTAACTGAAGACTATGATATGACTTTTCAGCTATTATTGTTTAATTGTTTGTGAATTAGGTGTTTCGGGCTTGTGCTGTTCTTAAAATTGATGTGAGGCATGAACATATCCTATAGTTACTTCACAGTATCCAGGCAGTAAAATACTAATTGTCAGCAAGGAACCAGAGCTAGCCACATGTAGCAGTAAACACGTGGGTTCAAAGGAAATAAAGCATCTGAAAAACGGCCTGGATGACAACTATTTTGAATTGCATCAGGTTGTTTAGTACTCAATGTTTTCAAAATTTATAACATAGGAACACGGCTTGCATTTTCACTGTGAGCATCGCTTTGTAACAAAAATGACCTTTGGATATGAAAAATGCATGGATGAAATTGGAGTTGGGGAGCATAGACTTCTTTTGATATGAGCTTCCGTTGAACTGTCAGGTCGAGTGAATGATATTCTTGTGTTTTGTTTTATTATAGCTATCCAAAAATACGGAACTTAATGACCTCATATTTGTGCATATTATTCTGTTAATGAATTTGTATATTTGGCAGGCTGATGCGGCATCAGATCTGTCCATTGTGCCCAGAACAGATCCTCTAACACTGAGATTCACGACGCCAAAGACATTTCTCAATGCATTTTTGAGGCTCCTCATTCATGGATATAGACGGTATATCCAAAAACGTGATCAAAGATCGATATCTATTTTGTTTATATCTGTTTATACGTTGTCAAGGATGCAATCAAACTGCTCAATAGATAAAATTACATACATTCTTAATTTAAAATAAAGTCCCCATTATGTATTTTGTGGTCCTGATTTGGTGCCAAAATTCAATTAGTGACATAAATATTAAACAGAGTGAAGAGTGACTTTGTTTAGCTCTAGCTCAACGTAACGGAGATTTTAGTGACAGGTGCATCAACATTTTAAAAATTTACTTACTTTGATTAATAACATTTGAAATAAAGAAAGTTGGTTGTAGACTCACATGATGATATGTATAAACCACTGAAAAGTGCGCTGATTGAAATTATTAAAATTCTTGCATTATCAGTACCAAAGACGAGAAATAAAGAAACTTTGTGTACGACTAAATCTACAAAACACTACAAAACGACTAAATCCTCGAAACACAGCAGAACTTTACAACCTCTCCATATTTAATTAAACAAAAAAGATACTCTGAAAACTACACATTGTCTGATTGTCTGATGGACCTTTGTCATCACTTTAAGTTATTTTGACGGCTAAATTAGTGTCACGGACACGCATGCATATCGAACTCCAGATGATAGTTACAAGTTTAAATAGTCTTGTTGAATGGCTTAGATAAGAGAGAATTGTGTACAAACCTTTCAACATATTCTTCATCGAGTCAACCTTACTTTACAGTTGAAGTCAGAGCAAATAAAATATATTTATTTAAAATTAATTAAAATTTATGGACATCACATCTTTATGTAAACTGAAATGAAACATAGAAAATACTCTCTCTTTCTCCTCCTCCTCTGTCCCCTCCTTCTCCTCTTCTGATAGCCCAAATGCATTATAAATAAAAAATTTAAATGATATTAAAAGTATCTTCATACATTCAGTGAAGATTTCCCTTTTGACACACAACTAAGTATTTTCAGCTGACAAGAGTTTTTTTAATATGAAACATATTTACTCTTTTCTTTCTTCTTTCTTTACTAAATTCAGCGAGCTGAATACATGTGTTTGATTTTTCCAGGATTCTGATATTTAGTTCTTCCAGTAGAGTGTACAATACTGCAACATCAAACTACCAGAAGATCTTATAATTACAGCAGATAATTGGAGCTTTTTTCAGCAAATGCCAACGACTTAATCGCGGATAGGCGAATTGCGACTGGTCTTATACCAATATTTTTGTGATCAATACCAACCTACCTTTTCCAATTAAAACCCTTGTTTAATTTCAATTTTTGTTAGCAGTATTGCAGTGTCAGATTCGAAAATCACTGCTATCGGCAGTACACAAGCTGATATTACAAATTTATAGTGAGTGCAGCTTGAAACTTTAGTACAAAAACCTTAATAATAGCTGAGAGTTCCATTTCAAATATTATGTCAAGCTTTAGTACATGTGATCTGCTACGTTAACCAATGGCATATCGTTTATTTCTTCCTCAATGTTCAAAAGCAAACTGAGAAACATTTGCCTACAAAATTAAAAACTAATCTTTGAACTTTTGAATTGTAAATCTGCAGATATATTCGATATCAATTCGTAACATTTTATGCAATGTCGGACAACAAATGTATGTATGGAGAAGGAGGACACAGCCAGATCTTAAAAAAATCTTTAAACTGAGCGCCTTTTTGATATTAACTTTGATCTTTACAGCCTCTGAATTTAAAGCTGTGGAATTGCGAATAAAGTCAGGTGATACAAAACAACCCATAAGCAAATATTTGACTCCGAACGAACGGATGTATCGAACAATGTAATCAACGTGTTTCGATTAAACAGTGACATTTGATGCAGACAAGATAAACTTAAGATGAATGGGCTCATTCCTAATTCCCATGCACTGATGTACATGCAACAAGAGTTAAAACATCCACACATGACTGTTTCTAATTTAAAATATGTGATTGATTTAGGATACAGTAAAATATACGGCTGCAAAGTCGTCTCCATAAGAAAAGCTTGGCACCGGCTAATTCACACACGAAATTCGTTCTGTCAATAAAATAAATTGTTTTTGTTCAAATCGTAACACTATGTAGTTTTTTGTTTCAACATATATTTGATTGATTACAAGTTTGGTTTGGTCGATAGTCATACAAGTTCTCAATGTAAATTCATCGATTTATTCATTGCCATTATGCGAAAATTTTCAGCCTAAAAATAAAAAGAAATAAAAAATTACAAAATAAAAACACACAAAAAAACAAACTTGAAACAAAAACAACAGCAAACAAATAAACTGTTCAGATTACTTGCAGGTTTACGATTTGTTTTTGTCAAATACTTTAAATATCAGTATCACGTTGGTAATTTTAAAATTCATTTAATGAATTGAATTGCTGTTGGAAATGTTTATATTTGAACTGTATCTTGCTACTGTGAGCGTTGTATGACACATTTTTCCAAAAGGTTGTTTTATATGTCAAATTGCTCGTATGACGTTCGATCGTTTTTATTATCGACTTTCCAACGTGTATATTTTGTTGTTGGAGAGTATACATTCTAATCATACAGGCTTGTACGTCATCTCAAAAAAAATCAACAAATATTTGAAAGAGTATACCACCGCAATTTAAAACAAAAATTCTGTATTAAGTATATATCCATTTATAAAGCTAGCTTAGGTTCTATGAAATGTAATAAAACTGACGGTTACAATAAGTTAATAGTACAACATTCATGATAACAACACTTTTCTAACTGTCTCACTCGAGGATTTCAACCTTAACAATGCGAATATTAAATAACATCAACTTAAGTGAAAACTGGCAAGAATCCTGAACTTTCTATCCTATAAATAAGTACATTTTGTACAATGGCTACGATCACTACTGTTTTGAAGTGGGATAGAGACGTAACATAGCACATGCATAACTCTCATCTATACTGAGAGTTTGATACTCAGAAAATTTTGAATATGTCGAAAGATTCGGTAGGTCTAGCTTCAGTTTTTTCTGCCGAATATTACTGTGACACAGGTGTTGGGTACAGTACACTGAATATGTTCTCGCCAACAAAGAAGAAGAAAAAAAAAAACAACGTCAAAAGTGTTTCCAACCCTAATTCATCGCATGTCCATTGCCTTCTTAGGCAATATACAACATCTACAAAATATATGACAAAGGAACCACGCAAACCTCTGAAGATACCTTGGCAGTTGAAAATCTCCGTCATCATCTTTCGAACTTTGGTCTCTCTGGATTGGGGTTGACATATCTTCATCTAGAGTGTCTGTGTAATGTTGCAGGTGAAAATCGATGATCATAATGTCAATGAGTAAAATTTGTTTTGCTGCACTAATAACAAACTTGTTTTGGGTATAAAACTTTTTAATGGATTGTGCACCAAGGGAAGACAATTTGTATCTCTACTTCTAACAATCGAATGATATATTTTGATGCATTTGTTCTGAAGGGATCTTTTTCTGTTTTTTTTTTTTTTTTTTTTTTTTTTGAGTGGGGTGTTGTGTAGTGTCTAATACGTGCTGTAACTGATTTGATAAAGTTTAAAAAAGGAATCTTCAAACTATCAGCAAACATTTTGTATGAACGTACGTATGTATGTTTGTAGGAGGAAACAAATTTATAGCAAAAACATATATGCATACATCTTCTACAATGACAATCTTCTACAATGGCTACGACCACAACTGTTTTGAAGTGGGATAGAGACATATTATAGAACACGCAGAACTCTCATCTATACTGAGAGTATGATACCTAGACCATTTTGATTGTACGAGAAAGTTTTATCCGTCTAGCTTCAGTAGTTGTGCCATATATAGCTCTGATACAGGTATTAGGTGCGCTATACTAAAGAGGATCTCTTCTGCAAAGACGAAGACGAAACATAAACGTCAATAGCATTTCCAACCTCAACCCATCGCAAGTTCGTTGCATCTTTAGGCTCTAGAGAGCAACAACAACATGTACGACGACAGATGTACGCAATCCAATTGAGACAGCATGGAGGTTGAAGATCTCCTTCATCTTTGTTGGAAGTTTGGTCTCGCTGGGTTTGGGTTGACATATCATCAACACCATTCGAGGCACGACAGATGCGGCACAATTGCTATCGTTTCCTTTTGTAGTTTCATCCTGGTTCTTATCTTCATTTTCTTCGTCTCATTCTCCTTCCTCTTCACTCTTTTGTTTCGAGCATCAAAGTGAACAATACAAGGACGGTTATAACTGCGCTGGTGGCCATCATCACTGTCACGTAGTACACCAAAACAGAGACTGGTGCAGAGGACTTTAGTAGAGATGTGACAATGGTGTTCATGAAAACCACAAAAGACAAGAAAAAAGTCACAGGATATCCTGCTCTCTCTCCAGAACTCCTCGGTAAGACGAAGACAAATATGTTTAAACCGGACAATATTAAAATAGGAAGAATGTAGTTCAATATATAATTCATCGACCTTCTTGCGATTGTAATTTTGAATTTTACATGGGATTTTGAATCTTGGGATAACATCTCTGCAGATGTCTTTTACACAACACTCCAGGCAACACTCTCTTCCAAGTAATTCTTCTCGAAACGAGATGGCATTAGAGTAAGATCACAGAAAGTGTATGCTCGTGTGGTAAATTTCACTGAGCAATCATGAACTTCAAACGGGTAAAAATAAACGTTTGGCCTACATGACGCCTTAAAAAAACAATTTTCAGTCCATGAACATTTACCAGATTTCAAGTGTATTCTCACCTGGGATTGCTCTTGTACGATGTCTGTGCCATCTCCCGCCGAATTGACTAATATCAGAGACGACTTCCAGATGCTAGCTGCCGATATCGTAACTGACGTATCAGGGGCCGCCAAACCATGGGAAATAATATAATATTCCTCTGTCCACTCCATAGAGAGATATGTGCTTATATTCATGATCCCCGCAAAATCATCAAAATCGTTTATTGATAGGAACTGAATCCATACTGAAACATTTAATGCTTTTGACAAGTGTTGCAGTGGAATCACGCCGGTCTTTCCCTGATATATTTTGGTTACTTTTCAACCTCAGCCGATACATCTGACCAAGAAGCAGCATGGCTCTCATAAACAAAGGACAGGAATAAGAAAAATGTTGTGGATACAATGTAGATATCCATGTCAATTGCGTCTGAAATCTCAGTGATCTTTGCTCCACTGAGGGTGACGTAACACTGCAAGGATGTTACCAAGCAGTAGAACCAATATACAACTGTATTTTGAGCATGGTCTGATCTAGCGTGTCTGTGTAATGTTGCCGGTGAAAAACAATGATCATATACTCGTTAGTAACATTTGTTTTGTTGCACTATTGAAGAACGTTTATTTCGGTATAGTATTGTTTTGTAATGGATTGTACACCATAATTTTGTGAATACCCGTACCTGTCTACGCTTTAAAGGTAGATCAATTCGCATGTCTACTTCTAACAATCGACTGATATGTCTTAATCTATTTGTTCTAAAGAAATGGGGGATTTTGCGTTATTTCTAAAACGTATTATAAGTGTTTTCATAAAATTAAAAGAGTGATCATTAAAAACTTTTAGAAAACAGCATGTATGTATGTATGTATGTATGTATGTATGTATGTATGTATGTATGTATGTATGTATGTATGTATTGTATGATGAAACAAGCTTATAGGAAAATAACACGCAATGGCGAATAGTCCATTGTTGACCCAATCGAAACATTCAAGTACTCTGTGAGTTATTAAGATCAAACGCTTTTCAATAACTACGGATAATTATATCTGTTTTTTTTTAAAATTGCATTTTAAGCTGAGTTTTAAGTAATGTTTTGTTGTATTTCAAAAGATGAAAAGTAATAAATACAGTACTATTTTATCACTAAGAACATCCGATCTTCTGTAACTACCAAAGAGTTTGAACGTAACGTACACTCATTAGTGTATAGTAGAAGTGTTAAGATGTATCCTTTATTTCTTCTCATATCGAAAATGTAAAAGAGTGTTACTTCCTGAATAATCGGGTCCACAATTTTGTGTGTATGTTGAGATTGATCATGTCCGCCCGTTCGTGCGCGCATCATTTGATATTCCTTATGAACTTCGTTTACGCCGATTAGAAGAGGATAATCTTATTTGCATGATATTTAGGGGAACCAGTAGACGACATCGAAGACATTGGGAGAGCAAAAAGTAAGATTTTAAAAGGTATCATAAACTCATCAATACACACATTCAGGGAGGATAATAGCATTTGGAGAGAAAGCAGCATTAGGGGTGGAAATGAAAAGTGGTGCTGATTTCATAATTAGAAGGAAGTTTCAAAAGTTCAGATAGATGTGAATCCTTCAATCCTTAGTAATACAAGTTATAATACTTACAATTTGTTGAACACAGGCATGCTCGACGGCTTAGCTACTAAGATAAAGCGAATTATATGGATATATTACAACTTTAAGGGGTGCTTTTGACGATTCGACCAAAGGAGCCTGGTCTGAACTAGATTTCATGACCAAAATATGTTCTGATTTAGACGTGTAAAAGCTTTCAATAAACCTTCGATCGGTCTCCCCTTTTCGTTGTGCTTCAGCTGGGGATCAAATGTACGTCCGCACATGTTAAAGCAGTCGTGTAATCGCTGCCTTGTCTAAAAAAGGTAGTGTGGAGTATACTTTGCTTCTATTTGCTTGATCTTATTTGCAATTTCCATGGACATGTAGTAAGAATGAAATTAAGAGAGAAAGAAATTATAGTACTGTTCAACAGATAATTGACTATTATTAAATTTATTTATTAATGGTCTTCAAAGCGGTGGTAAATACATTCAATGTGCTAAATCGTGCTTGAAGAAGATAACAAGCGTGAAAAAAGGCATTTGAAAGAGCCGACACTTTAGAGACAAAACGCTAGATGAATATATTTACAAATTCAAAATAATTTTGAATTCCAGACCCCAGTTAAAATGTTTCTGTTCCGTATCTATACAGGTAATTCACCTAAAGCTAAAACAAATCCGTGCATTGCAAATAATGACAATTCCATGAATTCGTTACATTGTCGCAGTACATGCTACTTTCGATATTAACATAGGTAGCGTAGCCTGGTGGTTGGAACTGCTGACTAAGAGTTAGAAGGAAGAGAATTTCAATTTCGCACAGGTCAGTCCTGTAGTGATGTTGATGAAATGTTTAGCTGTTGCAGTGAACATAACCATAAATATATACCAAATCTCGTAGTACCATAGTCTTAATCCTCGTGCCACAGATAAGATTCTCCTATATATGGCTTTATTTGTTCCACTTTTCAACTTTGCACAGCGTCACTGATGCTTTAATGTGTTTTGTGAATGTAATTATTTATTGTATGTACTAAAGAGTATTATACATACGCATTTTTCCGCATGTATGTGTTAAATTGGAAATTAGATTTTACGTCATCTTTACCAACATGATAAATATAATAGAATGTTTTAATGTCTATTAAATCTTTTAAGATAATTGCTATATTATTCTTTAAGTCGATATAATATCTCCAATGAGCTAATGCATTTTATTGTATATCGCTAAATGACTTTAGATAAAACGTGTGTTTTTAACCTGTTTCAGCTGTAAGATAAATGGATCCCATCGATATATTACTACTTTAAGGAGTGCTTTTGAGGATTCAACGAAACAAGCCTGATCTGAACTAGATTTCATGACCAAAATATGTTCTTATTTAGACGTGTAAAAGCTTTCAATAAACCCGACAAGATGTACATTTCAAAAATGTATTTCTTCATCCTTTCTTTTCTAAATAGGAAAACATTTGTTCTGTTAACCTTCTTGATTCATTTAATGATTAAATTTCTCTTTCGCGATATACATTCTCCTTGTGTTTAGTGACTCTCACCAATCCACCTTCCTGCCACGTTTACATACCCGAGAGTATGGCCGGTAACACTTTGGTCAGAAGATTGACGTCATAGCACCATTTCCCGGAGTAGCCAAAACGGACAAACAAGGATTAAAGTGAAGCATATTTGTGGTGAGAGAATCGCCAAATACGCTGCCCATATTGCTAATATGTGCTGCAAAACACCTGGTTCTCCTTTCCAGAAATTGTTCTCATGTTGAAAACCCCGTGAAATAAAGAACCTATCGCTCCATCCAGCGACAGATACGACTGCTGGCTGAGTTTCAGTCCGATGGATTAGCGTCCAGAAAATATTCATATAGTCTCGTAAGGATCATTAAATCAGAGAAAACATCCAATTTACTTGAGATATAACTAAACTCGTGAAGAATGAAGCCTTCGATTGTCGCTTCAAATTTTTCTCCAACAACTCATACATTATTTATGTTCCATTTATAAAGCTAGCTTAGGTTCTATGAAATATAATAAAATTGACGTTTACAATAAGTTAATAGTACAACATTAATGATAACAACACTTTTCTAACTGTCTCACTCAAAGATTTCAACCATAACAATGCGAATATTAAATAACATCAACTTAAGTGAAAACTGGCAAGAATCCTGAACTTTCTATCCTATAAATAAATACATTTTGTACAATGGCTACGATCACTACTGTTTTGAAGTGGGATAGAGACATAATAGCACATGCAGAACTCTCATCTATACTGAGAGTTTGATACTTTTGAATATGTCGGAAGATTCGGTAGGTCTAGCTTCAGTTCTTCTGCCGAATATTGCTGTGACACAGGTGTTGGGTACAGTACACTGAATATGTTCTCGCCAACAAAGAAGAAGACAAAAAATAAAACGTCAAAAGTGTTTCCAACCCTAATTCATCGCATGTCCATTGCCTTCTTAGGCAATATACAACATCTACAAAATATATGACAAAGGAACCACGCAAACCTCTGAAGATACCTTGGCAGTTGAAAATCTCCGTCATCATCTTTCGAACTTTGGTCTCTCTGGATTGGGGTTGACATATCTTCATCTAGAGTGTCTGTGTAATGTTGCAGGTGAAAATCGATGATCATAATGTCAATGAGTAAAATTTGTTTTGCTGCACTAATAACAAACTTGTTTTGGGTATAAAACTTTTTAATGGATTGTGCACCAAGGGAAGACAATTTGTATCTCTACTTCTAACAATCGAATGATATATTTTGATGCATTTGTTCTGAAGGGATCTTTTTCTGTTTTTTTTTTTTTTTTTTTTTTTTTTGAGTGGGGTGTTGTGTAGTGTCTAATACGTGCTGTAACTGATTTGATAAAGTTTAAAAAAGGAATCTTCAAACTATCAGCAAACATTTTGTATGAACGTACGTATGTATGTTTGTAGGAGGAAACAAATTTATAGCAAAAACATATATGCATACATCTTCTACAATGACAATCTTCTACAATGGCTACGACCACAACTGTTTTGAAGTGGGATAGAGACATATTATAGAACACGCAGAACTCTCATCTATACTGAGAGTATGATACCTAGACCATTTTGATTGTACGAGAAAGTTTTATCCGTCTAGCTTCAGTAGTTGTGCCATATATAGCTCTGATACAGGTATTAGGTGCGCTATACTAAAGAGGATCTCTTCTGCAAAGACGAAGACGAAACATAAACGTCAATAGCATTTCCAACCTCAACCCATCGCAAGTTCGTTGCATCTTTAGGCTCTAGAGAGCAACAACAACATGTACGACGACAGATGTACGCAATCCAATTGAGACAGCATGGAGGTTGAAGATCTCCTTCATCTTTGTTGGAAGTTTGGTCTCGCTGGGTTTGGGTTGACATATCATCAACACCATTCGAGGCACGACAGATGCGGCACAATTGCTATCGTTTCCTTTTGTAGTTTCATCCTGGTTCTTATCTTCATTTTCTTCGTCTCATTCTCCTTCCTCTTCACTCTTTTGTTTCGAGCATCAAAGTGAACAATACAAGGACGGTTATAACTGCGCTGGTGGCCATCATCACTGTCACGTAGTACACCAAAACAGAGACTGGTGCAGAGGACTTTAGTAGAGATGTGACAATGGTGTTCATGAAAACCACAAAAGACAAGAAAAAAGTCACAGGATATCCTGCTCTCTCTCCAGAACTCCTCGGTAAGACGAAGACAAATATGTTTAAACCGGACAATATTAAAATAGGAAGAATGTAGTTCAATATATAATTCATCGACCTTCTTGCGATTGTAATTTTGAATTTTACATGGGATTTTGAATCTTGGGATAACATCTCTGCAGATGTCTTTTACACAACACTCCAGGCAACACTCTCTTCCAAGTAATTCTTCTCGAAACGAGATGGCATTAGAGTAAGATCACAGAAAGTGTATGCTCGTGTGGTAAATTTCACTGAGCAATCATGAACTTCAAACGGGTAAAAATAAACGTTTGGCCTACATGACGCCTTAAAAAAACAATTTTCAGTCCATGAACATTTACCAGATTTCAAGTGTATTCTCACCTGGGATTGCTCTTGTACGATGTCTGTGCCATCTCCCGCCGAATTGACTAATATCAGAGACGACTTCCAGATGCTAGCTGCCGATATCGTAACTGACGTATCAGGGGCCGCCAAACCATGGGAAATAATATAATATTCCTCTGTCCACTCCATAGAGAGATATGTGCTTATATTCATGATCCCCGCAAAATCATCAAAATCGTTTATTGATAGGAACTGAATCCATACTGAAACATTTAATGCTTTTGACAAGTGTTGCAGTGGAATCACGCCGGTCTTTCCCTGATATATTTTGGTTACTTTTCAACCTCAGCCGATACATCTGACCAAGAAGCAGCATGGCTCTCATAAACAAAGGACAGGAATAAGAAAAATGTTGTGGATACAATGTAGATATCCATGTCAATTGCGTCTGAAATCTCAGTGATCTTTGCTCCACTGAGGGTGACGTAACACTGCAAGGATGTTACCAAGCAGTAGAACCAATATACAACTGTATTTTGAGCATGGTCTGATCTAGCGTGTCTGTGTAATGTTGCCGGTGAAAAACAATGATCATATACTCGTTAGTAACATTTGTTTTGTTGCACTATTGAAGAACGTTTATTTCGGTATAGTATTGTTTTGTAATGGATTGTACACCATAATTTTGTGAATACCCGTACCTGTCTACGCTTTAAAGGTAGATCAATTCGCATGTCTACTTCTAACAATCGACTGATATGTCTTAATCTATTTGTTCTAAAGAAATGGGGGATTTTGCGTTATTTCTAAAACGTATTATAAGTGTTTTCATAAAATTAAAAGAGTGATCATTAAAAACTTTTAGAAAACAGCATGTATGTATGTATGTATGTATGTATGTATGTATGTATGTATGTATGTATGTATGTATTGTATGATGAAACAAGCTTATAGGAAAATAACACGCAATGGCGAATAGTCCATTGTTGACCCAATCGAAACATTCAAGTACTCTGTGAGTTATTAAGATCAAACGCTTTTCAATAACTACGGATAATTATATCTGTTTTTTTTTAAAATTGCATTTTAAGCTGAGTTTTAAGTAATGTTTTGTTGTATTTCAAAAGATGAAAAGTAATAAATACAGTACTATTTTATCACTAAGAACATCCGATCTTCTGTAACTACCAAAGAGTTTGAACGTAACGTACACTCATTAGTGTATAGTAGAAGTGTTAAGATGTATCCTTTATTTCTTCTCATATCGAAAATGTAAAAGAGTGTTACTTCCTGAATAATCGGGTCCACAATTTTGTGTGTATGTTGAGATTGATCATGTCCGCCCGTTCGTGCGCGCATCATTTGATATTCCTTATGAACTTCGTTTACGCCGATTAGAAGAGGATAATCTTATTTGCATGATATTTAGGGGAACCAGTAGACGACATCGAAGACATTGGGAGAGCAAAAAGTAAGATTTTAAAAGGTATCATAAACTCATCAATACACACATTCAGGGAGGATAATAGCATTTGGAGAGAAAGCAGCATTAGGGGTGGAAATGAAAAGTGGTGCTGATTTCATAATTAGAAGGAAGTTTCAAAAGTTCAGATAGATGTGAATCCTTCAATCCTTAGTAATACAAGTTATAATACTTACAATTTGTTGAACACAGGCATGCTCGACGGCTTAGCTACTAAGATAAAGCGAATTATATGGATATATTACAACTTTAAGGGGTGCTTTTGACGATTCGACCAAAGGAGCCTGGTCTGAACTAGATTTCATGACCAAAATATGTTCTGATTTAGACGTGTAAAAGCTTTCAATAAACCTTCGATCGGTCTCCCCTTTTCGTTGTGCTTCAGCTGGGGATCAAATGTACGTCCGCACATGTTAAAGCAGTCGTGTAATCGCTGCCTTGTCTAAAAAAGGTAGTGTGGAGTATACTTTGCTTCTATTTGCTTGATCTTATTTGCAATTTCCATGGACATGTAGTAAGAATGAAATTAAGAGAGAAAGAAATTATAGTACTGTTCAACAGATAATTGACTATTATTAAATTTATTTATTAATGGTCTTCAAAGCGGTGGTAAATACATTCAATGTGCTAAATCGTGCTTGAAGAAGATAACAAGCGTGAAAAAAGGCATTTGAAAGAGCCGACACTTTAGAGACAAAACGCTAGATGAATATATTTACAAATTCAAAATAATTTTGAATTCCAGACCCCAGTTAAAATGTTTCTGTTCCGTATCTATACAGGTAATTCACCTAAAGCTAAAACAAATCCGTGCATTGCAAATAATGACAATTCCATGAATTCGTTACATTGTCGCAGTACATGCTACTTTCGATATTAACATAGGTAGCGTAGCCTGGTGGTTGGAACTGCTGACTAAGAGTTAGAAGGAAGAGAATTTCAATTTCGCACAGGTCAGTCCTGTAGTGATGTTGATGAAATGTTTAGCTGTTGCAGTGAACATAACCATAAATATATACCAAATCTCGTAGTACCATAGTCTTAATCCTCGTGCCACAGATAAGATTCTCCTATATATGGCTTTATTTGTTCCACTTTTCAACTTTGCACAGCGTCACTGATGCTTTAATGTGTTTTGTGAATGTAATTATTTATTGTATGTACTAAAGAGTATTATACATACGCATTTTTCCGCATGTATGTGTTAAATTGGAAATTAGATTTTACGTCATCTTTACCAACATGATAAATATAATAGAATGTTTTAATGTCTATTAAATCTTTTAAGATAATTGCTATATTATTCTTTAAGTCGATATAATATCTCCAATGAGCTAATGCATTTTATTGTATATCGCTAAATGACTTTAGATAAAACGTGTGTTTTAACCTGTTTCAGCTGTAAGATAAATGGATCCCATCGATATATTACTACTTTAAGGAGTGCTTTTGAGGATTCAACGAAACAAGCCTGATCTGAACTAGATTTCATGACCAAAATATGTTCTTATTTAGACGTGTAAAAGCTTTCAATAAACCCGACAAGATGTACATTTCAAAAATGTATTTCTTCATCCTTTCTTTTCTAAATAGGAAAACATTTGTTCTGTTAACCTTCTTGATTCATTTAATGATTAAATTTCTCTTTCGCGATATACATTCTCCTTGTGTTTAGTGACTCTCACCAATCCACCTTCCTGCCACGTTTACATACCCGAGAGTATGGCCGGTAACACTTTGGTCAGAAGATTGACGTCATAGCACCATTTCCCGGAGTAGCCAAAACGGACAAACAAGGATTAAAGTGAAGCATATTTGTGGTGAGAGAATCGCCAAATACGCTGCCCATATTGCTAATATGTGCTGCAAAACACCTGGTTCTCCTTTCCAGAAATTGTTCTCATGTTGAAAACCCCGTGAAATAAAGAACCTATCGCTCCATCCAGCGACAGATACGACTGCTGGCTGAGTTTCAGTCCGATGGATTAGCGTCCAGAAAATATTCATATAGTCTCGTAAGGATCATTAAATCAGAGAAAACATCCAATTTACTTGAGATATAACTAAACTCGTGAAGAATGAAGCCTTCGATTGTCGCTTCAAATTTTTCTCCAACAACTCATACATTATTTATGTTCCATTTATAAAGCTAGCTTAGGTTCTATGAAATATAATAAAATTGACGTTTACAATAAGTTAATAGTACAACATTAATGATAACAACACTTTTCTAACTGTCTCACTCAAAGATTTCAACCATAACAATGCGAATATTAAATAACATCAACTTAAGTGAAAACTGGCAAGAATCCTGAACTTTCTATCCTATAAATAAATACATTTTGTACAATGGCTACGATCACTACTGTTTTGAAGTGGGATAGAGACATAATAGCACATGCAGAACTCTCATCTATACTGAGAGTTTGATACTTTTGAATATGTCGGAAGATTCGGTAGGTCTAGCTTCAGTTCTTCTGCCGAATATTGCTGTGACACAGGTGTTGGGTACAGTACACTGAATATGTTCTCGCCAACAAAGAAGAAGACAAAAAATAAAACGTCAAAAGTGTTTCCAACCCTAATTCATCGCATGTCCATTGCCTTCTTAGGCAATATACAACATCTACAAAATATATGACAAAGGAACCACGCAACCTTTGAAGATACCCTGGGAGTCTCTCTGGATTGGGGTTGACATATCTTCATCTAGAGTGTCTGTGTAATGTTGAAGGTGAAAATCGATGATCATAATGTCAATGAGTAAAATTTGTTTTGCTGCACTAATAACAAACTTGTTTTGGGTATAATACTTTTTAATGGATTGTGCACCAAGGGAAGACAATTTGTATCTCTACTTCTAACAATCGAATGATATATTTTGATGCATTTGTTCTGAAGGGATCTCTTTTCTGTTGTTTTATTTTTTGAGTGGGGTGTTGTGTTGTGTCTAATACGTGCTGTAACTGATTTGATAAAGTTTAAAAAGGAATCTTCAAAACTATTAGCAAACATTTTGTATTAACGTGTGTATTTATGTTTATAGGAGGAAACAAATTTATAGCAAAAACATATATACATACATCTTCTACTTCTACAATGACTACGATCACTACTGTTTTTAAGTGGGATAGAAAAATAGTATAGAACACGCAGAACTCTCATCTATACTGAGAGTTTGATACTCAGAAAATTTTGAATATGTCGGTAGATTTGGTAGGTATAGCTTCAGTTCTTCTGCCGAATATTGCTGTGACACAGGTGTTGGGTACAGTACACTGAATATGTTTTCGCCAACAAAGAAGAAAAAAAAAAAGAAAAAAAAAATGAACTCAACAGCAAACAAATAAACTTTCAGATTACTTGCAGGTTTACGATTTGTTTTTAAAACTGACGCTTACAATAAGTTAATATGACAACATTCATGATAACAACACATTTCTAACTGTCTCATTCAAAGATTTAAAGTTTAACAATGCGAATATTAAGTAGCATCAACTTAAGTGAAGCTAGCATGAATCCTGAACTTTCTATTCTGTAAAGGGCCTTTCATGCAAAAACTTGTATACATGCATCTTCTACAATGACTACAATCTCTACTGCTTTGAAGTGGGATAGAGACATAGAATAACACATGCAGAACTCTCATCTATACTGAGAGTATGATACTTAAAAAATTTTCATTACGCAGGAAAATTTTAGGTTTCTAGCTTCAGTAGTTGTGCCATATATTGCTCTGATACAGGCGTTAGGTACGCTATACTGAAGAGGATCTCTCCGAATAAAAAGAAAATGAAAAATAAAACGTCAAGAATGTTTGCAACCTCAACCCATCGCAAGCAACAACAACATATACGACGAAAGAAGTACGCAATCCACTGGAGACAGCATGGCGGTAGATCACCTTCATCTTTGTTGGAACTTTGGTCTCCCTCGGTTTCAGTTGTTATAGAGACAACACTATTCGAGGCACAACACAGGCGGCATTGTTTGTTATCATTTCCTTTTGAAACTTCATTCTCTTTCTTGTCCTTCGTCTTCGCTATTTTTTTTCGATCATCAGAGTGAACAATACAAGGACGGTTATAACTGCGCTTGTGGCCATCATCACTGTCACGTAGTACACCAAAACAGAGACTGGTGCAGAGGACTTTGGCAGAGATGTGACAATGGTGTTCATGAAAACCACAAAAGACAGGAAACAAGTCACAGAATATCCTGCTCTCTCTCCAGAACTATTCGGTAAGACGAAGACAAATATGTTTAAACCGGACAATATTAAAATAGGAAGAATGTAGTTCAAGATATAATTCATAGACCTTCTTGCGATTGTAATTTTGAATTTTACATGGGATTTTGAATCTTGGGATAACATCTCTGCAGACGTCTTTTTCACAATACACGCAACACTCTCTTCAAAGTAATTCTTCTCGAAACTAGACGGTATTAGAATAAGCTCACTTGAAGTATATGCTCGTGTGGTAAATTTCACTGAGCAATCATGAACGTCAAACGGGTAAAAATAAACGTTTGGCCTACATGACGCCTTAAAAAACAATTTTCAGTCCATGAACATTTACCAGATTTCAAGTATATTCTCACCTGGGATTGCTCTTGTGCGATGTCTGTGCCATCTCCCGCCGAATTGACTAATATCAGAGACGACTTCCAGATGCTAGCTGCCGATATCGTAACTGACGTATCAGGTGCTGCCAAACCACGGGAGTTGAAATAAATTTCTTCTGTCCACTCCATAGATAGATATGTGCTTATATCCATGATCCCTGCAACATCGTCAAAATCGTTTATTGCCAGGAGCTGCATCCCTACCGAAACATTTAATGTTTTTGACAAGTGTTGCAGTGGAATCACGCCGGTCTTTCCCTGATATATCGTGGTTACGTTATCAACCTCAGCCGATACATCTGACCAAGAAGCAGCATGGCTCTCACAAACAAAGGACAGGAATAAGAAAAATGTTGTGGATAAAATGTAGATATCCATGTCAATTGCGTCTGAAATCTCAGTGATCTTTACTCCACTAAAGGTGACGTAACACTGCAAGGACGTTACCAAGCAGTAGAACCAATATCATTATAATAGAAACAAATGTATTTTGAGCATGGTCTGATCTAGCGTGTCTGTGTAATGTTGCCGGTGAAAACAATGATTATAAATCTCGTTAGTAACATTTGTTTTGTTGCACTATTGAAAAACGTTTTTTTTCGGTATAGTATTGTTTTGTAATGGATTGTACACCATAACTTTGTGAATACTCGTACCTGTCTACGCTTTAAAGGTAGATCAATTTGCTTGTCTACTTCTAACAATCGACTGATATGTTTTAATCTATTTGTTCTAAAGGAATGGGGGATTTTGCGTTATTTCTTAAAAGTGTTAAAAGTGATTTCATAAAATTAAAAGAGTAATCTTTTATACCTTTTAGAAAACATTATGTCTGCCTGTCTGTCTGTCTCTCTGTATGTATGTATGTATGTATGTATGTATGTATGTATGTATGTATGTATGTATGTATGTATGTATGTATGTATGTATGTAAGAAGAAACAATAGTGTAGCAAATGTTATGCCATGGGAAATATCCCATTGTTGACCCAATCGAAACATACAAATACTCTATGAATTATTACTCCCAATCGTTCCTCAATAACTAGGGATAATTATATCTGTTTTTTTAAATTTCATTTTAAGTTGAATTTTAAGAAATGTTTTGTTGTATTTCAAAATATGAAAAGTAATAAATACAGTACTATTGTATCGCTAAAAACATCCCGATCTTCTGTAAAATAAATAAAAAGGTTAAATGTACAATCATTAGTGTATAGTAGAAGATTTAAGATGTATCCTGTATTTCTTCTCATATCGAAAATGTTAAATTGTTTGCACCAATGTGAAAACATTACCGCTCAATATGTCAAAGGTTTACCGGTGTTACTTCCCGAATAATCGTGTCCACAATTTTGTGTGTATGTTGAGATTGATCATGTCCACCCGTTCGTGCGCTCATCATTTGATATTCCTTATGAACTTCATTTACGCCGATTTAAAGAGGATTATGATATTTGCATGATGTTTAGGGGAACCAGTAGATGACACCGAAGACATTATGAGAGTGAAAAGTAAGATTTTGAAAGTATCATGAACTCCTTCTTGTAACCTACACTTCATCTACACCAATACACCAATTCAAGGTGGGTGGGTGCATTTGGAGAGAAAGCAGCATAAGGGGTGGAAATGAGAAGCGGTGTGGGTTTATTAATAAAAAGGAAGTTTCAAAAGTTCAGATAGATGTGAAACCTTCGATCTTTAGTAACACAAGTTATAATACTTACAATTTGTTGAACACAGGCAAGCTCGACGGCTTATCTACTAAGAACAAGCAAATTATAGAACTTCTGTGAAACCACTGACTTTCGATCGGTCTCCCCTTTTCGTTTTAGCTGGGGATCAAACGTACGTCCGCATTGGTTAAAGCAGTCGTGTAATCGCTGCTCTGTCCTGAAAAGGTAGTGTGGAGTATACTTTGCTTCTATTAGCGTAATCTTATTTGCAAATTCCCTGGTCATGTTGTAATAATGAAATTAAGGAGAGAAAGAAATTAAAGTATTGTTCAAGATATAATTTACTATTGTTAAATTTGTTTATTAATGGTCTTCAAAGCGGTGGTAAATACAGTCCATGTTCTAAATCGTGCGTGAAGAAGATAACAAGCGTGAAAAAAGGCATTTGAAAGAGCCGACACTTTAGAGGCAAAACGCTAGATGAATATATTTGCAAATTCAAAACAATGTTAAATTCCAGACCCCATTTAGAACGTTTCTATTCTAAATCTACACAGATAATTCACCTCAAGTTAATAAATACATGTTTTGCATATAATTACACTTCTAAGAACTTCTTATATTGTCCCAGTAAATGTTGATTTCGATATTAATATAGGTGGCTTAGCCTTATGGTTGGCACTGTTGACTCAGGGTTAAAAGGTTGAAGATTACATTCTCGCCCAGGTCAATGTTGTAGTGACGTTGATGAAATAGTTATCATTGACAACTCGAGTCAACCTAGCCATAAATGTATACCCAACAGCAGCTGCACGTTACTATTGTTTACTTCGGCTACTTCAAAAGTAGGAGCCGACAACATCTTTTTCTCTAGTGGCCGAAGTAAAGAAGAGCAACGTAAAGCTGGTGTCGGGATTGACATCAAATCACAGCAAGCTCAAAAACCACCCAAAGGGTGTGAATGACAGACTCATGCAAATGAGACACCCACTGTCTCGAAAAAGACACGCAATTGTCACCAGCGCCTTTGCAGCCACCATGACCAACCCATATATGATGAAGAACAAATTATGTGAAGACCTTGAGTCTTTTCTCACAGAAATGCCAAAGGTAGACAAGCTCATCATCCTTGGTGACTTCAAGTGCTAGAGTTGGCGCAGATCAACAGACATGGCCAGGTGTCATTGACAAAAATGCCTTTAACAAATGAAAAAACAACGGACTCTTCTTATTGAGGAAATGCGTTGAACACGACCGCCTAATTTCCCTCAGTATTCGGGCTGCCAAAGTCAAACAATACGTCTTGCATACATCCTCACTCCAGGCACTGGCATCTCATTCACTACGTTATTTTTAGGTCAAAACTTTTTGATCAGTGGTTATGAAATTGTTATGAGCGTTGGTTCATTGGTCAGCAGAATAGTTGTTAAAACCACATAAACCCTAGGTTACTTCTTTTCAAAATAGTTGTTATAATAACAGGGTTACCCGTCCAAGTGCCATTCAGAAAAGCTCTTATAACACCAGAGCATCAGCCTAGGGTAACCCGCACAACTGAACACATAGGTTGAAAAACCTGCGCCTACCCCCCAATTTTAATTTGTATGAAAACGAACAACTGTGAAAACTATTATAAAAATATATAATGGAATTTAAATTTTAGAAAGTAACAAATATCTATGTCCTGCAACCCTGTTAATGATTTATTGTGGGACAATATCTCAATTCAGCTTGGTTTCACCCAAAAACATAAATATGTGTTATACAGAAAATTACTATTTTTAATACAAGCCACTATACACATATTTGATCATTACATTTAAAAATTTGATAGTGAGCATTTAATGAACAGATACAGGGCACAATAAGATATGTAACTTTGGCAACAATTAATTAAACTCGACAGAATAGCTGGCATCATAGGGATGTTGAAGATCTTGTTCACATTTAATAGATGAGAGCAAGCCAGAGTGAGTAAAATCAATATATTGAGCTCATAAATGTCTTTCAGATAAGAAACATGTCTGAGTGCTTAATACCATTAATGTATGATAAAGCATTTATTCCAACAAGCAACAAAATAAATCTAATTAAATATGAATTAATTTGTAATAAAGTTATGATTGGAGATATATTTGTGAAAACATACATATCTTATTGATGATGGCCCTGTAGAAGATACAACTGTACATCAAGTTTTTGTGGAAAGTGCACCAGTGTAACTATGAAGAATGCCAGAATACTGCTATGTATCCTATAGTATAGTCTTCTAATACGTAGAAACAAAATAAAAACCCATTACGTCTTTGATAAACAACTGGGCATTTCGAAATATTGCAACCCTCTCCGAACCAATCCAAAATTAGGTTATGCGTGACATCTCTAAAGTGCCAGTGTCCTGACATTATAAACAGTAAATAACGTATTGATTCATAGAATCTAGGTCAGAAGTTCAAATCTTCACGCACGCTAAAGCCACGTGATATGACTAAGGCTTCGAAATATTGATCGAAATTACCGTATATGTACTCACGGCAAGACGACAGCTGTTAGACTAAGAACAGAGATCACAAACTAATAAACTATACAATTATTAAAAGAAAAATTATATATAATTCCGTAAAACTGTACACACGAACCCCTTTACCATCTCGACCATGCACACATCACTAAAACTTGATGCTACAAAAGTGGTGGTATAGGCATTCGTTCTGCTAATATTCGTTCCTTAATGTGTGCAATTAATTATATAAGTTTTCTTAAAATTACATTTTATGTAAATTTTGTTCAAATTCTTGGATTTCAGAAGATGAAAGCAATAAATAATACAGTAATATTTTATCATTATGATAATATGATATTATGAATGTACATACACAAGATGCACTGTCGTTATTTTAGTTCATATTGAAGATGTAATGTTTTGTTATAGATGAGAACATAAACGCAATAAATACAAAACAGTTTTACATTTCGAGTCTTCATTACTGATTATATCAGCGATTTAGGGGACATACTGTGATCACTCATATCTGAATGTGTGTGCATGTATCCGTCATTTCGTTCTCCGTCCTAGCAACGTCTACACCGATTGAAAGAGGATGATGATATCTGGCATGATGCTTTAGGACATTGAGTAGATTACATCCAATTTTCGAGTCCTGGATGCAATTCCATGGGGATTCCAGGACGTGGGTGAAAAGTGACATGTTACAAGGTACCATTCACTCATTCACTTTTTCCTGTATCCCGCATTTTGTCCGATTCACCATTTAACAGAGGTGATTGCATTTAGTATTCTCTCTCTCTCTCTCTCTCTCTCTCTCTCTCTCTCTCTCTATATATATATATATATATATATATATATATATATATATATATATATATATATATATATGAATAGGTAATAGCAAATGTTTTAAATGCAGCCATAGGGATGGGAGTGGACGGTGTTATGGGGTCAAAGAAAATAAAAACGGTTAAGAAATATGCGATATCTTCAATGTTCAGTAATACGAGTTCTAATTCTAGCAACGTGCTCAACGTCGGTATGCTCGACCGCCCAGATGTTGGCACGAGTAAGGTTTTGAGATAAAGGAAATGATAGAACCTTTGGGAAACCACTAACCTTGTGTTGGCCTCCACCTCTTTTTGCATGAGCTTAGATTGGGGGACTAAACTCGCTTTGGTAGAGGACTTAAGCACCCCGACTATATATTGTTTAGATATGTTATGTTTCTATTTACGTAAAATTATTATAAGTGTTAGTGTAATGTTGAAAGTGATGTCGAAGAAATTCAAGAAAATAACGTAAAACACAAGTTAACGGATATTTAATAGTCCTTTAAATCTACGTGTCGATGGTATATATACAAAAGATTACAAGCATGAAAGGAACTAATTAAAAGCGCATGTAATTTAAGAACCAAACGCTCGTAGGGTGTCTTTGCAAGGTGAAAATCATAGTGTGTATTCCTGTCCCCACTGACAACATTTTTGTTCCATGTCTATACAGAGAATTAGATTAAAGTTAATAAACATGTACATTGCACACAATGACACTTCCAAGAACTCATTACATTATTACAGTAAATGCTACTTTCGATATCACTATAGGTAGTACGGTTTGGTGAATGGCAGTGCAATCCCGCCCATGTCAAGACTAGTAATTTGTAGAAAACATTTGCCCTCGACAGCTCAAGTCAACCCAGCTGTAAATATGCACCAGATCGTGTAATACCATAGTCATAATCCTCCTACCTCTGATAATACTATCCTCTGTATGGTTTACTATTTTAATATTCTCAACTTATTACATTGTAACTGCCTCATAAATGTGTTTCCTCCGTGCAGTATTGTATTGTATATCCAGATAATATTATGTATTTACCTTTCTCTGCATGAGAGTATTAGATTCGAAATAAGTCTGGTTTTTACATAATGTTTACTAACATGATACATATTGTTAATTTTTTTATTGTTAAAGTCAGTACAAAAAACTCTAATGATCTAATTTTGTTTCCTGTCAAAGCTAACTGACTTTTTAATAAAGCTTATGTTTGTCTATCTGTTTTGGATGTACGTTGAATGGAGCTCGCCCATTCACTACCCCTCCAGATGGCGTTAAGACGGTCTGACCAAACGAGCATGTTCTCAACGAAAGTTCATGATCCAAAAGATATTCCTAACTACACGAGAAAACTTTGGCTTTAGTGAAACCAGAGAGGAAGTAGATTTGTACAAATTTGCTTTTATTTGAAACTCTTGATTTGTTGCTTCCAAGAAGAAAAGAACTTGTTTTCTCAAGTTTCTTGATTTATTTAATGGTTACATTTTAGTATTAGGGATATTTGATTTTAAAGGCCACAGTAAAATATTCGAAAACAAAGAAGACACTCCCACCTAAAAAAAATATTAAAAAAAATAGATAAATAAATTAACAACATAACAAGACAAAATATAAATTTATCATTCTTTTATGCACTGCACGGTTTACCCCAGACTCGTAGACTTCGAAACACTTCTAAAACATAAAATTATTATGAAACATACATATTATGTTAAATAAATAAAAATCTCCAAATTAGTTTTAATTTTCTAGGTTGCCACCACCGCAATTTTTGTCAAAAGTCACTCCTGGAAATAAAAAATGAAAACGAAAACAAAAACCACACCCACTCACAAACACACAGAGACATCAAAGCATAATCAGAATCACATATTAGTTTCCCTAAGCGCTGTCGTAGCCAGACCTAACTGGCCTTAATTGCGATTAAAATATTTGGATAATATATTTTTCTGGGCATCACTATTGAACACGGACTAAAAACAAAATCGAGAATTGCCTCAGTACCTTAACACAGCTGTTGAGTCACGTAAACCGTGTGAACATGTCACACACTACCTGGTCCATATAGTTGGACAGTCATCTGCATTAAACAATAATATCGGTCAATAAAGTTGGTAAGAATTTTAAAGTTGTAGTGGGATTCTCACCTTTAAATTGGTAAGTATATAGATGATATTTTCCTTTTCTACGTTAATACCAGATATATTTCATCGAGTGGTACAAAAACGTGATATTTTAACGAGTGGCGAAGCCATGAGTTAAAATATACCGTTTTGGGTACCACAAGGTTAAATATATCCGGTATTAACGCAGGAAAAGAAAATTTTCTTTTTCTTATGTACCAAAGTTTCTCCAGAATCGAAGCTTAGAAGATTAAGAAGATTGAACTCACTTATCAGCACCACACTCAACCAACCCACCCAATTTTTTCGTAAATTCACCTCACTTTCATAGGTTGGTCATATAAATATCAGTGACTTAAGATAGCGGTATGATTGGGTTGACCTAATCTGTCGCAGCAAATTTCTTTTTTTGACATTTTGTAAACTATTTGATCATATTTGACCACAAAGCAAATCCGATTCATCAATGCATCACAGCGGGTTTATCATTGATGTCAAGGAAGTAAGGGGACATAACTTCACAGAGACGCGAACGGCGTCGACTCAGATTTCGTCAGCAAAAATTAATTTCCATGTCTGAAATGTAATGCAGTTTCTATTTATTTGTTCTAGCTCACAAAATGCTCGTTTTTGTTGCTGCAGGTATAACTTCTGTAGGCACACACAATCCAGCGTCGCATGATATGATGGGAAATCTTATATAATCACATGTGAAAATATAGGAATGAAAAAATACGAAAATTATTTCGCCAATAAGCTTCTATATTTCACACTAAAGTATATAAAAAAAGTTCTTTATAACTTATTTGACAAATAAATAGGATCGTTCGAGTTCTATAGAATTATGGTGTAAATTATGAGAATCGATTTATAGCAATTGTGACTGTAGCAGATTAAGGAATAATTTTCAAAGCTCTGTCAGCAAGCAGGATTTCACATTGAATGTGTTACATACAACAATTTTAAGAAGAGCTGCATTTTGTTCGATAAATAAGCCCCCAAACTGTACTGGTACTGGTGGCGATTTCAGATCTGATCTCACCTGTTCTTATAAAATCGTGTAATTATCGTAGACCGATCTGCCCGCAACACATCAGTGTACATTGTAGACAGGTACCAGTATTTCTCGCGGCTCTTGAGTTACGGTCGGTTGAAGGGGCCTTTCGGCGATATGTACAGTATATTTTCGAATGTCTGAAAACTTGTACATCCACGTGAAGCAACAACACAACCATATCTCCTTTTAGCATTTCGAATTTTATGGCTACATCTGGTTGTTCCTTCGGATTGGGCGACCACTCAGATGAAACTTTTGCTCATTCGATCATCTGAAAGTTTTGGTTGCTTTACTCATGTGACTCGACTCGAGCGCCCTTGGATTTGTCATGTGACTTTCACGTGCACTAAGGAAGCAAGCATCTATCCATAACATATGCAAATATTTCAAATTACCCGTTATAGTGAATATCTCGTTCAGTTCATTTAACGCGTGATTATAAAAATGACGGATACATTTCGTTGAGTCCAGTCACATGACCCAAAGCAACCGATATTTTCAAATGAGCGAATGAGAAGAAGTTGCACCTGAGAGGTTAATTGTTCTAATGGAACAGTCGGATGTAGCCATGATATTCAAAATGGTGACAGGAGGTTAGGTTGTGCTGTTATTCCATTTGGATGTACAAGTTGTCAAACACAGGGTTCGATCCGGAAATATTCTGCACAAATCGTCGAAAGGGGCCTTCAACGGACCGTAACTCAAGAGCCGCGAAAAATATCGGTACGTGTCTGAAACGTACACTGATGTATTGCTGACAGATCTGTCTAAGTCAGTTGCATGATTTTATCAAGAGGAACGATCTGACCTGAAATCGCCTATCAGACTTAATTTTTTTTCTGGCGGGGTAGGCGCATTTATTGGACTAAGCTGCATTGTGTAAGTCATAAAGTTAAAGGTCATTTTTCTTGATGGGGAACAAATCATTATATAGGCTAGCCAAAAAATTAGTACCGAGTACAGGTGTCCTGCATACGTTAGTAGTAATGTGGGACGATCTCGTCTCTTAGGGGAAATCAACATTACGCCGTAGGTTATCATATTGGGATTGTCTTGCCCCCTTTGGGAATGGTAATATTCAAAATACCCATATGTTTAATATGCGTGGGACTCTGGCCCGCTATGGGAACGGTAATGTTAAAAATGTCTATAGGTTTAACATGCGGGGTCTGAGTCTGGCCCCCTATGGGAAATATAATGTTAACTTGTGGAGTGTTATAGGCCCTTTCTATCTTGAAACAATGTCTGAACCCTTATGGGAAATGTAATGTTAATTTGTTTTATTGCTATCCAAGACACCACTTTTTTTTCTAGCACCCACTTTTAATATACTATCCAACACGCACCATACTATCCAGCACCCGCTTTTCGAAATACTATCCGACACACACACACCCTACTATCCAACACCTACGTTTAAATATACTATTTCACACAAACCCTACTATCCAGCACCTAGTTTATGATATACTTTGACATACTGTCGAACACACCACTTTTTTGATACACTATCCAACACTTAACATTTTGATTACAATCCAGCAAAGACTTTTTGATTACTATCCACCGTTTCCATGTTGAAAAAAATGTATAGGCCTCTTTGTAATATGCCATGTTAACAATTGTCGATACTGCCCAACACCCACTTTCTAATATACCATCCAGCACCTACTTTTTATTACTGTCCACAGTAGAATGATAAAAGGCCAGTATGATTTGCCCTAACTTTCGATGTGAACACAATCCAAAGTTGCAGGAAGTTAAAAAGGTTATGGGGTAAAAACATGCCTCCGAAGCCGTTTACAATAGGACCGGGTGCAGTCGTAATGCGATTCCGACATGTTCCTTGACTGCTGGGAACTAAAAGATAAAGCAGAGCTAGCACCCGGTCCTTAGATTGGGCTTTTGTTTTTCGCGCGTATGGCCTTATTTTTGAGAATGGCCTACCAATGAGGAGGCTGCAGATTTATGCTGTCTATATTATTGTTTACATAAATTTGTTAGCTGAGTTATATTGTCTATATAATTGTTTACATGAAATGCGTATGAATGTCTCTTTAGAGAGATAACGATACTTATATATAATGGCCTGCAGATAGCATCCCGTCCACAACTTATATGAAGCTAATGATAATGGTGACATTAGACATGTTTTGCGTCAAAAGATTCTTTCTAAAAATCAGAATAACGACGGCTATACTCTTATTGCAGTATCTAGCAGAAACAAATGCCAGTAGGTATTGAACGCGCACAGATTTGTATTTGAATGTTTTCATGGCATCATACCAAAAGATCTTGATAATGTCAACGGCGACAAATCCGACAACAGAACAGTAAATTTAGAAGCTGTCACGCGCCAAGTAAATAACTTAAAAGGGGATGTTGGAAAACATAAGCAAACAGCGAGCCCAATGCAAGCAACAACTATTGATACAAATGAGCAGGAGGTTTTTGCATCAATGGCTAAGGCAGAATTTGTACTTGGCACTAGCAGACGCTCTCAATCTTATTTTGCTGCAGCGGTACAAGAAAGAAATCGTATGCGTCGATCAGAGGTTGCTAGTATTCTTTTTCCTTTGTCTAAGCGTAATATGTTTTTGTTGTTGTCGATATTGTTGTCTTTACTTTTTATCCTGGCGCCTAATTAGAGACATCATTATACTATATAATATGGTCTGGCGAAGACACCCTGTATACAATAATTATCAAGCTAGCGATTTAGGAGAAATGTGTCAAAAATAAGCGCGTTGTTAATAATTAGCCAAACAATATGGGCAATATTACAACTGAAGTTTCCGGATTTGAAGTACCAAGAGTAATAATGCCAGCACATCGCTTTGTTCATGAATGTCATCGTGTTTTTATTCCAGATGATCTTGTCATCGATCATATAAATGGCAACAGGCCAGACGACAGATTATAAAATCTTGAAGTGGTTTCTCAAAGCTAAAATTGCAAAAGAGGTGGTACTGGCAAACACAAGTCAATAGATCAACGGCCAGTTATCGCAACAAACACAGAGAGCGGCGAACAAGACGATTTTCCAACTATAACAAACGCACGACAAATGCTTGGAGCATATGTTAAATCTGTTCATGATTGGCGTACTGACAAAAAAGATCATCTAATTCAAAAGTTGATGATATCAGATTTTCATTGATTAAATCAAATATATCCTGTAAATAATTGTAAATATTGGTTTTGTATATTTTTGGCATAGATCAGACCTAGGTCAGCAAAAATATCTGACACTCCTACATCAGGGACTGAACCTCTACTTGCTTATTTTTGTAATGGCCGTGCGCTCTAGTGCTGATTCATATCATCATAGCCAGATAGTCGAATCTTATTTAGTGCCACCGTATGCATGACATGATTTTCTGATCTGATCGTATTAATGATCGCATACTGTTTTTCACCAGACAGCGCCGTAAAATAGTCAACACGCGTTATAACATTTTTGATAACGCACGTTTTTATTCCCTTAGCGCGCTTTTGTGATAAATCAAACAACTCAAGCAAACACTTTGATAGCTGCAGTATGCTGTTCTTTGAACTTGCCCACAACTTTTTCTTTCTTGCGTCATAGAACTTCTTGAACTTGCTATCATCATCATGAGGATAACCAGTAAAGTCAAAGTGATCTTCTATTGCAAAGATATCTTCATAAACATCTTTAGTTTTGATTTCATAGCATAACGAATCCGAATCTGTCAAAAGCAGCGAGGCCCGGTCGCCATATTTCTTTTGATAACGCCGTAATAAGCCATACATGCGATACTTTGACAGCTCAAGAACAGTAAAACTAACATAAATTGGTTATTTAATTTGAGACGTGTTTTCTTCCTCTGAATCGCTACCAGGTTCTCATCAAATATTTTCATTAAATAAAAAGCAGGATCTCCAGTTAACTTGTCGCCCCGCTGGACATCATTAATTAGTTCTTATTAGACTCGTTTTCAAATATATTCCATTATTTTTCCAAAGACTGAATTGTTCATCAGTTTAAAGAATTTTCGACATCAAATTTATTTGTTGCAGTGGCTCTCTTTGCTGTATTGAAATCAATATAACGTTTTAGCCAAGCTTCTTGTTTGGATCTCAGAACTCTGTGAACTTGAATCAGTTTTAATCCTAAGTCCAAGCATTGTTGCAGATTATTGTAGTGGATCACGAAGCGATATTTATCCATCAGATTTGGGATTAATTTTGGAACCTTAAATTTGCCAACACCAATTTTTTTATAGTTTTGTCAAATACTCATTTAACATTGAATCATCCACAATCGTGCTTTCAGGCGCCAATGGGTAATCATTATGAGCGTCATGAATTTCAGCGGTATATTCAAGGTCAACTTCTAAATGTAGCCAGTATCATTCATATTTTTTCTGTAAAATTCGCTGGCGTCATCCACTTAAAATCACCCACTGGCAGCTTCTGAGACATGGCCCAATTATAAAGAATGTTTGAATAAAGATATGTAATATACTTTGATTCTTTTGTTCAATCATATTTAAATACATTCTTATTGTTGGCCACAGAATATCTATGCGTGATGACAGAGATTTCACCGCGAATTACTCTCTAGATGAAGTTATGCATGTTAATATCTGTCAGCAGCTCCAGCCTAATTCCAGTCATCTTGATCGCCGCATCCCGAGAAAGTCCTGGACAAGAATAATACCAGGCAGTATCTAATTTGTAATAGGACAAGCAGAGATCTCTAAAATTGCCAAATACATCAAGAAGCAATGGCACATAGGTTTTTAGATAAAGATCATACTAATCGCTCATATTTTGTTTTAGGTAAAATTTGTTCCAAACATTTTTAGCATGATCATAATCAGCATCTGAGACATCTGTTCCGCTTAGATTGCTGTAGACGTTTCCTTGCTGTGGCAGACAGGTTGCATTAAATGTTTCCCAAGATGACATGTACTCATATGGAAAGTTTCCTTTGCGCTTGACAAGATCAAGTTTGGCACCATCAGAAAATTCTTCTGCTGTTTACTTAAACACTTCTGTGTTTTCGACAAGCTCATCTAGAGAGGCATTCGTAAACTGGAGGTTGTCAATGAAACGCAGGTCACAAAGAGAGAACGACTGATAATTTTCTAGGTTATTTGGAATGCAAGTGAACCTCTTTTTAAATTTGCCAAAGTGCTTTACAATGAGATGCGAGTCATAGACGCGCAGTTCATGAAAAACTTCTGGAATAAACTCAGGCCGTCTTAATTTCAGATTACACTTATTATAAGCGTTGCCACCATATCTGCCAGTATAATCACAGTGATCACGAATTTTTTCCACACCAAGTTGCTGGTTACAAATCCATCATAGCTTAGACTGCAAAAGGTTTTCTTAATCCTGATCTCTAAAGATCATCCTTGCAGAATAAAATTTCTGAATGTAATCAACTTCATCAAGCAGACTTTGTATGAAGCTCTCACCACAGCTCAAAGCGATATAATGTTATGGGGTTGCTTAGCGCGTTATTAACGCAAATGAGTATGTAAGCATAGCCGCAGGGAACATGCTCTTTAAATTTTCTGGTGAAAGAATTTTCAGGATTATTGTCTGCGCCTTCGACAGGAATAAGTAGCGCTTCGAATTCAGCATAGATTATAAAAGGAACTCTGGTCACATTACAGAGATTGTAAAATGATGCCGTATTATGTTCCTTATCTGCCATGATAACTTTTGCGACATCAACATAATTTAGTCAACGAGCGGCATTTTTTTAAAGGAAGACAATGTCTCTCTTCTTTGGTGTTCGTTTTATACTCGTTAGCATCAGCCATAACATGGAATCCTGTATTTCTTCGCTTTAGTCGCAGGAGTCCATCCACTCCATTCAGCAAATATATGTCCATCTGCATACGATCCATCATTTCTAAACTAAGTACTTGTTTGATTTTCTCTCGGAGGTCGTTAAATCAAACATTGTGAGGATCATCATCTGCAGTCAACTCTGTATCGTTGAATTTGTCTAAAGTGTCAATTTTCCATACCACTGAAGCATCCAGACGGATGTTCTTCTCTTCTTTTTCGTTCGTAAAGAGATTTTCCAGGTATCCTCGGTAATGGTAAGTCTCCTTGCAGCTGCCGACCAGTTTGTTACTTATGTACAAATCCACTTTGATGAACAACGAATGCATACAATTGCTATGGAAGCTACTCTGACATCGGCGCATGGATCGCTATTGTCCGTTTTGAGAACTGTGACTTTCAGGTACAGAGAACTGTCATTCAGATCGATGTACTATTCGTTGTGTCCTTTGATTTCAAATTCGATAGGTACCGAGTCAGTCAAAGACGACACGGGATACAATTTTACCCTCTGGGATTCTTGCATCGTCATCATCGTCTGTGCCATTGACAACAGATCGAGTTCTGACTTGTTCTTTTTGTGACGTAGAGGAGGAATTAATGTCTTGGCCAGAATCGTGCAGCGAATTTATAGGGATGTTTCGGCGACACAACAGGTCTTTTCCAGTTTCAAGCAACACATTTCTTCCTGCTTTGTTTAATGCTTCTTTAGAACTTTGTTGGTCGATGAGTACGTTTTGGAGAAAGTCTTTACCTTGCGTCAAAGCTGCATCTTTTAAAGCATGCAATCTTTGAGTGACCATAGGTTTTAAAATGGATACTACGGTACGAAAAGCTGATTTTAACACATCTCATAAACCATGTTCTCGTTGTCAAGCAACTCCTTGGTACACAGGACACATTCTGTACAATTCGCTACAGAATCGTTTTCGAATATGAAGTTCCACGGTGACGTCTCCTTTGGAGAATCGAATATTTTGTCCAAGATCTCATTTTATACTAATATTGACACTGTCAAAATACAACCAACTGACAGGAAGATAATGAGGATGTAAAAATTCAGGGTGAACGTGATACGTGCTTCCTCCTTCATTGTTAGCAGCTATGGTAGAATCCACTATGAAGGGAATGACTTTCAGCAACAGATTAGCTGTGTCCTACGAGATTATACTCGACGAAATCAGAATACAAAAGCATCAAATTCAGCTCTTCGTTCAATTCGATAGGGAATCGACAATGCTTGTAGAATCGATCGTTGCTGTAAATGTCTTTTGAGTGCCGTGCTATGTTCGTGTTTCCGCCTAGAATACCAAACAGACTTGGAGAAAATCCCCAATATTTGCTCAGAAATTGCAATGATGTCAAAAACATCAGCACTTTGAAGATTTTTTGGTATCAAATGCCCTTAGAAACAAGTTTTGTGACATCATAGGCTCATATATTAATGCCCACGTTAACAAACAGCGTCCTTAAAAATCTTCATAAATGTTTCAGAACCCTTCTTGATCTACACAAGGTCAGCTGAAATAAAAGGGTATAAACTATGGCATGGTGTAACTTTAGAAGACAAATTTACTGAGTGGCTAAATTATGTAATATTTTGCCTATTTATTTAAACATAAGAGCTAGGTTCATTTAACATTTCGCTACTTAGTTGTTATTCAAATTTTACTTTTTCACATGCATTATCATGTTTTGATCGAAATATACAATTACTAGTTATATTGAAATAAAGGTCTTATTTAAATCTGAATTTGAACGTAGTCTAGCATCTTAGTAATCGGAAAGAAATGAGATATTTCAATTTTTATTATATAATTTATATAAGTCGCAACGTTAAGAAAATTAATTAAATCATGAAAATTTATAGAAATAATTTTATAAGCAGGATATAAGGAACATCTGTGTATAAAGGCAAGTGTCCATAAATCCCATGTGTCGTAAGTCAAAACATGTATATAAAACGACCTGCTTATAATGACCACTTTCAGATTGACTTCAGAGTAGTCTTGCAGACAGGTTTGACTATACCTAGCTAACATCTACCTTTATCTATAGATGTTTAATGATTAAGTCTGATTTCTTTTGACGAAATCAATATGATGTGATTTACAAACAAAATCTCTGTTACTTGCTCCACGGGTCATCGCAACGTAATAGATCGGCGGTCAGCCAGTAAAATGAAGTTACGAATGTATCATTGGGAAGGGAAAGATTAGATTCAGTAGAAACATTAGCGAGACATCTTCGCGTATACCATCTGGCCCCTGGAGATCTCTTGTATAGTCATGACTCCTGAGAACAGTGATTACCTATTTCCATGTGATTAAAGACTTCGAATGGTTAGTTGTCCCCAACAATTCACTGTGGCGTGTCAAACACTCTATGAAATATTTTATATGAATACATTCATTGAACATATTACAATAAATATTAAATATCAATCCAAAGGAATCAAATGGAGTGAATATGAATCAGATTTATTGATATAAACAACTAAATAGCTTGAATATAAATGAAAATCATTGTATACAAATATAATATTTATTACATATAAATGCGGAATGGTGAATATAATTGAACTTTATTCCGTTTAAATAGATTTAATCGCATATTGCAACCTTCGACATGCCATAAGTCATTATATGCTTTGCTCATTTCACATCATACATTCTTTTATCACTCTGACCACGTGTACGGCTTGTTTAATTCCGGTCGCGCAGGTATATGAGAACCATGGGTTATTTTGTTGTTGCTGTTCTTGTAGATCTTTGAATTCATTTCTTTTTTAATATAGAATAGGTGAAAAAAGAGAGTTGATCACATACAAATAGGAAACAGACGGCTATTCAATAAATTAGTTAGACAATAGTATATCATGACATACTAGTAATACCGTAGGGTGGGAGATTGGAAGATTATCTTGGCAGAGAAACTTTCTCGACCCATACTAACTAATTCTTCATTTTAGATCAATCATTGAGCCCATTCTTCAATCGACATTCATACCTTTGAGAGCGAAACGTATGTTACTGTTAAAGTGGCTGCGGGTGCTGCAGTCTGTGCATTTATCACCTGTTCTGTATCAAATGGATTTTCCATCATAATGACTAATATATTGACAGATGCTAAAGAAGCGAGGAATTATGTCTTTTCTTTTTATTTCAAGATCGATATTACATTGCTAAAATTACGACTTCTTTTGGAGTTTTTGCATAGAATGCTCATTTTTTCTTGCAATATTTCTCTTGTAATTGAAAAGATTGCAAGCTGATGGATTTTTCCATTTTTTTCCTTGCAATCCTTTTTGGTTTTATCTGAGAGCAGCATACACGTGTTATATAATGTCCCTGATTTTATCTACAAATGCGGACCTTCATTTTTTTGGTAATTTGTTGCCAAGTCTGTGGTGAGAAGCTGTTTGATTCTAAATTTCCCCCTATTCAAGAGAGCGAGAAAGAGAGAGATCGAGTGAGTTAACCGCGTGTGTTGTCATGTTGTAATTCACATAGCCATTCAATGTATATTTTATTGCATTTTCTTCTATGACTATATCCCGGTTGAGAAAATATCTTTCAAAGTTATTAATGTATATTTCCACCCCAGGACCTGTTTCAGATTTCACCGATTATTTACGTAGATTAGAAAACTCATTATACGTGAATACATTTTTAAATTATATATTCCATACGCCCACGCTAACAAACCCTCGTAAAAACAGGAAATAGAGTATATTAAGAAGGGTGATTTGGAATGTACTATGCACATATTTATATCCGTCTCAAATTAAGAACCCTGAAGGTAAACATGGGTGTATATCTGACACGGAGAGAGAGAGAGAGAGAGAGAGAGAGAGAGAGAGAGAGAGAGAGAGAGAGAGAGAGAGAGAGAGAGAGAGAGAGAGAGAGAGAGAGAGCATAATATATGGCTTGGGTTCTTAGCTATTCCGGGTGGACGACAAATTATAAATTATAAACTATCGGGCATGTCTCATGTAGAAAATGAACTTTCTTGTAAATAAAGCTAACAATTTCATGTGTTTACATAACCATCAGATGAATATTTATGAACTGAGTTGCAGTGAACGCTTTTTTTAATGCATTTTCTTCTTTGAGTCTATCCCGGTTGCAAAATATATCTTGCAACGTGATCAGTGTTTATTTACACCTTAAGATCTGTTTCTCTTTTCACAAATTATCTGTTTCCATTAGAAATCTAGTTATACATGCATACGTTTAAAATTATTGCACGTTCCTTATGCCACTTGAGCAAACATTTGAGAATAGAAAACACACAAATATATTAAGAAGGCTGCGTCTCTGAATCACCTGTAATTATATTTACACCCATAAAACATTTTTCATACTATAATAAACATATGTATGTGCATGAGAAGGGGGGGGGGGGTAACATAGCGTGGGGCTATCTAAAATGTGTTATATAGACAATGGTCTTTTCCTAAGTAGCTTCACTTCACTCCAAAAGATATCATGAAAAAAAAACTGTGCCTTTAGAATCATGCATCAGAGTTTCTAGGGTAACTTTGCTGTCCAGTTGACACGAGTGAGCGATGGAATGGAGGGGATTCAAATTGAGTGGAAGGAAGAACGTTGGTCGAGGGTTTAAGCAATGTTTGGTGCATGCATCATCTATGTGTAATTCTGCCTGATGATTTTGGAGAAGAAGGTATGATGGATGGACGCAATTGCAAACAGATGGCATATGTTTGGAGAAACTGAAGTTTTCAAACTACCTTTGTAGCCTTCTGAGTAAATAATTAATAATCATGATCAATAACATAATAAGTTAATGAGTATTCCTAACTTTCAGATAATAATTGGATTAAAAGAAAGTATTGGATTCTACGAAGAACTGCATATTTTCTGAAAACCTTACCATGACTGTTTTTCGAATGTGCGAGCGTGTTTTCTTGTCTGTTAAAGGGTACTTGCATGTACATGGAGAGTAAATGTATACATGCTAATGGCTACAGTATAAATCTTACTCGTGAATTTGATCGTGTTTTTTAATTTGCTGGTTGGTTTCTTGCCCCCTTTCTTTTAAAAAACAAACACTGCTATCCGTAAAAGACTTAAAATATTTGTAGAAACTGTATCCTTTGACTGCTGGATAAGTTGTTTCTAGTCAGTCCAAGTCTTATTCGTCTTAAAATGGTATAGTACTTCAGCCAACTGAGCCAAAACAGAACAAAATCTATACATTTTGACACCACCATTGCGTCCAGAGTTTTACTAGCCAAGGGTCATCGAGCCACTTTGTTCCAGATTAACTCTTGGTATGTGTAAATAGCCAAAACAATGTTTTCAACAGTTGCCTTCTTGCGAATGAAGAGTTACTGTATGTGGCATGCAAAATCAATTGACTAATTAGAGCGTTAGTTACTTGTCCTGTTAAGTTTTTAATATGGTGACTTCTATGATGTACACATGTCTTGATTTGAAAGAAAAACGTCTCGCTGTCTACTTAGACTGCTATGACTATTCCCAGCTATCCTTCTACGTAAATGTAACGATTAATCTGATTGGATCAGTTTCTGTTATCTGCATCCAGTCAGATAGCGGAGCAGCATGTACTTATGTACTGTTTTGGATATATATATATATATATATATATATATATATATATATATATATATATATATATATATATATATATCAAGGGTAGATGTGAAACGACAGGGATCAACAACCCTTGGCTGACGCACATGGACTGTCAGCTACTAGCTGTTGTGCCATTGGATTTAGAGCATGGGGGTGCAACAGTTAGCTTTTTAGTATATGATTATAAATCATCGAAAAGAAATACGTCCCAATAAGCGCATGTGAAATAGCCCGCTACGTAAACGACCGAAACATCCCTTCTTGAGAGACGTGTTGTACATAGTCGTAGTGTTGTCTTTCACATAGCTGAATTTTTACATCGAGAGGTGATAACTCTATCCAAGTTTTATAAAAACACTCTCAAATTTTTTGTAGATTTGAAATTTTTCTTTTATTCTGTATCACCACTATATAACCTTCATTGTCAATTTTGTCGTCAACAGCGAACTCTTGGTAAATCATTAGGTTGTCACAAACCATTTCTGAAACCGGTTTGAGTTTAGTTTTCGTGCGAATATGGTATTTGTTCACGTATGCTTTTAAAACATATTGCAAAATGCTTTGATAAACTAGATCTTTTAAAATGTATTCGTGCATGTTTTTTCTTTTCAAATTCAATTATTTTGATCATGCTATGCGAGTGTTGTTTTGACTCAAAAAGAGATTCTGAGAGCTGACTGTTATCTTTTATTTCATCAGATGAATTTCATTATAATCTACCTCTGTGTTCAAATCAATTCTCTCAGAGGTACTACGTAATATTTGCAATTAATGCGATGCTTAGTTTTAAATAACCATTCGGTGCGTGTGTATGTGTAAGGAGGATAAGCGTAGACTTTTGGCAGCTCGATTGATCGCACAGCTTATACGGTTTAATTTGGCTGCTGCGCTCGCATTTCCATATGCATAGTCTGGAAAAATAAGTAAACAGAACTTGACAGTACGGTAATTTGAAGTTTTCAAGGGTTCAATTTCTATTTTATTTAGTGTGCGTGGGCAAAGCCAACACAATAATGATGGTGCTATTTTAAAATATACACGTGTGCTTGTGCTGTTAGCTATAATCTGCTTGTCCTGATTGTTGTTCGCCATTTATTTTTAAAGCCTTCAAGTGAAAATATATACTTCAGCGACATACATTGAAATATAATCGATGAAATAAAAATCTTTTACAAAGCTTAAGGACTCTTGAAATTTTGCCTTGGACAAGAAGGATGTTATAATTCGAAGTCCTCTCACTAAGGCGTTTGCCTTTACAGAACACTCATACATCTCACCTATGTCTGTGTGACTTCGAGTCTCGACCAACGTGGGTATATGAGAAAGCTTTCCGGTAGCATCTGGGGGGTCGGTGTTTTTACAGTGGTCTTCGAGTTCTTCCTCCACCAAATATACTGGCCGCCATGTATAGCCAATCACGTGCTGAAAAATGGCGTTAAAACTCCACAAAACCAAAACCAATCGAAGTCCTCTCAAGTTCAGTATACTGCAACTGTGTGTCCTCCTAGAGTATGCCATTTTACCAGAGATGTACTGTCTCTTTTAGTAACAGCTCTGTCTTATTAATATATATGGAAAACACAAGACAGTAATCAAATAAAAATTTAGCCTTCAAAAAACGTTGACCCCGGAGACATATTCGTGTGTAAAAGCAAACAAAATCCTCATGCTTAAATCCTTTCCTTGAGGTGGACCTCCTAATGTAAGTAAATTTACCACGTCCTTCTAATGTTGACGATGCTTGTGTGTGTGTTTGTTTGTTACAGCGCAACAGTCATTACGATGACAGTTCATTGTCACCAGGTAGGCGTTATGGCGACAGTAGCATCATAGTAACAAAATTTGTGTCGCTCTAATGTTTGTTATCATTCTGTACATTACCTCGCTGACTGATTCACATAAAGAATTTCATGCAAGTATTATAATATACAGATAATAAGTATTTGAAAATTTTGATGCAAGATGTGTATGTGTGTATTAAATATTGTTATGCAAAAATTGCACCGTGTGTTAATGTTGTGTTTTTCCCCACCGTCAGTGAATAACCATTAAGACGACATTTTAAAAAGCATCCTTTTTTTAAAGTTAATTAACATTGTAAGGAAATATAACGAATTTAATTACAATCAAAACATACTTTATAATGGCTCTTCTCTCAGATAAAATTCAATGTCAACATAGAACACAAGAAATTAATCGGAACGGAGTGGAAGAAACGGCCCTAATGATATGAAACAAACTTATTACTTCATTAATAAATAAAACATTGTAAACTGGACCTTAATGAAGCTTATACCACATTATTTATATATCTATTTATTAATTAAAAATAACGTTCAGTTTAACAAAAAGACAAGAATTAAATTTTTTTTTTTTACTTTTTGCAATAACCTTTTTAGATCTTTCCGTCAAATGTTTCATCCCTCTAAACACTGTTAACCTAGAAAGTACAAAGAACTTATATACGTGACAACACTGGTCATTGTAAGTACTGTTACATAGCTTTTATCTTATTGGTTTAAGTAATAACTTTGTCCGTGGTGTACTTTACTCATGAAATCGTTGAAATGCAAGAATTGCTTTGGAAATGTGTCGTCTTTTTAACCGATAACATAGCTATGGGATTTCATTTTGCGTATTGTGGGAACATTGAGAAAGAGTTATAAATGACTGGATTATAATTGGTTATTTTTTTGTTGTTTTAATTTAAAAAAAAAAAAACTTGCCAAAAGCAAATTAAGGCTGACATAGACTAAGATTTGTTTGTTAAAACGACGATCTAGTGATGATAGAAGATCTAACAGTGATCTGGTAACGCCAGAAAGGAATATCAAGAAGGGTGTGTCAACGTAGAAACTCTTCACGATCTCAACGCTCGAGAAAGCCAATAAGAAGATACTTTTCAATCTCACGCTCTCAAATTTTGAATAAGATACACACTAAATCAGGGATTTTTTTGACAGTTTAAGAACGGGGCCGGGAGTCCATGGAATTTAGAATATACGGCAGTAAAATGGTCAAATTGGGATTTCTTTTAGGGGGAATCCTAATAGAATAATTATGGAAATTGTAGAATAATATTAATTATTAAATTCCCAGCCAGTGGTTGAAATACATGATAGCCTGAGTCCCATGACCCTTCTAAATCTAGATCAGGCTTTTCCCATATTCTAAGTGAAGTGCCTATTGGGTTTGTCAAAAAAGTGTATTTTAATTTCCCAGGCAAAACCTTGATCGGGCAGACGAAATGTAGCAGTTTCGTGTTCAAGTTCTTGGCTGACATATTCAGCCACCTGCTGGGGCTTTATTTGCAGGTCCTTCACCCTTAATGAAGATCGTCTGCTTACTTGTATCTCAAGCTATACACTTTGTACATCAAGCGAAGCATGGGAGCTATGAATGGAGACACATATATTTATTTTCTCCTTATTTTGTTGAAATGTAAAGCGTTCTATATTTTCTCCCTTAATTTGAGGACAATAAGTCATTGTACTATTCTGAAAAGAATCCATCCCTTCCAAAATATAGATTTAAATTTGAGATATTGATTTAGCAAAGTATAAAACAGAAAAAGATCCTATATGCTTTGAGTTCGCTAAATGTTCAACAAAAATTACTTAATAGCGCGTACACAAAAGGAAATTTTTTTGCTTTGTGCTCGCTTAACTTTCAACAAAAGTTACTAAAAATGTTTTGATAGATTAGAACAATTACACTCATTACATTTTAAAAGACAAAGCTATGCGGGCATTGTTCCAAAATTACTCTCTGTAGGAGAGCATTTTAAATCAGATTTGAAACTTTATCTTTATGAGTTCAATCTACGATCAATGCAAGGAAAGATTCGACACTAACATTCAATAATACCATCTTATTCCATTTGGCAAGTTTTCTTTTGTTTGAAAGTGTGTAAAGGTATATATAAAACAATGGACCGCATTTAAAAGACAAAATATGATACATGTAGTATATGCACCTATTTTGGAGAGAATAATACCGCGTACACAAAAAGAGATTCTTTATACTTTTTGCTCTCTTAACTTTCAACAAAAGTGACTTAAACTGTTTTGACAGATAAAGAAGAATTACGCGCGATACATTTTAAAAGACAAAGTTATGCGGGCATTGTTCCAAAATTACCATCCGTAGGAGAGCATTTTAAAGCAGAATTGAAACTTTATCTTTATGAGTTCAATCAACGATCAATGCAACTAAAGATTCGCCACTAATTAAATAATACCACCTTATTCCATTTGGCAAGTTTTATTTTGTTTGAAAGTGTATCAAGCTATGTAGAAACCAATGGACCGCATTTAAGAGACAAGATATGTTAAATGTACGATAATGTTTATAGTGGCATAATCAGAAGAGAGATCTCTAAACAGGGACTACACTCTTGTTAGATAGAGTTACTCCCCTAGAATAAAGCTCTATTGTGTGGGGTCATTGGAATGTCATGACTTACTGTTGTCAGTTTATTCACTCTATTTTGTACTGTATTGACCAGCTTCAAAAGTTCATGTAATATTTGAGCAGCAAAAGTCACTTAAACAAAGTAACACGTTTTTCCCGACTTGCTTCCGCAATTCAGTTGCTTACCTTCTCAAAGCCAGTTCTACAACTTCTTGGAGTAATGACATCTCTTGTAGATCTAGAAAGTGTTTACAAATTAGTGTCGTGGTAGTTATGTCCGTTGCAAGCACTGCGTCCTAAACTTTTCCCGCTTTTTTTCTTATCCTTAAATGAACGCGGCCTTTGTAGATTGCTTGCCCGAGCAATGCTACCCTACTAAGAAATATCGCTTTGTCCCCACTGACTGACACTGACAGAGCTACATTATAAAGTACGGAGCTGCGTTTTTAGCGTACGCAAATAAATATTATCGAGTCTGTTGGATTGCTCTAAACCTATACAGTTTTCCTGAATGTATGACTTGTACACCCAAAGATAAAGCCTTACTGGCCCGGGACCAATTGTCGTCACGTTTTCTGAGGTCTCTGGAGTATACTCTGAAATTATACACAGCCTGGTCAAGGCAGAATGTTCTAAGAAAATAGGCTGTTTCTATTATTTTTCCCAGTATCGTCTCAAACAAACATAACTGACCTCGTTACTGGGGAGCATTTAATAAGTCGGTGTTTCTGTTAAAAGTTTGATCGTCACATTAACAATCGTCGCCAGCACTGAAACAATTGACTTTCAGGATAAATGAAACTACTTTTATTCTGAATAATTGTTGAGCTATTTGTTATGTGGACTCTATTGCACCATATTAACAAGGCATTATTTACTACAACATCGCCTTGTATACGACATGGTCAAGCCCAACACGCATCACAAGTGATTGAGAGACAACTGAACAGAAGAGCTGTCTTTTTAACTTCCGTTGGGCAGAAAAACGCGTTCAATTATATATGAATGTAAACAGATTACTAATCAATAGTTTGTCAACTGGATGCGGACTGAAGAAAACAAAATATAAAAGAGAGCAGACATCTTCTGTTGATGGGTTGAAAATTGCTGATACGTGGTTCAAGCGATAGATGAAAGTAAATAGTCAGTGAATAATTAATAGACTTTGCAATTAAAATAACTTGTACTTCCTTTTATGATCCTCACTTTTCGACAGTAAGAAAGGCGAAGAAAACCAGGAAATATAGAATTCCAAATTTTAAAACTGTTCACTGCCGTTCAAACTATCAATTACAAAAAATATTTCTAACAGATCATAGTTATTCTTGGTATTTAAAACACTGAAATGTGAAAATATCATCATTCGCTTCATCTGGAGTGATGTCACAGCAAACTTGATTGAACAAGTCTGTATATATGTCACACTGAATCCAGTTCACATTGATGTTGGCATCTTCACTGGTACTAGGATCTGTGGATGTTGCTTCATTTCTCATTTGCTATTATCTGTTTGTCATGTTTCCCGACTTGACTCTTCTTATTTTTCTCCATATGTTTTAATTTCCTCCTTCTACGCTTCTCTTTTCCTCCTTCCATTCTTCGTTTCTTCGTGTATTTTGTCTTCTTTTTCTCCATTTTCATATGTGTCTTAATATATTTTAGCATTTCATCCGTTATAATTTGAGCTTTGGTAACTCTTGGAAGTCAGTGGCTGGAACAGAAAGGAAGATATTTGCCAATTCATCTGGTATGAGCCCCTCAAGCACCAGTGAATATCCTCCGAATTAACTCCCATATGTTGTAACAAGTTAACATTTCTGTGACGTTGCTGAAGAGACCAGCTGATGGCCCCCTGTTGCAAGCTTGTAAATATTCTGATAATTTTAGTCACTCGATTAGTTAACTAGGACAACACCAGTAGTTATGGAAGACAATATGGGTTTTATGGGAATTTAACATTATGTTTGGTACACTAGGGGAATATGAGACTTTAACATGGGCCCAAGATTTTGGACGGTATGGGGCTTGTGGGACTATAACATCATGGGTCGGTATAGTTCTATGTGTGAACATGACGTATGTCACGATAATCATCTATGGGAATGAAATAGAAGTGGACAGACATAAATGTAATGATAGACATGCAGCCGCCTTTACAGACCAACACATATCCTTAACGACCGAAAAAACACTTACAAACCAACGAATGAGGGATGGTTAGGGGTATGTAATGGTCAATAACCCACATTTTGTACAATCCAACGCCCATCCTTACCATCCAACACACATTCTTTACAATCCGACAGACACCAATACAAACTAATGTATAAGGAATTAACCCGGGCTCTTGATGACCACCACTCATCCTTAAAGACAAACACTCACATTTACAATCCAACACTTGTTCTTGTTTACAAATCTTGTGCAAAAAAAAAAAAAAAAAAAAAAAAAAAATGGATACGTTATGTTCGGGTATGATAACTAAGACCTATTCTTATCGACCAACACTTCTATAAGGGCTGATTGTATGTCTGTGTATGTGTGCGCACATATTCTATTATCAGGGGTGATAGTATATTTGTGTATGTATCAGCACTTATACCCTATTCGCGGGTGATAGTTTGTTTGTATATGTGTTAGCACTCCTATCCTCGTGCATAATAGTATATACTTGTTTTTGTGGGTATAGTGTTTGTATATTCCTACCCATTAACACCTAACACTTGATCATCTTGTTTGTGATAGTATATAAATATGTTTGTGGGTATAGTGTGTGCATACTCCCACCCTTTTCGTTGCTTAGTACATGTAGGTGATGGTCAGTAAATGAGCGAGTATTGGTCAGTCAAATTGGGTGTTGGTTAGTAGGTGCAGGTATTGTCAGTAGATGACAGGGTGTTGGTTAATCAGAATGGAGGGTTGGTTAGTAAGTTTAGTTTTAACATTATGTCTTCCTTTGTTGCCATAGTGCCATACTAATGTTAAACCTATGGATATTTATAACAATACTTTCCCCTTGTAACCATATTGTCATTTTTTGAAACCATTCCCACTACTATATTTTGTTTAATGTTAAATTACCCTTGTTCGTATTGGGCCATTTTAATTTTAAATTCCCATTTCCGTATAGGGCCAATTTAATGTTAAACTGAATTGAGCTATTTTAATTTTCAATTCCCCTTGTCCGTATAGGGTCATTTTGTCCATATAGGGTCAGACATCCAAGGTGGTAGGCGTGATGTTAATTCACATGGTCCGTATACAGTCATTTACGTCCGTATATCGCCACAGTATTCTACTAATATGACCTAGACAGCTAAGTTATCACACGAAGAAAAAAAAAACCAATACAATATAACGCCTGGCCTCCCTGGAATATCATGTAATTATTAGAACCGCCGATGTTGCCTATTGTCATAAAATGTTACTGAAGATATTGCCTCTAATGGAATATATACTTTTAGCTCATATTGAAAAAATAATCAAGAATTCAAGCTGCTAATTACATGGTATCTATATTTATTTAGTGTCTAATATTAGTACATGTTATTGTAATTGTCTAATGTTATACTAAGTCAATGACACTCCTTGTATGAAATATGAACTAGAGGTGACTTTAGTTAATATTTGAAAATTTGTTGTTGTTGTTTGTTTCTTTATAAGTTGCTGAACTGAATTGTATGAATTTAAAATTAGTTTTATAAAATTGATACCATGTTATGAAGAGCAGATTAGACTGAAATCGTAATAAATTTAATGAGAGATGGTATAGTCATTTACACATACTATTTTAAAGATTGACCCAGTTTGCATTTTAATACAAAGATATAATTTAAATTGCGAAGTTGTCTCATTTACTTTGCTCTTTTACTGAGTAAATGGGTCTTAACAAACCTGGTTGCTAGTGAGGAGTGGACTGTACATATGAGAATTCCTTTGAATTTCTTTCTTCTCTGTATCAATGAGGCAACTGTTCAATCTGGAGTTATTTATATGTAAAAAATAAACAAAACAACAGTTTTGGTCTAAAAGTAGTGAGAAAGATCAGACTTCACTTTGTGTATGTTGATCTTAAAAAATTATTTAATATTTTCCCCTCAAAATATTGTAATCAGGGTCTTTGCTAGACGGTTTTTGCCAACTGTGTGTAAATTGGTCATGTAAATTACTTTATGTCATGTCGTTCACTTATGGTCAAATGATCTTTAGGTGACCTTTTTGATTTGTTTTATATGTAAAGCTCTTGCATATTAGTAAATGAAAAGTTTGAAAAGTAAACAACAAAATAAAGACAGAGCTATTCCAAATCCTCTTATTTCAAAGAGGTCAAGTCACAGTCTTGTATTGAAGGTAATACATTTGTTGGGTCAAACAAACCCCAGTCTGATTCTATTTTGGAGACTTATGAACCATTCATGCCAGAAGGTTCTATATCACTTATTGGTGATTCTACCAAACCTATCCCTATTAAAATATTAAGGGACACAGGAGCTTCTCAGATTCTTTTGTAATCAGGTACGTTGCCTTTGTATGAGAAGTCTTCTTCTTGTGAAAGTGTTCTTTTTCAGGGAGTAGAGTTCGGTTTTGTAAATGTTCCTCTCCATTGTGTGAATTTGGCATCAGACTTAGTTTCCGTACCCGTGACTGTTGGGGCAGTGACTTCTTCATCTATAGAAGGTATTCATTTGTTACTAGGCAATGACCTAGCTGGATATAAGGTCGTGGCTAATCTACTGTACCTGACAAGCCTTGTTTGGATCAAAGAGTTGACCCTATTGAGATTGAAATCCCTGATTTGTATCCTGTTTGTGCAGTTACCAGAGTTATGACAAAAAGAGCTTTCGAGAATGATGTTAATCAGGAAATTATTCCTTTAGCTGACACATTTATTGGTCAGTCTTTTGATGAGGTCACATTTTCTCCTGGTATTTATCAATCGATCAGGTATTGATCACAGTGATCCTCTTTTTACAACTCATTCTCTCTATTCTAATCAGGGTGACAAAAGACAAACATTTGTTGTCGAACAGGAACAAAATCCTGAGATCTCCTGTTTGTTTCAGAGGGCTATTACTGAAACTGATGCAACGAAAGTCCCAGATTGTTACTTTGTGAAAAATCGGGTCCTTATGAGAAAATGGAGACCACCTTAGGTACCCGCGGGTGACGAGTGGTTCGTGAGCTATCAAATGGTCGTTCCGAGGTCATATCGACAGGAAATTCTTAGTATAGCCCATGAAACTGCCTTGGCTGGTCATTTATGAGTCAATAAGACTTATCACAAGATCTTGAATCATTTTTATTGGCCGAAAATTAAAAGCGATGTTTCTAAATACTGCAGATCTTATCACACTTGTCAAATGGTAGGAAAACCCAATCAGAACATATCCAAGGCTCATCTGCAACCTATTCCTGCATTTTACGAACCATTTAGCAGAATAATGGTAGACTGTGTTGGTCCCTTACCTAAGACCAAGTCTGCCAACCAATACTTGTTGACCATATTGTGTGCGTCTAAAAGATTTCCAGAGGTAATTCCTTTGAGCAATATTAAAGATAAAACCATTCTGAAAGCTTTGGTAAAGTTGTTACACTTGATGGCTTCCCCAAATTTGTTCAGTTTAATCAAGGGTCAAATGTTATGTCTGGAATTTGCCAATAAGTTATGCATGAATGAGGCATCAAACAGTTTAAATCACCTTGAAAGTCAAAAGCGTTTGGAAAGATTTCATCTAACTTTGAAGAATATGATTCCGTTATATTGCTTTGATACAGGAAAGGACTGGGATGAGGCTGTTAATTTGTTGTTCTTTGCTGCTAGGGAATCAGTTCAAGAATCGTTGGGTTTTAGTCGTTTTGAACTGGTTTCTGGACATCCTGTCCGTGAACCATAGAAGTTATTGACAGAGAAACTTCTTTCAAATGAAGATTCAGAGATTAATCTTCTTAACTATGTCTCTGATTTCAAATATAAATTGTCAAAGGCTTGTGAAGTAGCAAGAACTAATCTTCACTCGACTAAGTCAAAAATGAAATTAAGGTATGACAGAAATACACAGGAAAGGAGTTTTCAAAGACAGGAAAGGGAACGTCATTTCTGATTGCTACAGTTTGAAAAGTAAGCAACAAAATAAAGACATAGCTATTCCAAATGTTCTTATTTCAAAGCGGTCAAGGTCACGGTCTTGTATTGAACGTAATACATTTGTTGGGTCAAACAAACCCCAGTCTAATTATATTTTGGAGACTTATGAATCATTCATGTCAGAAGGCTCTATATCACTTATTGGTGATTCTGTTTCCTGATGTTCCAACACTAACAAATAAAATCCACCATCACGTTGATACAGGATGAATCCTCTCAGGCAGGAATATTTGAAAAAAGAAATTCAATATTTAATGGAGAATGATTTTATAGAACCAGGTAAAAGTAACCCGAGTTCACTATGTATTCTTGTGCCTAAACCAGATTATACATTCATGTGTACTGACTATAGAAAAGTCAACAGTGTCACCAAAACGGTCTCAGTTCCAATACCAAGAATAGATCATAACATTGACAAAATTGAAAATGCGAAATACGTTTGACGGGAAAAAACTCTCTTGCTCTACTATGCTGGAGATGAAGTGTTTGAACTTTACAATTCTTTATCGACCGATGTAAGCGAGGACTACGACGCAGTGAAAATAATCCTTAATGAGTATTTCAATCTAAAAACAATAAGAGAGTTCGAAACGTTTGAATTCCGGAATTTAAAACAACATTCATTCAAAACAACGGATCACTTGGTTACGTTTTGCAAGTTTGACAATACAGAGCGGAAAATTAAGACACAATTAATTCAGGAATGCACTTCGGAAAATCTGAAGATGAAAACACAAACAGAAGAGATATCACTAGAACAGCTACTGCAACTAGCAAGGACTCTTGAAATTGCAGATCAACAGGCATGAAAAATGGAAAAGTCCGTTGAAACGGCAAGTGACCAATATGATTCAGTTGATAGAGTTTAAACAAGAAGTGTATGGCATAAACACACAAGAAGTGTATGGCATAAAAACAAACGAACGGCCGGATCTTACCCGAAACAGCAACAAAAATGCATCAATTGTGGTGGGTATTTCGCACACAAAGTGGAGTGCCCAGCAATAGGCATGACCTGCTCTTATTGCCGAAAGCAGAATCATCTGATATCCGTGTGCTGGAAAAGAATAAAAAGCAAGAAAAACACATGCTCCCGGAGACAGTTGCATTGAAATTATGTCAATAAGAACCCAGATCACAGCGATCACTTTTCATGGCAATAATCTCGAAGCAGTTCGACAAAGGCTCCAGGAGAAAAACTTAACTCTAAACAAACGCAAATGTGAGTTTGGGGTCACCAAAGTGTCGTTCTATGGGTATGTGTTTTCAGAATCAGGATTATCGGCTGATCCTGAAAAAGTTACAGCAATTCAAAACGTCGAGAGGCCAAAAAATCAATCTGAAGTCAGAAACTTCTTGGGAATGACAAATTATTTTCGACGGTTGATTGAGAATTACTCCAGAATAACATAATCCCTCAGAAAACTGACAAGACAGAATACTCCTTTCAGATGGACTAGGCAACAAGAGACCTCATTTGTATCACTGAAGGCGTCATTGGTGAGCAGTAAAGTTATGACATACTTTGATCCGCGAAAAGACACAGAGTTTGGCGTAGATGCTAGCCCTGTAGTACTTTCTGGGATATTATTACAAGACAAGAACATTGTTTCGTATGCAAGTCGCTCCTTGATTACAGTCGAGCAGCGGTACAGACAAACTGAGTGCGAGGCACCATTTCTACCTGTTTGAGAAGAAATTTACGCTGATCACTGACCACCGCCCACTCGAGTCCATATTCAACAATTCCAAGCAAAGTTACGATTTTGAGGTGAAATATTGCCCGGGGAAAATCAATACATCTGACTATCTGAGCAGACGTCCTTATCATTCGCACGTTCGTGAAAACATTGCAGAGGATTAAGTCAAATTTATTGCCGATAATGCCCTCCCGGAATCACTTACGATGAAGGATGTTGCGAAGGCTACGAAAAGGAACTGTGTTCTCCAGTGTGTTTTAAACGCATTGCAAACAAACAAATTGTGCAGGCAGGAATGTAGCAAAACTGACGATTTCCGTTGTTACGAGAAATTATCCAGAGAGCTCGCAATTATTAACACAAACAGTGGTTCCGAACTGCTACGAGGAACGCTGCTTTGCATACCAGAGACAATGAAAAGACAAGTAATAAAAATAGCTCACGGTGGTCACCAAGGCGGGTCGAAGACGAAAATGTTGTTAAGGAAAAGCTGTTGGTTCCCTTACATGGATAAACTGGTCGATAAAATGCGCAAAAACTGTATACCATGCTTAGCGGCATCACCAGAATCTACACCAGGTCCGATCAAAATCAATGAACTACCACAAAATGTCTGAAGAGCGAAACCTCAATAGATTTGTGTGGACCATTCCCATCAGGAGACTATTATATGGTAATCATTGATGATTACAGTAAATTCCCAGTTGTTGAGAAATTAAGCAGACTTTCAGCGAAGTCGGGTATTCTAAAAATTCAATACCATCCATTGTCAAGACAGACAATGGATTACCATTCAACGGCGTAATGTTCAGAGAATTTGCCTCGAACGAAGGGTTCGAACATAGAAAAATTTGTCTAATGCATCCAATAGGAAAAGTTATCGTAGAAATATTAATGAGTTCATTTCAAAAAGAAATAGAGACAGCACATGCCGCAAAACAGAATGCGAAAAATGAGCTAAATACATTTCTACTGAATGATGGGAGTACACCACACTCATCAACGGATTAAGCCACAGCTGAGATAATGCTCTCTCCAAAAATCAAAACCAGATTACCTCAGTTCATTGCGAAGCCAAATGACAAATACATCAGGGAGCGGGATCGTTGATCAATAATGTAAAAACAAGGTTTATGCTGACCAGAAGTGAAAATCGAGGCCATGCACTCTAAAACAAGGTGATAAGGTGTTGATAAAACAGCAGAGCAAAAAAAAAAAAAAAAAAAAAGAAAGAACCCAGCAAAAGTCTTGTCCCGCAAGGGGTCAATGATAACGGTCAGGCATAACGATCGTGTGGTTACACGAGATGCTTCACATTTCAAGGCCGTAAATGCAAGACAAGATTCAACAACCCATAATAGCCGCAATCAATGCTCACATAATAGGCATCCGGATGACCAAACAAAGTGACCAGCGCGATATATGGATTAGTAATATTGTGTTGTGTAGTGTTACACTGCAGGTCATAATAATACCTGCACAGAAACTAATTATTTATCTGTCTCCATATCTCATCTGATTTTGGAATTATCATACAGAAGTGAAAGCTAATGCAAACGCATTATCACTGCCAATTTGTGTAAAAAATCTCATTATTCGCTGGATTCAGACCTAGATATTAATTTAGTGTTTAAAAAATCACATGCACAAATACACCTATCGATTTCCACTGTATAGCGAATTGTATCCTTCAACCTTTCTCAGTTGTAATGTATTCCCACGTATGCATCGAATTAAAGATCAAAATTGAATTTTATGCTATTAGCGACAAATCCCAGAGCATGATGGTTAAAAATATTAGTGTGAAACTTATATGTCAATTCAAGTCAAGGTACCGTCTATACTAGCTTATAAGTCGAGTCCAACTGCAAACAACGTACACCCTGATCTTCCATTGCATACTGTGCTGGTAGATCAAGGTATTGTTTGTTCTACTGATTACATATAATAAGCTGCACAGACCTCTACATGCCGGTGCATTATGCAAGGGCAGATGTGGGTCGGTGCAGTTTGCAGTTGTATTCGATTTATAGGCGCGTATAGACTGTACTGTTTTCATAATCATAAAAACTGAACAAATCTGTATTCATAATTATAAAAATTCGTACAAATTCCTTTAGCTTTTTTTTTCTTTATTGTCATGGGTTATATATGTGCTTTTATTTAGTGAATACTGCCTATACAGATGTTAGACAAACAACAAGAGAATTACGTTAAATCCCTTCTGTTTCAGTTTATAGGTACCGTCACCAAGACCCATCACCTTGTCGTTAGATAACTTCCCATTCTCTGGTCTTGCAAATCAAATTCACTAGAGGGGGTATGCCCATTACATACTGATAATAAACACCAAAGAGTGTACATCAACAAATCCGTTCTTGAATCGCAAAATAACATTTGGGGTAAATTCTTGAGTGTAGTGTGGAGCTATCCTTTCTTAACTGAAAGGAGACATAAATTACCGTATATACTCACTTGTAGGTTAAGTGCAACTGTAAACAACATAGACCGTGATCTACCGTCACATAATGTGCCAGCAGATTAGGGTCTATTTTGTTTGTTCTACTGATTACTCATTACAAACTGCAGAGACCCAGATCTGCTGGCGTATTATGCGACGGCAGATCTGGGTTTCTGCAGTTTAGATTTGGACTCGACTTGTAAGCGGGCATATACGATACTTTACTTGCTTGCTTTTATTTGCTCCCTCATGGACATTTTTCTTCCATGTCGAAAATAAATAACATAAGATGATCAATATCTGTCTTTTAAACGAAGAAATGAAGATGCTTTCTTGTTTTTATGGTGTAAAATACTGCCATCAATGAGCACGTCCTCTCTTCATGAATACAAATAGAAGAGGCATATGTACATGCATTCCGCACAAAGACAATTTGAATTTGTTGAAAAGATTCCATAAGGCCTGAGAATTACAAAATATTCTTTTCACATCCTCTTTATGGTGAGCACAGCAGGAAATAATTACACGAATAAGTTTAGATATGATCTAATCTCATTTGCTTTGTAACTATTCTTCCGTTGAGGAAACTGTCTCAATCTTTGTAGAGAGTATACCTTGACCAACTTCACCTGTGTGTTTGACCTTTCATTATAATGGTTACTAGCACTGAGTCTATCGTGGCCCAGCAGTTAAGGCATTGGACTAACGACCAGAAAGATGTTGGTTAGATTCCTGCTATCAGATCGGGCCGGATGGGCAATTATTGTGTGTCCTTCGGCAAGACATTTTATTCAACTTGCCTTTGCACGAGATAATCGCCATATGTTGCTTGATGTAAGACATAGAAATAGAAAACAAAACAAAACCATTTGAGAAATAGGTGTAGCAGTATTCATGTATTGTGTGTGTGTTACATGAGCAAGGTAATCTCACCATATACACATTTTCTGAAGAATTAAAGTTACAGGTAACTCAGTTCAATCATATTGTCTGCATCTTGCTGCAGAAGATCAGTTGGATGAGTGTCTGACTCTCAATCTAAAGGTCTTTGGTTCGATACACACTGAGGAGAGTCATTCTTGGATGTCTCGGTTTGTCTTTGGGAAAGGCACTTAGTTTCCATTCTCTTGGCATGATATATCCAATAATGTGTTGAACATGCTGTTAAAAACCAACCATCCAACCAGCCAGCGATCCTTGTACTCAGGACAAATATTAGTATTATAAATAATGGACCAAGACCTGTTATATTTTAAAAATTGAGTTTGAAGAACACAATTTGGAACGTTTAGCGAAACAGTGGACATTTCCTAAGGTTATGAAAGATATAGACAGCATAGATTTTTTCCGTGTCGGTTAATAACATTAATCGACATCATCACCATCGTCACCATTATCATTAATTTACCTTTTAAGCGAAAAGTTTATTGTATCCAAGTGTTATATTTTTAATGATATGCCATTGGTTTCATCTCCTTGTTCATTATGTCCAGGAATTTATAATACCGGTAGCAAGATTTCTATCATTAAAGACCAATGTGAAAATTTTTATTAACCCCTGACTACTTTATCGTGTAACAATGCATACTTTCCTTTAACCCAGGGAAGCCTGTCTGCTAACAAAGTGTATAAGGTAGCGAAACACAATCTGATTTATGCTGATATTTATCATACGCAAAATTAATTACAAATGATTATGCTGATATTTATCATACGCAAAATTAATTACAAAGTTATAAACAGAAGCTGTCAAAAATGAATTAGACTGTTTCTTAAAATTTAATCTTTTGCGTTTCTTGGCCTTCTTTAACAACGTCTTTCGTCAGCAGCACATTGTCTATCACATTTGTGGTCAGAGACTGTCAGTATTGGTTTGCAGTCCTCGTCTAAGTTGGATGCTTTAAAATCATAGATAAGGCGTTTTGTCATATTTAAATTTCCACGGATACCTCATTCTGTCTGTTTTTGTTTGTATTTTGTTAAACTCACTAATTTATTACTCACATATTAGGGGTCCAGTTATTACTCACATATTAGGGGTCCATTTATTACTCACATATTAGGGGTCCAGTTGTATCAATGAAGGGTACTTGTTTGTTGGGTCTTCAAATTCGTGTTCTGTAGCAATATCTAAATCAAGAAAACAGGTACCACATGAAAATACTGTGTATGTGTACACACTAAAGAAAGACTGACAATTGCTATGTTATAAGTTTATTGTATCAGGTACTCAGCCACTTCCAAAAAGACAATAGCACACTCCGACTATCCATAGTGATGGGACCAGCACCATGCTATATACACAAATGCAAAGCGTTTCAATATCATCAACCATAAAAGTTGGCTATGTAAAATTACCATACAATTTCAGTGAGGTTTTACCTCTTCGAACTGTGGTGATGATCTCTATGATGAAAAACTCAGCAATATCTTTCAGGTACTACATTCCAGAGTGGTGGTATGAATTAATCTTGTGGACTTTTGCCGGGTAAATTTGACATTTCCTGATGAGACCTTGTTATCACCATAAGACTACTGCTCACCGATGTTAAATTCCATACATCCCCATAGTAATAATAATAATAATAATAATAATAATAATAATAATAATAATAATAATAATGATGATTTAATGGAGCGCTTATTCTTTTAAAAAGCTCTAAGCGCTTTACAACATAACGTTAACACATAAAGGCTTAAAAAAACAGTTTGCATACAGACAACATATAAAAACATGAAAATATCTCACAAACAATATCAAAGAAAAATTAATTTGTACACGCAAAACAACATGAAACATGAATTTACAATACAGTTTCAATCTAACACTAATGGCCAATGGTAAATGACAAATTTATTCTTGCTGATGGAAAAGATGTGTCTTGAGAGCACTCTTGAATGTGATCGTGGTCTCTTTGTGTCTGAGATCAAGAGGCAGTTCATTCCAAGTAGCTGGGCCCTGATATGCAAATGAACGTTGTCCATATAACTTCGTTTTAACCTTGGGTATACTAAGTTTACGAGTGTCCGATGATGAGCGCAAGCTTCTAGCAGGAGTGTACACGTGGGTGAGATCGGAGAGGTATTTCGGACCAGAGGCAGTCAGCGAAGTATAACAGAGAGAAGAGATTTTGTGCTTGATTCTACTGCGAACAGGTAGCCAGAGGAGTTTGTGAAGAAGTGGGGTGGTATGATCCGTTCTTGGTGCTCTAAGAATGATCCTTGATGCATTGTTTTGGACCTTTTGATGTTTCTGCAGAAGACACAGTGGCAGACCAGAAAGAAAGCGTTACAATAGTCAAGTCTAGAGGGTACTAATGAACACATGAGGGTTTTTGTAGCATCAACTGTGAGAAGGTTTCGAATAGTGCTGATGCGTCTCAGCTCCAGGTATGCTGCTCTGCAAGTGTTCAGGACATGCTAGTGTTGTGAGATGGAGTTATCAAAAGTAACACCTAGATTTCTAAGTGATGGTCTACATTTAATTAATCCATCCATGTTAAATTTCTCATAAGCCACATAGTGTCTCATCCATGTTAGACTCCTATAAACCCAATAATGACCTATCAATGTTAAATTTTCATAAATCCCATAGAAATCCATCACTGTTCAATTTCCGTAACCCCATAGTGTTTCATCCATATTAAATTTTCAAACGTCCGTGGTTCCCCATCCATGTTAAATTCCAATAAGCCCCATAGTGACCCATCGATGTTAAATTTCCATACATCGCCATAGTGACCGATTTATATATAATTCTTCTTAAGCCCCATAGTGTCCCATCCATGTTAAATTTTCAAAAGCCCCATAGTGTCCTATCCATGTTAAATTTTCAAAAGCCCCATAGTGTCCCATCCATGTTAAGTTTTCATAAGCCCCATAGTGTCCCATCGATGTTAAATTTTCAAAAGCCCCATAGTGTCCCATCCATGTTAAAATTTAAAAAGCCCAATAGTGTCCCATCCGTGTTCAATTTCCAGAAGTTCTATATTGACCCATCGATGTTAAATTTCCATACATCCCCATAGTAACCAATCAGTATACAATTTCCATAAGCCCCATATATGTTTATTTATCATTAACCTCATAGTAACCTAACCATGTTAACCATCATCGCGCTCAGCACCACAGAACATCCGCGCTGAGAACCAATAGCCATACCTAATATGCGTGCCGAGACAATCCAGAGTCCAGTAAATCCTGAGCGTACGTGCGAACGTGTTATTATTATTATTGTTATTGAGTGCGCTAATAATTCTTGTGACAGTCGAATACCTTGGTAACAAGACTAGAACTACTTTGTAAGGTAACTTTTCAATAATAGCAAAATTAGTAGGAGCTTCATCTTTTTTTGTTCTCTGTGGACTCTTTTGATACGATGTCAGTTGTAGCCTTTTTGGTAGGCTATTTACAGGTTGTACTAATCATTTGATAAGATTTTAATATAGTTTTTGAATTTCAAGAAAATATAGCAAAACACATATACAAGAAGAATGCAAAACAGGCTTCTGTAAACATCTATATTAGATATTTGTGTGCTAATTTTGCCTGAATGGAATTGACAAATGTATTGTAAACTTGTATAGGACCAACTGCCATTACGTAAAACTTGACAGACAAGCTTATAATAATGACGTCAGTGGGAATGGTCTACATGATTACAATCATAATAACCGACCGTCTAGATTCATACTGGTTTCTTCCGTAGATAGAGAATGGAGCTTTCAGACTATGGTTACTTTTCAAAGCCAGCCACTCCAGATCCCATGACTTTGCCCCCGCGGCAAACGTCCATGCATCTGCGTGCAAAGCGATGAATCCCCGCTTGCATCCAAGCCGTGGTCCGAGACTGCGACGCCTAAAATGTTTTCATAACCGGTTTCAGATTTTTGTTACTGGTCCGGTTTAACTCCGCGAGATCCGGATCAGGGTTAACGCGATCATCCTCGGTGGCGTTGCCACTCGCAACCGTTTACTCGATTTTCACTGTATGCGAATCAAATCCATATTTCGTTCTGTCTCGCGGTTCCATATCTGCGCGCGGAGTCGTCGGAAGTTTTCCATTTCCGCAATCACGGTCTCGAACTTCCCCTTGGTTGTGTCCGCGGTGAGTCCACAAATTGCATCTGCGACAATGCACACGCGTTTGTATTTCTCGAGTATTACGTTTTTTTTGCGATTTCGTCTCGCAGCTGTTGTTCCACTTCAATTATTCTCCCGCGTCGGTAGCTTCGAGGGTCCATCACAGTTCTTCAATTAATATTGTCAACGCGAAGTACAATTACTAAACAGTCTGGCCTTTTTGGGTGCAACACGCACATGCACTTCTAAAAAATTACCTTTCTTTACTGGTACAACGTCAACGAAATCGTATAAAATATCTCCCCGGGGAACATTGATGTCTCCGGTCACGCTGCGTTCCGGAGGCGTGCCGCCATGTTCACTCACAACTACGCTGATTACGCCCTCGTGCTGTGCGGCAAATGATTGCTCTTGTTTTTGGAGGAAAACTGTTACACGGGCATGTGCGTCCTCGGTGAATATCAGTCGATGCTTTTTTTCTGATCTATCCAATGTTGGTTCGACATAACTTTTGGAAAATGTAACCGGCGTGGATTTATCGGTGAATATTATTTCATCGTTGCACACACAATCCCTGGATTTGTTTTACGCCTGACGGTGGCGGAGCCTTTTCAACTTCCATCGACCGGGCGTTTTCGCGTGGGAGAGTGATGATTCCAAGCTGGCCTCGAGTTGGTATTGGTACATTAAGTTGATTCCAACTATTGATTTATATTTGATTGTATACGACGGATTATTAACGCCGTTTTCGCGCAGATATTCGTCAACCAGCAGCACAAAATCACCATCAATTTCGGCAAGCCCTACCATCTGATCCAACACCTATTGATGTGAACAGCAGAGACAGTTGCGTCAGCCATGTATAGAAGGTAAGCTGTCTTTGAATTCAAATACCAAAGAGGTTAAGGAACGCTTCATCTTTAATATGTATCCCATATATCCATATTTTTTCAGACTTGGTATTCTTGAACGAGCTTGCAACCGAAAAGTTTTTCATGACTGGTCATTGGGTTCTGCCCTAAATACAGAATCCCTAGATTCGAATATTTTAGCTTCAACATCAGGATTTTCCAATTATTGTTTTTCTTACCCCCCCCCCCACCCCATGAGATAACAGTAGACATGTGCATGATAAAGAAATAAGATCTGGGTCTATTAGCAACAAGTCTAAAACCGTCATGGTGATAAAACCCCAAACCATCAATATCTACATGTGATACAGTAAACATTCCATAGCCTACCCCTTTTATGGCATCAGGAGGCCCTACCCGTTTGTAAAACAGTTTGATGTTGCTAATCAGGACCTTGATATCAATTGATTGCTCGCTGATTTTTGGCGTTCACGTATTGTTTTGTTGCAGCATCAATATCATCGATGGGCTCTTGAATCCGTCTAAATAGATTTTAATTCATAATAAGGTCACTGCTCATTTCATCGCCGGATTTTCTAACTTTCAATTCCGTATTTGCGTTGACGTAGTCAGTGATAAAGGCAACCAGAGCATCTGATTCCCTGTTTCTCAGTGATTTTGGCCAGGTTTTTCGCGGCAGCTTGACGCAGCTTCAAAACAACGTCGTAGATTTCCACGTTGGACGTTTTCAGTTTTCCAGTTCGATCCTAAAAGACCACAGGCTTGTTTGGATCGACACCAACAAGAACCTGGTTGGTCAACTCAGTCAAATCAGCTTTGGTGGAAAACCTGGTTAAATACACATCGACGCTTCTCCGTCGGGTCGCTGCGCTCGCGCGTACGTAAACGCCAACTGTCATTTCGTACAAGATGTCCATATATTGGGCCGTCTGTTCGAATTTGCAACGGCAGCGTTGAATAAAATAGCGATAGTCGTCTAGTGGTGAAGCCACCACGTAGATAATGAACAACTTCACGCGGTGGTGCAAGCCCGTACGAGCCAAAGACAATAGATGTCGTGGCGTTACCGCGTATGAGACCCAATGAGTTCCAGATCCTGTTGATCAATCCAAATTAACGATTTCGGTTTCCCACGCGCGCGGAATCAATCATCGAAGTAAGTTCATCCAGCATGAAGACCCCTCTGAAATGTTTTACTAACTTTGTCAACGCGAGTTAATCAAAATTGGTTAACGATAATACCACAGCTAAAGACCTCTTCCACTGCGAGTTCATAGGGGTAGTCTAAGACCTTTTCCTGGAAGATCCGCCTCCCGCTGCCTTTTTCAGAGCCATCCCAGATTCGGATCGGATGGCCCCTAACACAGCTGATTTTGCAACCGCGCTAGAACCGCCGCAAACTGTGCTGGAAAGGCCGCAAGAAATGGAAATATTCCGCCGATCTCGGCCGCTGACAACTTAAGAGTTATCCCGCAGCGTTGATGTTTGGGTGCTTCGAAATGTTTAACCTGTGTCAGTGTAAACATCGCCGGGGTGTTTCCGGATAACTTGTCCAGGGAAAGTTTGAAGTGTACTCTGGTTTGTTTTTTCATCGCGGCTGAGATCTTTTCAAGTTGACCTCGGCTCAACGTGACAAGTTTACGTTAATGCGACATTTTACTTGAAAACGCTACAGGTACAATTATGAGTTTGTAAAAACCACTATTCGTTTTCCACATGCTAGTCAATGACCATCATTTGGCCTCCTGAGCCCTCCAACAACAGAGTTTTGTCAGAGAGTATCACATCAATGCATCTGTAATTTGAAAGAGGGTGCTGAGTTACATTAAAATGCATGTCGACCAAGGACTGTCTAAACAGATGCAAGTGTTCCAACGAAAAGTAATAAATCGGTTACAACGTAGTTAGGTCATGCTGGGAAATCTGCAGGTCCGTGCCGATGTTTTGATCCCAGTCCATGTACGAGCACAGCTTGTAATATGCACGTGCAACTTGATTGGCTTCCCAATTGAGCAGAATTTCTTTGGACGGTTCCTGATGACCGATTAACTGGAGAGAAACTTCAGACACTACTATTTAATTAAATATCATTACGCTACCGGCCTGCATGCCACCAACCCGATTCATAGTTTGAAACGCCATGAACACGTGTCTTGGTACGCTGATACCTTGTTGGACACTTATTTGCCATGAAGACTGTCTTTGAACGGCGCGAGAAATAATAAAGTTGACGTCCCTTCTGGGATTCCATAAACGACAACAAACGCGTTTCTGTGGTCAATGATGAGTTATCTCAGGCATCCACAATGTTAATTTCAAAAATGCAACTTGACCAGTAGCGGCACCAGCATCGGACCAAATTGTATCGTCGTCGTCACCCTTTCGAGTCAAAACGACTGTGTGTTTGGCTCCGAAAATAACCTTGTGGACATCTCTGTAAAACCCGAATATATATCTGAGAGGACTCGCACACGAAAACAATAATTAGTTTCCTCGAAATTGTCCTCGACGCTTCGCGAATCCAAGGTTGAAATTCGGGTTGGCGTAAGCAGGCGTTTCAGTAGTTTCTACCACGTTTCTAACGTTTGCGATGATAAGATTATTATGATCTGCGTGGTCAGCTGTTAAACATCATAGTTGGACGAGCAGATCATGCATAATCGTCGCTGTATATCTGGCGAGTCCTAATATCGTCGTGGCAACGTCGACGTCGTCCAAACATGCTTTAATTTCCTTTTCGTCGATGAGATATCGTGCGCTATTGAACAACGCCATGTTGCCGTTGTTGACAAATCCATCCTTTACATTAGCGTCGTAATTGTTACCATTGTCACGTGCAAGTTTCCCCTCGATTTCCAAGAAGTCCTCACACGGGAAAAAATATCTAGACATGTCGTGCAGTTGTAATTCTATTCGTCCACGTTCATTGGGGACCCTAGCTCGGTACGAATAATACTGATAATCTCAGACGCTTCGATATCGCAACACAGGCGCGTCCATGTCCTACGCGGGATCGGATACATCTTTGCACCGAGCAATGGTGAAACTTTGCTTCCACTTTATATATTATCGGTTTCGTCTAATACCGCTTACATAAGCGTAATCCGCTTCCCATTGCCATATTTACAATCATTGAATCTGTATTGGTTTGTTCCAACTCAGCCGGACGTCTTTGAACAGCTTCATTGATGCTTTTACAAACTGGGGCTGGTATTGTTGCTGACGATGGGAGTGGAACCTTTGGTTCCCGTGGTACTCGAGTCCCTAATCTTCATAGTTGGTCTTGAATCAATTGAACCGCCTGTGATCCCGGACTTTTCAACCGATCCGCACCAGCGCTTTTGATGCTGTCCACGACTAGCATTGCAACCTGTTTAGAGATCGGTGCTGCGCGCGATACCAGGCCCGCGAGAACCTTTGGAGTTCCTGTGAACAATTCCCGGACAACATCATCTAGGCCATTTCCGTAACATGTCGCGTAAAACGGGTTTTCTCGGGTTGATAACAGGAATGGGTGTTACACGTGCGCGTACGACCGTTATTGTACACATTAAATATACGGTCGATGTGTAATGAACAGTTGTATAGTTAGAGTCTCTTCGCCGAAGTCCAACGCGTGCCCATCCAGGTTCACAAGGGAAAAACGAGGTTGCGTCAATCGGGGATCGTTGCATGGAAGATACACGGGCGCCGTCGGAGTAATCGAGAGCAGATCACCCAGGGGCGCATTTTGGGAAAATCGGAACAATATGTAACCCTGGACGGCTATGCTTCCCGCGGCTGAATCTGAACGGTAACTGCCAAAGATGGCGTCACAGGTTAGATTAATCTGGATCGACGAGGTGATCGTGACAATGTCTGGCCCGATATTGTATTATGCGCGTAAGATTCGTTCACGTTCTGGAATCTTATTAACATCTTCGGGCCAACCAAGAACCATTCTCAGCAACAACTGTGCAATATAAACCGCGTAATTTTGAGATTCAATTGAGATGATAGTGCTGAGTGTTTGCTCGTTTTCTCGTATGAAACGTTTAGAGTCTTTGCTGGTCACCAATGAAATCCTCTGTCAGATCTCATCACTGATCGAGTCAATCTCGTACGCGCCCGTGGGTAGTCCAACAACATTCCAGGTTGCACCACCGTTCGCAGAGAACACGGGCGAGTTGTTCGCGTCAAGGACTCCAAACGGTGTCGATCGGATATTAGGCCAACTGTGATAAACGCGCAACGACGCTAGCGCGATTCCGAGTGTGCGGTCTTCTCTCCGCGTCAATTGGTGTCGGAAAAGCTATGTGGAATTCCTGTTTCGTTGACGAGATTGTAATCATTTGGATGACGCTCGGGGTTGTATTTGCAACGACACGTTGCATCGCGGCATTGATTTCACGTAAAACACGAAGAGTATCAATTCCTTCCGTTGTCGTCATTGATGTACAAGTTATATACATAATTAATGTCTTCAGAAAGTTCGTGTATTAACGAGCAAAACGTGTCCGGATCCATGATGCTATGCCTAGCTATTTTATTTTCTCCTGCTCCAAGTAAATCCACGAGAGTCATAAATTTATCCCACATTGGATGGGATTGTTTGTTTCTAGAAAATAAAATTGGTTCTACGTATAATTCATATTATGATCGCATGACCATGCTTTCGTAAGAGTGCATGATATATATATAGTTATGAGGATGTATTTGTTTTTACTCACCCCTGCATTTCAAATCATAAAGTACAGAATTGTGCTTTGGCAATAGAGTGATGCACAGTTATAAAAATCTCGTGGTCCGGAGTCTGGATGAAGCTCTTGGAACAGCTCTTATGTGGTGTGATACACAAATAAAGGTGTTAAGTCATGATACATCAAGAGCAAGAAAATCTGAATGATATTCATAGAGATATTTTTACTGAAAGAATCCAATCGGTAATGCATAACACAGTAGCAGCAATCTTTGGTTTTGTATGAAGCAGCATAAAATGAAAAAGCTGTATGATATTCATTGATTTAAACTGCATAAAGATACTGACTAGCAAGATATGATATAAATGTCTTATGGTTACTATTGAGGATATTATAATTGATGATGTGAATGCCCGTATTCCACATGTTATTGGCACTAGATATTATAACTGATGATGTGAATGCCCGTATTCCACGTGTTATTGGCACTAGATTTAAAAAAGAGACGTGAATCTGATTTCGTTTTGTTTTGACACCTGTATCTGATATAGACCAAGTATTCTCTCCAGGGCCTTTTACCGTAGCGGGCCCACTACGCTATTGTTTCAAACCTCGATAACCCCCGATGCTTTAGAACTTGCCGCTACGGTATACTCTTGTGCCGCTAGGCTTTAATGTTTCCCATTAACCTTATAAAATTAATCTGTTAAACAAACATCCTGTCACCTAATTCAAAGCCCTATTACTTAAATGACACAGGTTCTTACCTCTTCTTGGGTATTTTATTAAGATAATCCAGGATAATTACTCACTCACTTAACCATTATCTTTTGTACCTGACTTGCGCGACTGCCGGTGAGCGACCTTGGTGCGGGTTTCGTCTGCATAGAGATAGTCACGTTAAGATGGAGTCTATTAGTAGTGTGTTATATATATATTTCAGTCATTTTCACTACCAGCCAAAGCAGTTACACATATTACATTGACAATTCTTGGGAAAAATGAACACACCACCTTCCAAGAAACGTAAAATTACGCAGCGTCCGGCTAGCCCCATGTTGGCCTGGTTACGAAAATCAGAAATTGGCGTCACCAATGGCGACAGTGATTCCGATTCCGATAGCGTCAGCATGATTTCCACAAAGAAAGAGATCAAGTAACGAAGGACGGGATTTAACAATCAATGGAAGACGTTATACCCTTGGGTGGAAATTGCTAGATCGGATGGTAGGTTTTCCATATTGCTAAATTTTGGTTCAGATCTACTGGTTGTGTGTATTGTAATATATTTTTTCTAGTAGTAACCGTAATTGTAGTTGCAATTGTTGTCGTTCTTATTAGGTTGTGACGAAGAATGATAGTTGCATTTTATTCACGAGTTGTTATATTTACATAGTTTACTCTGAGCAACAGAAATATAGTTTGGTCAGTAAACCTTAACTTAAGTGGGTGCTGCCCTATTAATTTCTCATTTCTCTTTCCTGTATATGCATGTAATAAATGGAACAATCTTTATCTTCCAGTTTTACCTCTTTTGAAAAGATATAAGTAAAGAGTATTCCTGCATAAATATAACTTAAATAGTTTCATCCATATACTTAATAATTATTCAGTAAAGTCATTTTTAATTTAATTAAACTATTTAACAATATTTAAGTTCTGACATTGATTTAGTGAAGAAATTAAACAATAACAAACACTTTGATATATTGTTCTTAATGGAAAGGAATATGTACTATCTTATTCTGTGATGATTATGTGAAAACACATCACTGTCTTGACTCTTGAAGATTTTGTCCCTTATTAATTCACTTAATTAGGATTCAGGTGGTTTTGTCTCTTTTTGTGTACATCCATTAATAAATTTTATGTTCCATTTTTTTCAGATTGTGAAAGATACATTCTTCTAAATGAATAGAATTAAGAGTGTTTTAAGAAACAGGTTGACACAGAGGGTACTGAACTACCTGATGACAATCAGTACTGAAGGACAATCCTTAAAAGACTTTAATTTTGATGTAGTAGTCAGTATATATAGCGAAAAGAAGAAAAGAAGTATATCATTTATTTAAATTAAGAAACTAATGAGATAGACATTAAGCCTTTGTATAACCTAGGTAAATGAAGAATACAATGTAAAGATATATAAAATTCTTTTTTTATTTAATTGATATTAATTTGTTTCATTTTTATGACGTTAATGCGCGCAATTTAAAACATTTTATGACCCTAACGCGCTTACCCCGATGCTATCGAACATTTCTGGAGAGATCACTGAGACCTATACACTTTGATAAGTATTCTGCAACTAAAAGTGTTGGTTTCAGGTGAGGATGATGTGAGTAAAGCTGCAATATCAATTGACTTATATTAATTCTTACATGGAGTTATGAGTAAGAAGTCGGTTTTTTCTCTATATCTATCAACGATTCAAAAACAGAAATCGTAGCCAATAATTCCGCCTCATTTTTCTGCAAAAAATGTACTTTAAATGATGGAGTAGCTTATGTGCTGACTTGCTTCCCCGCGCTGATGTATTTAATTGAGAGAGAGAGAGAGAGAGAGAGAGAGAGAGAGAGAGAGAGAGAGAGAGAGAGAGAGAGAGAGAGAGAGAGATAGAGAGAGAGAGAAACGCGGATATTAAGTGATTTAGGTATTATCCTTGAAGAAGAAGAGAGATAGCTCAATACGTTAGAACTTTCAGGGTCACTGTTGATAAAATATTGACGCAGTCAGCTTTTTGTTTCTAGAAAATAAAATAGCTTTTACACAGAAGTTCTATTATAATCTCATGACTATGCATTTATAATAGTGTTCTGTTCTTACTTTTGCTTTTTATGTTCGTGTCGTTGTATATACTGTTATGATGATTTCTTGTCTAATGCAATGCATTTTGCTTAGTGTCCTTTACTGGCCCCTAAATTCCAAATCATGAAATAAAGAAAATAGCTTTGTCAATAACAAAATGTGAATATTTTACTGATTTTATAATGACTTAAGAAATGAATATTATATATATATATATATATATATATTGATTATGATTTTATTACATTGAAAGAGATGTGTGTATATGTGTTCGCGTGTTTAATTTGTTTGATTTATGTAGATTAGTTTCAAAGTCACTTTTGTACTTTTTTGATCATGTACACTGGGTATATAATATGTACATAATTTTTTACATCTCTTAGTGTTGATATTAAACATTTTATATGAATGCACAATATTATACTCTTAATAAACGCCTTGTCCTTTAAAATAGTTTTTTTTGATATTACGTATGTTATTTGCAAATGTAATGATTAACATAACATATTATCACTTACTTTTAATTTATTGAGAGTTATAAATGCATTTAAACTACTTTTGCTTTGTAAACATAAAAAGTTCAACGTAACCTAACATTGCATTTCTTATACAGTGAAACCCCGCTATAACGCGCCCGCTATAACGCGAATTCGGATATAACGCGATCGGGGTGTGGCTCCCAAAATTTCGTGTATTCATTCGCACATGAAATTTTTATCAAAGTACGAGAAATAGTGTATAAAATGTGTATGTTACAGTATCCTTTTGGAGAAGAGATCGCGTGTGAATTCGAGTATAATACATTTGTGGCGTGGTTTCTGAAATTTATATACATGTATATGTATTTTTCTCGTACACGGAATTTTTTTTTTTTTTAAGTACGAGAAATAGTGTATCAAAAGTTTATTATCATTTTGGGGAAGAGATCACGTATGAATTCGATCGTAGCGTGGCTTCTGAAATTTAACAATTTCACCAATTTCTTGAAGTGTTATGCCAAAATAAACATTATCGGAAATGTTACTTATTACTGATCCATGAGTAAAGTCGGTAAGTCTTCTTTGTGTTTGTCTTCAATTCATTCTGTATACACTCATTGCTCAAACAAAAGCCGACATGTTTTTCTTCTTTAACTGCATACACAACGGAGCATAAGACAATGTTGTCGTTGATAAAAGATCCTCACGATTTAATAAACATCAAAAAACGTAAGCCGCCAACACGTGCGCTGGACTTCAATTCATCCTGTATACAATCATTGCACAAACAATAGCCGACTTACGTTTCTTCTTTAACTGCATACACAACCAAGCACCACACAATGCGGTGGTTGATCAAAGATTGTCATATGTGGGTGCTTATGTAGAGACTGAGCTTGGGCGGCAAGATCAAAGATTGTCATATGTGGGTGCTTATGTAGGGACTGAGCTTGGGCGGCAAGATCCCAGGGAGTTCAAATAACCACTCTCTGTTACTTGGCACTGAACATACTCCAGGCTCAATCAAAGGGTTGTCATGTGGGAAAACAAAGACGGATCGATAGCAGATAGTAAACGGTGTTGATACCCTATTCATGCTATACATTAGACGTGTATACGTTGTTCTCTGAATAAAGTAATACATAGTAAAACCCCGCAATAACGCGACCCCGCTTTTTCCGCGATCGAATTTTTTGGACCTCAAATATCGCGTTATAGCGGGGTTTCACTGTATATGAACTACCTCTACATATTAATTTGCACACCTCTTGACCAAACAGTATTGTGTCTTAAATTGCATTCACACATGCATGGGAGCTGCGTGTTAAAAGTAATCCCATCTAGCCTGCTAAATAAGCTTGTCAAATTAGACGACTGATGCACTTTAACAATAAATTCTCTCACAATTAACATCACAGACATCATTCATGAATGAGTGGACCTGAACCGTTAATTATGTCGTGTTGAAAAAAGATACACTAGATTCTTTGATCGCTATGATCTTACGTAGCTTAAGGTCCATGACTTCTAAATAAGAAACTGCTATGATACTATAATGTGGATGACCTGAATGTTGAAGTGATGTTATCTCATCTGAGTTACTAAATGAGCTTTTAAAATCAGATAACAGGTATACGTTGACAATGGATTTTAAAATCACTGTGAACTTACCTAGTTTAAGGTCTGTGAAACTAAATCATGTTCAAATATGCTTCTCGAAAGTATTTGAACTTATATGTCATGTTGTCCTTCATTTTCAAATGGCATTGTCATTGATTTCAACCCCTTTAAAAATGACGATGAGAAAATAATTTTTCCTATTTGTAGCAACCAATTAATACTATCAGTAAAAAAAACGTACAATTTTCTCTCTTTCTGATGACCAATGTAGTTCTGTTATTCCTTCCTTGCTAATATGCAAATTAAAATTAAAAAGGTCTAACTGTCTTTCAATGATAGTAAATATGATAACGCTAAGTAAAATATGATGCATATCAAATAGTTATCTTGTGATGGCCATGCCTTTAATCCATGCAAAACTTTGATTGATATGGGGAATTATTATATCAATACTCATTGAAACTAAGCAACTTATATACATGGGTGACCTTATATATATATATATATATATATATATATATATATATATATATATATATATATATATATATATATATAATGACACAAACATTGATAACGGCGCAAATGCAAAACAGTTTCTAAACAAGCTCCTCGTCATTGGAAGAGTCTATTTACATCGACAAAACAAACACCAAATACAAAAGCCAAGATAAATTCTTGACTACTACAAGCTTCAATGACGTGAAAATAAACAACCAAAGGATAAACAATAAAAGAAAGAATGAAGACAAAATTAAACAAACGGTCTAAAATGTGTAAACTACATATCTATGTTATTCTGCCATCAGCCCAACAAAATTGTGTAAAAACATTTTAAAAAAGTGTGTATCGTGACTATCACGCAGAGGACCAAAGTACTTTAACCTAATTCCAGGCTGGAAACAAAGGATTGACACCATGCGCGGCGAAAAATCAACGCCATCATCAAAATATGCAAAATAAATGATATCCCGGTAAAGTTATGCATCGAGGTACTAAGGAAGTATGTCAAGAACATGGTATAACGGGATAATGGACAAGAGTTCAAATAATAATAATAATAATAATAATAATAATAATACATGTAAAGAGTTACAGAATATTTACTTGGGTAAATATTATCGCATGAATTGCGTACGACTCATAACCTGATGCTTTACAGTAGTTTTGATAAGATTGCATTTGGAAGGTTAGACTTTTCATATATATATAATTTGAAGAATATACACATGCATAGGACAAGGACAACGTCTTTATTGACCGTGGCTGCAATACGCGACATAAAAGGTGAACAGATTATTACTATATTTCATAATGAGATATTGAGATATATCAGTGGGAGTAAAATGATATCGCCACAGTGGCGATACAACTTTTATCACCACAGTGGCGATTTCACTTGTAGAACTACTTTCTTTTTCCATTTAGGAGGTATATCTGCCCTTATGTATGTTATTCAGACCTGTATTTCCATATTTAGGCCTATTTATTTTCTTTTTCTTCTTCTTCTTCACTCTCTCTCTCTCTCCATCAGGATGAATAGATATTAAAATGTGCCAAGACTGTTGACATTCTAGTGTACATTTATGTAATCAATGAGACGGCTCCGTCAAGATGGCCTAAAAATGAACCCCAAACAACAAAAATCAGGCTTCAAGTATTAACTTTCTTATAATTAGTTTTCCACGTGAATCATGCAAATTATCAGTGACTGAACTTGATGACTTGTTGCTATTTAATATTCTGTCACCCGTACAGTATTGTATACCAAATACACTCAACTACAAAAGGTGCGCATTTTTAAGAAAAACTATTCATTATATATATTAATAAAATCATTGAAGTAGCGCTTGTGACTGTCATTACAGTCATAATCATGTCTGAAAACGATGGATAAATCAGGCATTGATTAGTGTCGATTGCAAACCGAAATTAAGTGAAAATCAAAGTTTGGGTGCATTGTTTGTTACCGAAATAGACTGCAAGATTTCCAACACACAAAATTCACGTCTGAATGCAGAAATAAAGAACAAACAGCAACCAAAATCCTCACAAGTATGCTTACAATCATTAAAATATGTTCTTTAATCATGTTACGCTCTTAAGTCTGTTGGAGCGTTCTATCGTGTTTTTACAGTAGGCCCTATCGCCACCCCAGCAATGTTTCTACTGTGCCAATCCGCGCAAAATATTTGTTAACGAAAAAAAAAACATTCATTTTCGTATGAAAACATTCATTAATTTGACAAAATACACAATTTGAAGCATTATGTGCAATCTAAATTTTGCAAAAAGTCGCTGTCCTAAAGTTATTGTAAAATTTCAGAACTTCTTTCGATCGATGTAGAAATGCTGCCGTTGATCGAAGTCACACACACACACACACACACACACACACACACACATATATATATATATAATAGAAAGAAAGTCTACGTTTTTTTAGGAGATATAAGGAAATATTTAACTCGTGAAGTGGAAACATTAAGTATTGTCATAGTGAAATATTTCCTTATATCAACTCAAAACGCGTTGATATCATCTCTATATTTCACTTTGCATACATCAACCATCGACGATAAAATGATTTTAGAATAAAAGCAATACAACTCAGGATAACATTCAAATACTGAAAATGAATACGAATAAATAAAAGCATATCTAGATCTCTACACACCAAAATATAATAATCTTGAGATAATTGGTAAGAAACAAAAAATCAGATACGATAAATAAAAAAGAAATACATCGGAGGTACATTCATTACTTTGCGCGGATGAAACAGTATATATATATATAATTGACCTAAAGAAGATAAATCATTACCTGAAGGATTTGAAAAATTTACAAAAGCTTATGCATTTAGTGTGTAGAAACGACCTTGTGATTATGCAGCTAGAAAAGTTGAATATTGGAGAAAGAAAAATGTCTGATGTGTAAATGAATGTATTATTTTCGGTTGATGAAAATTAGGATGGACTTATTTTTTTCATTCAAGACAGAAATGGGGGATCAGATGACAAAATATCTTGACTAAATCAAATTATAAGGTCTTACGTGATATGTATTTTAGTTGACCAAGTACAAACAAGAACATCTGTTCAACATTGTGTATCAACATTACAACGTACTGTAAAAATGGTAACTGAAACTTAAGTTGAACCCAGCAAAGGATATGGCTCAAATGAAAATATTACTATAAGATTTGAAATATATAGTCCAGATTCAAAAGTAAGAGTAAACTTTATTGTTGGTGGTGATGGGATATTTTTAATTCTAAGTATATGGTGATGAAAATAGGCAGCATAATAGCTTATAACAACAATTTACACACATCATCTGATACATTTATTCGGGGAATGAATACTGATGTAAATACTGACTTTGTAGAGATTTTAATAGCACCAGCTAATTATCAGTCTGTAAAGATTAGATAAAAGATAGATTATGGAGAACAGAATTTAAAGTAAATGATAATTATTTAATAAAGCAGAATTTAATGCTTCAATCGATGAATCTTATATATATAAAATTAAATAATAAAACTGCTATCTTTTCTCATGAAACAAATAAACACGCTTTTATAGTTATGTTTATGAACGTAGGAGCTGGTATAATTTACTTTTGTGAGTAGCAGCTCTGCCATCTATCTTCTTTTAAAAATTATTTTTGTTGCTGTTTATATACCTTTGACTATAATTACAATCAGCACACCAATTATTGCAGCCACAAGATAAATAGAATATTAAGATATGACAGACAGAATATATCTAACTGATTTCAGAAGCCAGCAAATTACACTGCCAATGAATCCAGGCAATGGTCCGTTTTTATTGCTAACTTAAAAATAATTCATCAAACCTTTATCAATGCGGCAAGGACTTGATTTATAGTACTTCCATTCCATCTCCACCTCTTTATTGTTTCGCTCCTCTTGTTAAAATTCTTACATAATTTGCTATGGATAAAATAAGAGTTGTTGCAATCATACATACGACTGCACAAAAAAAAATCATATGAATTGTTGCTTCTTTTTTTCTGAAAAAGTTATTTTAACCTTTCATCTAATGGTCCCTTTTCTCTAATTTTTGATTCAATATTATTAGTATTATCTCTGAAGCGTTTTTTTCCAAATCTGATAAATGCCCAACAAGCTGTGCCCATTTACGTTCTGTATGGCGTATTATTATCATTGTATTGATCAGGCATTACTAATATAATAGCTAAGTCGAGTTACACAGTTAAAGATCTAAACATGTTAAGTTTTTCCGAGTTGGACGTTTTACTGTGTAAAATCTAGATTTATTTGAGAACTATTTTTTGGAACAATTATTTGAAAGAATTTTTTGTTGTTGGTTTTATTCAGTACTACGTTTGATAACAGTTAAGAGAATCATCAATTCCTTTCCATTTAACCAAACAATATTTTGTTACCATTTATAACTTTTTTTTGTTTATTTTTTGCTACAATCCTAAATATGCCCACCTATTTGGTGTAAAGAGATATTTCATCTTCATAAAATGTTCCCCCTAATTTTATCACCATTTAAATCCTTTAAATTATACTCAGTATGGTTTCCTAATATTACTTTATTAATCTTAAATCCTATTCTGTAAATATAGATGATATTACTCTTAAAAATTGATGTATATTTTAAAATCCTAACACTCTGTTCAAATTCTGAATTTATGTGTTCAAAACTTATCAGTTGTTATGTACCCATTCAAATTATTTCACGTTTTTGATTTTTGTCTTCTTGTATTGCTTCAACTTGTGTAGATAAATAATAAATATTTATATCCATGAATTAGATTTTGTGAAACATCTATCTATGGTCTAGCGTCGTTTTTGTAATATATTTCGACAGTCTAGTTTTTAGTGTTCCATGATATCTCTCTACTACTGATGCGTTTTGCTCTGAAAGTGTAGAACTCTAGAAAAAATTCCGATGTCTTCCTTGTTAATGTCTTTCACATTTTTGTCATATAGTTCTCTTCCATTTTATTAATTTTTATCCTCTTTTACCTGACTCCATAATTGTTTGAAATTTGTCAATGCGACTTGACTTTTGGGTCATAATACAAACTCTTATAGAACCATCGGTGTCCATTTATTTAAAGTATTGTATACATACAATGAGTAATGGGAACAAGTCTCAAGTTCTTCTACTCAAATCTAAAATATTTGATGAACTTAAAAGGTATATTCTTGACTTTTGTGACATTAGTGAAAAGGTACTATGGTAATATCAGAGATTAATGTTTTCTTATGCACAGTCTTAAATGTTGTAAAAGTATGGTCTAGTATAGTAATGCCATGCCAGAAATTATAAAAAGGATAAACATTTAAATAAATGAATTAAACAAATACACAATTCTTTGTTTCCAAAAATTTGAAGAATTAGAATTCAGTTTTCTTTGTGAAAACTGTATAGAAATTACCTCATTGAAAACTAAAGTAAAAGCTATAAAAACTATAAAGTATGAAAATGACAATTCTGAATTTGTTTCACCCCCCCCCCGATATTTTATTATTACTTCGTATATTTTTCCTTAAATCAAAAAGAAATTATCGTAAATCCATTAGTTCTTAAACAGAAACAGAATTTACAGAAACTGCAGTTTGATTATATAATTTAGGAGTAATATCAACTATTGATTATTTTGGACTTTTAATACTTTTCACCTCTCTCTCTCTCTCTCTCTCTCTCTCTCTCTCTCTCTCTCTCTCTCTCTCTCTCTGCGATCATTGCTCTCTAAATTTTATATTTTTAGTTGAACATAATCGCTTAGTGTTGTTTGAACAAAATTGAAAAAATAGTAGCCTAGGACTTTTTGAAACTTTTTGTTGGCCTAGGTTTTTGGAGAAAAATAAAACAGTGTTGGCCTCTATTTTTTTTTTTTACAAATGCAGATGATAGTACTTGTACCCATATACCAGTCTGTTAGTCTAGGGTATTATGAAAAATACAAAATTATTGTACCTACATACTAATATATTAGTGACCTAGGTTTGTTTGAAAAATGAAAAATGATTGCACTGATACCCATATACCATTTTATAAAAACTAATTCTGATTAAACCAGTTTAAATTAGATACATCAGAATAGATAACCTATAATGCGCAGGTTGTATCTGCTCAGAACTATACCACCTGAGGTACGTTTTTCATTGTCTAATTTTCAATCCCTTTATCTCATGATTCTCTAAATCATTTTACACCCAATTTAGACAGTCGAGTTTCAATACATTATATCAAGTTTGCTTAAGAAATAATTAAATTCAGAATAATTTTACTTAGACTTTAAACCATATACATACAGACAGGAAATGTTTTTTTTACCTTTGTTTATATTTTGATATAGATCATCAGATTGAGTTATTTGCTTACAATATACACAAGGAAAACCATAAACATTCAGTGCCGCTCCTACACCAATCACTGTCCTCATGTTCGATCTCTCGTTGTTATTGTCATTCACAATTGTTTGGCTTGTGGTAGATGTAAAATTTCTCTACCACTAATCGGGTATGAAGATGTTTCTTCGTAACTTTTATGTACTCTGAAATAAGCATTTTTCTTCGTTTCATCACTTCTTTAAGAAAGTGTTCACTGATCCCATATTTCTTATTTCATAATTTTGTTGGTGCTGCCTTTCTCACAATTTCTCTTTCCTTAAAGTAAGTGAATTTAGTTATGATAGATCACAGTCTAAGCTGGAAACCTGGAGTTTACTGTTGCATCTCTTATCATTCTTCTTTTTAACAGTTCCCTCTATTTGTATTTTTTCGCAGGAGTGTACAAATTGGAATTTGATGGTGAATTTTCGTCCTTTTTTTTTCTTCCTGACTTTTCTGTTTAGAAGCATGTAGAGAAGACAGAATTAGGTCCAAAATGAAGTAAGTTTACATATGAGAAACTATATTCCGGATTTCGACAAAATTAACTTGAGAGAATACACGCATACGCAATCGTTTGGTAATAAGAAACAACTTGAAACTTTTTTCTGTATCTTCGCTCCATTAATAAAGACCTTATTATAATCCTTCGCTCTACACAAATTGCTAAAGGTTATCGCAGTCAAAATCTGTGACTGTGAATTTTTGGGCTTGAATATTGCAAACTTGAGCTTTTCCTTACAAAAATAAATTCAGCATGTCTGACAAAATAACTCCCTCTACGAAAAAGTCGATATTAAGATCACGTTTATTTTGTGCAATTGGTCACAAATAGTACAGAGAGGTATTTCAAGTAGTCACTTTACATCTGGCGGGAAACTTTGAACAATCTTTGGACGTTTTTAAAAATCGGAAGATTAGTCTGAAAATCACACACCTTCGACCTCGAGGGCAGTAATCATCGAAGAATTTTTCAACCATTATCTGGATGATAGACAAAGTTATGTCCATAACACCTTCATCCATATTGGATTTGAAGTCAGTAAACAATAAAGTAATGTTACAATGCCAATTGAAAACTTTATATATCCATGAAATTCCCGACTCCCAGTTAGAAGTAATGTCTGTCAGCAGAAAAATAAATTGCAATTATATCCAGTTGAAAACTATTAGGCGTGTGACCTTTTTAACCAATCAGCTACAACCTTGGTTAACCATGAAAACGTGGTGCGATCAATCTCCCAGATATTCGATAACTTGTCAAATATGTAACACTATTCCAAGATTTTCCATGTTGAATATCATAAAGTATTCGGATAAAATTGTGAAAGTCTGTTACATTCAATAGTTATGCTGTAAACATATAATCCATTACTCAGTTGAGTCATGTACATGAGTATGTTCCATTTTATACTGACAACACATTAGAGTCACGAACTGAATATCAATGTATAATTCCACCATATCATTTTATCACCGCCTTTACTTATTAGATGTGACCAGTAGGAACTCCAACTATCAATACATGGTGTGTTGATTACAGATTGTACCAAACAACTGGTATCACAAGGGATACTAAAATGAGGTTAAAATAATTGTAAAAAAATAATGTTTAGGATATTGCATTCATTTTTCAAGTTATTTTGCACATATTTTATGGAATACCTTTGGAAAGTTTCACAGTCTTGCATGAATTATATAAATGTGTCATTTGTAATTAAGAAGGAGGATCTTACGGCAAATAATGAAAGTAGACATTATAATACCTGTGTACTTGATAAACTAGAATTTGTAAGTATTACATCTATGGACAAATACAAAGTAAATTTAAAAAATAGCCCATGCAAGCAACAGCCAAAAAATATATGTATCTCTTCCTGGTCTATTGTGAAGAAGATTTAATTTGAGAGAGAAAGAGCAAAACATGGGAGTTATTGAACAAATATTTCCAAGTAGTTATGTGGATCAAGTCAAGGCAAGTTGCATGTATTACATGTATTTCACTCTTTTATGGTTTTAGTTCATAAACTTTATCTAAAGACTGTCATTGTTTCTTCTAACAATCAAACTGTAAAGTGACAGTCAGTCAGTTGTCCAGATATAAAACGACTGCTTCTTGACAATAACAAATGCAAATTCAGATTGACTAAGAAGTTTCAAAAGCCTTCGAATTAGATAAAATATGATAGCTGGTGAAACAGTTATTGATTGCAAAGAATGACAGATGATGCAAACAACTAAATTACAGTAAACACTATTTCAAATCTATTAACATAATAATAATAATAATAATAATAATAATAATAATAATAATAATAATAATAACTTCTTACTAATTTATTTTTCAGGTGAAGTTCAATGATGAAAGGAAATGTGCCTTTCGTCTAAGCAGGTATCGGAAACGAAACAGATCTATTCACGGCATGTGTGTCATTTCGCACAAAGTTTGTGGAAAAGTGGCAGGAGATCAGTATAGGTATAAGATATACTCATATTAAGCATGTTTTATTTTATATACACTGTCCTGTACTTTAATGAATTATTAATAAAAAGTTCAAATTTTTGATTTGAATACGAATGTGTTTGCAACGCATTCTTTACACATTTCATAAATGAGAAACATAACGTTAGACTTCCTTTATCTTTACAGTGTCTGAGCATTGGAGTTGACCATAATGTGTTTAAGACCTTTATGTCACAATGTCTGAACATGATACACTCTCGAGTCAAACAAAATATATACACCGGTATTGTTGTTTGAATCGGGACACACACACACACACACACACACACACACACACACACACACACACACACACACTCAGCAGCAAGACAAAAAGACTAGACTCCATAAGCTTAGAACATAGCTAGTGTATGCTTCTGTGGGGTGGGTGTTATAATTAATCTGACTGAATGTCTTTCTTCCAGGGCTTGTGTGGTGCATAGCAAAAAGACATAGGGAAAAATTCGTTACCTCTATATCTCTAGATAGACGTTCTATTACCTAAGCCATTCGAGTCGATGTATCTTACTTATTTCTGCGGCATATTCGCTACTGTTCTCGAAAGACACATCCTTTCATTCAAACCTACCTACCTAGATTGAAAGAAAAACTAATTACGAGTTTATATATATGCATGATCCCACCGCCGCCACCAAACATCACAGGTGAAACATTCGTGACCGTTCCGGAGCCCGAACCAGGGATATCCCTAACTCTAGATGGGTGCTTTACCACCCGAGCCGTCCTAACCAATACATTCGACCAACTCCTGCGACAATTGGTATAATGATATTGAAATTTTCAAGATGTTTGGTCTTTCATTATTACTGGTATTAAGCATGTAGGATACAATGACAAGTATAATTACTGTTACGTTATGTAAATCCTTTAGCATAGCATATGAGTCAGGTAGCAAGTGTGCATTGGCATACTGCCCTTGTTGGTACCAGGAACTGTTAATTGGATCTGACGGTGCATGTAGAAATCAATCACGAAAATTTTAATAAATACAAAATCAAAGTGTTTGTTGGTTTAATGTGTGTTGGTGTAGTTATCTGAGCTCAATAATATCCATCAAATATATTCTTCTAGATTGTTATATATTCTTGCAGGATGGCACTTTAACATCGATCCACATGTGTTTAGTGTTGATGATACAGTCTGGGCAAAATATAGTGTCAGTTGGTATCTTGCTGTTATGATTTCGAAGACTGATACACGTAAGTTAATAATAATAATAATAATAATGATAATAGTAATAAAAAGTTTTCACTCCAGAGACATAAATGTTGTTGATGTATCAATTCTCAGCAAACTTAAAAATGAATGCAATTATACAATAGAAAATCTATATCTGGGAGTATTCAAAAATGCTGACAGATGATGTTAGTTGTCAACTGAAGTAAAGTAAAATGCAGTCTGTGTTATGAGGTATGGTTGTTCTCTTTTATCATACTTTTTACAGAGTAGATACAAGAATTCAGTGGTATCCGTGTAAAGCAAAGGTATTAATTTTCTTTCATATTTCAGAATATACCACTGAATTTGTGGAAGATATGAAGAAGACAATTGCCATTAAATACAGGGGGGAAACTCTAATACTGAGAAATGAGTCTGCACTGAACTGAACTCCTGGCACTTTACCCTGATGACAGATTTGCATAGCTTTAGATAACCAGAGTGGAAATGAACTTTCAGATTGATAACTCTCATACTATGAATATTGTTTTCAAGGATAATCAGCAAAAACAGAAAGCAAATTAACAACATCCATTAATGGAAACTACGTGTCATGCATTTTTGGAGTTTAAGGTGTATATTGTGGAAGTCTCAACGTGCATGAAGTATTAAGTCAGCCAAATTAAGTTCAAAATATTTCTGCAGTTATTTATTTGTTTGTTTTTTTTCTGTTATGCAAGATAGGTCTAAACAATGTATCATTTTTTAAATTTATTTATGCTGATGAAATTTATAAAAAGGGATTGAGAATCAACTGTTAAATCTTTTACCCAAAACCAATTATCTCTTGTTATCTATCACCACATTGTAGCTCTATTGTATTTAAAAACTAAATGCGAAAAAGAATTATCATTTTTTGTGGTTGAACCTTATATAAAAGAGATCTTTTAGTGGATGTAGTTCTTACTTGAATAAAGTTTTTGAGGTGTATTTTCTAAAGCTATTTCTGATCATTTACAACACAATCCCATACATCTGTCAAAACATACATTCTGTGTCTGCACTAATTTTGGAGAATTTGCACAAAGTAACATACCAATTAATGCACACATACTTGCATTAAATGATCTACATACTTTTATGAAGAAGTCAATGTGGACTCGAATCAAAAGATTGAAACACAAACATATTAACGAACAAAAATGAACAAATTCAATTAACCCAGAGTGTTAGAATAAGTAGACTTGGATTTTAATAACAAGTGGACATGATATCGCTCACCTGGATTACATAATTTAACAGTTTACTATTTCAATAAACAGGCTTATATACTATTCTAAGAACACAACCTATGTAAACTATCTCCCAAACTTTACATTATGTTGATTGAATATATTTTACTATGCCCATATAACAATTCTTTCTAAAGAGAAAGACATAATTAATATGCATAGTATCTTGCTTATAATTTAATTCCTCCATGATCCTGATAATATAAACCAATTTATCCAAGTTCTTTAGAAACTGGATGAGAAATATAGACTGTAGATACTAGCTGTAACAAGCTCAGCAAATCAGATGCAAAGTATCTCATTAATCTGAGCAGATCTCACCTAGTCAATCGGATGCAATATTACCTAATTAATATGCATAGGTCTCGCTCATAATCAAACTCATCCAACATCTTGAAAGCATACAACTATTTACTGAGTTTAATTACAATCTGATAAAAGATATAGTTGCTAGAGCGTTGACAAATTCAGCCTTATGTGATGCAAGGTCACGTCATTAATATCTGTGGATTTCAGTCATAACCATATTATACCAAGATCTTGATGACATGGGCCAATTTACCAAGTTTGATCAAAATCCTATAAAAAAAACAGTCTCTTGAATGGCCAAATAACCTCAGCCAATCAGATGAAACTATATTATATATCTTGATGATAAAAGCTTATTTACCTGATTTGGTATACATATTTTTAAAAATTACCAAAGATATAGAGTAGCTAAAGTGTTGCCAAGCTCAGCCAATCCAAGCAGTGCAAAATTATCTTAATAATATGCATGAATTTTGCTCATAATTGTAATGATCAAAATGTATCCGACTGAAAAACCATTTTTTTATCTTTCGCCCATGAGTAGGTATCTTTTTTCCAGCAGGGACAGAATCAGCATTAAGGTTATGTGATAGAGTTCTTGAAAATCATATAACCTAGTTGCCCTAGTTGCTGTATTCAACTTAAACTTTTGAATAATACCAATTAGTGGCCATAAGTAAGTTCCCACAGCCAAAATCAAAATAGAACTCTGTAGTAATTGATATTCATTTTTAATAGTAGCCACATAAATGATGAATTGCTTTATAATCTGACTGAAGCATATACGAATATTTAGTAATTTTAACAGGTTATCACTTTGCAAAGCTTTGCTTAAAATATGAAGATGTATAGGAATTGCAAAACTTTCTTAACATACGCTTGGCGCAGATCCTGATAATAAAAGGTCAAGTAAATATACCTGTCAGAATTTATTAGTCTATATAGTTTAATAGCCTCCTAAAAGAGACCAATTTAATATCCGACAAATGTTCATTTTTAGTAATATCCTTAAAAAATGAGAATAAATGTTGTTGAACAACAAAAATTTGAACAAAACTGTATTGATTTTTGTTAACAAGTCTTGATCATTGGAGTTTTAGGTGCTGTACCCAAGTTATTGCTTCTTTCTGGTTCGTGTATTATGCCATAAGGTTTTATCCTGAAATGGTACGGTGTTGTGTCTTGCCAGCAAGGGCGGGATCGGCATCACAAACATTAAGAGTCTTTGTTTCATATAGCTATATAACTATATGACTATATAACTATATGACTATATGGCTATATATATATATATAACGTTTTGTACCCGTGTATTCTAGGATTTCTTTCACATCTGCATAATCAGATAACCATATTGTTATAATTCCGTCAACGTGCAAGACACTACGTTTAATCGAACTCATTTCATTTTTGTAGGACTGACCTAACCATATACTATTTTCATTAAGTTCACTTGGGATGGATTTCCCCCAATTTACCTCGACCCCAAAAACCACAACCAAGCAACAAAAAAAAAAAGAAAAAAAAAAGAGCAAACAATACCCCCCCCCCCCCAACAAAGCAAAAAAGCAAAACAAATAAGCAAACAAACAAGAAAATCTTATCAAAGAGACATTGGATAGATCACAACAATCTCTTACCTGGCATACTTGGGAACTTGGAATCGATCCCAAAAGTTTCTTACTGAACAGATTTGGGATTAACCCCCAAATTATTCTACCAAGCAAAGTTGGGATCAATCACAAAAACGTCTTTCATGTAAACTTGGGATTTATTCCAAAAATATCTTCACAGGCAGACTTGGGATCGATCTAAAATACTTCTTTGCAGACAAACTTGGGATAAATCCCAAAAATCCCAAAAATCATTTACCAGGCAAACTTGGGAATCATCACAAAAATATCTTTCTAGACAAACGTGGGCTCGATCCCAAAAATCTGTTATCAGGCAAAGTAGTAATTGATCCAAAACTCTCTTTCCAGATCAACCTGGGATAGATCCCGAACATCTTTCACCTGGAAAATTGGGACTGATACGAGAGAGGGTCTTTCCAGCCAAACTTGGGAATGATCACAAAAATCTAAGGACTATAAACAAACTTTCACCATTCAGACTTGTAATCAGTCCCATAATCAGCTGGGAATGGTCCCAAAAATATTTACTTTAACAAGGATGATCTTAAAAATACCTCAAATATTAAGGTTAAATTTGCATTAAATATACAGGATTATTGCTGGAAAATATTTGATCCAAAACGGAATTGCACATTTTCTCCTCAAATGAAATATTGTGCATTATAACATATATATAATTATAAATATACACCAAACAGAGCGGAAAGTGCTATCCCTGGATCATACAGGAGAATGCTTGATAACATTAGGTGATTTTTTTAATATGAAGAAATAATATTATCATACAGCTTAGAGAATTTTTAAATCGTACTCAACGGAGATTCAAACCCAGGTTTGAGGGTTACGGCACCCATCGCCTTGCATACACGCTCCAACCCCTACTCCTCGACCATGCACATAAGTAGTATAGGGGGAGTGAATAGGTCGTGGGGGACTCTACGGGTACCAACGGGAATTTAGCATTGGGGCACTTGGGGTACCAAGGGGTGCACTTGGGGTACCAACGGGAATGGAGCATGGCGGGACAGTTGGTGGGACCAACGGGAATGGAACATGGCGGGGTCTATCGGGGTACCAACGGGAATGGGAGAGGGTGGTCCGGAAAAGGGTCATTGGAGTTGTTATTTTGGGGGGTTAACAGAGAAGTCATCTGCTGGAGGGTCTTCTTTTCCTTAAACTTCTACGGACTTCAGGTTCGTAGAGGAGCACCCGCAGATGGGTCTACGAGAACTTAACATGGGAATAGTTATCTACTATTCAATTACTTAGTTATCTACTATCCAATACTTAGTTATCTACTATCCAATACCCCATACACATTATCCCAAACACCCTGTGTGCTGTCTAAAA